>JAEIFJ010000493.1:0-1200000 GCA_018903435.1 Leucophenga varia | reverse complement strand
TTTGCTGTCTTTTTATAAATTGTATTTTTGCGGATTTTTTTTTATTTGTTCAACTTCTTCTCTCATTTCTTAGCTCACGTTACTGCAGCTTCACTTCACTTTATTTCACTTCGTTTTATTCGTTTTTTTTTTCTTCTCTGCTAAAGTTGTTGTAACACTTTTTCTTTTTTTTTCTTTTTTCCACACACCGATTTTTCTTTTCTTCTCTTTTTGCAATATATTTTATATGCATCTGCTTTAAGTTGCTTTGTGGTTCCGTTTATTTTTTTATACGCTTGTATGTAAGGTTTTGGTATGAGACTTGTAAACAGATCTGTACGAATAATCGATGTTGAAAAAAAATCGAATTTTATTGATATTGATATTGAAATTGATTTTAAACGAGGTTGAAAATAATTGTTAAAAAAAAAAATAAATAAAATAGACGTGTTGTCCGATTAATCGAATTCTTTGATCGTTTTAAGGTCAATAATTGATTTTTTTTTCTAAATAATCGATTCAAAAATATGTATATTGAATAGATGAGTTTCTTTAGGTTAATTTATCAGATATCATGCTAAAATTAGATATTAAACTCCAACAGAAATAATCGAAAGCAGCAGTGAAGTCAAATTGTATGCAAAATATATTTGTAGTGCAAAAATGTCCGCTTTACATTGATAAAAAAAATAAAATGAATCTCTTGCATTTCAGCTTAAAGCTTCTTTATTTTCTTCATCTTCATTTTTGTCTTTGTTTTTTTTTTTTTTTATTTTATTTTTTTTTCTACTTATCCAGTCAGCAGCCTCAACTTATGATGATTTTTCTTTTGCATTGCAATTCCACAATCATGTCATGTAAGTTACTTTTTAATAAAAGTTGTTTTCTTGTTTATACGCTACATTCAACTGCATCAGCTTTAGCTTTAGCAACAACTTCAGCGCTCCTCAAGCAAACTACCGCAACAACAACACACTCTGTGTTTGTGACTTTGGTTTCATCTGTTGTCATAGGACCTTGGCTGTGTTTTAGAGCGCAGCGTGCACAGATTCTCAAAATGGACAGACGGACAGAGAGACAGACAATCAGACGTGCTGAAGCATTGGACAATTGGACTGTCTGCTCAGCTCTATCTATCTATCTGTCTGTCTGTCTGTCTTGTATCTGCTTAGCGAAGGTAACTCGTTCTTGTAAAGTATCTTCCTCTGCTGCTGCTGCTGTTATTCTGAACTGAACTGAATGCAACAGTTGTTCAGTATAATTTGCTTTTTTTAAGTTTTCTATTCTTGTTATTTTTATAATTTTATTTTTTTATTTTATTTTATTATTATTGCTCTTGTCTGTTGTTTGTTGTCGGGTCGTCGGGTTGCTGGTTTAATATTTCGTTTCATTATGCTACTTGGGGATTTCCCCATCTTTGCTAAATAAAATATAAATTTAGACAAGAATTAAAAGAGTAGAAATTATTTTCGCTTGTTTGTTTATTGCTTCTTTTAAAGAGATTTGCTTGCTACGCTTTATGATTTTTCAATTGTTTTATTTTATTTTTTTAAACAGTTTAACAACGAAGCATAGTTTGATATGGAGTAAGATATGGAGCTGTGATAGATGGACAAGGGACTTACAAACTGACAGATGTACTAACAAGCGGAGAGACGGACATGACTTAATTTTCAAACGAGAAAATCTTTCAAAATTTCAACTTAAATGTAGTAAATTTTCTCACGATTCATTCATTCTCTACAAAAAGTATCTACGTTTGCATTTCATACGCTACCTAGTATACCACACACACACACAATGTACATTATTAACACGCTGACCTGACAACACAATGCGGGTGCTCATAATTGAATGAAAGATTTGTTGAAAACTGCAATTGAGTGTGTGTGTGTGTGTATGTGTAAATTGGTCAGCAAACGTAGTGCAATGCTGAGATAAAATGGACAAAAGGACCAAAACAAAAAAAATAGAACTGGATAGCGAGCGATAATGAAAATCAAATAATCATGAGCACGTCGTGGAAAAACTCAATAAAGAAAATCATAAGAGGGCGTTTAACCATGTTAAATTTTGTAATAAACGAAAGGTTCATGCATGCATCCAACCATGTATGTAACTCCCTCCCTCCGCACTCTTAATGTATACAATATGTGGGTATTTCCCAAATGCAACTAATTAAAACCACAACAAATACAGCAGCAGCAGTAGCAGCATTAGCATCAGCGATAGTTGAACCAGGATATATAAATATGTTAAAAATGCGTATAAATATTTAACACTCAATTCCAAAAAATGAAAAGAAAATATAATAAAATAAAATAATTTAAAAGAAAAACTAGACTAACTGACTTGACTTGAAATCTATACAAGTTTGGCGTGCATTCGCCTCGTTTTTTTTTTTTTGTCTTCCTTTTTTTATTTGGCTATAATTTTATACGCTTTCGATTTAAAGAAAAATGATTTCGTTAGTTTTTCGTGCAGTTTGTGACACAGTAATAATTTAAAATTTAAAAAAAACCATTCATACTGTTCCTAATTCCATTTCCGCAATATTTGTGCGAAAGTGAAAATAATATAATGCATATTCTGGCATGCTACTATTTTCCGAAACACTAAAATTTATGCCTTAAATTATCAAATCGGAAATCTTCGAAAAATGAAATCTTATAATTCTCAAACAGTTCATACAAAACAATATAGAAGTTTTTATAAAACGAGATTTAGGTCATATTCAAAATTGAAAAACTATATAGCGTATTATATGATTGATCCAATGCAACTAAAATATACTAACTTGTTTTTCCTTGATGATTTTTTTCTTCATATTAGTTCAACTGGATTTGTTGTTTTTGTGGTTGGTATGTAGCGTTTGCGAACCCGGTTTTAAATACTACTATAAAACTAAACGAATGACTTAGTTAAGTCTGTGTCTTGTATGTGGCATGCAACAATGCGCTTTTCGTTGTTGTTTTTGCTGTTGTTGTCTTTATTGCTGTAAAGAAAAACTACAGCAAAACTCATAAATCGAGTTTTTCGATACGATTTTCCTGCAGCTTCTTTTTTTTTTTTGTCAATTTTTTTTCCTTACTGACCATTTTCCTAGCAATCTACTTCGTTTATGCTGTTTTTTCTTTCCTACCTTAGTTTTTAGCTTCTCTTTTCCAGACAATTTCATGTGCTGTATATGTTGTTGTTTTTATTTTATTGTACAAATAATTTTTTGCACTTAATGAATTTTTGTTGTTTTGTTTGAAGCGATTTGCTTTCATTGTTAAAAGATTCATTTATAGATACACATATACAAATAGAAATAACTTTGTTTTTGTTTCGCTGTTTGTTTGTCTTACTTCACTCTTTTGCTTGTGCTTCTTTAATATGCGAATTGCATTGATTGTTTGTTGTTGTTGTTTTTGTAAAACAATTGTAAACTGTTGTAAGCGAGTGAGTGAGTGAGCGAGCGAGCTAGCGCATAAGCAAATACGTAAATGAATGTATCTTGTATCTGTAGCTAGTGACTTGTTGACTCTTTTATGTTTTCAGTTACTCTCAGAGTTACAGAAACACACACAGACTCATATCTATAAGAAAAAATAGTACTATACTACACAAGGAAAAAAAAGTATCTATGAATCTTTGTTTTATTGCATTGTCACCCCGCATCAAAGTCGTTGCGCCACCTACACTTTTAATTATTACAATGCAACTACTATCTTTCCCTTTTGCACATACACACACACACACAAACATACAAATGCATATATATAAATAATTTTCTTTATTTTATATTTACTTTTATTGTAATTTATCTAAAGTTACTTTTATATCTGCGCATTCGTTTCTTCTAATTTTTTTCTTTAATGTTTTTTTTTTCGTTTGTTATGCGCATACATTCGTACTTTGTAATGCACTAGTTGTTGTTTTTGTTGGTGTTGTTGTTTTTGCTATTGCAGTCACTGCTTGCATTGTTGCTGTTGTTGTTGTTGTTTTTGTACTATGCACTGATCATCAAGTGCTCAATTATTATGATCGTTTCTTTTTTGTTGTTGTTGTGTTGTTGTGTTGTTTTTTTTTTTTCTTTGTGTTTTTTTTTTATATTTTTATTCCATTGACCATTCCGAAAAATCGCATACCAATGTTTCCAGTGAAACCATTTCCAGTCTGCGTGCAGTATATCTATATTGTATCTTGTATCTTTTTCTTACTTACTTTTGCTTGAACTCGTTTACAAGTGCATTGCATGCAATGCTGTTGCAGCTGAGTGCATACAAAATGCAAGCAAGCAAATGACAGAGAGAGAGAGATAGGAGAGAGAGAGAAGCGAGCGAAAAATATATAGCTATATAAGAGTAGCATATAAAAGTAGCGTATAAGAGATCAACATTTCGAAGAGATCAAAAGAATAAAATAGTTTGTGTATCGACTAACTTCGAAATTTAATATTCGAATGAATCGCATTAATTTTATCATACAAGAACTCAAAAATTGGGGTAGGTTTTCTTAATATCTTTCATAGTCTTCAAAAGAATCATTTTTTATTGAGTATGAAAATGGAGATGAGCTTACATTTTTGGTTAAATCCCTTAGCTTTGATCTATCATATATCTTTATGCCTTTTTCTTAATCATGCGTAGCCGTTTGGGTACAAAAATGTTTGGTAGGATTATTTGGATGCTACCTTTAAAAAAAAAAAACAACTAATTTATAAGCAATCACAAGCGGGTTCGGCAAAGTATAGTATACGTTTCAAGTATGATATCTCTATCTCTTAAAGTCTGCAATATTCAAACGGCGCTTAGCGGAACAGTCGACTAGACGAACGGACGAACATGGCTATATTGACTTGGCTTTCGGAATTTATTATCAATAATAAAACTATTAAAATACAATTTATTAATAAATGCATAATTGTAGCAAAAAAATTAACAAAGTCACTAGAATTTATTTAATGAAAATTTAAACATTTATTTATTATGCATTCACTAATCGATCTGAAAATATAAAATAATAAATTATATTTTTTTTTACATATACATAAAAACTTTTTTTATACCCGCCATACATAATGTGCAGGGTATATTCAGTTTTTCTGAAAGTTTGTAACGCATTAAAAAAGGCATCGTAGACCCTATAAAGTATATATATTCTTGATTACCTCGACGAAACGAGACGAGTCGCTTTAGCCGACTGTCCGACTGTCTGTCCGTCCATCCGTCTGACTGTTTGTTGCTGCGCGATTTATTCGCTCTCTAGGTCCTGTGTCCTTTTGATGTTAAAATCAATGTGCCACGCTTACTTTTAGGTATAGGCCTCATACAAACGAATAACATTTTGTCAAGTTCGTATAAGAAAAGAATATTTATAGAGCTAATGACTTCAAATATGGTACATATGCTTCTTATATCAAGCCAAATCTTCAGTTTATATTTGGTTCAGATCGGGCCGCAAATTTCAAAATTTTAAAAATATTTTAAATTTGTTTACTATTTTAAAATAAAATTTAATACAATTGCTGCACACGAAGATTTATCCACGACAAAGGTATATAAAGCTTCGGTCCAACCGAAGTTAACTTTTTTTTTTTTGGTATTTTTTTTTTTTTTTTTTTTTTTTTTTTTTTTTTTTTTTTTTTTATTTTTTTTTTTTTTTCTATTTATTTATTTTTATTTAAATTATTTATTTATTTTTTTATATTCCTTTAATGTTTTTTTAATTGTTTATTTTTATTTCAATTATGTATTTTATTTTATTATTAGTTTTTTTTTTTTTTTTTTTTTTTATAGACCATATAATTAATACACACTTCAACTACCGCATCATAAAAAACAATTATGTATGCGCAATGAAAAAAAAAACGGAAAAATATTGCCAAAGCGTTAATAAAATAAATTAAAATGTGAAATCCCACAAATCTCTTTAAATCTGCCGCACAAACAGAGATGAACCATCGAATGAATCGTAAATTTTGATTTAAATTATCATACATCAAAAAGCTATATACGTAAGTATGTGTGTGTGTGTGTGTGTGTGTGTGTGTATGAAGATGGAGGAGCAGCCTGTAAAGTGCCTTAATACGCCTTAAATTTTGTGGCAAAAATGCTTAATACTGCATGAGGGCGACGAAGGCAGTGGCAGCGGCGGTGTAGTAAAAACGGCAACAGCTACAGGTGACGCATCAGAGCTACAGATACAATACATATCGCATATATTGTAAGGTGCAACAAAAAGATACATCTAGCTACATATCGTTTAAGCTTACTATATGAATCAAATGAATATTTGTCCGTCCGTCCGTCCGTCCGTCTCTTTTGGCACTATAATTTCTGCATGACGAATGCTGTTGCCTGTTGATGAATAATTTGCTAAAGCGCTCACCCGTTTACGTTTACCCGTTTACTCACTTGAGTGCATTTGTTATATCTTTTACTGGATACGATTACATTGTGGCATACTATAATACGTTTTTGGGTGGGTGTGTTTTTGTGCTGAAAATTGATTGACAGCACACACAACGCCAAGTTGTAGCAAAACACAAAAAAAAAGAGTGTGGTACAAGCATTACTCGAAAGTATCTATGTCAGTGGAATACCATCTGAATCTATCTATGTGTGTGTGTATGCCTATTGGCTGTCACACATATGTCATGCGGGTGTTAAGGTAGCATTTTCGCCTTTCGCATCGGGGTCTGACAAATGTAATTAACATGTCAAAGCAACAACTCAACGAGATATGCTTCTATATGATATTTATACTATGTATCTACGAGTAGAGTAACTGTATGGAAACACACAACGCCTAGTTATAACCGCTCTATTGCCTTAAATGTCCAAAAATATATTAGCAGCTTGTTGGGTGCGTTACGTTACGTTACGTTATGTTTGAAATTAAATTTATGATGGTTTGAGAGTGCATACAAACATTCCGTAAATATGTGTGTGTGTGTGTGTGTGTGTGTAAATTGATTTAGTGTTTAATGTAAAAAGTGAAAGGCAACTCTTAGGAATTGTTTGTACACTTTTAGTTTATGTGTGTTTTTAATTTAATTTTTAAATGCCACAACATGCAAAAACTATGAAATTTACTTTTGCAAAATCAATTCTGTATTTAGCTATCTTTAATATTTTATTAACAAATAATTGCACTTTCATTACCAATTCTAACTTATTCAATATAAAATGTTGGATCAGCGCTTATTGAATTATTTAATTGTGTAATGAAATTGAAATTACTAAAATTTCATTGTAACTCAAATTAATTGAATACAAAAATCATATAAACAGAAACATAAACGACTAATAAATTATTTATGATTTGTTCATTTATATTTTTAAAGAAGATATCAATTATTATGAAATTAAATATTAATTAAAAGACGAATAATCAGATGAACGGATAGACAGACAGACAGACAATCAGGCAGACAGATAGGCGATTTGAACCTGATAGTTTCGAAGTTACCAAAGTAATACTGGATTTTGTCATTTACTCCTCAAATTTTTATTCTTGCCAAATCATTTTAGCTTTTCTTCAGATTGGCTTAATTCCCATACAAACCAAGTTTTCAAATTTCACTGCCAGAAAACTGGCACCAAACTCAAGATTTGATGAACGCCAAGTGTTCAGATACGTTCCAAAGAAGAAAATCTATTCTCATTTGAAATTTAACAATCGTGAATCGGTTTTTAAAAATGGACGCATTCGAAATCGTAGTGAAAACCAGCTAAAAATACGCAGACTTATGAATTTCTACAATTTTTTGCTAAACGTGTTTAAAAACTTTTGTAGAATTTCTTTTTTATATAAAATCTTTACATCATTACGTAGATTAGTTGGCTTTAACAGCAAAAACTATTTAGACGCCTGAGTAAGACAGACAGACAGACAGACAAAAAAAAGCAACCTTGAAATACCAATAGACTCTACTTCTTTTCCTTATTTTTATTTTTTTTCTCGCACCTAAACTTTTGACATTTGGACTGTAGTGCAGTAGCGCTATAGCAACTACGACTCTTCTCAATTACACCAGAGTTTTTGTGCTAAAAATAATTGTATACGTAAAAGTTTGCTTTTAACTACTAAAATCTGTTTTGTGTATAGCAACAGATGAGATCAAATGAAACGAGACGAGACATAACAGCTTGGATAATTAAAAGGTCATAGTTGGTAATTAAAGGCGTCACTGTTGAAGACATTGACACGTTGATGACCTTTGTAGCACAGAAGGCTCATATAATAACAAGCATATCATATCATATTGAATAGCTGTCAATGTGTGTCAGTGAGAAATTTATAAAGGCTGTAAATAATATATTGAAAGGCAAACAGACTGTCTGACAGACAGATAGATACGATGGATAGTTAAATAGTGAAGATGCTGTGCTGTTATATAAGCATTTGTGGATTGCAAAACTAAGTAATGCAGAATAGGAAAAAAGGCTTTGAACTGTCAACGACAGGCTTTGATATATTGAAAAGCGTTAGTGAAATGTCACAGCTGTAACAACGAGCAACGAGTAACGAGCGAGCGAGCGAGTGAGCGAGTGAACGAACGAGCGTGCGAGATGCAAGTTGTTACAGTTTTATGTGACAGCACTAACGTCAATATTATTATCATCTGGCAAGACTTAACAAACTAAGCTACTGCAAAAATAGAAAAATGAAAAATACAAAAAAAAACAAAAAAGATGGAACATCTTCGTTTTCTTGTCATTTGCTACGTGACGCACATTTACTTATTTTGTTAAATATAACCGACTTATGGCATTATCAATAGCAACAAGGAACAGCAACAATTGTAACATTTATGTAATGCCTGACAGCATTTGTCGCCATTTTGTATCTTGTGCAACGCCATTTTGTCTTCATTTTGTTTGTCGTTTTGTCTGTTGAGCGACGTGCTTTTATTTTTAAATAAAATGTTGTCTAAATTTTAAAAGAGAAAATAAATTGTAGCACACCATGCACCAACGCCATTTTGAAACTTATGTTTTTGCTTATTATCACCTTTTTTGGTTTATTTCTCTTGCGTATTTTTCGCTTTTCTGTTTTTTTTTTTTTTACGCCATTGTAAGTCAAGGTTGCGCTTCATTAATTTTTTTTTAACTGTTTAAGCTGACACTTTGCACTCAATATGCATTCATACCATTCATAATGAAGAGAATGAAGCAGTCCAATTTTTTTTCCTTTAAGCCACAAACGTTTTTATGGTGCAGGGAGAGTTTGCTTTTTTCTTTTTCCGCTCATGCTACAAATTTTCTTTTAATTAATAAAAATGGCGCTGGAAGTGGCAAAAGCAAAGGAAAAAAATGTGAAAATATGGGTTGAAAACTTTTGCAATAAAATTATCTATCATCGTTGTCCTTGCTGTCCTGGTGGGGTATTTTTTTTTTTTTCGTTTGTGCTTCAAGCGTAAAGCGCAAAGTAGCAGCAACGCAATCGTTATTAATTGAAGTCGCCATTAAAATGGCGGCATGTACTTATCAAGCTCCTTGTTTGCTCCCAAGCGAAACATATTTTCGTCCGACATATTTGCTTTCTGTCTCTCTCCTTCTACTTCTACTTCTCCTTGTTCTTCTTCATCTTCAATAAAAGCGCGACAGGATGTGCCGCCGACGGCTAAAAGTTTGGTTGGTTTTTTTTTTTTTTTTTTTTTTAATTGCCGCTCTGTTGAGTTAAATGTCGCGCGCATAATTATTTGATTTACGCGAAATATTCTGATGTCCTCCTCAATCTTGTTAAGTTGCCAAGGTAAATTGGTAGGCAACAAATTATTATTGCTTGAGTTTTCTTTGTTGTTGTTTAATTCGGTTTATTTTCATGATTAATTTTTGTTTACATGTCAATCATGCAAAACAATTTGAACTTTTACCTTCCGCGGCATTTAAATAGGCTTCTTGTTTTTGTTTTTTTTTTATTTGTGCAAACTTTTCCAAGAATTCGAAAATGGATTTACAATTTATCAACTTTGCTCTGCTTGAATTTGCATTGTGAATTTGTAATATTTTCATGGAATTTTTGTGCAATAAAATTCATCGAAGGTGTTACAAAGCAAATGTTAAATTAGTTCAATTCGCAGAAATGCATAAATGTGGCATTACTTTAGTACTTTGATGTCACGAGTAGTCTGTACAATTCAAAAAAAGCGCGAATCAATGTAATCCCAGCGGGAAAGTCATCAAGGCAGCAAGTATCTTTCCCCGATGACATACTGACTTTAGCCCCATACAAATCTTTGACGACATTTTCATACAAATGTCGCACTTGTCTTTGATGACATGTCTTGCAAGACTATATGAAATGTCTTGCATGACATGTCTTGAATGACAGCATGTATGACATTGCATGACTTCATGCACGACATGTCTTGCCTGACTTCATGCATGACATGTCTTGAATGGCATTATGCATAAAATGTCTTGAATGACATCAAGCATGACATGTCTTGCATGATTTCATTAAGGACATGTCTTGCATGAAGTCTTCTATAGCTTTTCTATTAAAATATCACATAATTTTGAATACAAAAAGTTGGTCTTTTAATAATTTTGTAGTTCAAAAAAAACAATTTTATTAAAATTTTATAATTTAAAAAAAGTCGTTTACGATTCTACAAATGGTCTTGTACATACATATGTATAAATGTCAAAGTCGTAAAAGAAAATTTTTTTCGCTGGGATATTAAATATTAACTTATTTACTTACAATATTTTTTTTTTGACTTTACTATAAACATTAAAAAATAAATATTGATAAAACTAAGAACTATGAATTTGATTATTATCTTATTATAAAATATATATAGCATAAACAGTATGTAAAGATATATACTCCATCTTGGTTAAAAATAGTCATGGAAAATATGAGGAACCTGAAAATTGTGCCTCTGAGAATTTAAAAAGTCTTCAAGTTTGATGTTGACAAATATTTACTTGGCATGCGTATGGGTATATTTGAATGTCTTTCTGGTTTTCTAGTATTTTCCTTTAGTTTGGTGGATTGTAGGATTTTTACTCATATTGCTTTCCAAGGGAATAATTACATCGAAATTTCAGTTTATTTATTTCACATTTCTTTAAGAAAATTGTTTAATTCCTGTAATACGCAAATGCAAAGCATCGCCTGTACGCCGTTCGATGTAACACAGCAGTGTGTTTTTAAGTAAATCACAAAGTGTCCCAAATGATTTATCTTGATCTGGTTTTTTAAATTTATAAACTTCATCAACATTTTCTATGCTGCAGCGTAATGCCTGAAAAAGGTACATCTTCTTCGTTTAAATAACAAATTGAAAGGCAACTTAATGGTACTGTTTCACGAAATCCAAAGTCCAAACTAAAAACTTTAAACATCTTTTTGTGCTTATCATAGCCCAATAGCTTTGCGCGGTACCACCGACAATCGTTCGGATGTTGCACCAAAATTATCGAGCCTTCGGCTGGTTGCTTAAGTAGCTGCTGCGTTACTTCTGTATCGGCCCAGGATAGCTTTTGTTGAAGTGGCCTATCAACATAACCATAAAAAATCTTTTTCGTTTCTACAGTTGTGGGCTTAATCTCTATAATGGTATCCAGTGGTAAGGACACCATTGGTTCATCTTCTACTGTGTTCAGCTCCAATTCTGAAAACTTTTGCAGTTGTGTATTGAGCTTTTCTTTTCGAAAAGTGACAGCAGGACTTATGTTGTAGTATTGAGGAGTGTCTTCAGAGCAGCCTTCCTCATAATGTTCGCGACATTTTATGTTGCTGATTTCTGGAAGAGTATGCTGATGCTCTGGAATTTTAATATTTAAATGTTCTGGTCTAACAGTCTTCTTATAAATATCACAGTCGTTCTCTACAATTTGCACGCGGTTTTTTAGTTTCAACATTTCTGGAGTACCCCTGAGATTAGTAATGTCTTGAGAAATATGGCGTTTGCCATCTGTAAGAATATTTTTTTAAACTCCCGAGACTTATCTTCTACAAACTGCTCTTTATTTTTAGGAATATTGTGCTTTCGTCTGTCTTCCAGCTTGTATTCCGCTTCCAGTTCAATGGTCCTACGCCTGTCCAAGTTAATAGTCATATCGTACCCATGCTGCTCGCTCGTTTCCAAATCATCTGTACGCTTCCGAAACTCTTCATGCTTTAAATTCGTTTGTTGTTGCTCACGACTTTTGTGATTCATCATTTCTTGCGGCGGATGCTTTCCCAAATTTTGAATTTTTCCCTGGACATGTTGCTCCCGATTTTTGAAATGCTGTGTATCTGGCGCAATACACTTTTCCGCAACTTTTCCACATGTTCGAATTTTATAATTATATTTTTTTACCATTTGCGTTTTTGACAAAGGCAGCAAATCATTAATATTGTGTTCCCACAAATATTTGTTCAACTGACGCACTCTCTGCAAAACCTCTTGCACCAAAGTATTATACGCCGTGTGGCGTTTCATAATCTGACCTTCATCGTGTACATTGGTAACAAGACGATCAAGTACATATTTTGTATCACAAATATACGCATCAATAGTTTCATTGAGTGTATACAGCTCTCTATTGCATTCATTTTGCAATTCGCAACTTATTTGATATTCACTCTGAGCCATAATATGTGGCACCAGTTGGTGTCTAGTTGGAAAATTATATAATTTTATACAATTGTATAATTTCTCTCTTTATATGTATATTTACTTTAAAGTTAATGATTGCTTTGTTTGTTTAAAAGAGTTTTTATAATATATACATTTTTTTTGTCTACCTAAAAACATATGTAAATGTCTCTCTCACCAGTGTCAACCGCTGACAGACAGACGGACTTGGGTACATCGAATCTTCGCTCAGTACCTATTTAGAATATATTTAGCGGAAGCAAAAATCAAATAAAAGCCGAGTAAAGCAGCAGGCTAGAGGCTAATTGAATATAAATGAAAATTCGTCAGAAGTGGTTGTAGTTTTTGAATAATAGATTTGATAGGGCTTTATTCTGCACGTAAATAATAATGTAAATTTGTTTCCAAATGTCCACAGCATAAAATGTTATTTATATTTTTTGCACATTTTTGCACCTTTTTAAAAAATTCAATTTATAAGTTCAAATACATCCAATTACATACAAAATTTATAACTCTCGAGACAGTAGCACACAACTAATTTACAATTATATTTAAAGTAATTAAATTGCATTAAGTTGTATATATTTAGTTGTAAATATTTTGAACATTAGCGACTCTTAGGATTTCTCTGTTTTTCTAAGAAAACATTCACTTTAACTCTCATTTAGTTACGCTGTGGTCCTAAGTTAAACATTCAAATACAATATATATTCAATATGTATAATCGATCTCGTATGCGTAGTATCAGACGTGTTAGCATTTCAAGTAAATTACAAAAATTCCAACACGTGTCTCTTGTTGTCTAAGCTTAAAGCTACCATTTGGCTTTCAGAGCAATATACTACACCGACACTTTAGACATAGATGTGACACTATTGGGAAAATAAAGAAGCAAAAAAAAGTGCAGCAGCATCTTCTCTGGCAGATAACTTAAAGTCCTAGAAAAGTACTTTGATAGCCACGAAGGAGTTGGCAACATACAACAGCAATTTCCAATACATTTCACTCGTTTCACATTGTCATTCGTTCAAGTGTGTCAAGGTAAGCGTGGGCGACAACTAAGACAACGACGACGACGGAAATAACGAAGAAAGTGATAAAGGAAGTAAAGCAAACTAAACAAATTAGTTTTTTTCCGCCATTTCCGAAGCGAGCGAACGAATGAAAAAAGCGGAAAATGTAGCCAAACAGCCACACACAGAATAAAAAAATATACATACAAAATATTCTTTGTTGCAGTAGAAGAAAAAAAATTATTTCAAACAATTTTCTTGGCAATCTGACAAAGCATTTCTCATACAGAGCCAGAGTCAGCGACAACTTACCAAATTGGGCGTGGAAACGAAATGAACTTAAAGAGCGATTCACTGACTGACTGACTTACCTGCAAAGAAATAAGAAGAAAAAAATAAATACAAATTTTTATAATAAAAAATTGCTTAATAAAATTGTTTAACGTAAAATAAAGTCATTAGACATTGTTGCATGTTTTCCTAACATTTTTATTAAATTCTAATTTAGCTGCTTTTTTTTAAATTATTTTTTTTAGCGTTTCGCAAAAATGAAAAAATTAAAAAAAAAAGTTTAAGCGCCGCCAAATTGCAAACTCAACGGTGACAACTTAATTGCATCAAAGAGGCACAAAAAAAGAAGGAAAAAAAAACATATCTAAAAATATGAAATACGAATTAATATTTTCGAATAAAAAAGAAAACGACATTTTTATGTGTTTACGTCTCAATTAGACAGAAAAATTGTATGCGTTGAAAATTTATGGAAAACCACAAAAAAAATATCAACAACAACAAAAAAAAAGTCTGAAAAAAAAAAAACATTTATATGAAAAATTATGAAACTAGACAGGTCTGCAGTGTTGCAATAAATAATGGCTGCATGGCAATTTTGCTGACGAAAAATTAATGAATAATATTTAAGTGTAGTGCGTTTAAAATATGTTTTTTCGTTATTTTTAAAATTATTTATTTTTTTATTTTTATAGGTGTGACTTGGAGAACGAACAAAAACGAAAGGTTGCGAAGTATTTCAAGTGATTGCGTTACACGGGACACAAAGGACTCATATGTCGCAGTGTACTCGCTTCATTGTTCTATGAATTGCTTACAAATCGAAACAGCAATCCACATACAGCTTCTGATCCGAAGCTAAGTTTCAAAAAGAATCAAACAATATTATCATTACTACACTCCATTCGGGAAAAGCTATAAGCGTAATAAACAAGCAAACAAATTTACAGTTTGAGCAGCACTGCATCATAAACTGTTGCTCGTAATAATTGGCTTACCTAAAAGCGATAATTTATAACAAAAATTAAAATCAATTAACTGCATCAATTTGTCTGCTATACTAATATAAGCACACACATACACATACACATAGACTTTGGTCTGATTAATAAATGTTAATGCCGGATATTAAAAGCCATTTACACCTACAACAAATGCACAAGAGCTTTTGAGAACAAACCACAAAAGTGTCACTGTAATATATCAGTCTGTCTGTCTATCCGTCCATATATCTTGCTGTGTGTCAACTTAAATGTCGCATCCCACTACAGTTAAAAAAACAGCTGAAAAAATAATAGGTAAACTTGAATTACATTGAAGTGTTTATACGCTACACAGCACGCCTATTAAACCCTGTGTCGGAATGGTAAAAGGGTATAGAACACATCAGAACTAGCATCTAAAAATGGTCCGAACAGACTAATTCAAGCAGAGTCAACCCAATGATCCACGATTCGTCAACGTGGGATAGACTTTGGTCGATCCACATCGGACTATTGATCTGACCCATTAGGTTAGGTTAAGTAAGGAGGTTAAGTAACGAACATTTTGGTGGTGGGTCACACATAGAGGTTATTTAGTATTCCTGCAGTATTTTAGCGTGATCGGCGAAAGTTAAAAGCTGACTATGCATCAAATTGGCCGCATCTTTCAGTGATGCGATCCAGGATGAGCGAAAGCTGAGCGGTCTAGGGACTCTAGGGTTCCTCATTGGTTATTTCTATCCTGTTAGAATGGCAATCAGCAGCCTGCAGTCTTTCCTGTGACGCTACAGCAGATACTGCCAAAGTTTTTGGTTAGGAATCTTGTTTATTATTAGGGATACTCCGCAGTCGGATTTGTTTCTCCATTTTTTCCAAAATCAATCCAGGCAATCTTCTCCAGACTGCAGTACAGTGTCCATAGTGAGATTAGTAGATATATTGTTTCCCTATGAGCCAGTTCTTCTTTTGCTAGCTTCTTCACCATCTCATTACCGTCTATGCCATGATGACTGGGAATCCAGTAGATGTGCACCTTTTTTAAAGTATCTATTGCCTCCCAGCGCTTTAGAACATTTCTGGAACAGATGGTGGTCGCTTGCAAGGCATATATAGCGGCCTGACTATCGACAAATATAAATTTTTGTTCATGCGGATCATTAATTTGTCGTACTACCTCCACAGTTTTCCGTATTGAGAAAACGTCCGCAGCTTTCCGTATTACGAAAACCTTCGCCTGGAAAATACAACTGCAAGAGCCTGATACTCGGCTCAGCACCTACACCTGAATCCATCTTGGATCCAGAATTGAAGGTGAGTAGCGCATGTTGTTGCATTCCTTGTTTCCAGTCCTCTGGTCCCAATGAGATTGATCTGACCCTTCTATAAACCATTAAAATACGATTAAGCTTTTATTTTCTCTGTATGTCAGCTGTCCGATTTGTTCTCAACCGTATAAATCAGTCGAGACTTAGAAATAAATAGAGCGATTAAACTTGTAACTTAAATTTTTCCAGCAGACACATTCCAAGTTTAGCGTCTGCGATATTTATAACACGGACATACGCACTTCGAAGTTCATTAACAGCATTAATAATTCTTTGAATCTTTCATGGCACCATAACAAAGTTTTCATTAAATTTCCAACACTTCCATTTTATACTAAGTTACAACACATAAAAAAAAGATCAATCATTTTCTATAATCACAAATAATGCCATAAAAAAGAAAAACCAATTAAAAGTTAATAACCTGCCGCGCACACACACCTACAAAAAAAAAAAGCGTAAAATACACACACACACATACAAACACTTTACCACATACTTAACACACTCTCAACGCATACAACGCACGCTGCTCATCATCTGTAAATATACAACAACAAAAACAACAAAAACAATCAAAGTTAACGCCATCGCGCGTGCCAATATTGTGCCATATTTGGTCATATTACCGCAAACGGTTAAAGCCAAATTATGCTTTTGGCTTTTACCTAAGCTTCCACATGTGTGTAACGTGAGTATGTGGGATTGTTAATGTTGTTGTTGTTGGTTTTATTGGTGACCACAACATCAATAGCCCTAAATGACAACTCATATTGAAGGCATTAAACCAAACAAAGCGATGCTGCTGTATGGTGTGCGGGAGGTCCGGATCGGATGGCCGACAAACCAGGCATTTGTGATAAACTTTCGCTTCTCGTGGTACATGTTTGCTTACAAATTAGCGGTTTATTAAAAGTGCAGTTAACACTTTATAATAATTGACGTAATTTTCAAGTCAACAGAGACAATGAATGTTTTAAAATATTTTATAATGAGCAAATGCGGGAAGCGAGTCAGCGAGTGGGCGAGTGGGTAAGGGTGCGAATGAGTTTTGTTGTTAATCTGGATGCTGATGCTGATTGCTGACACAACGCTTGGGGTTATTTGTCCTTTGTGTCAACACGCAGTTTGAAGTTCATATTTCACTAATGAATTTTAAAATGGTCAAAGAACAAAAAAAGGGAGACAGTATTCAGAGTGAAAGTATACAGAGAGAAAAAGAAACGAGCATATTGTGCTCAAATCAAGCACATTCGTAATGTAAGCTGAATTTTTTATAATCAAGCACAATATTCTCACACCAAGCACGTGCATTTTTTGCCAACTAAAGAATTTTTGGCATGTTTAAAAATAGTATAAGAATGTTAATCGTTTGTGTGAGAACATTCGTTCTCATATCAAGCACCTACGTTCTTATATTAAGAACACTGTGTTATACTTGATAAAAGGACAGACAAAAAGAGCAAATTTATGAACGCTTATATCACTACTTTGTAGTGTCTTTATGCATCACAAGCTTTTGAAACTTGCATTAAGCACAATTATTCTCAATACTAACACAATATATAATCCATTAGCAACATTCATGCTTGTTGCCATTTGTGCTTAAATCAAGTACAGCCATTCTTATTTTCCTAATAGCGTATTTTTCTCTCCGTGTATATAAATGTCATCATTAAAGTGCGTAAAACTCAACACAAGTTCAAATTAAAAGCAAAGTTTATCATTTATTTATCTACAGCGTACAGCTTTGTATACTTTAACTTGGGCATGAGTTAAGCTAAAGCCAACAAGGTGTGCTGTATTAGAATTTTATTACGTTGTGTTCAACGTCAACTCAACAAGGTCAGCTGCTACATGAAGAGATACAAAGTGTTATTCCAGCTAACTTAATTATACATGCTTCAGGTTATAGCTGCGGGCGGACACATTTTTTTTTTCACTTTCATTTAGTTTAGCTTTTTTATACACTTCACTTGGATTAAAGTTAAATGTACTTCATAAGCGCATATGTATGTAAAGTGCAGAAGAAAAAAAACTGCTGTAGTGTCCAAAAGTATCTTTTCAATTTAAAAACAAATTTTTCACCTCTTCATCTTCTTTCTTTCTTTTTCATTTTTACTAAACACAATCTTTAAAAATGTTTATAAATGTGAACCGTCGAGACGACGCGCCACAACGTGTCCTTGACTTGTTTTGAACCGCACTAAAATAAATCTAAGCATACAAAAAGGGGTGGTTGTGTAGTTTAGGTGACTGCGGCGAAAAAGATACATTTTTTTTCTCTTATATTATACCGCACAATTTAACCCAAGGCTAACTGCGTGGGTGTTCGCACAGTGCCTGAGGAGGAAATTAAGTTGTGATTTTCTGTGTTCTCATAACTAGCAACAATATTGCGCAAACGAAGCAGGTCAAATAAAATAATTTATAAGCAGCAACAGCAACCGCAGCAGCAGCAACAGCGGTGACAATTCAGACAGTTACACGCTACGCATTTCAAGTCTAAGCTACAATTTGACTTTTGATTGCGAATTGCTTAAGATGCGCGCTATATAATCAGCAAGTCGTCTTGTATAGATGCAGACATGAATGATTATAAAAAATTAATAAAAAGATTTTTCATTATTTATGTTTTATGTTTTATAGAAAACTGCTAATCTGTGAACATTTGTTTTGTGCATTGAAAAATTGTTAAGCGTTAAAAAACCAGCAGAAGAAAAAATAACAAATCTCTAAATGCCAAATAGCACATAAAAATTTAACGAAGCAAAAAACAAAAAACAAATTAAATTAAATAAAATAAAATAAAATGCGATACAAAAAAAAAACACGCTAATAGAGTTTTAGCCAAGCAGCAAAGCAGCGTTAATTTTGATTAATGTGCAATTGAAATGCAAAGGTCAGCTTAGGTTATGCGAGATCTTTAACTTATCGCTTAGATACACAGCTAGCTATAAAGATTGACAGATACAAAAGTATCTGCATTGTTTTTTGCACTCAAATTGTTTTTTTTTTTTTCTTTTTGTTTTATGGCAATCGTTTTTTTTTTTTTTTTTTTGTTTATTTGTCAGAATTTTGATTAGCAATTTTATTATAGAGTATTAACGTATTCAAGTTTGATACTAAATGAAAAATGTAATAAAATGTATCTAAAAATGTATCTATATAATTATATTTCTCACGCTATTACAAGACAAAGTTATATAATAAAAATGTTATTTCATTATTCAGCTAAATCTATATCAATATTTATAATAAATAGTAAAAAATGTTTCTATGTCCGCTATGGACGCTGAAACCATTCAGCCGATGAGCTCCAAACCGGTTTTATTTAAAAGGTAACAATGCTAGTATAATAATAGAACACTTAAACAATTTATTAGACACACTTGTTTTGGTTTTGTATGTTTTTAATCAAGCCCAAACATATTTTGGTGACGCCAATAAAAAAAACCAAAAAAAGTACAAAAATGCCACCGAAAAGAGCTTCAATTGCACAAAAAACAGCAGATGCGAAATAGAAAAGAGCCGAAAGAGGCACAGAAACTGTGATACGCTAGTTTTATATAAAATCGTTCAACGCATCAGTTAAACTTAAATTAAAAGTACAAGAATACATAATGATAAAATAATATTGACACAAAGTAATGCACAAATGAAAGGAAAAATGTTTGCAATATAAAAATCACAAAATATTTTATTTGTTTTCCAAAGAATTTTTCACAAAAATGTCACACTTTACACATTTATCAAGCTCAGCTAAACGCCGCATTGCCACAATTTTCATTTTCAATGCTTTTATGCCACTCAAATACCAAAAAAAAAAAAAAAAAAAAAAAGTCAATAAAACGCAAACATATATTTATTTGATAACGTTGGCGACTATTGCTGCTGTTATAGCTTCTAAAAGAAATGAAATAATTTTTTGTTTTTTTTTTTTTTGCTTTCGAACAATTGAATCACGAAAACTTTAGACAACAATAATGCGATTACAAAAATGAAATGAAATGAAAAGTAGAGGAAATCAATAAAAATCTAGACAGGCAGACAGACAGATGGACGGACGGACGGACAGACGGACAATAGTAAAACTTTGACTGTTAAAAAAATCGAAACGAAAAAGAAATAGTATCTCAATATAAAAGTCAGCGTTAGATAATTTATTGACACAAGCTGCAAACTTAAAACGCATAAAATACGTCATGAAAAAAAAAGTCGAATAAAAAAGAAAATGCAATTAGCAGCAACGGAAACAGCAGCAGCAGCAGCATAGAAGTTTTCTCAACAAAAAAAAAGAGCGAAAAGTTGGCGGCGTTAGGACAGCAGACAATTTACTACAACAGTTACAGATAAAAGAAAAGTAATCAAAGTCGAAGTTTCTTGAAAGTGTTTCAAGGTAACCGACTCGCATACAAACGCATACACATGTGCATATAGACGCACACATGTGTACAATTGACGCCAGCAGTGCTACAAAGTGATAAAAAAACGAAACGAAACAAAAAAAAAGAAAAGAAATGCTTTGTGAAATAAAGCTGCGAGCGGTTCCCGCATATTTGCAAGTTTATTGGCACTGGAGGAATTTATTGTTGAAAAAAAATTATGCAAAACTTAAGCAAACAAGAAAAAAATGGTAAATTGCAATGCGTTTCGACGGTGAAGTGGTGTGGGACAGACATATAACTTGTTAAAATTACCTAGTTAATTTTCAGAAAGAAGTTTAGATAAAAAACTACTTTGGACTGTGATCCATATATTTTTCTGGGTGTTGTATTTTTTACACACAATGTGTGAAGGGTATAAAAAAAACTTTGTAAACAATAAAAAAAAAAGAATGAAAAATTAACAAAGAAAAGACAAACTTTCTAACTTGTAATTTGCATCAACACTGCCAAACAACGGGGCGTATGCCTAATTTCTATAGCAATGATAACAACAACAAAGACATTTAACCTTGCATGAATCCCGCGTAAAGTGTGTTGCGCAAATGACGAGATACAATTCGAAGTGTGCACGAGAGAAGAGAGAGAGTATAGAAAAGGAACGACAGCAGCGACATTTATAAGAAACATAAACTGAAGTGTGGAAGCTATGAATAGTTTAAAAATTATTGTCTGTATTTATTATAGTTAGGAGGCTTGAAATATGGCACAAAATACTACCAAAACTTAGTCCATCCAGCTATGTTTAACCGTCCGTCTGTCTATCATTTTATCCTGAACCTGTTCAGTAATCGCTGCTTGTTTTTTTTTTTTTTGCGAACTGTGATTTGATCACTGTTTGCAGTCACTGCGATTTTCAAGTCACAGTCGCTTATCACATTGCGACTCAAAAATCACTTGTTTTGCCAATACTAGAATTAAAGTCCACCAAAGCTAGAACTTAGATAAGGCAAAACTCTTCATAGAAATCGTATATCAGATAATTGTTCCAAGCATATTTTAAGGTGTTTCGGTAAGAGGAAAGCTTTGTAAGTGGCCACGACTTGTAAATTGTCACAGCGTGATTTCACTGTGTTCAACAGTTGGCAACGACACAAAACTCTCATAAATAAGATCTCTAAAGACAATTTATTGGTTCTTGCATGTTAGATGCAGAGAAGCTCGAGCTATATAAAACGCGCGAGAGAGAAAGAGAGAGAGAGAGAGAGCGAAAAATATATGTTTTTTACTCTTCTTACTCTACCTAACCCCAAAATGGTTGCGACACAAAAAGAGTTATTAAAAAAATTGATTACTTAATATTTTTACTATCTACAAATATAAAAGCCTTTAGACTAACAAAAAGACACACACATTTATGAACTTCATTTAAGTATCTCGCCCAAATGGCTTTTTAAATGGTTGTCTTTACTGCTGCCATAAGCATTTTCCAGCTGTTTTTAACGAAATTCGCAAGTGTTAAATGCGTGGTAATGCGTTAATGTGTATGCGTGTTACATGCCGCATGCCACATTCCGCTTATCGACATACAAACATACTCACTTACATAGCACTGCACAGAACTGAATCATATTCATATTCATTTGCCATTTATTCGCAAAAGTAATCTGCTGCAAAAGTAAGTATCTTCTGCTGCTGATGCTGATGCTGCTGCATGCATTTGTGTACTATCTCAGTTTTTTGGTTTTAAGCTCTTTGTTTGTGAAAATTCGTACGTTCGTTCGTTCGTTCTTCCTTGTAATCGTTTAAAATGCAAATTTTCTTCAAAATGCCACATGCTTCTTTTCACTAAGTTTGTATTTGTAGTATGTGTGTGTGTGAGTGTCTCTAATTTTCTAGTTTTTACGCGCTTACAAATTTGTTTGCAACTTAAATTCGTGATTTGAAATGTTGTCTATATAATTAGTTTATTTGTATTACACAAAATGTAATTAAATTTTTAGTTAAAACATTCTCGATATTTTATACAAATTGAAAAAAGATATTTTATTGGCTGCGTTTAATTAAATTAAATTTTATGAAGACGATGATTAGCAATCATAAAATCATTTAGTATCTTTAAGTAAAATAGCAAACTCTAAAACATTAAAAACTAAAAGGTTTGCTGCCAATTTGAGCGTATTTTTTATGACAACAATTCAAGGTGTGTCCAATTGAGTCAAAATTGTGACAGACACTAAACAAAAAGTATCTAACAGTTTTTTTTTTATTGTAAAAGTATCTAAAATACTTAGTAGTTACTATAGCTGAAAAATTACATACAAATAGGGATTATAAATTATAATTAAATAATTATTGTCTTAAAAAGTAAGAAACTATCAAACGTCATGCAATAACTTTGAATATTAAATGGGGAAAAAAAATGAAATTAAATACACTTCAACTTATTAAAGACTTTATTTTTTCTCATTTTAACTCGACAAATAACCACAAGCTGTATTGCTGGCAAACTTAAATATTGAAGACGAATAGGTATGTTTGTATGTAGCAACTAGAAAAGCAGCAACAGCTGTCTGACTGGCTGGCAGACTGACTAGAAGACGAGTTGCCCTTGGGGCAAAAGTATCTAACATGCGCCACAAACATTATTTTGCTATTAAATGGAACTTGGAAAAGTTTAAAGTGAATTTTATACAAAAAGCAAATATGGCACACTGGCAATATACAGGATACCAAATGTATACTAAGAAGGCAAGAATATACATAAACTACTTGTTGTAGTTGTAGTCGTAGTAGGTGCAACAAAGTTTTTATGCCACAAGCTTAGTAAAAATAGAGAAATAAATCCAGTAAATAAACCAAGTCAAAAAACGTAACAGCAAGTAAAACCTAAGGCAAAATAAAATCAGCTTTAAAGTGTTTAAGACTATGAGTTACGCTATAACTAATTTCAGTGTTGGATCCTTATGCATATATATTGTTTAAAAGATATTTTATTGTGTTGGCAAAAAGAGTTACTGTGACCTTACATAAATGCTAGAAGAGCATCCTGAGCAGAATTCTGTTGCTACACAGAGTCCACTTCCGAAGCGTCTCGTCTAAGAAGATCTATCGCCAATACCCTAACATCGGTGACAATAATAAAAGATTCAGGGCTAACTGGCGACTTTTAAATATAGAAGAAGCTTCTATGTTAATAACGTCCATTCCAGCAACATTATAAAGGCCGAAGGTCCAGCCAGACTAAAACATTACAAAACCAATGCCATTATTATAAACACAGATGAGTCCGAACTGGATGAAAGAGTTGAAGAAGGTATCTTTCTTCCCGGACAAGGAGATTTGAGGATCTGTCAGGCTTCTGATCACTGTAGCTTCTTTCAAGAAGACATGAAACCAAACACTGTCTATGGTGCCAGTCTGGAAGTAGGCCGCTAGTTAAGCTGCCCCAAGACCACTAGACTCTTGTTATAACACCACAAAAAGTTCAAGCATACCGGTTTAGGTAGACCATTTTTAGACAATCTGGCTAAAGTAGTTCACGAACCGTTTTAAAAGGAAGATCAACCTGCTTCGAGAAGGGGATCACACACAAGGGAATCACAATGTGCCTCTTCTGGCCTAGGTGGCACCGTTTTCAATCTAAGCATTTTTTTTATGTTTAGATACTAGACAAATACCTACATGCACATATGTATCTATTAGTCTAGTAACAAAAACAACAACTAAAAATAACTAAAAGTTTTGGCATAGTTTTCCATAAAAAAAAAAAACTTTGTTTGTTGCAACTAAAACAAGTTAGTAACGCGTTAAAGTTGAAAAGTAACGCTTGGTCACACTTACTGTGATATTTGTTGCGTTGACCAACACTGTCTTTTTTTGGAAAAGTTTAGTTTATTTATTTTGTTTTGAACTATAATTTAATTTACATTGCAATTAAACAGAGATTTCAAGCGTTAAAATAATCAACAAGTAAATAAAACTTATTTCATTAGCTATTTTAGAGCTTAAACCAATTTAAATTATATTGCACACACTTTTTAACATTACAGATTTTCCATAATATTTTTTAGCAAAGCAATTTTAATGAAAAAGTATTGAAACATTTAAATTATTTATTATTTTTTTTTTTTTTTATTATTTTTCCAATCAAAAAAATTGGTTAATATGTAACGAAAAAAAAAATTCCCTAGATAGGCACTTCAATCCGTTGAATTAATTCCGCAATAATAACCACAAATATGCATACGTGTGGTATGCTTCCATGTAGAATGTGCATTTGTATGTGTGTGTGTGTGTGTGGGCCTGACCAGAGAGCATTACCACATATTTACTTATTTATTTATTCATTAAAAATCGATGAAAGGCACTCACAGCGACTTTAGTCAATATTTTTATTTGCAATGAAATGAAAATGTTAACAAAAAAATAAAAATAAAAAAAAATGAACGCACAAATGAAAACATATAAAACGGTTTTTTTCCTTTTTAAATTTTTTTTTTTTTTTTGCCTTCCGTTTCCTGCCCATTTGTCGCAAAAGCAAATAAACACACACAAGCACACGCACATAAACATGTTTGTATATGCAATCTTTGTGGGAAAGAGTCAAATAATGAAAAAAAAAATATTAAGTTTTGTGAAAATGAAACTGAAATACTCTTCATGCATTTGAATACTTGGAAGCGTAGACTGTTTTTCCATCTGTCCGCCGTTCGTCATCTATGCAGAAGAAGTGGGCAAAATAGGGCGTTAAGGAATTGCATATAAGGTTCTAAAAGTCTATGCAAGTAACTCCAATATTTAGAGGTCTATGAAGTCTATAAACATCAAAAATGTTTGTTCAAAACTGATACAGGCAGACAGGAGAACTGGAATACCTCACCGATCTAATTTAGAATTAATTTGATTTCTTCTTCTTCTGTTCTTGAAACCATGAAGGGTTATAGAGAGAGGACTGCAAGTTGGGTCCAAACAGGTATGTAAAGTCCGTGTTTTTCGGGGACGTCGTCTTCTTCTTGGACCTATACCATCAGAGGATTGCACTGCAAGGCTTTACGTGCTATGTGCATACGGGCTTACGGAGTGTGTATCTGCTCTTTTAGTTTAGAATTCTTCTGCTGAGCTGCTCGAATTCTGGGAATTCTGTCCCTCCAATGATTGATTTGAACAGTCTGAGTTACAAATTCCAGATCAAAAGCTATATACCATCCAACTAAGTTTGAACAGCATATATATACAAAAAGAATTGCTCTTGTCGCATTCGTTGTTGTATTGGGTCAACAAGTCAAAAAGTTTATTTGCTTTTTTGTAGGTGGTTGGCAGCTAGCAATAGCAGGCAGCAGCAGTAGCAGCAACAATCGACAAACAAGTTAAGCTTGTAGTATTTATTTTTAATTTGTAAAATTGTGCTTTGACATTAGAGTTGTTATTTTTTTTACTTTTTTTTTTTTTGGTAAAAATCAAACAAAATTAAAATGGAATCGATTCGTTGCTTTTGACTTCTTGAAAATAAAATCAAGAATCATTTAATTTTTTTTTAAAGAATTTAAATTGCACAAAGACCAAAGAAATTTTATGGAAAAATTGAAACGTATTTAAGCTTTGATTGGAACCCAAAACAATTACATTTGCTTTTCCAGTATAAATATAGTAAAATATCGTTTATGCATGACGTTAGATGCAAACTGCTATATGTGCATTGAAAATATGATTAAATCTTAAAATAAATGAATGAATCTGTTGTAGCAAGCAACTTTCGGGGGGTAAAAAAAGGCATTGTAAAATAAACAACAACAAAAAAACTTAAAACAACGAAATGCATCGCTACATGCAATTTATTTATTATTATTTTTTTTTTTTTTTTGCCAAAACGTAGCTTTATTTCTGTCACAATTTTTGATATTTGTAATAAATGAATAAAAGTGGGTGTTATAAATTTTTGTAAGAATTAAAATATATTTAAAAATATGGATTCAATGAGAGAAATTGATGTTCACTTTTACAGTGATTTTTTTCACAGTGATTTCAAAATCGCAATTTCGCACTGCAACTGTAAGCAGTGATTTACGATTTTTTTTTATCCTCAGTAAACATGTTCAGTTATCAGCGATTTTGTGTATCGCTCTTCGCGAACAGTGAAACCGAACCGAACACCGAACCGAACACCGAACCTTTACAAATTCGCTGTTACATTTGCCAGTCACTTGATTTGTCAAAGCGTGCAGTTCACTTAAAGCGCGGTCTATTAAAACTATTGAATGGTTAGAACGAAGTGAAATGTGATATTTTTTATACAAAATGTAAAACAAACGGCAGAGTGCGAAATGTTTTCTGCCAAACTATCGTTCAAAACAAGTGTGACTAACTTAAACCGGCAATTGCAAAGGTAACAGCCAAGAACACAACTTCAATTTTGCAATAAAATCAGTGAACTGTTTTTCAATGAATGAAAACGAATTCGGTTCGATTTTGTGTATCACATCACTTTTCGCGTAAAGTGAACCTGTTCAGTAATCTATTATTGTTTTTCGCGAACTGTGATTTTATCACTGTTTGCAATCACTGCGATTTTCAAGTCTATTCAGCTGATCTCTGTCTGTTTTATTGCGACTCGCTCTTTATATCTGTCAGTTCGCTCATTGGTCTGTCTGTCTTTCTGTATTTTGCTTATCTGTCTGTCTAAAGCTCATCTGTATGTTTGTTTGCATA
Source organism: Leucophenga varia (assembly GCA_018903435.1). Classification (NCBI taxonomy): domain Eukaryota; kingdom Metazoa; phylum Arthropoda; class Insecta; order Diptera; family Drosophilidae; genus Leucophenga; species Leucophenga varia. The sequence continues at coordinate 1,172,724 of JAEIFJ010000493.1, read as the reverse complement.
TCAGTCTGTCTGTCTGTCTGTCCATCCATTCTTCCATTTGTCCATCCATCTGTTGATCTGCCCGCCTGCCTGTCTCACTGTGTGTATACTTGTCTCTTCGTTCATTAGACTTTCCGCCTTCCAGTCGTTCTGTTCGTCTGTTTGATTGACCTTCTTGCTTAAACTACAAAGGTTATGAAAGCTTCGGTTCCATTTAAATTAAAATAAAAATAAAAAAAATGATTTTTGATCTCGAATTTAGAAACAATTTAACAAATATTTTAAACGCTTCAAGTTTTATCGATAATTCTTGAAGCAGGCCAATGTGCAAACGTGCTGCCGTGCATGCCACACTGTATATATATTTTTTTTTCCATGTACAAAAATATTTTTCATTCATATATAAGAATTTCGTACAAAAAAAAAAAACAATGCAACAAAAATAACAAAAACAAAACAAAAGAAAAAAACAATGAAATTATTGACAGCAATGAAGCGCATGCAACTTCCGTTTAACGTAATTCAAACTGTTCATTTCAAGTATTTTTCACATCGCAAAAAAAAAAATTAATATTACAGCGAGAAAAAAAAATCAAAATTAAAAAATAAATCAATTAAATGAATGCATTGGCATGAAAAACTCTCAAGCAATAATTACAACAAAAAAAATATAATAAAACGGAAAATATTAAAAACGCAAAACAAATTAAGTTATTTAGTTTAAAATGCAATATTTAAGCGCAACATTTAATTCGAAACGAACAAAGCAATTCAAAGTAAAAGGTCAAGGTGCAAGTACAAATAACAGGATATGCGCCTGCTGCAATTTGTGGCATACTTCTAGGCGTCTATGAAGACGTTAACTTGGAGGCGTTGCTTGTTGCGCGCTTTCTCTATTTTATTTCTGCTTCCTCTTACCTTTTGCTACTTGCGCGCATTCGAAGGGCATAAAAACTTCCATTCATGGCTGTCAGCTATTAACTTGGCAAGAAGAAAACAAAACTTGTAGTAGCATGACTCAGTATAAAATGGCTATGTATGCACATCGAAAGTAAAATTTCGCTTAGGGAATTTACTGTAGCTAAAGTTTAAATTCATACAAAATAGGTAAGCGAAATGGAAAGTTGTAAAATATAAAGTCAAAGTCAAGTGTTACGAGTATGAGTCATGCAAAATTGTATATAAGACTTGAGGCAGTTCAGTTCAATGAAGTTATAAAGGATATAGCACCTTTGAGAACTGAAAATGCTGTGTATAAAGCTAAGTAAAGAAGCTAAGTAGCTACACAGAAAGAAAAATTTTGTGTTGTTGAATTTACAATTTAAAATTTACAATGAATTTTGAAAATAACAAAATGAATTGTTCTGAACGCTCATCCGTCCGTCTTAACTAATTTCTCAATATTTTAATTTAACTTTCTAAATTACAAATTTTTTTCAATTTATAAAAACAAGCTGCCTTCTAAAAATGTATTTTTTTTATTCCCATACAAATGAACGTAAGCTGACAACGATGCTAAATGCAAAGAAAAATAAGCAGCAACCTTAACCACATTATGCTAATTTAAACAAATTAAGCAATGACAATCTACACTATTCACTTCACTCCATTTCATTTCACTAAACTACACACTCACTCATTCGAATTTTATTTAAATGCAGTGAAGCAACTGAATTTAACAATCCTACTTGCTGCTATATAGTCTCTTGAGCATATAAAAAGCTGGTTGAAGTTTTTCCGACTACTGCCAAACTTAGAGAATACTTTGCAGCAAGCAAAAAAGAAGACCAAGAGCGCACATTATTTTCTTCTATTTTTTTTACAACAAACCAAAAAAAAAAAAAAACAAGAAAATAAATGAAATGAAAAATAAAAAGAAAATTAAGTCACAGTCACAGCGAGTTCACACGTTCTGCTTACAATCTTCTGCTACGATGAAATATTTTTCTACCGCTTTAACTTAATTTTTCCCATGAAAAATCTTTGTACAAATTTACAAATCAAAAGCGACAGTAGTGAACATTGAGTGTCAAAAGGTGTTGAGTTTGAACAGCAGCAACAGCAGCAGCAGCAACAACAGCAGCAATGCAGAGTAACAGACGGCAACGACAAACGACAAAACGCGAAAAAAAAAAAATAAATAGAAATATACATTGTACAAATGAAAAACAAAAAAACTGATGAAAGAGAGTGGAAGAGTGTAGTGGGAATAATTTACATATATATACGTATTAGGTGAGGTATGTAGCATGAAGCTGCCCAGAATAAAGCAAAGTAAAGGCAACAAGTAAAAATGGTAACTCGGTGTAAGTACACTTAGCATATTTTATTTTTTTTTTATATTATTACTTTATTATTAAAAAAAAATTGATGAATCAGTGCACAAACTAATAAATATTGTAAATGTGTTGAAGAGAATTTAGCAACAAACGGAATGAATCTAAACCGAGCAACACTTAGGCATAATCCAAAGTAAAAGTTAGCAAACTAAACACGGACGGACAGACGGACATAGCTAGTTCGACTTGCTTTTCAATGTTAATCAAGAATATATACTTTATAGCGCCTATCTATCTTGCCTCCTTCTGTACGTTACAAACATTCGCACAAACTTAATATACCCTTTTACCCTTTGGGTACAAGCATTTTCACTACTTTACTCCGTCATTTTGCATCACACGTTTTAAGCACGATTGTTCCCAATGCAAGCACATTGTGCTTCATACAAGCAACCGACAGCAGCATACGTGCTTGATTTCGCATGTGCTTAGATTAAGTACAGTCGTACTTATTTTCTTACAGCGTTTTTCTCTCTGTGTATGTTGAAATTCTTTGTTTGCTGAATGCTTCCATCAAACATCATGTTAAATGGAAAGAAGTTACGACTGGACACTGCCGAGAAAGTGTGTCGAAATCTACAGAATCTTTCAATGCCTTATATAATATAGTATGAGTTTTTTAAAGTCTGAAAAAACTAGTTACGAACGCCGCTCTCTAAGCGTTCATTACACAGCATCACAGAAGTTCGGGCTAAAAAATTCTAGATGCAAGTTATTTAAATTCTCTATGACAAAGCATCAAGAAAATTTGCAAGAGTTGCAGTGTATAATATTCAAAAGTCACATCAAACTTCAAACCATATTCCTTCCGGCATTCCTACGTTACTTTGGCTTATTTCTAGGTGTATCTTTTATAAGTGTTTATCTGCTATTCTGTCTTTTCGTTTCGCCTGATGCGGTAATATAAAACAGTTTAAAGATTTTCTTATTTTAACGCTTCATTAGTTTCACGCAGCGCGTGAGTAAGTCAGTAAGGATGAAAAGCATGCCAATGTTGTAACAAGTAACTCCAAAAAAAAAAAGATGAACATAATAAAAACTCTCATGAAACCGAAGCTTTCATACACTTTAGACGAAAATTGTGACTGGCAAACGAATACAGAACACAAAAGTTATAAGCATTAAAAAAAACAAATTCAAAAAGACGCACGGACATGATCATATCATGAGTGCCTTTGGAATCGTTGCACTGGTCAAGAATATACTTGTGTATTAATTTCATGAAATCTTTATTGCTAAACAAACTTTCATATAAATTTTATAAAACATGTCTTACACTTTTTGTCTGACTGGCAAGAAAAAGTAAAAAGTAAAATAAAAATAGCTGAACAAGCGGCAGCAGCTTAAACGCTGATGAGACTGAGTGGCAGCTACTTAATACGTAATCCATTGTGCAACACTGTACTATGTAGTAAGTATTGCAGCTGTAGCAGCAGCAAAAGTATGCAGTGGCATGAAAGTTCTTGCGGCAATATCTGTCATTGCTGTTGCTGTTTTGCTGCTATCCTTTCGTTGTTGTTGTTGTTGTTGTTGTTGCTGTTACTACTATTGTTGTAACTCGTGTGCTAACAGCGTTGCCACTTAAATTGAAATTAATTTGAGCTTTCAAAGTCATTTGCAGGCAAATAGTTTCTTTACTGCTGCTGGTGCTGCTGCAAATGCTGCTGCTGTGTTGCTATTCCAGACATTAAACTGTTCATGCCTTTGCTGCTTGCGTTTGTTTCGCTTCATGCAACAGCAACAACAATAACAACAACATTGGCAATTGCAGACACTCACTTTGTGCTTTTGTCGTTCGTTGTCGTCGACTATGTTGCTGTAAAAATCGTTTGCAAAGGGAAAACCATGTATTTTCATTTTTTTTTTTTCAGTTTTATTTCATTTGGTTGGTTTTCCGTTTTTGGTGGTGCTGCTCCTGCTGTTGCTGTCGTTGTGGCAATTGTTGCTTGCTTGTTACAACTACGTTCGTGACATTTATTGTGGTTAAAGCATTTCTACTTTTCTTTCGAATTCGTTTTTTGTTTTTTTTCTTTTCATATAATTTTTATTTTATTTATTTTATTTTATTTTATTTTTAATTTTTTTTTTTCGCATTTGATCGAACTCTTGTGCATCGTCGCACTCTGGCATTTTCCTGCCATGTTAGTGCGCTTTTCTTTTAAGTTTTTCCTTAAGTACAATACACAACGTGCAACTTGTTATTATTTTTGTTTTATTTTGTTTTCCCTGCCCTTTTTTGTAACTTATTGCTGCAGTTACTTTTTTCTCTCTTTTTCTGCTGCAACTAATATTGTCGTCGTCGTCGTTGTTGCTGTTGTTGTTGCAGCACTTTTCTTGTGGTACGTGTCGTTCATTGTATGCTTGAGTGCCTCACTTATTGTTAAAAAATATTTTAAGTTTTTTAGCTGCTGCTGCTGCCGCTGCTGTTGCTGCACCTTTCGCTTTTAATATAGCAATTTATAATTTTTTTGTAGCCATTTTGGCAGGTTCATTGTCCGCTAAATGTTCGATCGAAAGTGATTTTTGCATTTAAACGGATTTTTTTTTTTTTTTTTTTAATTTTTTGGGATTTTTCTTTCTTTATTTTTTTGTTTTTCATTATTTGTGCTCAATTTTGAAAGTTGTAGTCATAAAAAAAAATACTGAAAATTGAACATTTTATAATCGCTCGTTTAAATTTGTGCAGCAATTGTACAATCAGGAAAAATAATATGCAATTTATTTGTTTGTTTTTTTTTTTTTAATGAACATTTTTCTATGCAACAATGTTGCAACAAAAAAGGGAGAAGTCACATAGGCTAACAATGAGTTGAAAAATAAATCGATTGGAATTATGAAATTCAATATTTTGTTAGATAGATCCGCTTTCAATGTTCTCAACTTGTTATCAAAATCGTATAGAGAAACCAGCTAGCTAGCTTTTGTTGCTGATCAGGGATATGCGGAATTAACTCCACTAGAGATGGCACAAATATCGATATACATATTCATGCGGTGGTGACCATTTGCAACTTAGTTCGGTACCGTCGGTTTCAATAGCTCATAAATATATTACATGTTGATATTTTTTATAAAGTATCAAAAACTATCAATCTTTTTACCTACTTAGTTCTCACCTCTACAAAATCGGTATGATTCCAGTCTCAATCAGACCGATTCATTCAAGAACAAAAATCACTTAACAATTTATTAGCAACCAACTTTTACATTTGTGCAATTTAAACATTCAAAAGCAGCTTTGTTCATATTAATTTATTTTCACATTTTTTATGATAAATACAGATCATATTTCGCCAATGTTGTATAACAAAATAAATAAATTATTGACAGTTTTTTTCGCATTAAATGCAAACAAAGAAACTGAATGGCAGATTGACAGACAGACAGGCATAGAGACAGACAGACAGACAGACAGACTGATATCAAAAAGTCGAGCATGCCAAGCTCAATTGAACCAGAAGCTGATAAGGCATTTGAATTTTTCACAGTTGGTTTAGCAAAAAAATAGCATTAATGCGAACGAACGAGCAAACGATGACAAAATCAAATGAAATGCAAAATAAAGGCAAAGGCAAAGAGATGAGTTTTATTCCTTTGAGAAGGTATTTGGTAAAACCTGTTGCGCGTGCCAAAAAGTCAAGGAAAAATATAAAATAAAACATAGAACACAGCAATGAAATGCAAAAAAAAAAAATAATATGTACCTCTAACTCAAAAACCTATTTAGGTAAAAAAAAGAAGCCAACAATAAAGCGAAACATTTATTTTTGGCGCACTCAAGCATTTTCAAAGTACTCCAAACGACGACGATTCAGAGTCAGTGTCAGAGACAGAGACAGAAACAGTGTTTGGCAACACCGGAAGTGGTTATGGTATTTGCGGTTAATGCAGCAACAACAAACAGACAGACTGACAGACAGACAGACAGACAGACAAAAGAAAGGAAGACATTTGTATAAAAACGCCCACAAACTTTTAAAACAAAATTGGAGCAGAAAAATAAAAAAAGCGAGTGCACAATTTTTGCTGTGGCAGCACGCAAATGAATAGCATAAAAGCATATTATGTATACGCCGCATTTGACAGCAATATGCGGAATATTTTCCTTTTTTTCGTCCTTTTTATATAGCATACATTACTCTATATGCTATACACTTGACTAAACATTTAATTATGCGAAATTTATTCAATTTGTTGATTTTTCGGCATACATTTTTTTTTTGTATAAACAATTTTTTTACGTGTATTGCAGCGAAGCGTAAAGAAAAAAAGTGGAAAATGCGCAACAAAATATTTTACAAATTTTTTCCTTGTTTTTGATTTTTCTATAGGCACAGCCTGCCAGTCAGCGCAATGCGTTCATTAAAGTCGAATAGCATAATTGCTAGTGAAATTGTACCCTATAACATCCGAAAAACCCAAAGGCAATATGGCCAAAGAGGCAAAGAGCAAAATAAGCAGCAGCAGCAGACAATTAACATTATCGCAAATGCAATACGAGCGACGACACACGACGTTGCTGTCGTTGATGACAATGACGACGATGCTGTTGTTGTTGTTGTTGTTGATGATGACGATGCTAAAGAAGTAGTAGCGAGTAGCGACACTCGACCTCCCAAGCAATTATATAGCGCTTCTCTTCTACTGCCTGGCAGATTATCTGATAGTCAACTATAATTTGCACAACTTCAACGCTAGACATAGACTATGACTATGGCTAAAAACTAAATATTTCACTATGCATGTACATCCATAAGTATGAGTACAACTACTACAACCAGTGGCAATACTCTATCTATTATGCTGTAGGCCATCAGTATTTTGCCTTTGGCCCAAACAGATGAAACACTTTTCATTATGCTGCTGCTTTCATAATCATCTTTTGAATGGAAATAACTGAGGAGTACGAAAAAACAAAAATAAGAAGAAAAAAAGTGAACACACACAGACAGACCATGTATGCACGTGTGTATGTATATATGTATAAGAACACAAAATAGTGCAATGAGAGGTATGATTTTTAAGTTACTCGTTCGTTAAATATTATATATTACTCGCTACTTCAATAAATTTCTTGGTTGGTAACATATTCCCGTTAATTTAAGCATGATCCGTTGGTTTAAAAAGTGCAAAAAAAGTTTACCAAAAATACTTGTTACTTTAAAAAAGTCGTTGATAACAAATACTAATTCGTTACAAGCACTAGTTATTTCCAGACGTACTAGTTACTTCAAGAAGTACTCGTTGATTAGAAGTTCTAGCTACTTCAAAAGGAACTTGTTGATTAGAAGTACTAGTTACTTCAAGTGACACTCGTTGATTACAAGCACTAGTTACTCCAAGTGACACTCGTTGATTACAAGTACTAGTTACTCCAAGTGACGCTCGTTGGTTACAAGTACTGGTTACCTCAAGAGGTACTCGTTGATTATTCAGAAATATTCGTTGGTTAAATATCGTTTCTTGAAAAAAACACTCGTTAATTTTAAAAATACTAATTTCCCATGCAAAAGATGATCATTTATTCTATAAAAGCACTCGTTATATGTTACTCTTTACTTGAAAATAATATTCACTTGCTAAAAAAGTAACACATTAATTGAAAAACTTTAATAATTAAATAAAAAATAATCGTTACTTGGAAAAATTGTTTAATATTTAGAAATCTCACTTAAAGTGCTCAAAAGCTTAAACAAAAATTGAAGATAACTAAGATAATAAGAAGACATGCATAAAATTTTTAATTTATTACTTAAGGTAGTAAATTTTTCAACTAGTAACTTTTATATCAGACTATACAAAAGTAATATAGAGCAACGGCCATGTCACTTTTATGACCAGACTGCAACGAAAGCGATTGCTTTGGAGCGATGTTGGTGTTGATGACGCTGAAACTAGCGATGATAGTGACGGTGAAGACGACGACAACGACAATGCAATAAGGCTTGATTGTTTTGTTGGTTGGTGGTCGCTTGGACGCCTGCCTGTCTCAAACTCACAAAAAAACTGAAGTTGCAAACATTAAAAAACAAAAGCAGTAGCAACAACAACAACAACAGAAGCAGCAACATTATGAAAAATTGATTGCATAATGCGACACTTTCATAACGGCAAATGATGGCAGCAGCAATGGCGATGTTACCGCCACCAATACAATACCGCCAACGTTCATAATGATGATGATGTCGATGTTGCCTGAATATAGTTGATGAGATAGGCCGGGCTGAATTGTAGCATGTCGTGTACGCCGTAAGGCAAAATGCAAGATGCGCATGTGAAGAAGAAGATCGCTTAACTGTGTATAGATGAAAAAAAAATATAAAACAAGAAGAAAAATCTAGTACAAGTACAAACCAACACGTAGATGACAACTACGACTTAAACGAGAGATACATTCATGCAATGACTTACTACAACTTGCCAGCTATGCCTGATAAAACATCACTCATCTCGTGGCGCCATCTATGCTGCTGCTGTTGCTGTTGTTGTATGTATTGTAGCTGCTACTGCTTGCTCGGTATATCAACAACAGTTAGTGTTGCTGTCAGTCGCAGCATGACAGCTGCTATAAAAATGCATAATGCACCAAGCTAAACATAGACTACTACAACCACTACTACTACTACTGTGCCTTTAGTTCATATTGGTGACGATGACGACGGTGATGACGGTGTTGCTGTTGCTGTTGCTGCTGACGATGATGATGATGATGATGTAAGCCCATAATAAGTAGTCATAGTAATGCAGGCGTATGTATTTATGGCGTTAGCTGCGGCTGCTTTTATTGTTGTTGTTGTTACTGTTGTGTTACTGATCGAATTGTTTGTGTAAAATTGTAATAATCTTCGAAAATAACTAAAAGTTTAAAACGATTCAGCTCTTTGGTATGCAATATGCAGTAAATCAAGTTGATGTAAAGTTTAATGGCAAACTAAAATATTCAGATTTATGCAATACAGATTAATGTCACAGCAGGCAACAACATGCAACAACATGCAAACAAACAAACAATCAGGCTGGCAGACAGACCGACAGACAGACAGACATTGCATAAAGTTCTGTTTAAAATTCATCATGAAGACTTTTTAACTGTCTTTGTAAAAGTTAATACTTATTAAAAAAAAAAATTTGTATTTACAGAAATGGATTCAGCCAAATGAGAGACAAAGAACATACCTAAATGAACAAAATATTTAGTGTATTGCGTATTGGAAACGTGGTATTGATTTACTGCTTGGAAAGTCTCGTCAATACTTTTCATATTCAGATTAATATGCAAAATTGACATATGGCCTGCTCTTAAGTCAGATGACAAGTAAAGTAAATAGCAGACTCGCATAGCCTACAAACGTTCTATCCAGAGTTCTAAGTAAGAATTGGTTGGACCCAGGCTAAAATGAAAGAGAGCACTGCGACTTAAAAATAGTAAAAATAAACAAGAACGCTGAAGTTATATTGGATTTTTATACAAAAACTTAGAAAATGGAAATCATTTGTATATGAGCTTATAGTATACCTAAAATTTTTTTTGATTATACCCATATAGGTAAATTTCATTGAGACTATCATAGGCATAATTCTTACCAAACTTAGACTTCCTAGAATAAGAGTCAACGATATTTGTATAAAAAAAACAAAATTTTAGGGTTGGTTTGTATGGGGGTATCCTTTAAAATGGGGCTAAAGAAAAACCGCTTGCAAGTGCACACTTGCATATGTTTCATTCTTAAAACGTTCCATCTCATTGCAATGGATAAATATGCCTATCGGTTACAAACGTTAAAGTTATCGGTCTGAACAAATCGCAAATTATAATTTCTTTAACAAAACGTAAAAATGACAAAGAAACAATCTAAAATATCACAAAGCAGGCGTCAGTACCTTTCTTGAACTTACTTTTCCTTTCACTTACCAAAGCTCTGCCGATTTGAAATCGGAAGTATTTTGGAATGCGGGAACATTAAAATAAGCGATTAAAAACGATAATTCAAAAATTTTTGTGTTTACTCACATGCAAGTATATATATATATATATATATATATATTTTTTTTTTGATCTGCTACCAATATCAAATTTCATGAATTAAACTCCAACTATTTTGCAGTTATTACTATAAAAAGTTAAACATATTTACTACAGTTTTAAACCACATAAAGCTCGCAAATATATCATCTAGTTACCACCACAATTAATTGTTATGTGATGCATAAGCATAAACTTATGTTATTAACCATAAAAAAAACTACTAAACTCCTAAAGTATATAAATATCATTACGAAAAAATTTAGTTATATGTACTTCACTCACAAAAAGTATATCACATGCACATACACACACTACTCACTTGTCAACATATCTTATAATGAAATCAAAATATATAGTATAAGCATGTTGATGTAGACAAAAGCATAATATCTAATATGTTCGCATAATTACAGAAAGCCTTCTCGTGATAATAATAATAATAATATTAGATGCCAACACAAAAGTCACGTAGACCAAAAACAAAAAAAAACAAAAAATAACAGAAAAACAGAGAAGCGAGCGTGTGACAATGTGCTGACATTTTCACACCAGGGCGTGTCACATATTTGTGACGCTGTGATAGTTTTTCCGCAGCACTCTAGTGGCAAAACAGCTTCATTGCTACAGCTTCAGCTTCATGGTATATATTTTGAGGTTAGTAAACTTTGAATACATTGATGAGGTGTCGATAAAACGTAATAATTTTAACAAGATAATAATCGAGTTAATAAATTGTGATAATAGCTAGACAGAGCAGACAGACAGACAGACATATAGTCTGAGTAAGTAATTAAATGTATTTAATGAACCAAAGTAACTATAACTATTGTTAACCACAACAATATTATCATAGATTCATAAAGAAATTACTAGCAACCACAAATTGTGCACATGCGGCAGGTATTAAATTTCAATAGTAAATTTGTAATTGGAAATATATTTTTTAGGACGAAATATAACAATATCACCAAAGCCTATTGTCAATAACTGGACATGCCACAAACAATTTCCGTACTAAATTACCCACATAAAACATTTTGCTGCTTCTTGGTACTATGGCTAGCAGCATTTATTGTTCAAATCAATGGCATACAAATTGAGTTTTCCTGTAACTACAAAAGCAGCAACAACAACAACAACTGCAGAAGATATTGTATTACAAAGCAGCATTGAATCGGTTTCTTTATAACAATTCAATATAGCAACTAGTAAGTATATTTGACTCTAACCAAATACAAATACAAGAATACAAATACACAAAGAATGTTAAAAAATTGTCTTAAAAAAAACAAAAGATAATATTTGATTCGGTTGCACCGAAGTTTCGATGGTCTTCCTTAAATTATAAAAGAAATATATTAAATAAGGTTTTCCAAAAAAGGTAATAAACTCAAAAACTCAAATTTAATGTTTAAATACAAAAGAAGATAATCTTGTTTTAAAAAAATTGAGACATCTGAAGACAAATGTATAAATTTTTAACATGACAGACAGACTGGAAACTTGTTAACAAATTTTTGGAGTAGATGCCAGATCAAAAACTCCATGTAAGTTCTAAAATTTCCATTTTAATGTTACAAAGCCTATAACTAAACTAATAAACCATTGCAACATTATCTGTGTGCAGTTCAACTACAAAAAAATCAATGACTTCAGAAAAATTTTATTCCCATTTAAATGAAAATTTTTCATTTGGTTTTTTGTGTAGTGTGATGTTGCCTCAAGTGGCGTTCAAGCATTTCAACACCGCACATTCACCGATTGCACTTCATAGTAATTCAGAAAAGGGTGTAGGGTACGGAGAAGCTAACAATCGAGAGAAATAAATCGGAGCAGAAAATTGCAAAAAAAAAATAATAAAAAGGATCCAAGTAACAGTAAAATCGGTATGTAAACATGGCAGGCAACATGACAAGGATAACAAAGTCGATGACATGATTTGAATGGCAGAAATATGTACTTAAAAAACCAAGAGAGAGAGAGAGAGAGAACGAGATGAAGACTATTGCAAGGACACGAGATACTTATGTATTACTTACAAGCTTAAGGCATTTAGAATCTTCAACATCATCAGCACCAGCATCAACTTCATTGACATTGTTATTACATATGATTATCATTGAAAACTAAACTAATGATGAATGTTATGTCCAAACAAAAAAAAACAAAAACACGAAAGCTATTATATTCATGTTTTGTGGCTGTTGCTTCTATAGAAATCAATAATGCAGTTGATTTAAATTTCTTAAGTTAATAAAATATGTTGCAACTGAAGTGAAGTAAGTTTGATATTATTTTATTTTAGCTATTTCTCTGCACATCATTAAATAATGCAAAATTTATATAGAAGTAGTAAAGAATACCAAACATAAAATAAATGCTTAACATTCGTTGTGTATATACATTTTGTAATAATTGAAAATTAATGTGAACTATTTAAAATATTACAAAAATGTATCTTACAACACTTTTTTTTTTTTAGTATAACACTTAACAATTAAAAATGAGACAGTTGTAGAGATTATGTACTAAATATGTGCAACACTATAAATGTTTATTAAGTCTTTAATTTATTATAAACCACTTCAACTTACTTAAAAAAAAAAAAATACCATTAACCTTTTCGAAAGAAAAAATGTATAAAAATAACCATTAAACGAAAATTGAATTTAAACGAAAATTGCAAATTATATTTCGCATAATGACCAAGTGTTGCACATTTATTGCAACAAATTGAAACTGCAAATGACCACATTTCAGAAGTCAAAGTAGACATGAGCTGTGCACTCAATAGCGGGCGAAAGGGAGAGGGGAAATTTGTAACATTAACAAACCAAAATATCAGAGAAAGGAGCTTGTATATACAAGTTTGCATGACATTTAAATGAATATTGACAAATTTTTACAACAGCACCCTTGCAGCAACAAACTTACAGACAGACAGACAGACAGACGGACAAAACCAAAAATACCAAAACTGGCGTTGATCAGATACATACTATATATACGAACTATAGATTGTATATTGGCTTTATTACTATAATCTTTGCTTGCTGATTTTCATCGTTTTCATTATTATTGTTGCTGTTGTTTTTGTTAGTGTTTTAAGCTGTGATAGTTTTCGGTTTCAGTGTTTAAAATAACACATCAGCACACAATGACAGCTGAGCAAGCAGGCAGGCAGTCAGGCAGTCAGGCAGAAGAAGAAGCAAATTGAAAAAGGGTTTTCCTCCCATTTAAAACACGATAAACTGTCAGAGATAGTTTAATTTGCAACATGATTCCAGAATAAACCATAATTGTTAGCAACAGGTTTGTGTTGTTGTTAGTGAAACTGATGTTGCTACTTTTACTATCAACAGCAACAACGACGTTGAGTAGCTTTATTAATAAATATTTAAATAATTACAAACCAAAAAAAGTTTATGTCTTGCCTTGCGTTGACTTGCGTAGCGTTGCCATTACGCCAAACTTTTCCAATTCAAGTCAAATAGTTTTGGCAAAAGTTATGCTACAAACTCAGAAAAAAAGGAAAAATAAAAGAAGAAAATTTTGTATGAAATGAATTTTGTTATAGTAACCGACTGTATTATATGCTACTTGCTTAATAATAGTTACTGTGGGAACTGCACAAAATGTATCGATATTTTTGATGTTCTAAAAAGGATAATATCGATATCTAAAAATTCTATTAATAAATAAAGTTGAAAGAAAAAAATCTTGGCTATGCTTCAGAAAATTAAGCACCATTCACAACAAGTATACCACTCAATATTCATTAAAAATATCGAGAACGTTATCGATATTTCTGCCAGCTCTAATCTTGAATTTAAAATTAATTTAAAATCTGAAAATCACTACAAAACTTTGACAACTCTTCGGAAATCAGCTGAAAAACATCAAAATTCCTCAAAAGCGGAGTATAAGCCTTAACGTATATATAAATTTATTTCCATGTCTTTCGGTTTTAACTTGTTCAGTTTTCCATTTTCGAAGCATGATACAGAGCTGGAAAAAATATCGAAGCATCGATGTTATTCGATATTTTTTTTAATATCGATTCTTTTTTTAATGCATAAAAAAAATTTGTCTGATCATTTTTATTGTATATAATTGTTTTGTTTATTTATTTGATATATCGATATCTCTAATTTAAGAGTATCGAAAAATATCGATACCTACTTATGTGTACTTTGAGAAGTTCCCACCCCTATGATGACGTTCGGATGTAGATTATTTTGATCTGAAAAAGTTTTAATCAAATAAAGTTTTGTTTAAAAAAAATATATTTAAAGGAGTACTTTCCAAAAATTCTATACTCAGAAAAATAATTGCAAAAATACCCTTTCGAAAAATTATAATATTTATATGACTGCAGGGTATTATATAATATTATAGTAAAACAAAAATATCACGACTACGGAAAAAATTTGCAACTAGTAATCAAAAATCTTTATGTATAACTGCTTATTTCCGTAGAAATAGGTTAAGATAGGATAGACTAGACTACTCTACTCTACACTACACAACAGCATAGACGCCCGCACGTCATTTTGTCTTTAATTTGCATTTTTAGCATTTAAGACGCTTTGTAATCATTACATGCCAGCATCAAAGAAACTGCGGACAGAGAAAAGCGAAAACTTTGCACCAAGACAAGACATTTTACCATAGATGACTACGATGACGATGACGCGACGACAGCCAAAGTACTGCTCACTGCATATACATACATATTGCTACAAGTGAGTTAGGAACAAAGATGAATAGCTTCGAGTTGAGTTTAAATTTGAGCTCAAAAAAGTTTTGCCTATGAAACAGACTGCTTCCATCCATAGCTATATATTTGCATAAATTTTCAAGCCAAAGCCATGTTGAAGTTATATATTGTACAAAATTGCTACTAAAAATATTAAGGACTACGAATAGACAGCAGCAGCAGCAACATCTCAGCGGGGAAGTACACAAAATTTTTTTTTTAATTCAAATTGAGGCAGTACCTATATACGTACAAGAAGGTGACGATGACTGACAGCAAAAGACCAAGTAAAACTTTTTCAGTCACAGCCTCAGTCTTAGTCTCAGTCTCAGGCCTCAGCCTCAGAGTCAAGACTACAATTTGGTTGAAAAATGAACATAATATTACGATAGGTTCATGCCATGTTTCACATTTCTGAAAATTCAAAATATATACAAGCACAACAACAGTTTCTCTCTATATGAAATATGTATTCGAAGGTGGCATCAAATTAGTAAAACTCAAAACTGAAAAGTAAAAAAAAAAAACACTAAACAAAAAAAAAAAAAAAAAAAATCTCATCATAAAACAAACTTCAGCAAAAGCAGTCGACAACATGGACAAAAAAAAAGTAAATAAATAAGGAAAAAAAAAGTTCAAAGTTGAAATCATGACAATTACTTTGAAAAACTTTTCTAAAGGTGCACACACACACAGACACACTTCTTGCTATACTACACCTTATTGCAATGAATTTGACTATCTACAAATTGGCTACATCTTGGCTATGTAATTTTGTAAATTTTTGACTAACGCACTGAATGCTAATTCAACAAATAATGAAATCAAATGAATTTATTTCGTTTATTTTGTTTTTTTTTTTTTTAGCCTTTAAATTGTTTACTATGAAACGTGATTTGTTTATTATCTTTAGTTAAATTGTAGATAAATTATCTTTCTCGCACTCAAAAAAAAAAAAGTTCATTCATTCAGTTTGCGAAAATTCTCTTGGTTGCCATCATTTGTCATAAGTACAAACTAAATAAATTTAATGCAACTTGATTGATGTTTTCATCTCCTAAAACTGACTCTGACTGACATTCCGTCTGTCTGTCTGTCTGTCAGTCTGTCTACCTATCTAACTGCCTGCCTGCCTAGCTATTTATTTATCTTGATTGTCATTGTCTATTTGTATTCTTATTCGATTAAGCTCGCACATAGTTTGCGCACATTGTTTAATGCTTATCAAATTTTGTCAATCAAAACAGATCTTTGCATCAATATATCATTTCGATTTGTGTGAAAATACATTTTTGTTAAAATTGAAGTAAGTAATTGTGAAATAAAATGAATTTTAGATTTTGCTATAATAGCAAAATGATTTGATATAACAAACAAAACAAAAATTGGAATGAAATGGGTTAAAAAAGATTGAACGAATAATGATTATGTGCAGTTTATTGAAATAATTTGGATGAAGGCATTTATAAAGAGCAAGAAAGCATGTTGCAGTAACGTAAGTTTAAGTATGAGATACAAAAAAATGGAAAATAAATAAAATAATAAAAACACAACGGGAAACGGTGGGGTTTGAACCCGTTACCTGTCAATGCCGCGCTGACGCTTTTTGTTTTTAGAAAAGTGTAGGTGTAGCAACAACAAGTTTAAAAAAATTCACATTTATAAGGTGTAATTATATAAATTCAATATATCATGCATACTCAACAAAATTTGTTACCAAATTAGAAAGAGACAGTGGCAGATTACGTCAACATGTATAGTTACATCATGAACCCTATAAAGTATAGATATTCTAGGTCAGCATAGAAAGGGAGTCGAACTAGCTATCCGAATGTCCGTCTGTCTGTCCGTCTGTC
This sequence comes from Leucophenga varia, assembly GCA_018903435.1. Classification (NCBI taxonomy): domain Eukaryota; kingdom Metazoa; phylum Arthropoda; class Insecta; order Diptera; family Drosophilidae; genus Leucophenga; species Leucophenga varia. Next base: position 1,155,765 of record JAEIFJ010000493.1, on the reverse strand, counting down.
ATCTCGGAGACTGTATGAGATAGAGCTACCATATTTGAATTTAGACTCTCTTAACCTATCAAGTGTTCACTTGCCCCTATTCAAGGAGTACCCTTTTTCTTAAAATGTTGTATGAGAACTACCCCTTAAAAGTACTGATTAAAAATATCGTTAGCTTTAAAAAATCTTAGTTCCAAATTAAATAGATCAATGATTTATTATCTCCAAATATAATCTCAGTTTCGCATAAAGAATAGAAGTGGTAAACAATCGATAACACTATCAAAACATTCTACAATCGGTGGCACTATCGAAAAAAACGATTTTTTTTACATAAAAGATGTTAGTGAAAGTTTTATGTCACACAGATTGGGGCTTCCGTTTGACTGAAAATATTCTTGTTGCTTTTTTAAAACTTTAAACATTTTTAAGCGTCTATTCAATTACAATTTATATCGCACACAACTTAAGAAACTTTTACAAGTGCCGTTTTCAACAAAACTTAAAATTTAATTACGTACCAAGAAGGCAAACGCCATCCAAAAGCGTGAAACACCTAACAAGCGGCATGTTGCATAACAACAACGATGACAACTGAAATCTTACAAATACGCTGCACTGTGACAAAAAAAAAACTTGCACCGTGAAAGTTTCAATTGCATTAAACAAAAAATAAAAAAATTATGCATTGCGCGGCTGCAATTTAACAAAACGCTCAGCAACTGCAACTGCAACCTTATGGCAACAAAGGTGGTAGATACCAAAGAACTTATGGCATATGGCAACAACTAACTAACTAAATAACTAAATACATACGCAGCTGCTACGCATATGCTACGCAACAAAAAAAAAAAAAAAAAAACAAAAGAAAAAGAAAAAAAAAACTTGGAAACAAGTTTAAAGTAAAAGTTGTGTAGGAGTTCCATACACACACTTTTTCCACTCTCGAATTTTACCTTGCTGCGCGTATAGTAAGTGTAGCGTATAAAAAAGTATCAAACGACTCACTTCCTGCACTCAAGTTTGTTAAACACAAGCGTGCACTTAACCCAAAAACCCTCAAAGGACTACAAATTTCAATGTTTTCAGTTAAGATGCCGCCGCAAACGATGAACAGCAAAATGAAAGACACAAATCGAGTTCAGTTCAGATATATGTATACAAAATAAGAAGAGGAAACAGCAATGTTGATGAAATGTATCTTTTGTTGGTTTGTATCTGAAGTTGCAAAAACTTTCTTAAATATGTATGTGAGTGTGTGCGTGTGTGTCGCTAAGCGGTAAAACTGTACAAATGTTTGTCATTTTAAAAGAAGAATTTAAGCTTTTTTTCTTTTTGTGCCTTTTCAACGCATTTTGCTATTTTCCACAACAAAAAAAAAAAAGTTTTTCAACACATGAAGCGGGTTTTAATTTTTTTTTTTTTTTACTTTTTGCAGTACTTGGCTTTTGTCAATGGCAGCGCTTCCGCTGCGCCATTTAACGGCTTGTAACGTTTTATATACAATTTACACACACACACCAAACTCATACACACACATATAGTCGCGGTAGCGTACAGACACGTCTGCGGAAGTGATGCCATGTTTTATTGTACAAATTTTGTGTATGTGTGTGTGTGTGACTGTTTCGAAAGTCGAAAATGCACTTTTTATGTTCAACTGTAGATTTTTATAAACCATTTTTAAATCTCTATATCTTTCTCCCTCTCTCTTTCACTTCAAGATTTCTTATATTTTTTCGGCAAAGTATTACAAATTTTAGCAACATCTCTGTCTGTCCGTCTGTCTGTAAATGTGCGCTTTTGCTTATGCAATCCTTAGAGTATAAAAGTCACAACAAAACTTTTTCATAACGCCCTATGTTATGCTACGAAAAAAGAAACTTTTCAGACCTTGCTGCTTGTTTTTACTGCAAATCCAAACAAAAAAAATGTTTGAGTAGTCTAAAACATTAACTCACTCACTCGCTCACTTTCAACAGCTTAATTTTCAACATGCAATCTTGAATGCGAATTTGTCCTTCGCACAGTGTAGATACAATACATACACATATATCCTTACTAATTGTTCGCAAAATGTTTAAAAGTTACATTTCTTTTTTAATGTTTAACCAAGTGCTACACTGTTTCTTCATAATTTTTTGTTTCTTCATTATACATGTGTGTGTGTATTTAACAATGGCTTTGAATTATTTTGTATAACTTTGCTTTAAATGGAAATTTAATTTGTCCTTTTAGTAAAAACTTTAAAGCAAATTGTGTTGGCATTGTTTTAAAATTTAAATCTTAAATAATAATAGCATTGCCAATGTTGTCATTTTTATATAAAAATACATAAATAATAGCTATGCACAATTGTTAAAGAGCAAAATGGTAGGATTTTATATATATGTCAAATGGGTAAAGGAGTAGTACTATAAAATTGTCAAAAATCTAAAGTGCAATGGTGTAAAACGGTAAAAATGTACAAGTATAAAAGTATAAAAATGTCAATGTGTAAAAGAGCAAAACTGCATAGTGCAAATGTGCAAAAGTGTAAAACCGTAAAAGTATAAAATTGTAAAAGTTTAAAACTAAAAACTTTTAAAGCGTGTAAAGTGTAAGAAGGTGTTTATGTGAAAGGATAAAAGAATAAGGGTAAATGTGTAAAAATGTAAAATAGCAACAAGAAAAAAAGAATAAAAGTGTAATAAGGTAAAGGAGTAAAAATGTAAAAGGATCAAAGAGTAAATTGTAAAATATCAAAAAACAAAGGAATAAAAGTGTAAAAATGTAGAAAATTAAAACTGGAAAAGTGTTAAATGGTAAAACGGCAAAGGGATATAAGGGTAAAATTTTAAAAAGTGTTCAAATATATGCAAAAAGTAAAACGAGGAGCGGTAGATGCCACAAAATATATGACTGTCTGTCCGTCTAGCAATTAAGCTATCCATTTCGACTATCATAAATCGATCCATTTATCTAACCAACCAAAAGTCTATTGCACCACAGTTATTAAATCAGTCAATTCTCTGAATATATTTTTTTAAAATATTTTTTAAAATTTAAAAGTATGCGCAGGATATTGCAATACAGAACGCGGTCTCAAACTACAATAAGCAGCCGCATAAATTCACAAATCAAACTGTCACTATTTCCTTTAAAATGACAATTTCCAGACTGACTATGTAGAAAAAAACGCATAACTCGCAAAGCGACTGCATTAAATTTTGAAACAATTCCAAAAAAAAAAAAAAAAAAAAATAATAATATATAAATTTATAAGCGAAATAAAACAAAGATGAAAGCATTTCACATTTTTTATTGCAACATTTTTCACTAGAATGCCTAAAAATGCTTTTAAGCCGAATGAGACTGACTCAAATTAAAGTCATAAAACTGAATTAGGAGATGAAATGCACAAGAATATTTGTAATAAGTTAGTTAATTAATTAGATTAGACATTTCTTTTTTTTTTTTTTTGACTTTGAATGAATTTATTTAAATTTTAACAAAAAATTTTAAACTGTTTGAATTTTATTTAGCTGAGAGGCAACTTTTGAAAGAGAAGGAACGGAAATATTGCTTTCGAAAGACTTTATCAAAAATACATTTAACTACTACAATACGAGTACAAGACACGGTAAGACACAATGCAACTCAATTCACTCATTCAAGTCAAGTCAAGTTGACTGAATTCTAAGGAACTTTTGCCTTACTTACTTTGTTTTATTTCCGTGGTTATTAGTCGTTGTTGTAGTAAGTGTAAGTGTAAGAGAGAGAGAGAGAGAGATGAACTGAACGAGATGAAGTAAAAGTATTAGATAAAGTTTACAATTCAGCATGTTTGGTTTTTGGTTTGTTGCGTTGGGCTTTTGTTAGACAAGTTACAATGCTTTGTTTCAGCTGACGGATTTCAGTTGGTTTAATTAAGTACAAAAGTACAAAAGTACAGCATTGAAATACACTCTCAACCATGCTACACCCACACACACAAACTCAAACACTAGTGTTGGCAAAAAGTGTGATTTTTGAATCACAGTGTGATTAGCGACAGCGACTTGAAAATCATAGTGACTGCAAACAGTGATAAAAACACAAGTCGCGATAAACAATAAGCGTGTTCACTGAGTAACAAGAAAATCGCATATCACTTCTTTCAGTCGCAGTGCGACATTGTGCATTTTAAATCACTGTGAAAAAATCACCGTAAGCGATTTTTTTTTTTGCCAACACTAATAAAATTTATGATAGATATACAACTTCAAAGAAAGATTTTTCATTTAATACTTTGCTACTACTTTACTTACTTAACAAGCGGATTACGTTGGCATTAAAAGTTAAATTTTAGTTGTACTTAATATATGTAGTACACATAATAAAAAAAAAAAAAAAAAAAAAAAATTTAAAAAAGTATTAAAATAGAAAAAGTTTCCCACTGCGCTACCAGTAACGCATTATCAAAGAGCTGCAATGACGCATGCAACGTTTTATACAATATTTTATGGATAACTTTATGACTTCATAATGAACCTCATGCCGTAATCATTTTTAAAATAAAAATAATAATAATAACTATAAAAATACAACATAAAATCGCCAACTTACAAGCCATAAAGCCAATGGGAGTCCAAATAGCAAACAAGAAAGTCACCGAAAACAAGAAAAAAATAAATAAAAAATACAAAATGGAAAACTACAACATAAATTATTGCAAATGTATAAAATAAACACGGTGCTGAAAGTGGACGCATATATCCATTTAAACAAAATGCGCACATACGAGGGCTGTTTGATATATACTTAAATGGTTATGGTTTTTGAACAATTCGATTTGTTTATTTCTGCTGAGAGTTACGGACATGCTAGGCTGTAACATGTGCTCCAAGTCTAAAATGCACTTTATCAATATTTAATTAGAACACAGCAAAAAAAAAAGCGTTGTTGATTTTACAATTTTATTTTGTTATATTCCCAAGCACACACTATTTAGTATTCCTTTGAGAGTTACGGACACACTGAGCTACAACTAGGGTTCTGAAATTTCATGGCACTTAAATTCAATTATCATAATGAGTCGCACTCAAATAAGATGTACATTGCTTTGTTGCACGCTTTGGCTTACTATCTTTAATTTTTCCGCTGAGAATTACGGACATACAGAGCTAAAACTATGACTTTAAGGCGAATTGGAGCTCTCCATCAGCAAAAATTAACTGAAACAAGAAAAATAAAAGCGAAGAAAAAGCCAAAGCAATCTAAAACCAACTATTTAGTGCAAAAAGAAAAAACCTGCGACCATAACAACTTTACACTTCACCCACTTAAAGCAAAAAAAAAAAAAAAAAGAAAATAGAAACAAAAAGAAAAAATGTATTAAGCGACGTATAGTCAGACAAAGAGGCAGACAGACGGACAGATAGCTGTAGTACCACAAGGACCGTTTTGTAGGGGATACAATCGGGGCAAATAAAGTTAACACTTTAAACCGAAAGAGTGTCAAAAATATGACAACATGATGACGCAAAAATGGCAACCCAGCGTTTAAGCAAAGCATAAAAAATCAAAAAAAATAAATAAAAACCTGATAGGAAAAAAACAAAACAAGGAGAGTACAATCTGAAACAAGCAACGCTGCAATAAACACGAAGTGTATGTGTCGATGGTGTTGACAGCGATTGGTGACAAGGCTGCCTGCCTGCTCTGCCTCTAGCATGCAATATGCTCTATGCCTGTCAAGACAAACAAACTTGGACGAGCCAAACTCTGTGAAACTCTGCAATGTAATGCAAAGCCCGCAACAAAGCAAAACCCGCTCGAAAGTTAACAAGCCAGCAGAAAGCACCAAAAATGGCTAAACTATAAAATTGTCGAAAAAAATATCATAAAAAAACAGCAAAATGGCGTTACAAAAAGAAAGAGATAGCAGCAACACACAGAATGACCGAAAGCAAAATGCAAAATATTTTTTGGCAAAAAGCCTTTGAATTTCTTTTTTTTTTTTTTTTGACTTTTCTTATTACAAACGAGCAACTCAGGCAAACAGGCCGCTTGCAACATGCAAAAAAAAAAAAAAAAAAAAAAAATAGAAAAAAAAAAAACTTAAGGAAATGCATGCAATTCGTTTTTGCTGCTCTGTTTTTTATGTGCCTGCAAATGCGTATGTGGCGAATTCAAAGCAAGGCTAAATAAAGTATTGCTTTGTGTATATACGAAACTATAAATGTAGTACCACAGCGTAGCATATGCATGCGTATATTTGTAATAGCTGGTTTGCATATACTAAAGAGAAGAGGAGCGGACATGGTGACTCTATGCATGTACATGAGCACAGCAGGATGTGGTCAAGTTGGCGCGTATCTAGTGTGAAAGCAAACAGTTCATAACTTAAAGGATTTGTGTTAGCAAACTTTGTTGACTTTCAAATGAGCTTTTCTCTTTTTAATATTGTATTATATTGGAGAGCTTAGGAAGATGTGGCGAAACAGAAGTGGTAGCTAGATTTGAATATAGGATATTATAACTAAAGCTAACTTAATGGCTGTAACAATTTTAAAAGCAATAAACTTAAAAAATTTAAATAAAATATTGCATGAGTGCACTCATTGCAATCTAAATTCATTTCCAATTGAAATGAGTGCACTCATGTGTTGCTTTTACTCATTTGCGCTTTAATTTTCATTGCTATTGATTTATAAAAACTATTTGCGTTATTATTAACGACTTCAATCTTAGTAATGTTTTTATTTTATGAATTCCAAAATTCCGAAACTATTTTAAAAAATTATTCTCAAAAGCCCATACTTTTTATTATGCTCATTCATTATGCAATATGTCACATGTTTGCCTCTTAAGATACACTACACCAGGAAAGGTTTAAAAGTTTTACAGTAAAAAATATTGAACCCCAAGAGGTAGCGTTACAAAAAGATAGCATAGCAACAAATTCACACTGGTCAAATGAAGTTTTCATCATTTGTTTTTTTTTTTTCTCAGACATATATATGTATGCATAGTCTAAACTATACTACGAGTATATACGTATATATAGAACAGTTGTAATAAAACGGACACTCACCTCGAAAAACTTTACGTTTGCCAGCAATTTGTAGTGCTGTTGTTGTTGCTGTCGAGGACGATGAAGATGTCGGCTGAGGCTGAAGCTGCGGCTGTAATGAAACACCAGTGTCCAGTTGCACAATCAAACGTTGCTGCTGTGAAGCAGTTACGCTGTTGCCACCACTTCCATTGTTGCTGTTGCTGTTGCTGCCATTGGCGTTAATATTGTTGCATATAGTTCCATTGTTGGCGACACCCGGGACAGTAATAGCACCAGCAGCAGTAGCGACAACAAATGCAGGCTGCAACATAGTCGATGACGCATTCACTGTAGTAGAGGACAACGAGGCGGAGGATGAGGAGGAACAGGACGACGACGATGGCGAGGACGACTTAGCTACATTTACTCCTCCTACTGTGCCTGCTGTTTGTGGCGCCAGTAATGCTGCAATGCCGACTGTAGTTGGCAATTGATGTTGATGTTGTTGTAAAGTCGGAATATGATGATGGTGGCTTGCATGTTGCTGTGCATGCTGTTGGTGATGATGATGATGTTGGTGCTGTTGTTGATAAGGCGCTGCTGCTGCTTGCACTGTTGCTGCTGCTGCCGCTGCTGCTGCTGTGGCGCCAATATTTAATGCCACTGCTGGTGGTCCATGTGCTGGACAAAAACTACGATATTCACCATTGGCATCGATATAAATTGGCGCCTCCACAAGTGGCCAGGCACCAGTTGTAATTTGTGCTGTAGGAGCGGTTGTTGCTTTGTGTGTTTGTTGCGTTGCTGCTACTTGTGCTTTGCTGCTGGGCAGCTGCTGCGAGTGCCTGTGGCGTTGTTAGTGTTATCAATTGTACTGGCACAAGCTGCGTATGCGTCAGGTGATGATGATGATGATGTTGATGTTGGTTATGTATTTGAGCATGGGTATGTCCATTAGCTGCAGCCACTTGTTGCTGTTGCTGCTGCTGCTGCTGCTGCTGTTGCTGTTGTAGGTGCTGCTGATGTTGTAACTGTTGTTGCAGTTGTTGTTGCTGATGATAGTAAACTGTGGTCTGTTCAAAGCTAGCATAAAGTGTAGTAGCGGCAGCAGCAGCAGCGGCTGTTGTTGTTGCTGTGGAGGAGGCATTACTATTATTATTATTCGTTGCAACATTTGCCACTTCGTTGGCAGCATTCAACTTGGCCTTCAATGCTGCTGGCTGAAATGGTGGCGCCAATGGCGTCAACTTTGATTTGTAGGCTTTAACAAGTGCAACATTTGTGGTTGTTGTTGTTGTTGTCTTTGTACTTTTCAACAATGATGTTGCTGGTGCTACTGGCGTTGATGTTGTTGTTGCTGTTATGGATTTTTTATTTTGTGGTTCAGTTTTTGTTGTTGCGTTAATTTGTACTTTCTTTGTTGTTGCTGCTGCTACGGCTGCTGTTGTTGTTGTTGGTTGGTCTTAGACCTTGCAATAAACGTGTTGCTGCAGGCTCAATATTGCGGCTACCACAACTACTACTACTGCTACTGCTGTGCTGCTGCTACGATTATTATTATTGTTATCAATACTATTATCATTTGTTTGCATTTTGGCCACTTTTGTTTTGTTTTTCATTTTATCGATATACTGCGTTGTCTCATTAATACGCGCACTATCGATTATTTTATAGCTCTCACCGATAAATGCTACCAATTCCGAACACGCTTCGTTTAAATCGGCACCGCACGACGTTTCATTATCGCTTGTTGTCGCAAGCGTTGTCGACGAGGACGAACGTGACGTTGAGACATTATTCATATTTAAATTATTTTCACAATTAATCGTATCTTGTTCATCAGCATTGTTATCGTCATCATCATTATCGTCATCTTCATCACTTTCGATAACATGCTCAATTATACGAAAATTATCGTAATCGATAATACGCGCATAACCCAGCGTTGTATTCATGCGCACCGTAAATTCACTGAGTAATGAATTTTCACATAGATCACCACCGTTTAGTAAAATTGTTGTTGTATTATTTGCATCAATGCAACAGCTGTTTAGATTATCGAGATTATTATCGATGCTGTTATCGTTATCGATTATATCAAATTGGTTATCGATTTGATTGTTTTTAACATTAGCATTGTTATCGATTAAAACATGCTGATCAATAAACTTGTTATCGTTTGTTGTTGTTTGAAAATTATCGTTTATTTTACTTGTGCCATTGATTTCGTTATAGTTATCGATTATATTAAAGTTATCGTTTATATTTTCACAAACGATTATGTTATCATTGATATTATCGTTATCTATAATGTTATCGTTATCGTTATCGTTATCGTTTATATTATCGTTATCGATTATGTTATCGTTATCGGTTATATTATCGTTATCGATTATGTTTTCGATTATAGCCACTTCAGACACATTCTCTACTCTATTTATACAATCTACTTCAATACCATTCAATTCTACAGCCATTTGACACTTTCTCTCTTGCACTGCACTACTCTCCGCAATAGCTTCTTCCATATCTTCTTCTTCAACAATTTGCGATAACTGTTTACCGGTAATTTTTAACTTTGCACTTGCGTTTGTCACATGCATCTGTTTATGCTTGAAATCTTTTTGTACATCTGTTGTAACTTTAACATTTTCCAACTCTTTATCCACTTCATCACACTCTTCATCATCGTCATCAACTTCAGTTTGTGTACTATTATCAATAAATAGTACATTGGACGTAACACAGTTATCATAATAATCACATTCATCGTTAATTTCCTCCTCTGTTGTTGTTGTTGCTGTTGTTGTTATGCTGCCAGCACTGCCAATTATGATTGACGCCATACTCTCAGCAGCGACGCCATTTGTGCTGTTAACACTTCCGTTTCTGCTACTGCTACTGCTGCTGTTGTAGCTGTAGCTGCTGCTGCTGCAATGCGGGTGGTCACTGTCGCTGCTGCCATAATATGAAGATGCTGCGTTTAATTATTACGCAAGCACGCACAATTCGCTTTTTTTATTTTTTTGTTTTTTGCCTGTCCTGCCTCAATAAATGCCCACGTTAGATTGAGTGTTGTCGTGTATTATGAATGACGACGATGTTGATGATGGCGATGATGGCAATAAAACTGACGCCAATTGGCAGCTGTTGCGTTTAGTCGCGTATGTAGACTGACAACACCAACAAATGTTTTATTGTTACTTTCCGCTTTCGTTTAAGTTAATTATCAATTGCAAATTTATATTTTTTTTTATTTTGACGCAATGACGTCGATGATATCGCGTTTGCTGCTGCTTTTGTTGTTGTTGTTATTGACAATGACGACGATTTTTTGCCGCGTTGTATTGTCGTCATTTTTGCCTTTGACGTTGTTGTCTCTCGATTCGATTTTATTGTGCTCTGATTAGGTTAAGCTGCATATGTTGCCGGCTGTTTTCATTTACATTTTGTGTGGTTAGAAGCCCACGCAAATGAAACTCAATGACGCTTTGACTTTACTTTACTTTGCTCGACTACTCCTGTTGCTAAGCGTTTATTTCTGTTGCTGCTGCTTGTGTTACTTTTAATTTTTTTTTTATCTCTTTTAAAAGTATGAGTACCAATTTTCTTGCTCAAAAAGTCAAAAAGCATTAAAGCGGCAATATTTATTTGCTTTTCCTGACTTAATTTCTTGTTTGCAAGTAAAGTAAGCAAGGCAAGCAAGGCGTATACTTAATTTAGATATTAACTCATAAATATGTAAATTACTGCAGTGTTATTGTTGTTTTTGTTGTTGTTTTTGTAGTTAGTTCAAAAAAAATGTATGCCCGAAAATTACGCACTTCCGTTCTATCGATTACTTTTCGTTTCGTTTCTTTGTTTTTATTATTTACTGAGTTAATAGTCGCAGCTGTTAAGTATGCTGCATGATTTTCTTTTGTTGTTAATTTGTTGTTGTTATTGTAATAGCTGTCGCCATTTTGTATATGAAGTAAAATACTTGTATTTACTTTAGCAAATATATACACACACAAACACAAACAAATTTACACTTAATTAATTATTTACACTTGTTTTTGTTGGCCTTTTGTTTGCTGTAAATAAAAAAAAATATTGAAATAGATTAGTTTGTCTTGTTTGTCTTATTCAAATTTGTCTTATAAATTAATATTATTTAATTAAACATGTTAAATATTTATGTACATATATGCATGTATTTTATGTTTAAGTAAAGCAATTAAATGCTTAAAATTTTAAGTCAAACAAACATAAAAGTGCCAAATTTATAAAATTTAAAGCTTTAAAATATGCTTTACTGTATGAAGTTTTTATTGTGCTAAATATTTTATAATTAATAATTATTTATTGTTTATTGAAATATGTATGTGCATAGTTTTTACATAAAATCAAATAATTAAATTAATAATAAATGCAAATCACATAAAATTCCAAATGAATTGCTACATGAATTTTTGGCATACAAAAAATTTGTGTCACAAATGCATATTTTATTTGAAAACAATTTTTTTGGAATATTTAAATAATAAACTGGGCTATATAGCCCAGAGTGTTCATTACATAGTACATTGAGCAGTAATGTTTCAGTAATGCTTTTAAAGACTAAGTTCGTAGACATAAGTAACTTAATTTAGTTAGAGCTATTTAGCAGGAGTGGCAAGAAACTGTGTGGAGTACCCTAATGAACGTTAGAGCTTCAGTTTTTGAATGGCGAATGGAACTGTATTGCACAGAAAAGATGATTCGATAAAACTTTAGCTTTATATTTACACAGAAATTTAAAAAAAAAATTGTCTAAACACTTTTAAAAAGGTTAACTGGATCAACATTCGATAGAAGTTTATTATGTGACCAACCTAATCAATGCAATTTTGTCAACAAGTTTTCAATTAATATGCCAGATTCTTATCTCTGAAAGGCAGCGTAGCCAAAGTGGCAGCTTAATGGAAATATTGTGTAAACCACTCAAAAGTTTTTATCTTTGAAATATATTCTCTGCTTAAGCTAAGAATGGTATTTTGGAAGTTTTGACGTATGCCAATTTTGCGTTGAGTTCATAAATTTGAACATATCTGCACGCTTGTTCATGTCAGTTTGTCTGTAGTAAGATTTAATGATCGATCGATCGAATAGCATACAAATAAAAACATAAAAAATTCCCTCTTTTTTGTTTACAGCGTGCCCAAAATATGTTGGGGAACGCTACAATCACTTTTTTTTTTTATTTTATTTTTATTATTATTTTTTTTTTTTTTTGTTTTGATTCACAAAATGTAGCTAGTATAATACAAACATATACAAAAAAAAAATTTGTATGAATAAAAATCGACTTTTGAATGAACCGAATGTGCCCAATTCATTGTTTATAGAAAAATTTTAATTTACTTGCATTGTTGCCTTTCAAATAATATCGGTTTGGAACTCATCGGTTGGATGGTTTCAACGCCCAAAGCGGACATAAAAACATTTTTAATATTTTGTATACTGAGATGAACGAAACAAATGCATATCATAAATGTTTTAGCTAACTTTCAGTGAAAGAAGCAAGTTTATATCATCATTTGAAAAAATTTAATACAGATTCGTATGCCAGTGCAGTGCAAATAACTCAAATATTTATGTTTATTTTGTATATATTCAATACTAAATACCATTAAAAAAACAACTTGTTTTAGTTACAAATTATAGCAAAAATGTAAATTTATTCTATGCATTATGCAAACATAACTTAAAAGCTTGAAAACTATTTACTATCCAACAAGCTATAAACGGAAACTCAATAAAACCAAAAATCAAAGTATAATAGAAATAATTATACCAAAAAAATTGTACAAAATAAACCACAATTTGAAAACCTTATAACGTCAGCTCTTTTCACACGCATACAAAATTCATGATTTTAATTTTTTTTTTTAATTTTTTTTTTTTTTTTTTGCATAAATTTGTTTAAATTTTGACAATAATAAATAATAGAAATGCAGCCAAATGCAAAATAAATATTTGTTTTGTTTTGATATTTTATAAATTCAAATAAAAAAATACAACAATTTTTGATAGCTTTAAAACATAGCATTGAACTACATATTTTCGTTTGTAAATCGTTAATTAGAAAAAAGCATTTTGATTTTTTTATTTATATTTTATTTAATTTTTATACTTTTTTTTGGTAAATAATTTATCCACTCAAAGTTACAGCTTATTATGTTTTAATTACAAAATCATTAAATGAAAATATAATGCGTAAAATAATTAAATAAATATTCAAATAATAAAGCTAATTAGTTGAAATATAGAAAAAACGTGTGTAAACAATTAAAATTTAAAATATATAAAAAAATGCAACACACATTCGCAATGTTGATTTGAGTAAATTAAGTGAACTCTTATTTTTTGCCAAGAAAAAATTTTATTACGAAAAATAATATTTCATAATTTTAGTTTTACTAATTTGAATGTTTTTTGAGGGTTTTTTTTTTTGAGAATAAAATTTATTTTTATTTTTTTAATGATGCCTAATCCAAAGCAATATTCGCAACAAGTCATGATAATATAAACGATATTGAAAACAAATAAATAAAATAAATGACCGCGTAAATGTTAAACGAAAATTTAATTAGTGCTACACATCATAACGCCACAAAACAAAGCCAATAGTTATGCTATACACGCAATTGTATTAAGAAAATGCTTAAGCAGCAGGAAACGTAGCCAACCGTAACGTGAAAACCGTAAACATTGTAAGTAAACTGACGTATAAATATATATGAACAAAAGAAAATAAAAGCATTGCATACATACAGGCGCACATATGTATATGTTTGCATGCCAGCCAGCCAACTCACGTCTCTTCAAGCAATCAAGCGCGCCAAAAACCAAATAAAACAATTAAAAAAGAACAAACACAAAAGACGAAACAACAAGAAAAATAATAATAAAAGATAAACACAAGTAAAAACACACATACCTACACACGTTCATATGTATGTGTATATGTGGTATACTACACGTGGCAATGCACTTTAAGCGCGTAAAACTTTAATGAAAATCGTGTCGAAGAATTCAATAAGTTTAAAACTATGCAAACGAGCGCAGTCAATGCAGTGGATAATGTTTTAAGCGTACTACAAAAGCATTATTACACATACGCCACGTGTGGTGATTGCATACAAAAAACATTTTAAAAAAAAACGATTCAAAAAAAAGATTCAAAAAAATTAAAAAAAAACGTAAAAGGTAAGCAGCGGGAAAATACTTCGAGTTAAAAGTTTGACATTGAGTAAAAGTGTTGAGTAAATTTGTTTTCTTTTTTTTAGACGCTCAAAATTTTTTATGCGCTCTCATTTTTGCGTTTACATTCGTGGTGAGCTGGCGCACTTATATTGTGTGCGCTCTCGCTCTCTCTCTCTCTCTACCATACCACATCATACCACATAAACAAAAGCACTACTTCTCTCATACTTACACACGCACACACTCAAACCACTTTTGTTTGTGTAGCCAACCTTCATGATTTGAGCTTACACGCGCTTCAGCAAAAACAAAAAGCAAAGCAACAAATCAAAACATAAAAAGAACAAAAAAGCGCAACTAAAGCAAAAACAAATACACGCATACATATCATGCGCAACAAGTTATACTACGACTTATTTCATTTATAGGTTTATGATATACACACACGCACACACACACAGCGTTATCAATAACGCACACAACTGCAACATAAACAAGCATTGCAGTTAATATCCTCGCATTATCCTTGCGTTTATGGCATGAAATTTTATATTAAACGCTTATTTTATGCTTGCTGCCCATTAACAATGGCAAAGGTTTATACACTGTGCTGGAATTTTATTGCAGTATAAATTAATTTAAAAGAAAATCAATAAATAACTTAATATATTTTATATGATTTATGCTTGAAAAAAATAATACAGTCATATTAAATGAACTCAAGTCTTGTCGAAATTAAAAAAAAAATGTATTTTAAAAGCTTTTAAGACGAACTAAATAATAACTTTAAAATACATGCTGAGCATCGATATTTTTGATATGACAAATTCAATTCAAAACATCGATGCCGTTACATGCCAATTAGCTTCCTGTACTCTTTTCACCACAGTTCGCATTCATACTGAATAAAACTTACCAAAATATGTTAGCAAAATAGAAAGAGACAATGGTGTAATACTACAACCTGTACAATTGCTTCACTACCTTAAATCATTACATGTGTACGTTAAATTAAAAGAGAGCTCAGGTTTAAACTGATCTTATTATAGAAAAAAATTAGCAAAAAACATTAGGTCCAAAACATTGCAATTTCCATTATAAAATTACAAAAAATAATAATTTTCTACAAAGAAAAACATTTTTTTTAGATCAAACTTAAAGACTCCTCAAAACCTCATTTTGCCGCCCACAAAGTTTAAGCGTCTGGTTTGACGGCACTCTTGTCGTCCCTTCGCTACGCCACTGCAAACAGCAAAAAGTTAAGAGAACATACAGACGGACATAAGCTAAGCCAACGCAGCTTTTGATACTTTATAGAGTTTTCCACGAAAATTCATAGAAAACTATATTACATGCGTGTGTTAAAATTCAAGTGTCTGCCTATTCACACGTTACGCTAAGTAAACCAACAAAGAACAAAAAAAAAAAAAAAAACTAAATACAAAAACTCATAAAAAAAATACCAACTTGTTGTGAAATGATTAATATGAGTTTCACAACAGTTCTATATCACACGCACATTAAGCATACGCAACGTGGTAAAGAAAATATTTGTGCTAATAAATTGTGGCTAAACAAACAGTCAAACGAAAAATAAAAAAACCCAGACAGACAATAAATAAAGCGACTAGCTAAAGCATGAAAAATATACATATTACGCATACCGATGCCAGCTGTAGACAAAGACAAACGATGCACAGGTAGACAGGTTGACAGTTCTCGTCAATAAGCAAATCAGTCTCAAGTGGCGCAAAGCAACAGACTGGCAATTCGCTGAAAAAAAAAATATTTAAAAACAAAAAAGAACAAACAATTCTAATAAGAAACATAATAACATAAAAAAGGAGAAAAGTTATAAAGCAGCAAGACGCATACAAATGTTGTTAAAAGCAACTTCAACCAAACAAACTTAACAAACCTATACAGCAATGATGACAAGTGGCAGACAGGACTAAAGACAGACAGATGGGCAGACAGACAGACAGCAAAATTAGGTACGTAGAGCAAGCAGCTTTCAGGAGCTAAAACAAAACACAACCAAAACAAAAGAAAGCAAAAGCAAAATCTTCATCGTAAGCACCTTATAACGTGCCAAATGCTGCTTAGCCTACTTTACGCAGACAAAGTAGACGCACGTAAAAATACACACACACACACACAAGAAAATCCTTTTGACTTGCAGTAAATCTACGACTACACCTATACATACACACACCATACATACTTCTAGATAACGCTGAACACTTCAATGCTGCAGGATTAAAGTCACAACTACAAAAGTAAAAGTAACAAGTAACATGCAGCGTAGACAGCAGCAGTTACTGTTAAAGCTTACTTGATTGCTGCTACACTTGCTGATCCTTGGAGCCTTTTTTGGTGTGTGTAGGTTTGCGTTTAATTAAGCCTACACGTATTTGTGCTGTACTGTTGATGCTATTTTCTTTCCGTAGAAATTTGCCACAAGTTTAACGTCGAGCAAGAATCGAAAAAAAAGGGAATTGCTTCAATTAATTGAGTTAACCCAAAATGACTGTGCACATTTGTGGTTTCGTTTCGGCAATGAATATAAATGTTGCTGTTCCGTTTACGTTTTGGCATATTTTACTTAAACAGCTTCCGGTCAGCTTTTTTTTTTGCGCCATATTATTGCAATAAGTAAAATGTGTTGCATACTTTTAGGCTATTTCGTATTGAATTTGTTTAAATGTTTTTTTTTTTTTAATTATCTTTATTAAAACACGTAATTTTTACAGTTTTAGAAGCTTTAATATCTTCGCTATAGAATACAATAGAATAGCTTTACAATACAAACAATCGCCAACTTTGTATGTTTAAGGTCAAATATAAATTCCAAAGAAAAAACGCTAATCCCAAGTTACATGTTTGACTATTAAAAATATATTGTTTTTTTTTTTTTTTATTTTTTTTTGCGCTGCCATTTTCCTTCTAAGCGGATTCATTATTATTTATTTATTTATTTTTTTATAAATTCATGAATGCGCTGTGTTACAACACAAATTTAAATATTATTGCAGTTAAACGTTAAAAAAAAGTTATCTTGAACCAACTTTTTATACGCTACACACAAGAAATGTATTGTGTATAAAACAACTGCAGTTATTTATATCTTGTAGTAGGTATCGAAATAAGTTCATACGTTTTTATATTGATTTTTCAATATTAAACCTTTAGAATTAGCGTTACTCCATTTAGACAAAATATGCTCCATTTTGTTCGTTAATTTTTTACTATTTTATCGGAAGAGTCGCTTCCATTTTGTGCCTCTTCAAGCTTTTCATTCGAAATACCGTTCTTTCTTTTTGCTGTACAGCGTACTTAAGCTCTATTATTTTTATCGCATTTTTTTATCGGTCGCATTCTACCCTTATTGTTAATCGCACAAGCAATTAACTTACGTCAACTGTATCCAAATGGACTTACATGTATTGTATCTAAAAGATATTTATAACAAAAATAAATTTCCAAAACATGTTATACAAACAAACAGCTTACCCACACATACACATAAAAGTAGACACACACCCACACATATGTATAAAAGCGCTTATCATTGTTTACAACTTGTTTGATTTCGCTTGGCAAAGTCAAATTTCTTTTGGTTTTATTATTTTTTTCTTTTTTTTTGGCAAATGCTAAACAGTATTTTTTTTTTTTTATGCTAAAAATAGCGATATGTGTTTTTTTTTTGTTTAATTAAACACATTGTTTGCTGTGACATCTCTTTGTGAGTACAAAAATTGTGAGCTGCACGTTTGTAAGTCGCAAAAAGTTGTTATATGATTTTATAAAATTAAATTATTGTCAAAGATATCGGAAAAAAATATAAAATTAGTATCGATACTTAGCATTCGATAATGATATTTATTAGTTATGATACGATACTTGGTGTAGTAATATCGATATACGATTGAGAACGATACTTTGTGCCGTAATGCGTAAACGTTTTGATTACCAACTTTCGATACTAAACAGTCGATACCGATATTTATTAGTGACGACACAATACTGATATTATTTATTAGTGATACGATACGATAGTGATAACTTAAATGTTTAAATATATAATTAAAATAATAAATTCTAATTTATTTTCATAATTTCTGCGCAACGTCGCTTATCTAAATATATTAGCAAAATAATATAAACTTTACCAAAACTAACATCAATCATTGTTATTGGCAATTAAATTGAAACAGCTGAAGTTGTCAATAATATGAGACAGCTGCTGCTGCTGCTGTTGTTGCTGCTATTATTGCAACCCAACTCAAGAAGCTGTCGGCTTGTCTACCTATCTGTCTGTCTGTCTGTTGTAGGTGGGTGTGCTAAAAGATCTCAGAACTATAAAAAGAAACCGAAACCACTACTTAAACTTCAAGGTTTTACATTTAACAAACATTTTTTTCTTTGCAACTTTTAATTTATTTTAATAAGATTTCTTTTTTGTATATTAAAAAAAAAAAATTTAATTGGCTTTGCACTTGTACAGAAGCATAAGAGCGAACGAAAAATGCATTAAAATGCAACCAAAGGAAGAAAAATATTTCATAATTGAATTGCGCAAAGGTGAAGAGCGAACGATAAAGTTACACTTGAGCGCTGCTGATGTTGGTGATGATGTTGGTGATTATGTTGGTGATGATGTTGGTGTTGTAGTTGAGGATGCCAATGGATGCTGCTGCTGTTGTTGAAGATTCTGATAATGATGATGATAATGACGACAATGCTGGCATGCTGTGTTTTTAAACGACAATGCTACTGCGCTATGCTTGATGTTAATGAATGCTTTTGATGACAGCGCCGGCGACGTGGTTACTGGCGACAAGTGTGACTTTGCCATTCATATTATTTATACGATATACAATGTGTGTATGTGTGTATGTGTGAGTGTGTGTGCTAGTGTGCCTGGCTGGTGTGTATAATGCGTGTAAAAACTTGTGGCAGACATCACTTTTACACGTAATTTAATCAAAATGGTATATGTATGCATATGAATGTGAAAGAGAATATACATGTACGTATGTGTGTGTGTGTGTGTATATGACGCCCACGTAAACAACACTTCAAGTTAGATGTACTAAGTAAAAGGTTTGATTTGAAAGTTTATGGGGTATGGGGGCTATACCTAAAATTGTTTTGGTCCTATCCATATAAAGATATTTCATTGGAACTATCCCTTTGGATGCATGGTATAAAAAAGCGATGTAAATAAAGAGAATAAATTTTTTAAGGGCAACGCTTGTCGAAAACTCTTGAATGAAGCAGAAAAAATGCTCTTCTGTGGGTGAGATTGGTACTGATTTTAGCAGCTTTTAGATAATCTAAGTCCTTTGAAATGACTTTCTTTTATGTTGAGCCTTCTATAGCAGCTTTAAGTTTAACTTAAAAAAAAAAAAAACTTTAAACTTTTATATCACTCCTTGTTTCTATAAAAATTGTTAACATATGGTAAGTTTGCAACGTTTCATTCTATTTCAACAAGAATTTTTTTTATACGAAAGTACAAATAATATGTTCAAATAAACGTGTGTGACTGTTGTCAACAAAAAAAGCGAAAAAGCTGTCGAAACGCCCCAAAATATGCACAACTTTTTTTCCCTTCAACTTTAAATGTATGCGGTAACTTATTTACAGATAAACAATAAGCAAAAAAACATTAGCAAGGATTTAAAAATTTACATAAAAAAAAATAATAGATAAGCATTTGGGCAGATAGTAAGCAACTTGCTACAACTTAAAAGCATTTAAAATGAATATTTGAATAAAAATAAATACAAAACTAAAAGTTAAACATAAGAGACACAGCTGCATACTTGAGTTAAAAAGCTATTTATAAACAGCAACAATATTTTTTTTGTTTATGATTTTCTAATCGCAAAAAAGAATTACTGCGCAATATTCCAGCGTGGGCAGTGATAGTTACTCAACACCCAAAACAAATAAACACACAAACGGACGCATACACTGATACAAACTACATATTTCATTTAAGCTTTTAATATAGCTCAAATATTTTTTCTAAAAATAGCGCATAAAAGTTAAAAATAGATTTTCCTTTTAAATAACTTAAACAGAAAAAATGTATAAACACGTATGATATGCATATGAATCGTTAGTAACAAGACCAAAGACAATTATTATTTGATTATGTAAGCGAGTATGCAGCTATTTGTATATATTTGCATGTGATATACAAATATATGCAGTACTCCAGGCATTCAATTGCATATTTATGGTTTATGTCATGAAAAATAAATATAAAGTATAACTGTATTAAGTTAGTTTACACAAAGACAAAAACGATGATCCAAGCACACACGAAGTCAAGCGCAAATGTTGCTATCGAGCACAATGTGCTTGTTTTAAGAACGATCGTGCTTAATTCAAGCTTCAAAAGCTTAAAATGCAAATTGAAAAATCAAATTAGTAAATAACGAGATCTACACTCTTACAAGTTTGCTCTAGTATGTAGCATCACTTCTTCTGTTTTTATTTGTGGTCTGTCCTTTTTTAAACGTTTCCTTAATGCAGAAAAAGGTTTTTGTTATAAGAACGTATGTGCTTGATTTTTAAAAACTAAGCTGACATTACTTATGACCACGTATGTGCACGATTTGAGTGTAGTGTTGGCAAAAAGAGTGATTTTTGAGTCGCAGTGTGATTAGCGACTGCGACTTGAAAACAGTGATTACAAACAGTGATTAAATCACAGTTTGCGAAAAAACAATCAGTGATTACTGCAAACGATCACTTTCAGTGAATTGCACTTTTTAACGAATCAAGTGACTAGCAAATGTACCAACGTACTACAGGCTCGGTGTTCAAGCGAATATGAACAATTCACGAAGAGTGATAAAATCACCAATCACTGATTTATGAACAGTTTCACAGTTCGCGAAGCGAAATACACAAAATCGGCGAAAACTGAACACATTCACTGAGAAACAAGAAAGTCGCAAATTACTACTTTCAGTCACAGTGCGACATTGCAATTTTTAATCACTGTGAAAATATCACCGAAAGTAATTTTTTGCAACAGTATGTAGGTGTGTTATGATCATCGTAAGCGAATATACTGGAGAAAATAAAAATGCTGCTCTTTGGTTCTACTAAAACCATTTCAAACTTTGTAAGGAAAAAAATGTAGATCTATTTTCCTTAAAATTATAAAAAAAAAGAAGAAATTAATAAAGAGTTTTATAATTTATTTATATACTGACCAAAAGCATCTTTCCACTGCTACAAACTAATTGTAAGCAACAAATTTATTATACTAATCGAAATGCATGTGTTTATAAAGGGTGTACGGAAAAAAACACAAACAAAATAATAAAAAATGTTGTGAAAACGTGCAAAATAAATGTTAAACGTAAAACTAGTAACGCTTTACTCTATGCTCTAAAGGTATTGTATGTGCTACGTTTTGTACCTTCAACACCTTTTGCCAATGTGGCAGGCAGCATGCAACATGCTGAATGTAGAATGCCATTTCAAATTCTGTGCAAATGTTATTTTAACACTTGTCCGTACAAAGTCGTCGCTACATGAAAGGTTGGCATTATTTATGTAAAAAAAAAAAATAAAAAAAAATAAACTAACCAAGCGAAAAAGATACTCACAATCAGATACAGATACGCACACACAATAACAAGAAAATATTTATATGAATACACATTGACTAGTTGCAGTTAAACTGACAGTTACATAAACGTGTCGTGTGCTCGTAATACGTAAAATTCTTTCTTTAAGTTTGCTTACTACAAAAGCAAGGTATGATACAAAAAATTCAATAAAGTTCAAAGTTTTGATAAACAAAAAATGCAGGAATTTTTATATCAATTCTTGCTTTATTTTTAGTTTTATAACTACGCCTCCTGTTTGTCCATTTGTCGTCTGCAAGTGACAAATTATATGCACTGTCAGCTTACCAATCTTTTGCTTTTGTTTTTTTTTTTTTTCTCCTTTTTATATTTTTTATCCCACTTGCAGCAGCAGCAGCAGCATGCAACGAATGCGGCATTTTGTTGATGAACTAACTGCTCGGTTTGTCAAGGGTCATGTTTCGAGAAAGTGTAAGGAGTACAAAATAAAAAAAAAAAAAAAACTGCAAGAGTGACAGATATTTTTATTGTATCTCTTATGACCATTGCAGTTGCTATTGTGAAAATTTCATGAGACAATGTGAGTAGGTGTGTAATTTTTTTTATTTTTTTTTTTTTTTCTTCACTTGCATATCTGTCATGTATATAAACTATACTTTATATATATGTATATATTTCATTTAATTGGACATGCTCTCTCTGAACACATACATCAGAAACCAAATATGAAAAAGCATTAAGATATTTTTCAGGTTTCTGGTCTATATTATTCTTGTTGTATTGCCATCGTTAGCTTTTAAGCATGTAAGAAAATGAATTGCTTAAAAATAAAAACAATTTTTCATTTTAGCTTAAACATTTTTAACTCTAAAAGCCTGATTTAATAACTAAAAATAATGAAACAAAACACTTTAGTTTAATCAAAATCTTTGGACATTGGATAGTAAATTAATTTAAGATATAAATCTAACTCGTAAGTACACATTAAACTGTACACGAAGCGTAAATGGGTACATTGAGATTAGATGAGTGTTCGAAACAGGCAAATTAAGCATACTAAGATGAGTGACGAACAATGAAACTAAAGCAGCAATAATATATGCAAAAGTTCTGAGTGGCTTTCCGATAATATACTGCGAAAAGCCACTTGCTGATGTTTTTTTTTCTTTATGATGCTCAATTCCAGTGGAAAAGCTTATTCTAAAAAATAAAATAACGTAAAAATGTTGATTAAAGTATTAAAACAAACTAAACCACGTACAAGTGAGCAAATTCAAACGAAAAAGATGTACATCACTCATACGCCCGCGTGACTGCGCCAACAATTCATGCAACAGGCTGCGGCAACACAGCAAAACAATGTTTGTAAACAACAAAAATTATTTGTGCGGGCGTTATTTTATTGTTGAAGAGAAAACCCACGCTTTGATTAAACCGCTGACCGCTATGCAATGTTGACCTTACTAACCTTACCCATGACAAAAACAGAAAATAATCAAAAAAAACAAAAAAAAAGCGCTGTAATACACTGAAAAATTTAAGGAGGCGTAGTCACATGCCTTTAAAAAAAAATGAATAAATATTAAATAAATCATTGTTTCTAAAAGCGTATAAATAGTTGGAAAAGTAATAAAAATGTTTTCGTATTCCATTCAGAGAATGAGTGATAAAAGATGGAAAAAGATATTAAAGAAGGATACATTTATTTATTTGAGCTAATTTTAGCCTCAGAATATACTGAAATAAACAATTAAAATTCAAGTATTTTTACAATAAACCTAAAAAAAATTTTATTCAAGTCACATTTTATGTAAAGTGTGCAAAAAAATCAAATAAAAAAAAAATATACTCACGCATTTCGAAAACAAAAAAAAGAAAGAACGCTGAAGATGAGTATTCTCGACTTCAAGATACCCTGTTTCCAATCTTTAAGTACCCAAAGTTAAGTCTTTCAATAGTACCATAACTTATTGTATTGGATTTTCATAAAAAAAATCCAAAATATTGGGGTAAATTGCGAATTTTTATTGGGGTCACATAGGCATGATTTATACTAGATTTAGACTTTCTACAACAAGGAACAAATACCCGAAATTTGGGGTTAGATTTGATTTGGGGTGCCCCTTAAAATTGCTCTAGAGAAACACCGTTTGTAAGTGAACACTTGACGGCTCAAGATAGTCTCAATTTCAAATAAGGTGGGCTCATCTCTTATTGTGTCCAAGATAATCGTTTTCATATGGTAGACAGCAGGACAGACAGACTGACTCGGACGGGTCTATTATGCTCCATTCTTACTGTTACATACATTTGCACAAACTTAATATACAGTTTTACCCTCTGGGTACAGGGTGTAAAAAAATTCTGGCCGCAAATATGTATATTTTACATCAAAAATATTACATTTCGTATAGAAAAAATATAAAATTTCAATATTTGTCTCCTTTTTTTCCTTCGTTTTGTTCACATCGAAAAATCATTGCTCCCAAGCGCTTTGATTAAGGCGTAAAGAAAAAACAACAACGAAAACAAATTGCTGCGCTGTAACTGAAGCCACAATAAAAATAATAATAATAATAATGATGATGCGCTATAGTGTCAGTCTGAAAAGAGGTGTGAAGTATAAAAAGGACCTCAACTGAGGAAGGCGGAAGAGTAGTGCTCTTGATTTGTGTATGAAAATGTAGATTTGCTGATGACGTGAGCAAAACATTTACTTGAAAAAACAAAAACAATAAAGCAGGTCGTCGCGCTCTTTTTTTTTTGTTTTGTTTTGTTTTTGAATTTTTTTAATTTGCAAACAAAACGCAAAGTAAAAAAAAAAATATAAAAAATTAAAAAGCAAAAAACAATACAAAAGAAAATCCAATGAAAACTCCAAAGGAATGTCAGCATATAACCAAAGGAATTTTCATGTTAGCACGCAAAAAAATGAAAAAAAGCAAAAACAACAATACAACAATAACAACAATAACAAAAAACAAAAACGACGTAACGCTATGTGTGTTTCTGTGGTGAATTTGATAATAAAGAGAAAGCCGTTTTTAATGTAAACAGAGCGAACATGCAAAAAAAATTGAGAGAAAATGCGGCGACACACTGGCACACTGCTTTATAATGCTTACAGCTGTCTCTTTGTATCTGTATGTATGCATGTGTGTGTATGTGTGTGTGTGTATTGTTTTTGTTAGTTGTGGGTGGTGAGCGTAATACGGTTAATGTTGAGTGCAACAAATGAAAGTAAAACGTAAAAGCAACAATGATGGCGACATGTATAAAAAATACAAAAAAAAAAAAAGCTAAGGCAAAGTAAATGTGCTGATAAGAAGCCACAACAACAGCAACAACAACAATAATATTGTTAGCAGCTGTTTTAACTCAAACCAATATTACTGCACTGCTCTAACATAGCAAAAAGCTTGTCTTTCCTTTTCTTTTCCTTGTATGTGCACTTTTTTATTCTTATGATAATGTGTATGTATGGAATAAAAGAAAAATGAGCTCCTTTTTTTTACTTTAGTTTGCTTTCAATGAACAAGCAACATAATGGCCGCATCATGTTACCACAGACGACAGCATTATGTCAAAGCAGCTTGTGGCTTTTAGTTAAGCAAGTAAATGCTTAAAACAAGGCGAATCTAAAGAAGTTCTTTTGTAATTATTCGAATTTTTCATTGAAGCTTTATGACAAATGTAGTTTTGGCAAAAAGAGTGATTTTTGAGTCGCAGTGTAATTAGCGACAGGGACTTTAAAATCGCAGTGACTGCAAACAGTGATAAAATCATAGTTTGCAAAAAAAACAACAACAGCGATTACTGAACAGTTTCACTGTTCGAGAAGAGCGATACACAAAATCGCCGATAACTGAATTGGAATTTTTAAAACACTGTGAAAAAATCACTGTACGTAATTTTTTTTTTGCCAACACTACGCTTTACAAGACATAAAACAACAGAGTATGTGTCAGACACATGCATTTTGCCAATTAAATATACCAAAATGAAAACATGCACTAAATAATAATTTGATGTTCTACATGAATCAAAACTAATTAAAATTACAATGTATGTTAGCTGAGAGTTTAGTTTCACCAAGGTCATTTTAAAATTTGAAACTTTCGGAAATGTAAAGCGTATACATTATCATTATTATTTTCAATAAAATTATAATTTATCATTTAAAGAAACAAAAGATGCAATTTAATTGCATATTTAAATTCATTATAAACTCTTAATTCGATTTAAGCTCTTTTAAATGTTTGATATTTTTCAATAGAAAGACTAGCTTTTGTACGGAAATATTTATAAAGCATATAATTATTGTTGAAACTACTTATAATCCAATTATTATTTTTTATTTTTTTTTTTTAAAAAATTACTGGCGTGACAATGATTGACAAATGCTAATACTTATTGTAAGTCATGCCTGAGTAGCTTATACTATTTATAAATCTATTAACTTGGCTCAGACATGCAAGCAACATGATCAACATTTATTTTAATAATAGTCTAATTCATATTATTGCACTAACTTTGAGGTGTATGAGGGCGTGTAACATGGATCAGGAGAACAAGCAGACCTATAGACAGACGGACAGACAAACATAGCTAAATCGAAATAGTTTAACCAAATTTTCCCCGCAGTCAAAGACGCTGACATTTGCTAAAATATACGGACTGTATTATATTATAAATACCACGATAACTTCCAGCTAAATGCAAACTCTATTAAATCTATTTAAAAATAACAACAACAAAAAAAAACAAGTTTGCATTTTAAACGCAATAAATCTTTTCATACGTTTTTTTACTAAATTGTTTATTGAATTGGATTTTTTTTTGCAATAAAACAAAATAAAAACAGCAATAAAACTCAGTCGCGGAAAAATAAAACGCATTTGTTAGCTACAACAACAGCAAAAAGTTGCAAAGCAGTAAGAAGAGGAAGGTGAAATGGCAATACAGCAAAAGAGCCAAGTTGCAAAAACCACAGCAGCAACAAAAACAAGAAACCTGACAAAAACAAGAAAAAAGAAACAAGGAAAAGGCAACACTCAAGTCAGTTTGACTTTAAGGTACCCTGTATTCACTTTGAATAAATAAACAAAAATTCCATACAAACACTTCAAAATTTGGCTTACGATGAAATCAATAAACTTACAAGTATTTACTCCGATTACCGAGTTTCGTGATTCAAAACGGTTCATTTATTCATTCAGGTTGAAAGGTTCTCCGAAAAAGGTTCATTCATACGACAGGCTGACGACAGACATATTATTTTTTAGGATTGGTCAAGTAATTGTCCAGGCCTAAATTCGATTGACGAGAAAAATGTTTTATTTAGCTAAAAGGGATGATTTAAGGTTAAGTCACAATCACTTTTGCCGTTTGTCTCAGTGTACCCAGTGTACTCAGTGTATGTTTCATAAAATTGCTCAAATATAAAACACCTTCCTACACTCACGATTGCAGCGTACAAAAACAAGAACCACATAACAGAGCGACAAGTGTTCGCGCTCAATAGTTACAAGTGTGGTGAATATTTAATGGGGGAAAAAAATAAGATAAAAAGGAGTAAGCCAAGAAGTGGTGAAGGTAAATCAGAAAAAACACAGCTGCTAAATGTAAAACTGCAATAAGCCACATTTGCAAATGAAATGATCAAAGGAGTCGGTTTAATATTCAACTTCCAGAAGTTTACGTTTAAACTTTATGAAAGCTTTATTAATTTTTATAGAAGAAAATATTTAATCGTTAAGATTAAGTCAGCCATATGGTAAATTTTACTATGGAAGTATTGGATTAACAGCAGAACTGAGCAAAGAAGAGCATTCTTCTTCTCTGAAATAATTAATATTTTAATATTCACTGACTTATAATTCACAATTAGTTTTTATTATTTACTAATTAAGTGAAAAACATTGTCTATGATGAAAATTGGGTTTTTGTTTTTAAGTTACGAAAGATTTTTCTTCATGTTTTTGAATCAAAATTTCTGTAACCTTCGCTGGATAGTCGTGGTGCTTTCATAGTTTGAATTAATGAACAAAAAATCAAGAAAGAACGCTGCGATTGAATAAAGAACAAAGAAATTTTAAGCAAAAACTCAAAATTTTTGGTTAAGTTTGTTTACTGGTACCCATGGTTCATTTATACAAGGTTGTATTAAGCGCTCTTGCTCTCTCAATGTGTTGCGTGCCAACGTAAATCGTATTTCATTGTTATAAAAAGAAACAAACGCAAAAAAAAAAGAAAGCACAAATTTTCTAACACATTCACACTTGGAAAATGGAGTAAAGATTAAAAGTAAGCTATATCTTGCCCACTTGATTTACATGGTACCATAGTATCGCTTGACACTACCTTTATATTGGTACCATGGGGTACCCTTAAAAACAAGACGAACCCTTGACGACTCAGGAGAGTCTAAGCGCCTCTAACTCTTATAATCGTAGTGATAATCCGATAATCATACGACAGACAGACGAAATGTATCGAAGCTATTGTTTTTTAAATTTAATATTTTATTTAATTCCTATGAATTTTAAAATAATTTGAAAATTTTTTAATTTTTTTCCAATATATTTTTTACCATAAATGACCCACTGCGCTATGTCGTCATAGAAAAATTTGGACTGTGTGGGTTGACTGTGGTGTCTTTTAAACAACTCAGTCCAATGATAGTTTGGTGTATTATGTTATGCTTAACTTACAATGGTGAAGATGAGAAAGCGGCTAGGAGCTTGTTTTGCTTTTGCCTTTGCTTTTGCTTCTTTTTTTATTTTGTTTTGCAGCAAAAACACAAGGCAACATCTGCTCCCTTTTTACATGCTTTGTGTCTATGTTACATATCCATATGTGTGTTTGTATGAATATGTTGGTATATATGTATATGTTTGCATGTATGTGATTGTATTTGCTTGTGCATTTGCTTTTTTTTTTTTTTTTGTATGTTTGTGCGTTTTTGTGTATTTTCTAACATATTGTTGGCAATTTTTGACATTTTCCAATAAAATTTGCAATAAAAAATGCATGAAAATGCTTTGTAAGTGCAAAACTTTTAAATTGCACAAAAAAAATTGTTTCGTATTTAAGCTATTTAAGAGACGATAAAAAAATATAAGCAAATATTTGAACAAAATTAATTATAACTTTATGCTTTAATGCGCGCATATGTTGCGCCTCATAAAAACAAAAAAACTTATAAAATATTATGAAAAATCCATAAATAATAACTAAATTATATATGTATGTGTATGTGTGTAATATATATTTGCCTTGAATTTAGTTTTTTTTTTTTTTTTTTGATATTTTAATTGGCATTTTCACTTACACGCTTCTGGCGCTTTGACTGTCTGCAGCTGTAACGGCCGCAGCGGCGGCGGCATCTAGTTTAGCAGCTTTAAAAATCAAAACAACAACAACAATAATAAAGTTAACATTTATGGCCAATTCTAATTGGCAACTCTTTTGCGCGCACAAACAAACAAACACACACACAGAGAAACACTAAGAAAAAATACAAATACCGTAACACACGCGACGGCGACGACGTAGTTTTTTATTTTTTTTATTGTGTTTTAAGTTGCATTATTTGTTGTTGTTGTTCGTTTTCGTTGCAACATGAAACAATAACAAAAATGCATTATGACGAATTTTTACTTCTTTGAATTCGTTGCGTTTACAATTCGTGCAATGTACATTTTTCTTTATGCTGCTCTTCGATTTTTCTTTTTTAGTTATTTATAAATTTTTTTTTATTTATTTATTTCGTAGCAAGCAGAAAAACACTTGCAGTCGCAAACACGTTAACCGTTTGATTGACGCTAGAAAATTAAAGCTAGCTTTTTACTAGCAAAAATAATGGTGAAATTTATTTGCAAATACACCATGGCAAGAGAGCAACAAAATGAAAGAGCGCAAAGAAAATAATAATAATAAGCCGACTGATTTTTCTTTGTTTTATTAAATGGGAAGTGCAAATTCGCGCCATGCAATACAATAATAATATTTTGCCAACCCATCTTTAGCCCACTCTGCAAGCTGCCGCTATCAATTCCAGCCGCCTGTTGTGGCCAGTTGTGTTTGCAAAAGCAATTGTCTTTGTTTTTTCTTTTTGTTTTTGCAAACACACATAACATGAAATGCACCAACAAGTGTTGAGTTTAATTTTCACAAAAACAAAAACAATGAGAGAAATATACAGCGTGGGTGGAAGTTGCTCTATGGCGAGGGTTTACAGAAAAGTGTTTATGCCAATTATTTCAATTACTTAGTTATGCCTGCGAAAAATGTACAAGAGTTGAGAGCCAGAAAACAAATGATTGAGCTTAAAAATGAGCTAATGTGACTAAAGTGTAGTGTGTTGTTATGGTTGGGTGGGGGTTGGTGATGGTTGATAGAGTCACTTATGAGTGATTACTGCAGCGGAGAGTGTAATTGGACAACGCGTGTCTAAATGTCATTGCATAAAGTTAACTGAAAAGAACAAAAAAGAAGAGAAGATGAAATCAAACGAAGACGTGGAAGCAAACAATGAAATAGACAAAGTGCAATAAGCCAAAATCATCGTTTTTTTTTTTTTTTCCAATTATTGTAAGAAACCATTTTAGCTTATGTCGCACTTAGAAACGCTTTTGACATTTAGTGCAACTTGCGCTGATGTTGTTGTTGTTGTTTTTTGTGGTTGGCATTGCAACTGCAAACATTTTGCATGCAATGCCAAAGGCTGTTAAAATTTGTTGCCAATTGCTACCGGATTTATTTCACCTGACGTTTCGAAAATTGGAAAAATGTCAGTCAAAATTGGATTTTGGATTGTGTTTTTTTTTTATGGCGAATGCCGGATCAAACGCGTAGTGCTGTTTAGAAATGGGTTTGAAAATACATATATTAGGAGAAACAATTAGCTGAAGGGAGCTATTGAAAGAAAAATTGGTACGTCTTTGTTGGATTATTTTAATTAATTTATTATTCTTTTTATTAATATCTTCACTCACATTTTACCCATGATTTATTCATATTTTTTTATTAGATGTTAAACGTTTTGAAACCATTTAAAATATCGTTAAGACGAGACCAACACTTTTTCAAATAATTTGTTTGAAAATAAATTGAATGACTTTTTATCTAACTAAGTTTTGTCTTTTTAAAACATGTTAAAAAATAAAAAAAAAAAATGATTTTTAAATTAATGAGTTATAGCTCTTAAGTAAAAAAAGAGAAAAATCAGTTTTTCGACCTTAGATCCAGATTGTGGGTTTCCCTCGATTATTCTAAGCATCCATTTTTTTTTTACTCGAGCAGACCTACAACCTCTATTATAAAATTTGGAATAGTCCTTTTTCCTTGTGTCTCACAGTGTTATGAATGGAAGAAAGCGCTGACAAATTATTTAACGGAAAATTTTTTGAATGCAACGGTCGGTTTTAATATCATAATCACCCTGTTGTTATCGTGTAACGGGTGACGCACAAGGGCGCATCCTCATAATCGGACGCACAATGTAGAAACGACTTATAGATGGCGCTGTACGCATTCATTTTTTGAGTTTCGTAGCTGTGAGCTATAAAAGCTGTTGCAAAATAGCTCAC
The DNA here is from genome assembly GCA_018903435.1 of Leucophenga varia. Taxonomy (NCBI): domain Eukaryota; kingdom Metazoa; phylum Arthropoda; class Insecta; order Diptera; family Drosophilidae; genus Leucophenga; species Leucophenga varia. The sequence goes on along the minus strand of JAEIFJ010000493.1, from coordinate 1,124,326 downwards.
TGTGTTTCTTTTGGTTTCTCAACAAGCTCACCAAAAAGCGTTACAATACATCATGCCACAGTAAAAACGACAACCTTTACTGCGACTTTCCTTTCTTTTTTTTTAATATTTTCCAATATAAAATTGAAGTAGAATTTATTTAATTAAAATAATATTCAATTCGATATATGCCACTTCAATTCTTATATTGAACAATTCAACGTAAAGAACAAAGCATCCTTTCATCAAATGTGTTGCATACTTTAAGGCAAACAAACTAAAATTTTACTTTAGCACAGCAACGTTTATCAGTTTTGCGACTGTTAAGCCACCAACCAAAATCATTAACAATGTGCCTCGGCTTCGTTGCCTTTTTACGTTTCTTTAAAAATTCAGCGCGTTCATTCAACCACATGCGTCCATATTCGCCACCCAATAGCAAACCAATTGGGCTATCTGGACAGCGCTGCAAATAAGAGTCGAATTGTATATAACTATGAAAGTAAATAAATATTATATTAAATACAAAATCAATCGTTTACATCTTGCTCGTACGATGGTATAAATTCTTTTGTAACCATTGCTGCCAAAGTACTCAAATGATCTTTGTGGCGTACCAAAACGGCACGCGACCATTCACGGTAACGACTTATTTGAAGTTCCATTTCGAATTTTGTATTGATAAAAATAGAAATTGAAAATTGATGAAATTATAATGTTGACAGTAAAGGAATGTGTCTGAAAACATTTCGAACGGATACATAAATTTCATAAATTAGAATCTCTTAAAAATATCGAATGTTACAATTTTCGGATACTTTTAGGAATGTATGGTGTGCTCTCTTTAAACACCGCTCTTACCGGATAAAAAGTGCCTACACTTTTTTAGACAAAGTAGAGGAACATAATCGGTTGAAGAATATCGAATATATAATTTACCCAAGGCGAAACGACTCTATAGACCTGGCTTTTCGCTCACGTATTAATCAAAAAACTACAAAGCTTTTAGGATATGAAACCAATTCAAATAAAAAAAAAATCTTCTAAAGTAAAAGAAAAAAAATCGGATACCTAAAAAGTATCTTAAACACTTTAATTCATTAATCCTATTAGCATGTAATATCTACCGTAAAGCTTAAATCAAGGCGTTGCCTTGTCTCAAGATAAAATTGAAAACAAAAAAAAATAAAAAAGTAAAAAAAAAAATAAAATAAATAAATAAAGACAACAAGAAAAAGTAACTTTCAGTCAATACTAACTAACTGTACATAAAGTCGACCGACCGACCGACCGCCTACAGCCGACATAGCACTCCAAATTCCGAAAGGAAATATTCTTCATTTTATATGCTTCAATTTTCTATTTGAGCAATGAGTTTTGAAACATACCAAAGGGGGCGGTTGGGGGCAGTGGTATGGTATTTGTAAAACAACGGTATATAAATATAAATACATACATACATACATACATACATATATACATACATATACATAAAATACTATTGAAAACTTACTTAAAAAAACAAAGACAAGCACAAAACGTAAATCAAACAAAATAAACAAAAACAAAATAAAACAAATAAAATAAACAAAAATACGAAAACAACAAAAACAACAAAAACAACAACAACAATATTAAATACACAATTTCAAACCGAAAGGGAATCGAAAAAAAAAACAAAAACAACAACAATGACAACAACAACAAAAAAAGCAGCAGCAGCAGTGTAACAAACCAACAAACGAAGCAGCGAAGCATTCGTAAAACAAACATTGCAAATGTTCTCAACAAACTTCCAAAACTCACACAAACACACAAACACACACACACATAACACAATAACAGTAAGCATGGGCAGTAGCTAGCAACTAGAATCAAACATTCGTAGCGTAGCATAGCTAACTACACAATATTATGTGTATTTTGTAGATACTTTTTATTTGTCTCTGCTTGCTTTTCTGTGTGCTGTGTTGTGTTTTCGCTTTAACTAAACAATTTTTTGTCTCTTTTTAACATTAGCATTTGTCTCGCTTGCAAACAGTGCAATCAAGCATTGTTTAAATAAAATACATTTCAGGTTGTATTGTGCGCTACAAGGAATTTATAACAAAAAAAGGTCAAGCATTAATGTGAATGAATCAATCGGGTACAGGTGTTTGCCCAGCTTTATACACATTGTCACTGTATGAGGTGTATGTATTTGTTTTTGACGTTTGTCGATATACGGCGTACGCTGATCTAGAGATGGGAGTCCCGTGGGTCCCGCTGAGTCCCAAGGATACCGCTTACTTTTAATTGTAATAACCCAAATATTTTTTTGATTTATTAATCAAAAGCTTAAAACTAAACAGTGCAGTGTTATAATTTATAATCATCTCAGCCCATCTCTAGTTTGAACTTGAAAATTAGAGACATTACTCGATGAAGAGCCATGTCAAACGCAATAAGAACTTACTGATTCATTAATTGACGATACAACCAACATGGTAATTGGATGCCGTTCAAAGTAAAGCCAAGAGACGTTGAGAGGCAATATTTCAACTGATAATAGCCAAAAATGAGTCGTGTCATGCATTGTCTTAAAAGACAAATTGTTTTCCGAGCTGGTATCCGTGAATTCCAGAATGATGGGTAAAAGTTGTGGCTAGCGATGGACTTTAAATAATTCATTTAAATTTTTCCATAATAAAGCAACGATAAAGACTAATTTTGATGTATTTCTTTACCTGAAATAATTTTTGCGAAATAGTATTTTAAACTTTTGTAAAGTTTTCTAAAATATCTCAAAGCCGCACGAACCGATTTGGCAAACAGAGTCTTAAATTAAAAAATTAAAGACCGTTCTATAATTTTCTATTACAAAGCTTTGAGATTGACTCAATAGTTTAGATACTAGCAACTTAAAATAATTTTAATGCTTAAACTGCAAAATCTGCCGTATTTCTGTTTGGACGGTATACTTAAAATAAATATTACGTCTAATGACTTCATTCGGATAGACGCAACTAGACATAATGAGCGGACAAAAATACACAGCTTCGACAAAAGTGTTAAAATGATTTTTGGACGCCCATTAATGTTTTTTCGAACATTCAAAAATCTATTAAAGTATACTTAACGGTTCACGTCTTGAATTGTCTTTGAAAGTTAATTTTTTCGAAGTTCGAAAATTTCTCTATATTAATTTCGGAACATAGAGAATTTAAAAATTATATGTATAAATTTTTTAGTTTACCCAGTTTTACTCCCTTCACTTGACCTGACCTCACTTTCAAATGCTTTTAATAATAATAAACGTGTATCACCTCAAGCGTACAATAAATTCGACTATATCCTTTTGTTATGTAAAATGCTTGTTGTCCTTGCTGTAATCGTCATTGTTATGTTACTATAATGTATTGTTGGTTTTTCTTCTTCTTCATCATCTTCTTGTTGTTGATTTTGTTGTTGTTGTTGATGGCCAACTGTGCTCTGCTTGCTCATTAGTACAATTGTGTCGTTTTTCGCTATTCTCATTTCCATTGTTGTTTGTTTTTTTTTTTTTTATGTTTGCTTTTGTTTGTTTAAATTCTTCTTTTTTTATTTCATTTGAAACAACAACTAAAATTTTTGATTGCTCTCTCGCGCACTCTACCTTAACCTATCTTCTGTAACACCCACAACATTCTAACCAATTTCCCATTCTATCAAAACCACACAAAAACAACAAAAAGTGGACTTGTACTTGCGCCATTTTAAATAAAAGAAATAACAAACAACAACAACAAAAACAAAAACAATAGCAACAAGGATGACATAAAACAAACGAAATAATTTATTTTATGTACAATATTTTTTTTTTTTTCTTTTCGTATTTCTTTCTTTGTTTATACAACATGTACCCCACCCATTTGCAGAACACCCACCAAGCGCGAGCACTTCAATCAACTGCAACAACAACAGCAACAATAATAGCCAAAATTATAACAACAAAAAAATAGAAATTATTTTGCTATTAAGAAAACCGCAAATTTTTAAATATTTATTGTAAAAAAATAAAAGAAATTTTATGTTTGAGTTGATAACAGTTTTAATTGAACAGTTCTGAAAGCACAAAACTCTGTCTCTGAATTATGAAAGTCCTCAACGCCAAAATTCTACTCATTTGTGCTCTTAATTTTTGTTTTGATTTTTTTTTTTTGCTTTATTTATAGGCTGCGATGCTAATAAATTTGAGGCGTAAAGGTCATGAAACCAGATTGACTTAAAATTCCATATAGACTTTGGGACTCAAGGGTGTCATTAGGCTGGATTGAACATTTTGTTAGCTGCTATCATTGCTTTAGTTAGTAAACAATTCGTTGCACTATGGATCTTAAGGCACAAGCCAGAGAGAGAGACAGAAATAGAAAAATTCTAAGCATATCTAAGTTCAAATATTGGCCAAACAAACTTCATTTCAACTGAAGTATATTTCTGGTCAAGTGATTATGTCATGAAGCATAACTTCAATTACACAGGCCGATATTTTTCAGAACCAGAGACTGGACATAGCGTTCCCGAAGGGTTTTAGCACGATGATTCGAATTCAAGGCTATCCCAAAATTCTAATAGAAACATTTAAAGTCGGGCCTTGTACTCAGAGTGTAAAAGGGTATATTAAGTTTTGGCAAATGTATGTAACAGGTAAAAAGGAGCATGGTAGGCGCTATAAAGTATTATATATATTTTCTTGATCAGCTTTGAAAGGCGAGTCGACATATGTAGCTATGTCTGTCTGTCTGTCTGTCCGTCGTCCGTCTGTCCTGCTGTCTGCCGTATGAGAGAGATTATCTCGGAGACTATAACTTAGACTCTCCTTTGTTTTCTAGTGCGCATTTTGCACACGGGTAGGATAGCCCTTAACAAATCTACCCCAAAATTTTCGGTTTTTGCTTAAAAACTTTTTTGGTTCTTATTCTAGAAATTTCAAATTTCGTATAAATAATGACTATGATGGTCCCAATGAAATATCCTAATATTGGTAGGACCAAAAATATTTAAGATATAGCTCTCAAACAAATTTACCCCATTTTTTGAGTTTTCTATGGAAATCCAATACAATAGTATGGTACTAAGATAAGACTTAACTTAAAGTACATCATGATTGGGTACGGGGTATCTCACAGTAGAGTACACTCAACTTCAGCGTTTTTTCTTGTTTTGTTTTTAGACTTGAATGTCTCGAAAACCTTGTGTGCTGGAATAATTATTAGCACAGGTTCAGAATCAGCGAATTAAAATCCTCCGACAAATTTTGAGGACTAGATTATTTCTCAAATAAAATTATTTTCTTTATGCCCAGAACTTGAAAATTTGATGGTTTAAAACTTGTCTATACAATTTAGTTAAAAATAAAATTATTTACTTCTGCTTCCATTCTGCTAAATATCTTCTTTCTAATCATGCAAAATAATCGAAATAAATTTACTTAATTAAGAAAAAGAAATTGATTAAAACATAATATAATTAGCAAGTTCAAAAAATTTTACAATATATTGTAAACTTGCCAATAGGCAAACAGAAAAGTTTTATGTCAATGCTTTGAGCTAAGAAAATAAGTATTGCATAAAACAAAGAGCATGGTCACTTCCGCATTTCTTATTTGTTTTTTATCCAACATAGTGAAGGGTATATTCATTTGTGAAAGTTTGTAACGCATTAAGGAACGTGGATAAAGTATATATGATACGACTAGCATGTCGTTGTCTGTCGTCTGTCGTCGTCTGTCGTTGTATTTAGCATCTTTGTTGAAGATATAAAGATATTAAGCGATTGGACTTAAGCTTTTGGCGACTATTGAGTTGTTGAGTGCCACGCCATTTTAGGTATACCAACTTACCGTTTTTTCGATTTTTTATAAATTGTAATTATTTTGAATGTATTCGCAATTGTTAAAACATTTCTTTTGTATAGTGTAAAGCAAATGCCACGCCCTTTTCAAATATTCTTTTTCGATTTTCGATTTTTTTAAAAATACTAATTATTATGCATATATTCCCAAATTTGTTAAAAATTCTAATGTCATAATGTAAATAGAGCTTTTGGTAAAGCCATACAACTTCGACCATTTTTGAATTTTTGTATAAATTGTTATTATTTATTCATGTATTTACTCCGTATTGGGTAACTCTTAATATCATGGTGCACGCCATTTAGGTGTTTTGCATACAGCTTACCGCCCATTTAGATATTTCGAAAATATGTTGTTATACAGATCAGTATTTACTTAAATTGAAACCAATATTGGGTGTTAACTGGTGCACGATGATTACACATAAACTCTTTAAAGATTCGTGTGACGTATTTAAGCTTCGGTTCTACCGAGTTAACGTTTTTCTTGTTTTTTTCTATTCTTTTCTACAATTATTATCTTCTACTTTTACATTTGTGTCTATGTCGTACATTAAACACACACATACACACATACATTGCATTAAACAAGAATAAAAAAAAAACAAAAACAAAACAGCGCAATGGCGACTTCCGCTTCCAGGTTGCTTGCTTTCCTTTTTAATGCTTACGACTTTTGGCATTTACAGAAAAACGAAAAACAAAAACGATGCTGCTAAAAATAAATATGTACAAAAATGAAGAAGCAACAACAACAACTGCAGACGTTGAAAAAAAAAAATGCAAAATAACAAAATGTAATTTTAATTCAAGGCGGAATCTTGTTTTTTTTTTTTTATGCTATGCGGCGAGTATTAAAATCAAAAGAAAGAAAGAATAAAAAAAAAATAAAAATAATGCCAATAAACAGTGACAACGACAAAAACAAAAACAGCAGCATTAAAAGTTCAAGCGAAAAACATTGATAACTGTCGCGTGCTGTGCACTCATACACTGACACACACACACACACGCACACACACACACACACATTCACTTTTAGACATTTTTTCACGCATGCATTGCATACAGCTGATGCACTCAAGCGCATAAGCAGCTCTCTTACTCACACATACATACATACACACACCAATAGCGCTCATTTGTAAAACAGTGGTTTCAAATGGAATTTTGATGTTGTGTTTCTCAAATACTTTTTTTTCTTAATTAAATATAACATTTTAGGTATTCACAAGCATGATACAATTATATAAAGTGTAGTGTACCGCCACTATCTCTTTCTTTTTAGCTTCTATATTTTGGAGAGTTATATTTAGTATGAAATCAAACTGTGGTGAAAAGAGTGCTGCAAATATGTTTATCTTCCCTTTTAAAAATTCTTCTTTTAATAAATCTTTAATATCAATTTAAAAATATGGTGACCTTTTTCCTTCCAAATGCATGGCATGGTGGAATTACTTAAATGTGGTGAATTCGCTCTTTACCTTTGGTAATTTCACCATTACGCATGGAGTATGCATATTTCGTCAAACAAAGTTCTTATTGGCAATACAACTCGTTTCTCGTTGTGAGAATAACATATCTAAAGCTTCTGGGCCAATGAATATCAGCCTCTTAGAGAAGCCTTTTGAAGGGCAAAGTTTATGTGACAAGTCACAGTCCTCAGCTCAACTCAGAGTATTGCGCAAAAGATTGTCATTCAATTGATTTTGTATTCCAAAAGTGGCGCACCCTGTATGTTATAAATAACATAAGCAAAGAAAGTCAGAACACTGCACCGCTTTACATATATATTTTCACCATATATCAAACCACTGTGCGCACTACACATAGTTAAAAGTTTCTCAATCCTTCATACGATTGCACTACGTGTTCTCTCCCTTATCACCCACGCTCCCAATTGCAGCAGCAGTTTCTTCGGTTGTGACTTCGGCATTTCTTATTGGTTTCTCGAAGATATAAGAACTGCAATAACAAAAAACGACAACAACAACAACAAAGAATAAAAAAACAACTAATTAAGTTCATTGCTTCTTCTACGGCGTCGTACATTTTGTTGTCCCCGTCGTGCTGTTGTTTTTGTTTTTCTGATTGTTTGCGCGCATTTTACATTTTTTTTCGTATTGCTTTTTGCATTGTTTTAAATATATGCGTCGCATTGTTGTTGTTTTTGTTATTACTGCTGCTTCTTCTTTAGTTACTTTGCATATTGCCTTTTAATTTTTTGCATTTATTAAAAAAAAAAAAAAAAACGTGTAAAAGAGCGAGCGAAAAAATCCCATCATCATCTTCATTAACATTAACTCATATTGTCTTTTATTTTTTTTTACTATTGTCGCCGCGGTTGTTTTTGTTGCTACTCATCTTACTTCGCATACCTTTTGTCTTTCTTTTTTTTTTTTTTTTTTTTTTGGCCTTATTTCTTTTTTTTTTTTTGCATAAAAAATAACTTTGTTTACTCACTCGTACATTGTTTTTGTGGTTGTTGTTGTTCTTTCTCTTCACATTTTTGTTTTTGTTGCTGTTTTGTTGTTTACACAATTTCAATGTAGCCGAAGTCCACAACAGAAATCAACAACAACAACAACTAACCTTACCACTACAAATGTAAAAGAATAAAAGTAGCAAGCAAAACAATACGAAATGTGTATAATGACCTTCAGTTGCGTCAACAGCACTGCTGACACCGACGCAAACGCCAACGCAAACTGCGCAGTAACGTTTTTCGTAATACGTAAACGAAAGAGAACTTAAAAATAACAACTCAGCGTACATCCTTACATTGCACATTGGGTCAAATGAGCAATTTTTTGGTTTACAATTTAATTAATTACAAAAATTTCTTATCCAGCAAATAAGTTTTTGAATTTTTACCTGATTTCAGCTAATATAATACAAGGATAATTTTCTCAAAGCTTTAAATTTTTTATATGAAATACATTTTTATTATTTATCTTAAAATAATGGAAATGTCGGGATTACCCCAATATTCAATCCCTACATATTTAGCAAATGTTCCGCAGGTACTGGTGTTTCGCCCCCATCTCTAGTACTTTTCCGTATACAAGGTTTTTAAGCATTTACCCTTATAAAATGAACCTTTCTTGGTTACACATTTCAAAACAGTAAAGCAACATTTAATAAATTCTTGCAACATTTGACCCAATGTGCATTAATGGAAGTCCCTGAATGAAATAATCAAATTTTTATAATTTTTAGACAAAGTAGGACACCCCAAAAAAAATAAATTGCTTTCGGGTCAACAAAGCTTTTGTTTTTTACCTATTTACTACGCATTAGTGTAATAAATAATAAAAATCTCGGCTTACCTATCAATATCCTGTTCGTTCCTTTCATACTTTTACTCATTGTTATTGTTGTTTTGTTTTCTTATTACTATTGTTGAGAACATATTACACCAAATAAAGCCTAAAGCGTAATTGGAGTATTGAATTATAACAATAAGCAGGTTCGTAAGTCTTATTTTCCGTTAGTATTTTCACTTCAAAACGAACGCCCACGCATTAAGTTAAATTGCACTCTTAACTCTCACTCAGTTATTTTATGCGCTCTCTGTCTAACGCTCTCTCTCATTTGCCGGCTTGCATTACACTACTCAATTTGTAATTGTTTCTCTTGTGCAAACAAGTGTTTGCTTGCTTTACTACTCATGCTTGCATTTGACTATCTCGCTCGCTCGTTCGTTCGTTCGTGCACTTCCTATACTACACACACACACACACCGGGTCCCCCCCCCACAATTTATAATTTGCGCGCTTTTTGTTTGTTCATGATTTTTATTTGCCAACAAACATTTACACACAAATATACAAACGTTGAGCAAACAACAATGAGTCTGTCTCATTTTTGTAAATAAGCAATAAACTTCTTTTTTGCCGACCCTCCTCTCTCGTTTTTCGTGAATGCAAAAGACTTACTAATACATTGATCTTAATTCTTTTTGTTTTTATTTTAACAACTTTAAAAGTTTATGAAGGTAAAGAGAGAGAAAGATTAAAAAAAGAAAACAACAACAATAACAAAAACACACTAAAAAAGTAAAACATGGTAGTTGACGTCGTCCAATTAGCATTAGGTCTGGTGGCTTTTTCTGTGTGCTTACTTAACTGTCACCGCAGTCGGCATGAGTCTGCATGACTTGCAAAAAAATATGTTTCAAATGTTTTAGTCGTTCTCTAAAAATAAAACATTTTTATTTGTTTTTGATACTAACTAAAAAGCTATTTTAAAGTGGAATAGGCGGCAGGCTAGGCCAACAAACTGTTAGCTTTTGATTTTTATTTGATTTTGGTTGCTTTGCTGATAAGCTTTAATCTAAGCATAAATTCTTTAGTAAATCATGATAATGAAGTTTTTTAGTTTACCAAAACAATTTAAAGATATTTTCATTGATTGGGATTGTGAATGGCATACACACATGCATACATATATGGTCAAAGGTATAACTTATCAAAAGATCGTAAACTTTTTTGATTATTTAATAATACGTAGGAACGACAGAATGTTCAAGGAAATAACCGATTAATACTAATTTAACGATTAATCGTTCCATACCTATTTTGAGCTAATATCTGGCCCTAAATGGTTAACGTTTTACGTTTATTTAGTTGTTTAATAACCAATAATAATCGATAGCTACAACATTTATGAATATTATTCAGTTATTACAGTAAAATGTCTCTTAACGGACAACCAAATTAAACGGACAACCTCCTATTGCACGGACAATTTCTCTAAAACCATTATTATTATTTTCTTATTTTTAACAATTTTACTTACACTCAAAAACTCCTTTTAAGCGGGCAAAAATTAGTCGACAGTCGTTTTCCGCACAAGTTAGTTTTACTGTAGTTGATATTACTAATAAGAATTTGAAATGTATGAGTATGACAACTCCAATAAGAATTTCCGTTTTTCATAAAAATCAAATCAAACAAAAATTCTAAGAATTGCGAGCAAACTAGAATTTAACTACCAAAATGCCAAAACAAAAAGAGATACATAGAACGTAGAAGGTGTGCGAGAGTGAAAGCGCTGAGCGCCAGCAAACCGTTAAAAGACACGTGAGAGTAGTTGGAGAGTGAGTGCAACACTGAACGAAGCATTGCGTGCAAAGTGCGCGCCAAAAAAAAAAAAAAAAAAAAACTTATTGCACTTTATGCCAAGCACCCACACTCCCCATTACAAATACACACACACACACAAACGCACGTAGTTGCATTTTATTTGAACAGCACAAAACTAAATAACAACACAAATCTAAATAAAATGAAACGAATCAAAACAAAAAAAAAAGAACGCATTGAATTCTGAAGAAGCAGTAGCAGAGCAAAGGCGGAAATACCAAGACGACGAAAACAAAACAGTGAATATTATTTGCTGTCTTTAGTTGTTTTTTTTTTTCGTTGTTGTTGCTCTTGTTGTTTTTATATGCGCACTGATGAACGAACGAACGAATGGACGACATACAAAATTGCATACAAACACAAAAACAACAACAATAACAATGATAGCAACAAATATCAACAGCAAAGTTGTCGTCGCCGCCGCACGAAAAACAAACAAAAAATTGAATACGCAACCGCGCGCGCGCCCCTTTCTACTCTATAAATAATGTACAACTTTTAGTTGTTGTTGTTATTGTTGTTTAAGTTAGAACGAGACAGCGTTAGCAAAGAAAAGCAAAATAGTGAACAAACAAAACTAAACTCAGCAGTAAGAACAATAAAAAAATTTTTTTTAAAAAAAACAGACACACAACAAAAACAACAAAACTGCCAAAGTAGAAATTATTTATCAACCTTTGCTATTTTTTGTGCTTGAACGCTTAACTTAACGATGATGACGACAAGGAGCGGTGCGGGACAAAAGTGTTTTGTGCTAAAAACATTTAAAACGAAATAAAATATAAAACAAACTACGACGTAGAAATATTTATAAAACATTTTTTTTTTGGCGCGTTGCTTTGGCTGTCAGTCTTAATCGCACCGCACCGCCCCGCACACGTAAATGCCTAACAACGCAACATTGTACACTTTCTCATTGAAAGAACAATAACAACAACAACAAACATGCTGCTTAAAAATTCTGCCCGCCTGGTTATTCACCTCGTGCATGTATGAATGTACGTAAGTACTTGCACTTTTCTCCCCCTCTCGAACACTCTTCGGCACATCACATTACAAACCACACTCGCTTACTCTCTCTCTTTAACACGTGTAACATGTGCGCCCTAGCAGTTTACTTGAGTCCGCTACTGTTTTGTTGTTTTTTCTGCTATTTCTGCTTCACATTTCATTTGTTTGTTTGTTTCATTGCATTTGTATTGGTGTACATTTGTTTTTGTTGTTATTATACTCTTTCGTCTCGCTCTCTATCTATCACTCTATGAACATCTTCTGCTGCTTTCGACCGCTGCCGAGTTGTTCGTTCAAAACAACTGAGCTGCCAGCGTTTGTTTGTGTTTTTGGCGCGCATAGGGATGCATTGACACAGTACGAACCCGATACACCTCGATGCAAGTCGTGTTTATTTTGGCATCGATAATTATATTCGATAAGTATCGATAAAATTGATGCTATCTTGCGATATCGGAAAGTACTCATCTCCATAAAATTTATTGTGCACTGACAGGCACAATTATTTTGTTCACTGGTAGGCACAATTATTAGAAACAATGCAACAAATTTATCGATTTTTAGCTTTTTACAAACAGTGCCTAAGCCAATTATCTGTCGACATAATGCTACTGAGAAGGTGGATAGCAATTAAAAAGAGGACCAGACCCAAAAAAAAGCAGCATTTCAATAAAAACATTTTGTACAATGAGTATAATTATCGTTGCCTTAAGGTATCAACGCAGCCCTTGGCGCACAGCATTTGTAGGCAACATTAACAAATGAGAACCGTATTTGAAAATAAAGCGTGATTCCCCAATACTCTATTGCTGCACGTGTTTGTACGTGCGTAAAATCATGTACTTGTGTTTGTTTGTGTCTCTTCTATTTCTAGGAAAAACTGTTTATCATCAAGCAGCACAGTCGCCGTAGTTACATACGTCTCTGTCGACGCCAACATTCGTCATTAACAAACAAACAACATTGCTAAAGTCAAAGAGCGTAAAATAATATTTCCATTCACAGTTGGGAGGCAACAGATAACAATATCAAATGAACTCCCTATATTTCTGAATATCTTTCTAAATCAGAAATATAGAAGCACTAGCCCAAATCTATCTCAAAATTAGTTCACTGGCCCGGATTTAAGCAGAATTATTTCAATCCAAGAGATATTCGTAATACAACAAGATTTTTCTTTCAAGTTTTTATGTTAGAATATACCGAATGTATATGGAACATTTCTTGGGTACACTAAGTCCAATCTCTGGTTCTGAAAATTGTAGGCCTGTATATATTAAAAGACTATACAAAATTTAAAATTTATTGGACTAGTTTTTGCATAAAAATTTAATATACCCTGTACTCAGTTTTTATAATTCACAACAATGTACTTTTCAAAAAATTTTTGATTTGATTTTTTACGGATTGTTGTAATACTGTAATATCTAAAAAAATATATATCGATGTGTAATTGAATCATTGCATCCCTACACACAATACACTCACTTTTTTGTCCATATTTGCGCTGTCGCTGCTAACGGCGCTGTCGACGACGCCGCGCTACACGATGATTCTCTTTTTCTCTCTCTTCGTGTATTTTCAAAACACTCGAGTCGAGTTAGTACGTTCGAGAAGCAAACAACCAGCAAGCGGATTTCGGTTACAGTTACAAAAGCGATTTCGTAAAGGTTTGAACGTGTTTGTCGCAAACGCTTTAGTTTACGTTTTACGTCTACGAAATTTAAAAATAAAAAAAAAAAAAAAAAAACAAATAGCACGCGGCAAAGAGCATTACAAGACGGAAAAGAAATTAACGGAAATTCTTTTTTAATATCTTCAAAGCGACCGATAACTACAAAAATTTTCTTCCTGATTTATTTGAAGACGTTGTGAAGTCAAGTGCGTAGTGTAAAAGAGATAGCATGCGTGTTTGTTTTGCCAACAAAATGTGATAGCAAATCAGACATGTATGTTCAAGAAAATAATTTTAAAAAATTATTTAAAAAATAAAAAAGATCAACAACAAATAAAAATATTTCAAAAGCAAAAATTTGTTCAAGTGTGTTCGAAAAACAAATGAAATAGTTTTGCGCTTTTCGTTAAAAAAAAAATAATAAATTTCCCCGATTTGCGTTTGTGTTTTCTATTTTATTTTTATTTATTTTTTTTTTTTTTGCGGCGTAATTTTTAATTGGTATTTTATTTGGTTTTATTGCGATTTGTTAAAAAAAAATACAATTGTTATTGCTGTGTTTAAGCGAAATAACAAATCAGCAAAAAAAAAAAAAAATTATTATTAAATGTTTTTCGTTTTGTGGACAAGAAATAAATTAAAAATAATTGCGAAATTAAATAAAAAATTGTTTGTCAAGCAATTTTCACTGCTAACTCGCTTTTTTCTCAATGCACAAGAAATGGATTTAAAAAAAAATATAAATAATAAATTTAAAAAAACCGCAAAAACTTAAAAGCAAAAAAAAATACATAAATAATTCTTAAATTCAGAGAAAAAAAAGTTGAAGGTGTTTTTGTTGTTGTTGTTGGTTTTGTTGCTTTTGTTCTAGTTGTTTCTAAAAAAAAAAAGTAAAATTCAGTTGAAATTTTTATACATGAAACGTCATTTCAACATTATTTCTGCATTTTAATTACTTACAAAAAAAAAAATAAATTAATTAAAGCTTTTTTAGAAAACGGCGTATATAATTTTTTTTAAAACCCATTTTCGTGCCATGTTTAAATACTAAAAATAAAATAAATTTGTGTTACTGTGCTAGTGTGCGTGTGTGTGTGTGTATGTGTCTAGAGCTGTCTGTCGACATTTAAACATTTTGTTTAAAAATACAACGCAACCCACAATCAAATTAAAAAACAAATAAAAAAAGTGTAAATTAAAAAAATACGCATTTTGTGCGTTAAAAATTCGCAAATACTCGCTCAATAGACTCGTTACTTTTGCGCACTACTGTTGTGCATAGCAAAAAACCGTTAATCGCTATGAATCATTCTGTATGTGCAAGTGAAACAAAGAAATAGAACTATTTTTATTAATATTTTTTGTGAAAATGTCAAATTGCGCTTAATTATAAATAAATACATTTGTATTTGTATAACAAGGAAGCAAATCATGCGACATAGATTGATGCAGGCCAGTAAAACAAAAACAAAAACGGCAAAAAGAAATAAAAAAGAAAAAGAAAGAAAGAAAGCAAAGTAGCGAAAATGTGCAAAAGTAGCGAGTAATGTGCCAATTTTGCTTCCGTCTATTGTGAATATGCAATTTGGTGCAAATATTATAAATCTTTAATACATATGTAACAATTAATGTTAACGTTTATATGTAATAAAAAATAATAATAATAATAATGATGATGTAAAATGCTTGTACTCTGTCGTTTGTTGTATTATTATGTGTTGTGTTGTTTTTTTTTTTTTTTTGTATTCTTGATAATAATAATGATGATGATGATGACGACAATGTTATTCTGACATTTTACAAGAGACTTACAAAGAATATTTCACAGAAATATAAGTTGTTGCATTTAAGGCGAACCAGGAAATGAATATATTATGAACAAAATAAAATGAAACAAAGGAGTTCATCATTGCAATGCATTGAGAAAAAAAATGTTTCAAAGAAACGTCAAGAATGTGAAATAAATAAATGTATCTATAGATAAATGTGTATATACTAACATAGTGCTGTGTTATTGATTAATTTTACAAAATTAAATTGTTTAAACTTAAAAAAAAATGACAAAATATATATTCGTATTGAAGCCTTTAAACTGAATCATTTTATATTACATATGTACAGAAAAGGTTTAATGTAATTTTGTAGAAATAAAAGAGAACATTAACAAATTTTTATTTTATAATATCTCTAATTGTTGTAAACTGGGAACTGATTTCATCAATTTTCGAATAAGTTAGCCTTATTCTTTAACCGTCATCCGTGTGACAAGGTACCCGAGAAACTTCAGCGTTTAGCTTCAAATTTTTAACCCAAAAATATTGTAAAAAATTGATAGAGTTGTCATTAATTTTAAAAACATTCAATTTTAATATAAAGGCACCTGGGAACCTTGTCTTCCTAATGAAGATTACGTTTCAAAACAGTAAGGTTTAGTTTTCTTTTTGACACCTTCAAGTATGTCGTTTTTGTCAGTTTTTAGTTTTATTATATACAGGAGTGACACCGAAATCTCAGGGATTTGGGTTTAAGTGTTTTGGTGAAAAGACTAGAAAATTTACCCCATTACACTGATACTTCGAGTGTTTTTATTGATTCCATAGGATAGCCAATTTTCAAACTAACACTAAAACCTTAAAAAAACTATTTTAAATGTAAAACTCAAAACTCTTGTGGATGTGTTTTCGGTGTCACCGCTGATAGCATCCTAAAATATTATTTATTTAGTTTTAATTTTGATTCGACTACTTGCTAATACTAATTGGCTAACTAATTTTTTTTCTTAGACTCTACTGTACATAAAAAATATGTTTTATTGTTTAGATTAGAAGGCTATAAGGCAAATAATAATTCTTAAAATAGAAATAGCAGTTATTTGTGCGCTATGACGGAATTAAATACTTGGCACATGTTTTTTTGCAAATAAAAATGTTTAAAAAACAAAATCTACGTAAATTATTGTGTCAACAAATAGGGGTGAAAAACAATTTTTAAAAAACAACAACCAAAACAGATATCTTCATATAAAACATTATCACCTTCGAATAACAAAAAATAAAAATGAAATAATACTTTTGATAATCGTTATATTTATAAGACAATGACTCAGCAACAGTTACAATAAGAGTAACTAGAAGATTAACTCAAATGCAGAAACTCGAGTTATTTAGAAGATATTTTGTAACGAAAAAGAAAAGAATATATTTTGTGTTTATTTTTTACTTAACTAAAGATAAAATTATTGTGCTTATCAGTTTGTGGTTTACGACTTTCAGATAATTTTCTATGAATAATTACACAGTTTAAAAAAAAAAAACTAGCATTGAGAAAAAAATCTAAAAAACTAAAAGCAAATTTAAACTACTTGCAGAGCAAAACCAAAGTAAAAATGCATAGAAAGACCTGACGACAAAGCGTAGCTGATGTACAAGCGGCAGCTGAAAGTGTTTAGTACAAGAACCAAAGAAATAAAATTATACAAAAATTTTTATTATTATAATGCTAAAAAAAATAATGACGTTGATTATGTGCATTTCGAGTGACATTCCCTGAAATAATCAAAAAAAAAAAAAAATAAAAAAATAAAAACAAAACAAAACAAAAAAATATAGTAATAAAAAGACAAGTGAAAATTAAAGTTCAAAAACAAATTTAATAAACCACCGCCCTACTAAGGATACAACAACGAGTAAAAACAGATAAAAACCAACGAGTAAACGATTACAACGTTAACGACGAGTAAGCCACCGACGACTAAGACAACAACAACAAAAAGTAAGCTAAAATTCTCTACATGAACTTCAATTCTGCTGCCGCCATTGCCGCAGCAGCAGCCGTCAATATAATACCGTTACCAACAAGCATCATCAGGTTAGGTACTGGAGGCACAACAACAGGCAAAGCCATGGAATGGACTAACGACGATGCTCTAGAATTAATCGAACAGTATCGCTGTCATACCGAATTATGGAATCGCGCTGATCCAAAGTACAAAGATAAACTGTGTCGTTTCCGAGCCTGGTCTGAAATTGCCGAGCGTTTTGGTTGCAGTAAAGCGGAAGTGGAACGTAAGATGAACGTGCTTTTGACACAATATCGACGCGAAAAGCATAAAATGTTTGTTAAGATTTATCAGGGCATACAACCAAATCCGTCCAAATGGTATGCATTCAAACGTTTTGATTTTATGGAAGCGGGCGGCGGTAGTCATAGTATGAGCGGCGGCGGCAGTGTTGGTGGTGGCAGTGGTGCAAGTGGTAGCAGCACGGGCAGCGCAAGTGGCGGAGGAGGTAGTGGAATTGGTGTCGCTGCAGTTTCCGGTACAAATGGCTTAAATGGTTTAGCAGCAGCGGCGGCAGCAGTTGCAAAATACGAACCTGGAAGCGCTGCAGCTTTAGCTTCACCGAGTGGCAGTTCTACATCTGGGCCGCATCCCTCCGTCGGTGTACATCCTTCACATCATCATCATCATCATCATCATAGGCGTATAAAGACCAAAGAGCTAAAATATTTTGGTGCGGTGAGTAAGCAATGCAAAAAATAAACTAGATGCGTAATCGCATCGCTTTTTAGTCAGGGAAAAACACAAAATCAGCAGCAACAAAAACAAAAACAACAACAACGAAACTCAACGCGAGTTTCAAACAAAACAAACAAGCTACAACAACAACAAGAACAAACATAAAGCGTGAATAACAATCACGGAAAATAACTGTGCTCTGCTTATTGCTCATAAAAAGCTTAAAAGAGAACTTTCAGAAAGTCTGCTCTTTCTCTCAAATTGGGTTTTTGTTTTGTTAAGCATCACAGTGCGCTGCGAGTTGTTATAACAGAAACGAACTGGCGCTTCTAGAAGCTTCCCTGACCTGCACAAATAAATAAGCTGCTGTGTCATCATCCGATTCTTGTTTTTGGAAGGAAATAACTAGAGGTGCACAACAAGCGATTGCGCAAAAAAAAAAAACACCATTGTTAGCAAACATCGATATTTTCGATAAGAACAATTCTACTACATCAGTTTCATCTTCCGTCGATGATCAAAAACTCGACGTTTAAGGCCAGATTTATATAGCAAAGAAAAATTTTTAAGATGGTTGAATAAAAAAAAAATAATTCTTTGTCGATCTGTGTTAAATAAAACTGTATTTTAAAAATGTTAAAATCTCCATTTAAAGCTAACCTTTAGTATGGATTTGAATAATATGTTAATTTGTGTTTTTTGTGTCAAACGGATTGCTACATTTCAATTATATCAAGTCTCTGATTTAAACAAGTTTTTATTCTGCAATATTTTCCACTCTTCAAAGAATTCCCGATTCGTCATTGGCATTTCCGCATGATATTTTTTTTAGTATAATTGTACCACTGTGCGAATATGCTGCCAGCTCACGTGCTCTCCATTTTTTCTCTTTCTTTTTTATACGAGGAATGCCGACAAGTCTCAATACTTTTGTTGTTGTTGTTGTTGTTGTAATTTCAGCACTGCTGTTTGCGCACGACGATCAAAACAAAATTTAAATTTACGCATAAAATTTCTAAGAAATTCGCGCATGTGTTTGTGTGAGCATTGTCTGTCTGTGTGTCTGTCTATTCCCTCCGTGCGCTTCTGTGACAAGGCACTGGCCGCAACAACTGAGCTGGGTAAATCTGTGCTTTTAATGTATTTATTCATGTTTGTATGTGTGTGTGTGTGTGTTTGTGGTGCGATTTCTTGGCGCTTGTTAGCACGCAGTTCGTTGAAAGACTATCGAAGAGGAGGCGGGGTGGACAAAGAAAGAAGTGTTGCTGTATGATATATTTTTTTTTGTGATGAAATGTTTGTTTTGAACATGAAATGTGCAAATCACTGACCAAAAAAAAAAAAGAACTAAAAAAAAACCCCAAACAACGACAATTTTGAGCAAAACGATAATGGCAGAATGTTTGTTGAATAAGTAAGTAGTGGGGGGTTAAATGATAGCAAGCAGGTGTAATGGCAACGCAAATTGTATCTATGTGTATACACAGGTGGGGTAGTGTGAATGCGTGAGCGCACAAGGTAGTGAGGTTGTTTTTGTTTTTGCGCTCATTGTCGCCGCCGTCGTCGTCGTCGAAAATCCCCGAGGCACCGTTGGCACTCCATTGCCCAGAATTTGTTAAAGCTTTTGTTGTTGTTGCTACCGTTGTTTGTTTGCACTTTAGCGTCTCGTCGCCGCCAATGCATTATTGTTATTGTCCTCTTCATATTTCAGTTGTTGTAATTGTTGTAATTGTTATTTTTGTTTTTCTTAGCATATTTGTTCTTTTTCATTTACGTCTCATACCACCACCATTATTGTTTTTGTTTTTCTTGTTATTGCTGCGTTGCTGCTGCTGTTGTTTGTCAGAGTTATCAAAACAATGCTGTAGCCTGCCGCTCTCTCTTATTCGTCCCTCCGGTTATACTCAATACCATTGTTGTTTTCTTTTGCATATTTATTTTTTGTTCGTTTTCGCAAATAAATGAAATTTGTGCGCAAATATAAAGTTGCCAGCTTTAAGTGGGAGCAAGTGAGAAATAGTAAGAAGAAAGATTGGCTTAGAGCGTAAAATGTGTGCAACATACTCAGCGCTGGGCTAATGGTGTGGGTGGTATGGTTGGTAGAAGTTCTCGGGGTAGCCTTCTTGTTTATACAAGCTTTGAAAGGATGGCTCATATGTTTTTCTTTTTTTTTTGGTTTAGTTGTTATTGTTTTGCAACCAAAATTTTTAATTACAGTGAAACCTGGAATTTGGTAGTGCCCTCTTCATTTCACGATGACAGAAGCTAAATCATTTTGTTTCGTTTTGTCTTATAAGATAAGATTAGGTTAGTGTAAAGAATGGATTTTACTCTCGATTTCTATGTCACAGGACATATTTCACTGAGATCGCTTTCAAATTAATCGATGCTATCACTCCAGGAGAGAAGCATGATGCAACTAGAGAAGGTGGGTTCTTAGTCTCTGTCATGATACAATTACTAATGTATTGTAGGTGTAATTGTATCATGGTCTCTGTCTGTTTAAACTGTCAACTCAGCTTAAAGAAAGCTGAGAGCATACAAACAAGAATGAAGTTTTCATGCAAACTGACAAAAGAGAGAAAAATAGAAAGAGACAGAATACGACAACACCACCATATCTGATTGTCAGTGCTCTTTGATTAGCTATATTATAAAAACTGAACAATTTAGTCAATTTGACTTCCGGAGTATGAAAGATGAAATCAAAACCATAAATAAAAATATGTTTAAAATCGAAAATAATATCGCGGGTCGTTGGTTGGTCCATACCTTTCAAATTTGTCAGCTTTTCATCTCGTTTTTTTCAATGTACTTCTCTAGAATACTTACTTACCCCTTTCCCACTGCGTGTTTGTCAGAATTATGACAGACCATTGGCTGAGTCATTTTATTTGCTTCGGTATTGGCGTGAAATAAAAAAAACAATCCATCATTAGTATACGCAAATTGGGTTTTCACTGTAACGTGCAAGTGCATATTTATGAATTTGTTTGTGTGCAGTAGTTGACTTTGTTACACTTGTATGAGCATTGATTGCTGTTGTTGTTGTTGCTCTTATTGTCTCATGTTGTTTATCACAAAATTTCATAAAATTTTTTGCTGCACATTTCTTTAACCGCTTGCTGTTATTGTAATTTTTTGTTCACCTATTTTTTTTTTTGTTGCTATATTTTTATGCTGGCGTCATTATTATTTTTGCTTTCTTTTGCAGTTTGAATATATGTTTTTGTTTTTATTTTGTTTTGTTTTTTTTTTTTTTTTTGTTGTTGTATTTATTTTCGTATTTTTGCATGTTTTTTACTTGTCATTATTATTACTGTTTTTATTATCTTTCTCTTTTTTTCACATTGCATACCACCACCTCTTCACTGTTTTGTTTTGCCATATTTTGCAATTGTTTTTGTACAATTGCTATTGTCGTTTATTTGTTTTATTATTTTTTTATTATTATTATTGTTGTAGTTGTTGTTGTAACAGTTGTTTTCGTTGATTTCAAATGCATGCGTCTACGTCAGCAGCGAAGTCGGCATCGCTGCGGTTTTATAGCGGCAACAACAATAATAATGAATACATACATACATATGTATGTATGTATGGTATGGTACGTATGTGCGATGTTTGTATATCAACCAAAAGGAGCGAAAAAAGCGCCACACGCGTCGTCAACGGTATGTCGCTGTTGTTGTTGTTGTGTTGCTTTTAGTTACACTTCCTAGTATTGTTGTTGCTTTTGCTGCTAGTATTTTTTTATTTTTGTTGCTATTAGTTGCAGTATTAGTTAGTCTGTGTATCATTGTATTTATTGTTATTGTAATTTTGTTTATGCGTATTTCAGTTTATAAAATGCAAACTTGCCTCCTTGTTTACCCCACACTTGTATCCTATCATTCTATATTATTATTCTCCCCCATGCCACACACCTCGTAACTAAAACGATGCACAAAATAATTTGTTTACTCATTCATTGTGTGTAAACACCGCGTTACCAGACTGTTCCATAGAGCTATAAGTTTTATAGAGGATTTTTATACCCTGTAGCAGAAGGTTAAGTGGTCTCTTTGTTGTATTATCTAGAAACTCTACATTTTATATAAATTATGCCTATGGTTCCAATAAAATGTCTCATTTTGGGTCAGACAAAAAAATGTTGACATATCCCCATACAAATACATATGTAGCCAACATTTTTTGAATATTTTTTATGAAAATTTTTTTTTTGGTTTATATGGAACAACTACAGCATAAAGCCTCCATACAAAATTATCCAAGATTTGGAAGTTTTATGAAAACTGAGAGAGCAGATTAGCTCAAGTACACTGTCACTGCATATCATTGAATAAATTTAATTAAATAAAAGCTTTTCTTGATCACTAAGCTTTAATTCAAAACAAACTTGTATCACATACATTTTTTGCAGTCGACGACGCCACTGTGCTACTTGTTGTTATTGTTAAAACTGTTGTTGCTGGTTTCATTTTAACGCTACTCAGCTTCATTGTCCCCAAAAACAAAAACAGCAAGAACAACAAAAACAACAATAACAACGCGAAGCGCACAAACAAAAACCCGAAGTATCCTATGGGTATAGTACACAACGGTGCTAGTGGGGCATTGGAGGTGAAGCTCATTCACATTTGTTTTGCTGGTGCGGTCGGTACCATACAGTTTCATTAATATTGTATTTGTTGGTGTTTTTGGTTTGCTGCTGTTGTTGTCATTGCTCGAAAATACGCGACGACGACGACGTCGTAAAAAAAAAAAAAAAAACAAAAACAAACGTAAAACGGCGTATTTGAGCATGAGCGTGTATGAGTAAATATGTGTGTGAATGAGAGCGATAATATTATAGACGTATTTTGGATAAGGAGTGCGTTGGCGTACGGGGCGTATGCAGCGCATAGCCATGAGTATATTATTTATTCATTGGATTGGATGATAATCAGTTTGTTTACATTTTTAGTTGCTCACTCTCGTATGCGTGACTGTGTGTGTGGTGGTTTCTTTGCAAACAGACACACACATCAAAACAACTCGTTTCTTCTCGCTCTTACTTACGCACGCACGCCTATTGTCGTGTTCGCGCGTCGTTCACTTTTATTTGCTTTAACAAAATAATAGTACACACAAACATGGTACTAATTCAGAAACAAATTTATATACATAGATACAGATAAACAGATTCAGATTCAATGATGTCGTATAGTAAAGGAATTTTATTTTAAGCGCCCCGTTGCATTGCAACGGCCCAAAACACATAATTAAATTCACTCCTGACTGCATCAGCGTAAACAACAATTTAATAAGAAGTGCAATAACAACATAACAACAATGACGACGACGATGAGTGCAAAAAATATGGCGCGTATTTTAAGTACAAAACAAAATACAGTAATAACTCTCTTGGGCCGACAGCGAACGTCGTGCACTTTTGTTCGCTAAAAGAGATAATGCAGCGAACAATAATCCGGGAAATCCCTAACTACTCATACAGTATGGCATCATTTTGTGTCTTTCGTCCATTGTTAAGCGTTTCGCCTAAAGCTGAGTAGAATTTTTACACAAGTCATTAAAATATATTGTCCTTGTCTGATAAAGACGCATGAAATTGGTTCCAATAATCAAAAGTAGATGTCCGTTAAAAGAGTTTTTACTGTATTACAGTGAAAGCTCAATTTTAGGAATTGCATAGAAAGTTTTATTTCAAAGAAAATTACCGAGATTTAACTGTAATTAAATTTTTTATTTAATAATGACAATGGTTATTTTTTCGTTCATATTTTCTAACAAACCAAAAATTATTATTAGCTACGCTTTTCCCCCATCGGCATATCATCTGTTTAAGCGCCGCTAGAGAGCGCACTATTTTATACAATACGCTCTCTTCACTCTCTTTCATGTATTTGCTCGCTCGCTTTCGTTGCAAACCGAAAAGTTTTTGTTTCACGTTCTTACATTTCATTTTTTCGACAATATTCGAAACGCAAACAAGTTGTCTATTAACGAGCATCGGTATTGGCGGCGGCGACGGCGCAGTTATTTGTCTAAGTGAAAGAGAAAGATATACATATGCATACATATGTAGAACAATAGAAAGTGTGCATCCCTAGATTTTAAACACCTTAATTTGCTATATTATTAGCCACCGTCGCGTGCTTTTTGTTATTGCAACCGATTTGCACGGTCGTATCGTGTCCCTCAAAAAACATTTATTTACAAAAACTACGAAAGAAAAAGAAACTCATTGATTTAAGAAAATGCGGAAAAGTTTTACACTGTTTGTTTTTCGTAAAAGTTTTTCCGCAAGACAACAACAATAAAAAAACAACAAAAGAAAAATAAATTATTTAACGCATGTCGCGCGCCAAGTGAACATCAACAAAGATCTTTACTCGGTTTTATGTTACTTCTTTTTGTTTGTGTTTTAATTGGAAAATTCGAGCAAAATTTTGTGTAAAAAAAAAAAAAAAATTGTGTAAAATGAATTTAAGCAAAACAGCGGCCCAAACAGCAACAACAACAAACTTGGATGTAACTGTAATTAAAACAAGAGCAAATGTAATTACTCAATTCATTAGAAAAAACAAATACAAACACACACAAACACTAACACAGTGTGGTGTGCGCTGCTCTTCAATAGAAATGGCGCTAAAAATCTCATTTTAAGAATTTAAAAAAGAATTTAGCGATTTTGAAATGAAAGCTGTCACGGTTTTCTTTTTTTTTGGCTTATTTGTAATAAAGAAAAGAAATTTCATCAGCCTTTGCTCTCGTATCACTTTGCACCTTGCGTGCGCCTATTTCACAACAACAAAACAATAAAAACATGAGCATATCATTTAATGCGTGTTTGCTTTTTTTTTGTTTTCCACTTTACTGCTTCACCCTTTTCATCATCTTTTATGTTTGTCTGTATGTATGTATGAAAGTATGTCTATGTTTGCATTTGTTTTTTTTTATTTATTTTTATCTCGCACTAATTTGTTTTGATCGTGTTGTTATCTTCATTATTGAAGTGGCCGCTCTCTCTCTTTCGCTATCTACTTTATTCATTCATACATACCCGCTCTAACAGAAACAACAACAACAGCAATATTGATTCGCTCTTCTTCTGCTATGCTTTGTACGCGCATTTGTTTACGTTTTTTACATTTTTGTTGTATGAGTTGTTTTTAATGTTTTTGTTGTTGTACAACATTTCATATTTCTTTGCGTTTCATTCCATTCCATTCATTTTTAAAGTTATAAAATTTAATAATTTATGTTTTATTTGTACATTTTTGGCAACATTTTTTAATTGAAAACAAAAAAAAAAATTATTTATAAAAGCTTTAAAGATGAGAGAGAGAGAGAGAGAATTGCTTTTGATGGTATTTTTTTTTTTGATAATTTAAGGCTTATTGCCAACAGATTTGTTATTGTAATTGATTGAATGTAAATGTATGCATGTGTGTATGTGTGTGAGTGCGATCGTCAAATTTTTTTTTTTTATGAGGACGTGATAGCGCAATAGCGCCGTTGTGATAACGTACAGGGGCATCTGTAGTAATGATTATCAAATATTTTTAAATGCGTCATGATTTCACATGAATTTTTTTAATTTTGAGAATCTTTGAACTTAGAAATTTACGCGGTTCGATGATCGTTGAAAGCATAGAAAAAAAAGCATATACAGAAACATAGGAATAAACGTTCATCCACAAACAATAAGAAATGTCCTCCATAATAGCCTGACATAGTGTCCGGATCGTAGTCCCAAGACAAGCAATTGGGGCAGAGCATGAACATGGTGGGCTCCTCATGCACGCTGCGATTCTAGTTAGTGTCTATTGTATCCAAATCCGAAAAATGGCTAGGTTAGGTGACAAAAGCCATACGTTTTTATTTTTTTTTATTTTGGTTGTTTGTAATATTTATTTATTTATTGGAATATTTTCTAATATATTTTATAATTTTCCTTTCATTTCAGATGGGTCTTAATATACCCATGTTAATTGCCAACAGTCCCACGTTGGATCACTGGAACACAGTTGGCCCATACTCACCGCCCATTGGTAGCGAACGCAGTCAACTGCGCGTACCCTTGCCAATGTCCTTTTCCGCTGGTACAACGTCAAATGCAGAGCGTGCATTATTCGGCAGCAGCAGCGGCGGCGGTGGAGGCAGCAGTAGTAGCGAGTTTAATCCTAGTCCACAAAAGGCCATGGACACCTCAGACATTGAAGACAACAAAGACGAAGTAATAACAAAGCACGAGCGACATACGCCGCTACCAACACATACAAGTGGTAGTGGCGGTGATGGTGGCGGCGGCGGTATTCTAGGTGGTGGTGGTGGTGGTGGTGGTGCATCATTACATGATAACAGCAATACAAGTGAACTACATGAGAGTGAAGTTGCAGTAGGCATAGCTGGTATTGCTGTACCAACAGTTGGTGTTGGCATTGCGCTACAACAACAACAACATTGCGAGACACAAAATGAAACAGGCGGTGATGCCGGTTCAAGTCCTATACCCAATACAAATATACATGAAGCGCACAAGCAGCAACATCAATCGCAACAACATCATCATCTGCCAAATACCGCCTCTAGTCTAACAACAACAGCAGCAGTGGTAGCAGCACAGCAACAACATCAACACCAATCACAATCCGCTGCAACGCCACGTTTGGCACATCGTCACCAAACCGAATTGGATATCAAACAGGAACTTGTAGACTATTTTCATGCACCACCACCGCCAGCGCCACCGGATTCACATCGTTCGTATAGCTCAACGGAAGAGTCACGACCGCTCGAATTGGACTACGCACAGGATTTACGTGTTGCTGCAGCCAAAAGTGGTCTGGACTTTAGTCAATTTGTGCTGCCAACACGTAACAGTCAACAGCGTCGCTCGATGAGCGGTGATTCATATGAAGAGAAATATACGCCGCCCGCCATGCCACTCAATATGCGTAAGCTGAGTGCTGCTGCTGCAGCGGCATCTGGACATATGCTCATGAATTCACTGCTGTCGCATGAAAGTATGTCTGATCCAGATATGGATGCGGATGCAACACGCTCTGCAGCAAGTCCGGCACATTTGAAAAGTAACGCTTCAACGCATGATGCATCCTCAGCAGCGGCGGCAGCAGCAGCGCTCTATGCCGAGAGTCTAAATAAGGACGATTGCGATTTTATTGGCTCAAATGTTTCGCTCAAGCTGCGTGCCATGGATCGTACGCAGCGCATTATAGCCGAAAAACTGATCAGTGAGGTGCTTTACTATGGACAATTCAATGAATTGGAACGTACGGCACGCATACAGCCAAGTGCTGCTGTACCGCAGCCCAAGTGACACATGGTGCTACCGAAAATGCGCAATAAACGTGCGCTCTGAAGTAAGACTAGTACGACGTTTACAACGATTACCACCACCACCACAGACACAACCACCATCATTACTTTTTGTAATGCAGTAGAAATTGTTTTTGTTTTGTTTTTATTAAAACAACTCCAACAGAGGAGATCTGGCATACATTCTAAAAAGAAGAACATCACCACTAAAGCAGCGCGGGCATTGAAAGTACTTTAAGTCGTTTACTCTTTAAGAATTGATTTGTAATTGTTGTTGGCGCAGTACACTTGTCGTATGCAAAGCAGCATTAAACCAAATTCCATGTAAAACTTGTTGAAAATAGTACATAATTACAGTATAATTGCAACAGTACAATTAATTTAAATACTTTAAGCGGGAATTGAGTAGTGGCAAAGCATATAAATGCTGAAAAATAGAATAAACATTTTTAAAAGAACACTAAACACATGCAAAGCTAATTGTAAAAGTACTTTTTGAGTACTTGAAAGTACTGCATGTGTGTAATGGCTACGTCTACACTAGTTGACGTATGGGTAAATTTTTTTGTCAACTTAGTCAATCGTAATCTTAACGATAGTCAAGTTTGGTTGT
The DNA here is from genome assembly GCA_018903435.1 of Leucophenga varia. Lineage (NCBI taxonomy): Eukaryota > Metazoa > Arthropoda > Insecta > Diptera > Drosophilidae > Leucophenga > Leucophenga varia. The sequence continues at coordinate 1,096,172 of JAEIFJ010000493.1, read as the reverse complement.
CAACCCAAGTCAACTAATTTAAACACCGAAAATGAGTTGGCAGACGAAGTCAACAATTGCCACAGAGTCAACTTGTGTAGACGTAGCATAATGCAATAGCCAAATATTACTTTTTACTTTTTAAAAAATATTGAAATTATATACTAAGTAACATAGTAGAGGCAGCCTTTAATACAGAAAATACAGTCAAAGTGCTGAGACAACCACTAGCAGACATAGAGAATCTCAGTATTAACATAAAAAAATAGTTCAAATAAATAAATTTAAAAAACAAAAACTTCAATACAGGGTCTTGACAAACTCGAATGAATGTTAAGCAGTACTGCGTCAATGCTTTGTCTGTCTGTCCCGCTGCAGTTTAAAAAACAAAAACAAAAAAGTGGCCAAAAAGCTTATAAACAAATTAAGGCATTTTCCCCTTTAAACTAAATAAATAAATAAATAAAATAAACTCAAAATAGTAAAAAAAAGTAAATCAAAAAATAATAAAATACTTCAATTCAAAGATGCAAGTACCTCGCTTATTTTTTTTTTTTTTTGTCTGTAAACAAATATAATTTTTTTTTTATATTTATACAAAATATATACACACACACAAGACACTAAAGTACTGCTTACGTATGTACTTCTATTACATACATAAATACATAGTATCCTATATGCTCTACACATGTTATCCTTAAAAAGAAAATACATTAAGAATGGAGCAAACTTTTCAGCTAAGAAATATTTTTAGTGTAATTTATGAAAAACTGTTTTTGGAAATGGAAAACTATTCTTATATAACAAAATATATATATCATTGTACCTTATTTTCTTCAAAAAGATAAACGACGAAACAGAGACAGCGAGAAAAATGTGTTTTTTAGTCACTTAAGTCATATTTACTTTTATTTTTGTTTTGTCACTAGAATTCGCGTTTTTTGAATTGTCTTAATATGTAATTTGTAATTATTATTTTAATTTTAAGGAGAAAAAAAAAAAACATAAAATATCTTTTAGACATTTTGTATACAATTTAAGTAGTTTTATTTTTTATATGCAAAGCGTTTTTTTGTATATGTAAACATATAAAAAAAAAAAAAAAATACAAACAGCAAAGTTTAGTTTTAAGCATTAAAAAAAAGAATAAAAAAAGAAAAACGAAAATATATAAATTAAATATTGGATTAGTTAGTCATTGTGTAAAATTTATTGTAGCTAAATTGCGCAGAGTGAATGTTTTTTTTCGTCTGTGACAAAAGTATAAATTTTGTAGTCTAGCTTGTAATAAGAGCTAAGCTGTACTGAAAAAATTGCTTAGCAAAAAAAAGTCAGTCAGCAAAAAATTGTGAAGCTAGCCAAAAATTAAAAAAAAAAATAATAAAATAATAATAATTAGTAAAAAAAAAAAAAAAAAAATAAGAAACTAAATTAATAAATGTGTACCTATTTGTCAAAGAGTTGTAATAGAGTTTCATTTTTTTGTAGAGAATTTGGGCATGAAAGAAGGTTGTTGGCTTTAATCGAAAATAATTTTAAAATATGGGGATTCCCTTTAATCAAATGCTAGTTTATAATCAAAAGTTTGAATATATACTAATAAGTTCTTAACAAAAATGAGTGGCAAAATTATGAATAAACATATTCAAAAACTCTTCCTATTTAAATTTAAATTCACCGAACATTTCAAATAGCTCACCAAACTTAGTTCGTAATTAAAATTTTCTTATTAATAAAAACAAATTTTTGTTTAGAAAAAAGAAAGTTTAGTTCTTTCTTTAATGTTTTACTTTCGTTTGTTTAGACTTTGAAAGCGCCTGCCTTGAGTGTTGTCGTAGTCCACCGGCGAAGAGGCGTCAAGAAAACTGAGACAGTGTTTACACTAAGTTGTCGCCAATAAAGTAAATAGAGAAACATAGAAACCTGCATTCCATTAGAGTGAATTGTTAGAAAACAGGCGCCAATATTTGTATTAAGTTACTTGTTTGTTTATGGAATTGTTTATCGATTTAAATGTCGTAAAGTTTTGAATTAATAATGAGCGTCAAAACACAATTAATAAAAAACGGCAAGGTGTAGTTTTTTTAGAAGCAATTGGAAACAATAGAATTTTCTGGAGCGTTGATAGAAGTAGAAATAAAAATATAGTATATTTCGTGCAAATTGAATTCTACGAATTTTTTCTCTAAATGCCAAGTAATTATATGAAATTCTGCGAACCACTATCTGCATGACCAGTTTCATGACGGGTTGCGCAGTGCAGGATATATAGTTAATAGTATAGTTAACTGCGTCGAACTCGAATTTGTTTGAATGGATGGTCTGTTCGATGGTCCAGGATCTTCGATTCGATTTGAACATGTTGCATCGAACAGGACCCATCGAATCGATCATCCTGGACCAAGTGCAGCATACTTTCAGGCTGTACTGTAATTTGACACCCTGTGAGTGCTTACAGCATTAACAAGTTTAAAAAGATATTGCCTACTTTTAGGCTTATGATGTCTTTATCCAGGATACGAAATATATTAAGGAACCTATTTTAGGTTCAATATTCTTACATATACATAGAGTAGCCGGAACAAGTATTTTGACTGACAAGAACACTTTCCAGTATCACCGATCCAACGGGTATGTAATGGTGGTGGCAAGATGGGAGACGTTTTAAGTCCATCTTAGAAAAACAATAGAATACTTTTATTTATTTCTTTTAATTCCTACACAAACTGAATAGTTGCATTTGTTAGAATCATGTAAAGGCGATGACACTTGTTGACACAAAAATTCAAATTAATCCTTTCCATATTTTTGGGCAGCGAATCTATTTTTTGCCACTTCTTTTTTCTCTGCACAGCCACTCAAGACCTTTTGCCTAACCATTCAGTTCTAATAATTAGCTACATCTTTGGTGTCTTCTTACATTCTCTAATTCATTAATTTAATGTTTTTCAAATCAAATAAAATTACAATTTGTTTTCATTTAAATTTTATAATTAACTTAAAAAATATATATTTGTTTTTTTTTCTCATTTTGATTTCATACTTAATTGCAAAACAACTTAAAACGAATAAAGTAAACATTATTTAAAAAAAAATTTGTTGAAATACATAAAATTATTTTTCGTCTGTTTTCTCTATTGAACAAAAGTTTACTCAACTATTTTCAAAAAACGTACTAAAATCTTTTATTTTTTTTTGTAATTAAATATTTTTTTCTTATGGATTTTAAAATCTTGTTAAATTGAACTTATATTTTACAGCAGAGACACCTTTTTTAATTAGACACACGCATAAAAATTCTGTCAAGACAAAACATTCCAGCAGTTAAATCGCTGCAACTATTCAATAAAAAGCTAAAACAGCGGCAAACAAACTTCTCTGGTTAACAACTAACAATATTTTTTTAAGAGCATCAAATATATTACAAATTTTAAATTTGAATAAAATTGATTTAAGCTAAAAAAAATAAGCCGCATTAATTAAGTTAACTTTTGTTTTGTTTTTTTTTTTGGACGGCTTAATTTACTATTTAATTACACAAATAATTTAAAAAATTTTAATTTTTTTTTTTTTTTTGTAAAACCAAATTGGAAAAAACAAGAAAATGTATAATAAGCCGTTTTCTGCTTATCTTTATGAAAGTTAAATCTCGATTTGTGCTGCCTTTTTTGTGTGTGTTGGTGGTACTTCCATAGTAATTGTGTTTTTTGTTGTTGTGGGGGGTGATATTTTGTTTTTTTTTTTAATGTAGTATAGATGAGCATGGATTCTCCAATTAAAGATGTTTAGCTTAGATTTCAAAATTAAATGAATTATTGCGTCCACCGCTAAACTGGAAGAATGTACGGAACATTTGATTTGGATCAAATTCAGCTGTAAAAAGAAAAGAAAAAAAATTAATTTATACAAATTTAATTAAAAACATTTGTAACTAACCTTGCTCTTGCTCTTCGACATCCTGTCCATTATCATAACGCATCTTTTTGCGCGCATCCGATAGTATAGCGTACGCTTCGCCGACCTCCTTAAACTTCAGTTCTTCCTCTTTACGCTCTTCAGCACTGCTATTCGCATGTCTATCCGGATGATGCACCAGCGCTTTCTTGCGATACGCCTTTTTGATTTCCTCTTCGCCCGCACTACGTGGAATGCCTAAAATCTTATAGTAATCCTTTCGTTTCGACTTCTTCAGCGCAAATTTAGCATCACGCAATAATTTTCGTATTTCTTGTGTCTTCTCGATCTGTAGCGCAGCTTCATAATCGTTAACACATTCTTCGAATTTCTCTAAATCATTATAGCAACGTGCACGCAACAGCAACGCCTTTAGATATTGTGCATTTAGTTCTAGGACACGTGTACAATCCGTAATGGCATCACGTAGTGAACCGATACGTGAATTAACCAAAGCACGATTATACAATAATTTTGAATTGATTTCCGTATTGAGTTCATCAATTTTCAAGGCATCCGTATAGACTGTGTGCGCTTCACGATAGCGTCCCGATTTGAAGAGCATATTGCCATTCTCTTTCATTTCTTTGAGCGTTTTTGACTTTTGGCGCATTTGTTTCGATTTGGCATGATCCGGATCGAGTTGCAGTGCGCGTTCGAAATGCAAGATACCCTTTTCCAGGTTGTCTGTATAATAGAGGCAGAGACCACGCACAAAGATGGCATCCGCTGAGGTTGAGTCGAGCTTCATAATGCCAACGGCAATGTCAAGCGCTTCATCGCAACGATTCAGATAGGCAAGGCATTCAGCTTTGAGCAAACGGTAGCTGTGAATTGTAATAAAAAAGAACAGATTAATTGAAGTTCAACAATTTACTGCAATAATATTGGGTATATTTAAAAGTTTTTGCCAAATAGTTTCGACTAAACAAAGTTCAATAGCAAAGCACATGTGTGCACGCATTGTATATGCAATGCGAAATAAGTGCTTAAAAAACGTCGCAAATATTCAGTTGTACACAGTGTGTACTAATTGTACTGACAAAGATTTTTTAAGAAGATTTTCATTGGCTCAAAACTTTCTCATATACACAAGACACAACAAACTTACCGTAAACATGCCGGCGCAAATTTAAGCGCATTGTCCAAGTAATAAACAACATTACGATATGATTGTGAATCATAGTTGCTCTGTATTGTTGTCTCGAGCTGTCGCAATTTCGCAACCGCTTGTACTTCGCTCTTCAGCGCTGTACTACTTGCATCGATTTCCTGTACTTTGTTGATCGCTTGCTCTGTACCGACAATATCACCCAATGCTAGACAACACTTGGCAACGCGTACATAGGCCTTCTCGAACTTTGGATCAAGACGTACAGCATGACGTGCATCGTTCAATGCGCTATTATAGTTCAATAGCATCATATAGCATGCAGCACGATTCCCATAATACGCAGCCGAATCCGGACACAATGATATGGCATCGGTGTAGAGTTTAAGCGCGGATTGGTAATTCTGTGCCTTGTAGTGGTCGTTACCGAGTTTTTTCTTCTCTTCGGCAATGCTGTATTGACAGAAAAGAAAAATAAAGATGTGATTAAAAAAATTTCTTCTCTATTGTCGTCATCAACGTCGTCGTCGTTTTTGTTGGTCAGTTGTAATAGAAGAAAAATTTACATAGCATAATTCTAGGGCTTGCAGCATTTAATTCAAAGCGCCTAAAGTAAAGCCATCCAGGCACCAAAGAAAGTGAATTGTAAAGCATTGAAGAAGAAAAAGTCTCGAAAAATGTGCAGCGCATAATTTGAATTTTTAATTTCATGTTGCCGCCGACGCTGTCTTGTAGTCTGATTCTTATGCTTTTGGCAGCTTGTCAACGTCGACGTTGCCGCCGTCATCGTCATCTTCAACGTAGTCTGTGCCCGGAAGACGACGATGCATTGAAAGAAAGAAAGTAAGAAAGCAGCAGCTCAAGTATAAGAAATGGCACAAAAGAAAGAAAAATGGCAGCACCAGCATGTAATCTCTATAAAGTCAACATTACCCATGTTGTCGCTGCGCTTCTGGTGGTCTCTCACCACCATCATTAGATTTTTTTTGTTGCTATTTTTATGCAAAAACTAAGTGCAATGCACTGTGAGCAGTGCCAGGAAGCTAAGAATTGTTAAAAAATTATGAATACAAAAAAAAAAAAAAAATAAAAAAAATAACTATGAAAAACGACGATACAATATAATGCAAAAAAAAAAAAAAAAAAATAAAGGGAAATATTAAATGGAACACAAAGTACAAGTATGTATTATAAATCGGCACTAATTCCAATATTGTAGCAAACCCATTAGTGATGAAAATATGGCGTTTTGTTGACGGAATACAAAATAAAATATTAGAAAACAAAATGAAAAATTGATATAAAATCGAAGTTTTATACACTTCATATTTCAAATAAAAGTGTAGCGACACTTCAGCAGAAATAATTTTCGTTTTCTACGTTATTTTCTTTTCGTACATTCACACTTTATGTACGAAAAGAACCATGCTTCAAGGCAAGCACGTTGGTGGCACTAAAACATTGGAAAAATTATTTAAAAAGATAATTTTTTAAAGGTTTTAAAAAAAATCCTTTATAAGAAATTTAATATTTCTTTAGTTTTCGCAATATTTTTAAGATATAAATGTATAATAGCGTAAAAATTGGAAAAACATTATATTTCAAAAATTTCCCTTATGGGAAATTTAATTTTTCTCAAGTAAAATTTATATTTTTGTAATTTGCGTACGATATGCAATGTACATTTGACGAAAACAATAATAAATTTTAGTAATAAAAAATTTCCCACAAAGGGAAATTTTAATACGTGTATTAAAATTGATTATTTTGCACATACAAATAAAAAAAAGGAAACTGCTTATAACAGTTAAGAGTTTTAAAACATTTTTAAGTTATAACGCCCAAAAAATGCACTTCACTTTGTAGCAAGTTATTACAAACCTAAACATAATTTATACATACCATCTATTTTACGCTATATGAAGCAACACAAAAAATTGTTAAGAGTATATATTTATTGATATTACAATGATTGGTGGGTGTGATTCTAGGCGGAAACTATGCGTTCCAGCAGAAATAGTGCAGAAATGGCAACCAAACAAATTCAAATAAAAAGTATGCACAAATGGAACATGCATAGCTGTTGTAATTGCATGTCTCCAACTTTATCGAATACAAAAAGAATAAAAAGAAGAAGAAGCTGCCAAACCCAAACTTAGTTACTCAAACTAAATTGTTAAAAAAAGTCAATGACTTTGGCAATGCTCGTTGAGTTTGCTATTGTCGCAGAAGAAGTTCTCGAAAATAAAATGCGACAATAGAGACAATGGGAATACTGCTTCTTATAGCACTTGGGCGTGTTTTAAACTAATTACTGACAATCTTCGCTTTAGTTTTTAAATTTCTTTGAATAGTTTTTTGTACTAATTTTTTTTTTTTTTTTATCGCAACGACAATATTTTTTTATTGCAAAATTTGTTTTTGCCACGAAGGCCAACTAAGTACTACGGAGATTGGGTTTGCTGCTGCTGCTTCAAACTTTTAATTGCTGCCATAACTCAGTCGAGAGAAGTTTGATTGCAGACAACAGCCGTATTCCGCGTTGTGTAGACGACGACAACAATTACAAGCAATGAAAGCGTAATAGTTTTTCCTAGCAGCTGTGAAGCGCAATATTTTTATGCCAAGTGCTCTAGTTGATTTTTGATTAAAGAAAAAAATAATAAATGAAAAAAATTCTAGCTGCTTGATTACAACATTTTCTAAAACTTTAAAATGCAACAAACACAAACACACCTGATGGGCTTTAATAGATTCGTCAGCGAATATGCCAGTATTCCATAATTCATTTTTGCGTTTGTTATATTCTGGCAAATATTTAAACTTTGACATGCACTCTTGATACTTTTAGATTATTTAGAATTAAAGCTTCAAAAGGAAACAATTTTTTTTATAAACAAAAAAAAAATTAAATTATGTAAACACAAATTTAAAAAAATGGAAAAAAAATCAAAGCTTACTTTGTGCTTAATGAAAACTTCAAACATGAATATGCAAATCGTAATCAAGTACGCACGTCTGCACACATCAACCCATTTGCCCTTTTTTTTATCTTTTCTTTTTTTTCGCTTTTTGTAAATTATGCAAAATTTATAAAAGCGTAAGCAACATCAAGTTAAATAGATATTTTATGAACATTTATGTTGCACATGCAACAGATCGACAGGCAACAGCAGCAACAACAACGAAAACAAACAATCTTTGTAACCGCAAAACTTCCAATAAGTTACGAGCATATCTAACGCAAACTTTAATGCAAACTGCCAAAGATAGTGAGAGCGCGCGTCATGTACTCGAAAAGAGGAAATTAAAGTCAGCAAGGTGCAAAAATAAAAATCAAAAACATAAGCGAAAACTCATCTACAAAGACCACAGACAGACAATCTGACAGGTAGTGTGTGTGTGTGAATAAGGATCGAAAATAAAGTTTAATTGTGTACGAGGTAAGTTTGAACATTTTTTAGATTACCTTGAATCCGGTAGTCTGTCTGATCGATCTTCCGATCAGGGAGCCTATAATCAGCTTGTTAACGACTGAGTATGAAAGCAAAAAATCAAAAGTAAAAAATTATAACAGCAGCAAGTGGCTTTTCGCAGTACATTTGTCGAAAAGCCAGTTTGATTTTTTTTTATTTTCATGGTCGTTACGCATCTTAGTATTTATATTTTCTTTGCCACAAAAGATGGAGCTACCAAACTCGACAATTAGATTCTTCTGATTCATTCTGGTATACGGTTTATCGCCTACGTCGAGCCTCTTTAAAATGCCGAGAAGGTGCGAGAAGAACTTTGCCTCCAGGATTTTTCAAGCGTTTTAAGAGAGATGAATGATAGGTGGATGGTTTGAAAAAGAAGAATTTAAGCATCGAATTTCATTATCGCCGCTTGCTATGCGCATCCGTTCAAACTTTTTCAATCAAATAAAATAAAATACTCTTGGAGTGAAGCATCCATCTCCTTTCCTATTACTTTGCAGCAGTAAAACTAATTTAAATTGCATTTTATTGGTATTTCAATATTTTTAAATGGCTTTCGTACTTAAAATTAAAAACTACGTCTTCATGCATACCTATGCACTATGCAAAACAGTACACCTGTAAAAATGTATACAGTAGACAAGAGCAACAAAAACAACAACGAAAAGTAGGAAATGAAGCTTGCACTGCCAATATATCACTCCGCTCTGCTCATTCGGTCGCTCGACTTCTCGAACTCGAAGAAATTGCAATAAAATGTGCGAGTATAAAACGAGCCTGCCTGGTAAGTAAGAAGAAGTAAGGTAAATTGTACAAAATATTGTCGTTTTGAATGGTGTAAAAGTATCTACAACTATTTTATATACGTAAATGTGTTGCTTTGTTGCTGCAGGTCAAAGTAAAGTTCAATGCGCGATAAGCGTTGCAACAGCAACAGCAGCAGCAGTCAAGTCTGAATGCATGCAATGTTTGCATATATGAATAAATAATATTGACAACAGTCAGCAGCTGAATTGTCTATATACGATGTACATTCGTACATCGTACGTATGGCATGCATACATATGAACATTACATCGACATACTATATAGTAGCTACATCATTGCATACAAATCATTTTGGTCGTCGCTGGTGTTGTTTGCTTTAGCGAAAGTTTTTTTTTACCCAATTTCTTTGCAGCAGCAAAAGGAAGCCGATGCCGAATGCTTTCGAAAAAAAGCTGCCCCGTCATTTTGGATGACAGAAAATTTATGTTGCACTATCAGCGCTCTTTATGCCCTTTTGTATATTTAAGCATTAAAAATCCATTTTGATGTATATTGGAAATGCATTGGAGTAAATTTGGCATTTTTTCTAACTGCAATGTAGCTAATCAGACATTGAAATCTTATTTTGACAAATTGAATATTGTCTTTAAAGTGCCTGAAATAAATTTGTTTTTGAAAAGATATATTTGATTGTTATAGTTACAAATAGAAACGTTTCATTGTTCAGAAAAAGCTTTAAAGATCTGGACTATGAATTTAAGCAAAGCATAGCAAGAAGCTAATTATACTATTTATCAAATTTCTTTCTTTTTAAACCACGATTTAGCATGGACATAGTCCATGTTTGAAGTATAATGTTGCGTATAATCGCCCATTCTAAGTTCTTAAGGCTATCGAATTGCCTTTCATTTTGATAGACTCTTTATGAAAGAATACACCAGAGATTTACAACAGGATTTAGCCCAAGAATAAATTCTGACCATATCAAAAGGTAGTAAACTTAGATGTGTATGAGGCACTCAACTCTGTACAGAAAATTGAAAGATCAGTAATATAAGAACTATTTTTTTGAATCACCCTAGCCTACATAACTCCCTCAGAGTTTACTACTCAAATATTTTTCCATAATTTAAAAGAAAAACTGAGTTCATTCGAATCGGTGAGTCCGAGTGTCGTAGTGTTCTGTGGGACCGAGTTCCGATTCGAAAATCGATTTCCCTGATCTTAAGAATCCATGTCTCTGTCATGGAATAATTCATAGGGCGTTTCTCCCATCTAATTATCCTATATGGAGTATTTCTGTTTCGCTTAAGTATCATTACCATTCGTCAGTCAGACCACAGATATATTTTAAGGCTTCACCGATCATTTTTTGTTTTATAATAAAATGTTTAGAATACTTAATTCAGTGTTGATTCTTCAACATTTCAAAATCAAAATTTAAACTCACCGCGGCAGAAATGTAAATTCCTCCGAAGTCATATACAATTTATTTAACATAGTAAAAACTTATGACAAGACGCGTTTTGCACGGCAGTGTGTGGTATTATTGCAAAAAATTTAAGTAAAAAATTCTTATAAAAAAATTGAAAAAAAAAACTACAATACAACCCTCGAATATAAGTTTTTTTATATAAATGGCACTCGTTGCGGCAGTCAATTGTTCATATTTAATATTTTATATTTTGCTGATAGATACAATAATATTTATGTATCTTGTTTAATTAAGCGAAAGTAATTTAATTATTTGATGGAAAATTATGGTTGGCGTACTATTATTTTATTATTATTATTATTTTTATTTTACTTCTATTTACTTTTATGCAATAAAAATTCTTATTTTATTATTGCATTTTTGCCATAATTTATTTTTATTTATTTTTTTATTTCCTTTAAAAATTCAAAAATTGCCAGCTAACAAAAAAAAAAAAAAAAATATAGCTCACAATTTCCGCGCAAACTTGCGACATAGCACAAATTTTTACCAAAATAAACGTTTGGTATCATGAAGCAAACGGAAGCGACTGAATGATGATATTTTGTATGCAGCAGCACGTAGCATGAATTGCAAAGCATTTCTTGCAACAGCAGCAGTAGCAGCAGCAACAATAAGCAAAGATGTAGCAGCAACAGCAAAAGTGGTGGCGGCAACAAACAGCAACAACAACGTGCAACTGCTTTGTTGGTTGTTGCAACCAAACCCACAGCAGCAACATAGCTGTGTGTGCAATCAAACAGGCAGCATAACAAGGCAACAGCTCAGCTTCTCTCGCACGCTCTCTCTCTCTCTTTTTGGTTTGTAATCAACGAACGAAGCGAATATCAAATAACGAAGAGAACCAAACAGCAGTAGCAGCAGCAACTTGCATTATTGTTGGCTTGCAGGTGGTTGCAACTTGGCTGGAACAACAACAACTACAACATCAAATATACTAGCAGCATATTTCAATGCAACTAACGAGACATAACGACGCCGCGTTATAGTCATTACTATTATTATTGTTGTTGTTGTTGCAACTACTTCAAACAAACTGATTGTAGCAGCTGCATGTGGCAAAGACTTATTGTGGTCAGCAAGTAGCAGCAAAGTGTGCAATAAGGATAACAACAACAACAACAATGGCAACAGCGAAAAAATTGTTGTTACGTTTAGTTGGTAAGGGGGTGTTTCGTATAAATTACAAATAGCCAACACACACATATGAATGAAGTGTACTGTTTCGAGTAGAAGAAGGCGTTGATGACTACGTCATCATCATCATCATCTCTTTTGAACATGACCTGCCCCAAACGGAAAATGTTTAAGCTGCTATTGCTGCTCTGCTGCTGCTATTGCACACTGGGTCAAATGCATGCATGCGTTTGCGCTTGATTTTTTTTTATGGCAGCTCTGTGTGTGTGTGTGATACCAAACAAAACCGGAAATGGAGTGATACAGACAGACACTATGGCGTCGCGCAACAGCAACACTAACAAAACCATATAAAGCCCCCTTTTTTAGTTTTTTTTTAAGTGTTTGGCAATGACAACAATGTTGCAGCTACCGCTGCAGCTGCTGCTGTTGACGCATGCTGTAAATATTCAGGCTATATTAAAAAAAAAAAAAAAAATGAAAACACCAAAAACTATCGAAAGTGTTACACAAATGACAATAAGAACAAAATAAATACATTAAGCTACAGTGTTGCACAGCAAAATAGAGAAAACCGTTTTCATTAAGGTGCCCACAACCGAAACAAACAGAGATTTTTTTTTAAAAAGGTTCAAAAAATTTGGCAAAAAGCGAAATTGCATATCTATACAAAAACTTTATACTGATTAGTATGCAGCTTAGTATGATATACTTGCAGTTCAAAACTTTAGTATTTAGGGGTGCCCATATCTGGCACAATACACCTAAATATAGGTAACGTTAAATAATTTTTATTTTATTTCATGTCTTACTCAATTTAGTCTCTAAAGTTAGACAGCTTAAGGCTATTGTAAACTTACTGAAGCGAATTAAGTCGCTGTGTAACAATTTTACATTCAAGACAAATTAAGCCGGACAATTTAAAAGAGTTCTTATTTATTCAAACAACATTGCAGCTACGACGACTAATCTAACTAAATCTTTGGCACTATTTGCAACTGGCAGTTTAAGGTTTAGCGACAGATATAGGACAAAAAAGCCAACAGAACAACTACACTCTCACTCTGCCTGTGTGTGTGAGCGGTGGTTTTAAAGTCTTTAAAGTTAATGACCGCAGTTATGGTCGGCCAAGAATCAAATAACTGGCACATGCTGGCAAAAGTTCAATTGTTTACTGCAGTAGCTTGTTTTTGCTTTTGATGTTATTGTTCTATTCTAATATAGCGAAGATATATATCTTTAAAGCTGACAACGACAGGCGCCGCTGGTGTAAAATGTCAGCAATATTATCTAACGACGACATCGTCGTCGTCGTTATTGTCTCGACGCTATGCTATTATCTCTAAGCAAATAGCAAATAACAATGTACTAAAATATGTAATTGATTTTGAAAAAGCTTATAGATACTTGCTACACGACACTCACTACTTCCAGTCTTAAGCATATAAATAGGCTACATACCACCATACATGAAGTGGTTGTAAGTGTAAATAATAAAAAATACGTTGAACCATTAAGTAGAACTACGCATGTAGTGTCGTCGTATGTTGCATACAAGTCCGACATAAGTGTTTTGGTTTTTTTTTTTTACAATATTTAAGTTATAAATATAACATAAGATACAAAAGTATCTATAAGATACATACAAAAACATCTTTAAGATACAAAAGTATCTATAATATATATATGAGCATATATTAAAAAATATATATTAAAAATCTAGCACATTTGATGAGGCATTATATATGTTTTATTGTAGTTAGCTCATCAGGTCAAATGTGTTTGACATAAAAACTATGTTTTTAATTATAATAAATGCTTTATGTATATAAAATTATTGAGAATTAAATGCTTACTATATGTATATGGCTTATTTATTGACATAGCGAATTGCAGCATAGAACTATCGTCAATTGCAGCTCAAATAACAAAGATATGCATTGCAGTATAATATGAGACGTGTATCTAATAACAAAACCAGTATTCTATGCGAAATTGTATCTACGCGTTTTATTTTTTTTTTTTGTTAAAATTTGACAGAGTAGCGTAGAATTCGGCTACAAACACACCCAGCGGAAAAAAAATTAAACAAAAATTTTACTATTTTTTTTTTTTTGGGTTGGGCGACACACAGACACACGTTGTGTATGTATGAAAATGATTTTCAATAGAAAAAAAATTACTAAAAAAAATTTAGGTTAAGTCTTGTCAACGTACAATAAAAGCAACTAAAAATATATTTATTCTGCGTTCGAAAAGTGTCAGCAGCAAAAATTGTGCACAACAACGACGACGACGACGTCACGCGCAGCAAAATTTCTTTTGGCGCTGACCGCCAACATTTGGCTAAATATCGTTGCATGCATACGTGTAGCATTTGTATGTAAATAGAAAGAGAAAAAAAAAAACACAAATTTATATAAGAATGTAGAGTGGTATACATATAAAATAGACAACTCTCTCTCTTTAGTGTCCAAGCAAGCGTATAATAAATAGACAGACAGACGGACATACAGACAGACATGTGCACCGACGACCGAGTTCAGCATGCAGAGATAAGATACAGTCATGTACAGAAAAATAGTTTAAAAAAATGGTAAGTTCAGTGTTGCCATTTATTTTGTATGGGGAACACATGTAACTCGGGAGGAAAAAAATTGACAAGGAGAACGATAAATGGGTTCATTAAGAAATGCATGCTCTTCTAAGTATGGGAAGTCATGTGACAACGTGGGACACAAAAATTGGAAATTTAAAGGAAAAATGATTTCGGGCAAAATTCATTAAAGATTTATAAAAATATCAAAATAAAATTACAAAATCATAGAGCTATGGAAAAAATGGATTGAACAAGAATAGTTCGTTTGTCCAAGTATGGGGGAAATCATATACTACCAGGATAAAATATTGATATAAGATAGGAAAATAAAAGACAATCGTTTATATATGTTTTTAAAATATACCCGTTACACATAGTGTAAACGGGTATATTCAGTTTGTCAAAAAGTTTGTAACGCATTGAAGGAGGCAGCGGAGACCCCATAAAATATATATAATCTTGATCAGCTCGACGAGACGAATCGATCTAGCCATGTCCGTCTGTCTGTCCGTCTGTCCGTCTGTTTGTTGCTATGCGATCTTTTCGATGAAGATATAAAGATATTACGCTGAAATTTTAAACTTAAGGTTTTCTCGGCAACGACTAGGTTAAGTTCGAAAATGAGAGTGCCACGCCCATTTTTAGGTATAGCCCCCATACAAACTTATCGATTTTTTTTGATTTTTTTTTTTAAATAGTAATTATTTATGAATGTACTCGCTCCCAATTGGGTAAAAACATTTTTTTGGTCATCCAGGGTCAAAACCAAGACGACACGCCCATGTAACGGGTATTTCAGCTTCGGTTCCACCGAAGTTAACGTTTTTCCTTGTTTTTTTTTAATTGTTTACAACTCTAAAGAAAACCAAAAACCTAATTCTAATATCTATAATATATTTCGGCTGTACATGACTATACAATATTTTTTTTTTTAATTTTCGCTCGTCTTTTCATTAAAGTTCATGCCAAATGGCTACTTAATGCGGGAAGCATGTGTAGCAAGGTGTGCGTTCATTGCACTCAAAAGACTCTCTGTGCTTTTTTTCCGACACTTTTATGTATAAATAATTCAACCATATACACTTCGCTACTACATATCAGAATGTCTCTATGTCTGTCCGTCTGTCTGTCTGAATGCAAGAAATAATGTTTGCTGTTCGTTGCTCTATAGAAAATAAAATCGTGTGAAGGGCAAAAAATTGCAGTAATTAAAAATTTCTATAGGCGCAAAAAAAAAAAAAAATACATTTATCATTACGTATGGCTGTGGTTTGCGCTAAAACTAGCTAATTCAAAAGAAAAGCGAGAAAGCGTTTTTTTGATGATGATGATATGGACGGCATGAGATGAGTCAAATGTCTCTTTTAGTTTGTAGGTGTTTTTCTAGAAATTTAAAAATTATTTATTAAACACGCAATTGTAAAAAAAAATTGAGAAAAAAATATTGGAAGACACAAATGAAAATAATGGAAACTGCTAATATAGCATGAGTAATATGGGATTTTCTTTATTTTTAATGGAGCAGCTCTATGAAAGATTTGAAATGTGAGAGAACCCAAGTTCTTAAAGTTCCTCCCTGAAAAATAAACAAAATATGATCTTATTGCTTCATTTTTCAACAAAATTTTATACCCTACATTAGTGCGGTTTCACTCTTCTTTACTCAACAAAAAATAGATAAAAGCGAATGTGTAAATTTAGTCGCTTGCGGTTAATTTAAAAATAAAATTTAATTCACAAAGTATAAAAATTAACACAAAAAAGTTTATCATGAGTGGAGGCACTTTTTTTTTTTATTTTTTTTTTTTTTGCGATTACGAAAAACATTTTTTCAACGACAGCAAAATAATTTATTTCAGTTTTTATATTTAAACTTTTTT
Organism: Leucophenga varia; assembly: GCA_018903435.1. Lineage (NCBI taxonomy): Eukaryota > Metazoa > Arthropoda > Insecta > Diptera > Drosophilidae > Leucophenga > Leucophenga varia. The sequence goes on along the minus strand of JAEIFJ010000493.1, from coordinate 1,079,770 downwards.
TATATAAAACTTACTAAAACATTTTCGTATTGTCTTCGACGACGACGACGACAGAATTTGTTGAATTTGGTTCTTGAGATTTTTTTTTTTATGTTTGAAAGAAATTTTTTTTTTTATGATTTTTGCTACAAATAAACTCAGCGATTAGCAAATTTGCACATGACACACTTTTAGGTTATTGATTGGTCGCTGCTGCACATATTTAAAAATAATTTTTAATCAATTTAATTTTTTTTTTTTTAGTTGCAATAAAACAAATTATAAAACAACCCACTTTATATTTAGAAATACACAATAAAAATCATATTAATGTAGGTTGTTGTTGTTGGAGCAAATAATTTAATGCAAATTGGTAATTGCACATTATAGCTGCTGCTGCTTATTTAGAATATAATAAATTTAATCTAGTTATCACTGATACGAGGCGTTTAACCAACCAACCAAACAGGCAGTCAGACAGCCAGCCACCGGATAGACACAATGTTTGGGTGCAGCTTAGCTCAAGAAGCGAAACAAAAACGCTAATGCAAACGCGATTCAAGCTCGATCGCGAGTGAATGTCAGACTTGTGTACAGCACGCGTTGCCAATAAAAACTGCACTGCCGAACTTGCAATTGGAAAATTTTGCTGCAAGTCAGACGTCTGAATGACTTTTTTTGTCGGTTGACGACGTTTGGCTGCGGTGTGATTGCGTTATAAGTGAGTGAATTGAGTACTTAAAAAAAAGAGATTCACATTGTAGAACTGAAGAAGACGTACGTTTCAGTGACGTCTTGAATGAAAATAGCATTCAGTACTCTCTCTTTTATTTGTTGCTAAACATGCGATCGCATGTGTCACTCTTTGCGAGTGAAAATACAAACGAAAGTGAACTGAAGAGCAGCACAGCTGATCTGCTGTGCTTTGCCAAGTGTACTTTGCCAACTGAATGTACTCTTAAGTTTATTTTTATTTCATTAATCTAACGACTTAAGTATCAACTAATAAGCTGATCATAGGGAATCATGAATTGAACTATTTTGAATGGATTTTATTGGTGAAATTCAAAAAAATTTTCTTTTCTTAAAAACATCAAAAAATATTATATTAAAACAAAGAAGATTCTGAATTTATTGATACTGCAATGTTTTATTGGTATAAGCTAATATTCTATTATGGAAGCTGATGCATTATTCTATGTGTGATTGCATGGAAAAATCATGAGAAATATGAAAAAAAAGGTTTACCAAATATTGATGAAAAAAAAAATGCCACAATGAATTGATCTTGAAAAGATAATCGGCTAAGTGTGGATGAAATTATGGGAAAACCTGACTATAGATCGATAAATACGACAAAAGGGGATGATCTAGTTGGTTTGGGGTGTACAAAAATCGTTCCTTTTGTGCTAGTACTTCATTGCTCCAAAAAGGACTAACCACCATAATTCAAAATAAAAGAAACAAGCTTAATTTGCGTTCCAACACAATGAAAAAACTTGTTCCTTGTTTATTTTCTGGCAACGAAAATTTCTTTTTGGAAAAAGACTATAATCGTGCTCGTATTCCATACGGAGTGCTGATTTCTGGATTGAATCGAATAGTAATCGGTTTTATAATTCCTGTGCACACATTCTAATTGGTATCTTACGGATACCAAGATAAGATCTTATATGTAGAAGAATATTTTTATTTTCAAAAACAATTTCCTAGAATTTCTGATCTTTAGGTTTGTAGTTTAGCAGAATTTTTCGGGATTAAAATTGGAATATAAGCCAAATTAATAAGAAGTATAGACTAGCAAAATGAAAATAGAATTTCCAGTCTTCTATACTTTCCTGAATCAACTTAGCTTTATGCCGCATTGGCAAGTTGGCAACACAAATTTGATTCCTCCAAAAGAAACTTAATATGGATATACCAGACTGGGTGTGCGCGCGTGTGTGTGTCTGTGTGTTTATGGCTCGTGAATTAAATAAAACACAACTTGTGTGGGCCTAAACGCTGTCTGTTTTGTTGTCATTATGGCTTACATGTCAAATAGAACAATTAAATAAATAATAAAAAATGAAATGCAATTGAATAAATAAAACCAAAAACGATACATTTCATTTAAAAGAAAAAAAAATACATTTTACAATTAAAAAAATGTAAAATTGTTCAATTAATTTTATGAATGAATGCAACAATGTTCAATTACAAACTATGGCAACATAAAAACACAAAAAAAAAAAACAATAGAGCCAAATAATAAAACAAGTGAAAGTCTTTTAAAAATTTAATTAAGTAAAAAAAAAAATTAAAAATGGAAAAATTTTCGTTTACATGGAAAATTAATAAATACCAGAAATGGCAGAAAAATGTATAAAAAACGAAACAACAACAGCTCAATTAAAAAAAAATATGTTCAATTTTCACACAGAGTAAATAAATAAAAATAAGCCAAGCCACCACAATTGCTGCTACCGTTTGTCAATAAAACTCATAAAAGTGCCTTTTAGCGCGCAATTCAAAGTCAAGCTTAGACAGTCAATCAATTTTGTACAAGCTGATCCCTGCTCCTTGTCTCTCCATCTCTCTCTCTGCGTACATATGTAAATATCTTTCACCATGTATGACAGCGTCAATTTACAAGCTTGGCAACATGTGCCCCAAAGCATGCAATGTATGTAAACTAGAAGATACATTTACAGAAAAAAAAAAAAACAAAAACAAAAGCAAAAAAAAATGGTAATAAGGTGCAACATTGAGCGCAGTCAAAGTAATTGCTTTGTTCATTGAGCTGCCACCTCGGGCAACGGGCAAAGCAACTAAATGAAGCTGCGAACGCTTGACGTTTTACTAGCAAAACAAACAAACACGTACACAGATACACACAATATATACAAAATTAGCTTAAGCTTTTGCTTGTTGTTGTGAAAACCAGCGCGCCAGCGAATAAACGGAGCATAAAGCGCACTCAAACGATACAAACAAAATAAGATACTTATTTTGCTCTCGAGTGCTCGTTTGAGAAAGTAAAACAATTTTCACAAAAAAAAAAAAAAAAAATATAATAGACAAGCTTGCAATTGAGGCGACTCAAGTTGTCGACTACGACAAGTCTCATTGAATTGCACTAACGCAACAGCTTGTCGTTCGTCTTGCCTTCATTGCTGCTGTTGCTTGTGGCGGTAATAGCAACAGCTTCTCCAACGGCGTGTGAAGCTTCAGGTTGCTGCAACCGTTTTGCTAATAAGAAAAAACATAGATTTATAGTGTCTGATAAAACAGACATTTATAGCTGACAGCTGCTTAGGTATTGCGCGCGCGTTCACTCAAACTCAAGATACAGAGATACAGTTAAATGCGATATGAAGAAGAGAAGATTTATTAGAAAGCTAAAGAAATTTAAGTGTACATTTGCAACGCAATTCACAATTTGGAATATGTTGCTGTACGGAAAAACCTTCAGAGAAGCCTTAATAGGTAAAATAGGTGTTACTCTTGTTAAATCGCTAAATTCCGTAATAATTTAAAATAGATTTTTTTTTGTATAAAATAATATGAAATTGGAAAAAACTATAAAATTTTGAATTTAAATTTTTAAGCACCGAGCAAGTGGCTTTTCACAGTACATTGTCGAAAAGCCACCCTAAGTTTCTCATGTTGCATTCGTTTGATAAAAATTAAATAATAGCTCGGATACCACAAAAACTTATGCTGTACGATGTTTATTGTCCCATCTCTCTCTGCCACTTTCTTCCACTTTCTTCTAGTCTAACAAAAACAAAAATTACGTAATAATCAATAAAATTAACAATTATAAAACAATTTATATTTCAAAACCCACGACATCCGCTCATCAGTCTGTCTGCTCTGTGTATAGTATTTGTCACTCATCTGTCTGTCTGTCTGCTACTTACTTAATAAGCTTTACTACAAATATAGAAAGAATAATTAAATAAGAAAATTAATTTATAAAAGTTTTGTATATGGCAGTTTAGCAATTTACAAACAAAAAGTGGGCGCAAAGCAACTTCAATTCGTAGGGAACTCAGCAGCAGTTATTTCAATAAACAATTGACCCACTTAAATTCTAAAAACCAATCAAAAACAATTCTAATCAAACAATTGGAAAACAACTCAACTGCAACTTCAATGCAAAAATTAACAAAGCATTGAAGTAAAAAGAAGAAAAAAGTGGCTTTGAAAGTTGGCCAATAAAATTCGAATTGTGTTTTGATTGATGACCAGTTTTTCACTTAGTCAAACCAGCTCTCGATCGATCTAGAAAACAAAAACTGAAAAGTTCGTATAACAAATCTAATGACGTTCACGTTCTCAGCTGTTTTTTCTTTTTTTTTTTTCTGTTACGGAAATTGTACGAGTTTGTCAAGTGCAAAGTAGGTCAAAAGCGTTTGCACTGGCCCGACAAAAAAAGAAACACATTAAATTCGGTGAAATAATTTACACCAAGTCAAAATATGGAGAATGTCATAAACTTACTGCCATTTTTGTTGAGATATTTAAGCATTGTTTTGCGTGTTTTGCTCGAAACAATTAAAAAAAAAAGTTGGCAAATATTTTCTGACTTCATTCGCGGCATTCGTAAAGAATTATTGCAAAACTATTTATTGGATTTCATAAATCGTTTAAATGTACAACGTCATCAGCAGCAGCAAGAGAAGCAACAACTATGATTGATGTGGCATTGGAATTTTTGGAGCACTTAACGCTTACAGCAAAAAATTCAATGAAGTTTCATTTTCAATTTATCTTTTGAGTTGCATGAAGTGTAAGAATTGCTTAAGCAGTGTGGGCATTAAGTCGCTTTTCGTTTAGCTTTAAGAACACCACCGAATGGAATCAATGTCATAAATTTTTATTTAAAAGTTATATGCACACAATCTGATTATTAGTTCTGCAACATTCAGTAAAATTATTGCAACAAGTCTAAACTAGGTCAAACAATTTATAATTAACTGAATGGCATTGGAATTAGAATTGAGAGAGCGGAATACCAAGTGTTAAGATTGCAAATTTTGTAGCGGAAAGAATAAAAACAAATTAAATTTTGGGTCCATACAAATAGGGTTCTTATTATAGGAGAGTTGGCACAGCGTACTGCTTTTGCCTTTTTACAGCACATTATCCAGCTGTGGCGCACTGAAGAAGGCTATCAGGTTCCTTGGACTCAGTGCCTGCACCATTCCTACTGTCAGTTGGTAATAATCCAGCAATCAAAGCCTCGTGGAAGATAAGGCTGGGCAGTCTTCCAAGATATGTTCCGGTCATCAATAACCCCCCCCCCCAAAAACGCGATCTATACATAAATAATTCTTGATGAGTACCACCATTGTGCTCCTTGGAGTCCCTAAAAAACCATTTGGAACTCACCAGCTAAATCTTCACATGGCAATCCGACAGCTATGAAATTTTCCGTCATAACGATGTACCTTGAGAGGAGTAAAGTGTTTTATCAGCTTGAGTATCGGAGAATATGAAAACGGAAACTATTGTGAATCTCCCAAAACACCAAACCCCAGTGGATGGAATCTTCTTTCAGAACGAAATAATGTGAGTATATCCCGGACTCCACGCCACAATTTCATCTTTATATCATCAATGCAGCAAGATATTCCGAATTAATCTTATTGACCCGTGTTTTACGCTAGATACTGAAACTCGTTGCATTGATACAAGACGAAAAGCAGAAAATGTTGATTTTAAAAATAAAACATTTGATTTCAAATGCAAAAAAGATGTCAATCAGAAGAACATCTATAAATAGCAAAGGACATATCGTAGGCGTAGCTGTAAATGTGAGAGCAGAAAATGCGTAGTTCGAAAGCTGATACATGGTAATCAAATCATCGACTCAATTTTAAAAGTTGAAAGCAAAAACTTTTATATAAAAATCAATAAAATCGCTTCATGACATTTAATCAAACTAAGCCAATAAAAAAGGCATAACAAACTGACACACGCAGCGGACTTGTTGCTTTTAAGATATTTTTTCCATTCAATCACAGTCGTCAGTCAAGTGGACGCCGCTTTTAAATTGATATGAGTCATGCCATAAATTGTATTAAACAAAAAAAATCCAAAACTTTGCGTGTTTAAGAAATGAAAAAAAAATCCCAGCAGCAAGCAACAGTTAAAATAAATTTAAAAAAAAAAACAAGCAACTTGTTTTACCTTAAAAAGCAACAAGACAAAAGAACATGAAGTTCAAATTAAACGGCGATTTTTTTTTTTTTTTTTTTGAGATATTTTACGGACAAAGCTTAAGTTTCAACAGAGAAAAACAATGACTCAACCTGCACGCGTCGTCTTTGGATGATTAAAAACTTTTGCAAATTTTCCTATTAAATTGCTACTTTAAATTGGCAACGGTTTGGGCGTTGAAAGACCTTGAATTTAAGTTTATAAGAGTTCAAAAATTAGTTAAATAGATATGAAGTATAATAAACTTTCAATGTGGTACACAAAGTCAAGTTCGTTCATATGTGAAATATTTTTGTTTATATTTTTTAGTAATGTCTGCGAACTCTCTCAAAAAATTTGGGAACACATGTGGGTAGCGAGTTTTGTGGCTTTTTGATTAAATGTGGAAAAATTGTTTGGTTTTTTTATTTTTTTTTTGTTATAACTTTGCACAAATAATCAGCAACAAATATACAAAAAATTTAAATAAAATAAATATGCGCAGTAAAAAAAAATCCAACGGAATTAGAGTGTGAAAAGTTCAGTGACACTCATGCAAAAAAAAAAAAAAATTATTTACATAATTTCTAATTAATTATTTAAGTCTATACTACGTTGGGTGTGATAAATGTTAGGTGTGGCATTTTAAAATAAAATAAATAAACTAAACTTCTGTCTATTATTTTTTATTTCAACTGAAGATAAATGTACGCTATAAACAAATAAATCAAATTTAACCTACTTTTAACCTAGGAGCAACGAGAATTGCATTTATTGCAAATTAAATTAAAAGTCGTTTAAGTTCCCAGAAACATTTATATCTAACTCAATCTATACTCAGTGTGATAACTATAAGGTGAATCATAAAATGCGCAATTGAATTTTCTTCAATAAAATACAAAAAAAAATTTTTAAACGATAAAAATTCAATGCCAAGAAAATGAGCAATATGGATTTTTTATTTCATTTCCAACCAAAATAATGAAATAGCAGAAAAATATTCATTATAGAATTTCTTGGTATCTAATCAAAATAGCAAATACTACGCAATAACTGCAAATAATGGTGCTAAGTTAAGAGATAACGACTTATTACAGTGTTGGGCAAACACAAACACACATATCAGCAGAAACCAGAGCAACACAGATATCGTAGCGATTGTCAAACGACCACCCACAGAAACTTACACGTGCGAGAGAAGCTGAAAATAGAACATTACAGAGTATAGTCACACGTTTTTTAAAATTGCATGAGTGCCCATCACAGGCAGTTTATATTAATAAAATTCGAAATGTTTATCTAAAGAACTATTTTTTAGCTTTTATCTAGTTTGCAATTGTTTACGTTTTAACTCTCTCAAGTGAAGCAGCCCAAAATGGCACAACACAACAGTTTTCCCAAAAGTGCTTTCGCATTATGCAAGCCATACCACAAAACATTCATTTTATTTAATTATTTAAAAACAATTCTACTTAACAGAAATTAAATTAGCAAACAGCTTTTTTCATTAGGCATTTGCTCTAAAAAAAAAAAAAAAGTATCTAACAAATGTTAATTAGCAACTAATTTGCAATAATAAATTTGGTCAAAACCACTTCACAGTTAACTGTCTGCTACACATTCAGAGATACAATTGCTCATTATAAGCTAAAAAAATACTATATATACTTAAAGATACAATTGTATCTGTATCTGGAAGTGGTTCGTACAAACGCATATGACCTTCTCGTGTGTCAGTTGTTGTTGTTTGCTGTTTGCTAAAATGAGGAATTATGTTCAAACACGGAAACTAATTGACAATAAATTAAATACACATAATGCAATTTTATATGTTTATAGTAAATACGAATCAAAAGTGTGCGACTGAAAGCGCAAAACTGTAGAAAATTATTATATTGAGAAACATAGTATGTACAACAAAATACAACGTAGTACCTCGTTTCGAGTGAGGAAACACAGTAAACTGCGCACGATTCAATGAGGCGTTGAGGTTTTTTGTTATTGTTGTTGTTGAGATAAGTTGTTTTTTCTTCTTTCTTTCTTAATATTTTGTTAATGAATTTATGAAAAAAAAAAACAACGAAAAAACGTTAACTTCGGTAGAACCGAAGCAAATACCGTCACACGAATCTTTAAAGAGTTTATGTGTAATCATCAGTGGTCACCTAAGTTTACACACAATATTAATTTAAAATTTTGAGCTTAAAATACAGATATGTAGGTATAACAACATATTTCTCGAATATATCGAAACGGGCGGTAAGGTTGTATGCAAAATGGCGTGGCACAATATTGGAAGAGTTTTGGAGTAAATACATGAATAAATAATAACCATTTTCATACAAAAACGAAAATTTTTTGTTAGGTGGTATGGGGCCAAAACAAAAAGGGGCGCGGCACATCTGTTGGATGACATTAAAGATTTATATGGAGGCTATGCCATTTGGTTTTGACACTGGATGACAAAAGAAATGTTTTTACACATTGGGAGCGAATACATTCATAAAAATTACAATTTTTATACAAAAATCGGAAAAAAACGGTAAGTTTGTATGGGGCTATACCTAAAAATGGGTGGCCCCCTAATTCTCGAACTCATAATAGTCTTTTTCGAGAAAACCAACCAATTTTGGCGTAATATCTAAATATCTTCACAAAAAATTGCGAAGAAATAAACAGACAGACAGACGGACAGACGGATTCCCTCCAAAAAAATATATATATTTTTTCCCCCCCTTCTCTTTCTACCTTAAAAATCTCCCCAAAAAAAATTTCCCCTCCCCCTTTGGGGGGGAAAAACACAAAGAAATGTTTATAAATATTAAAAATAGCGAGAATAGTTTAATTTGAATAATCGTAAATGGGGGGAAAGTACCGATTGTGTGAGATTATAGTATGCAGATATTTTGAATTATTAAAATCTCTTGGAATGTTATTGCATATTTTTGCAAATTTTTAGCTTTTAGAAGCGTAGAACTTTGAGTCATCGAATACATTATTTGTTTGATTGATTCATATGATTAATATTCTATAAATCATATTCATATTCTATAAATATTCCGAATACTAGTTTTTGTGTCATAGGAGAAGCGTAAGGCCTCACTTACGATTTACAATATTTAATATGTTAAATTCTATTTATAAAACGTTAATATAAGATCCCGAAATGGAAAAGATTGGGACACAGAAATTGTATATCGAGACTAACGGGATAGGAACAAAAATATTATTCCCGATGCTCACGATGGGATCTATTTTTTTCCGATATATTTTTAGGTAATATAGAATCTAGAGTTTGAAAAGCACCAAACCAAATACAATAAACACCAAACTGTAAAGAACAACGCGTAAATAAAAATATAAATAAATACATACAACAATTCTCAATGCTGACGCGCAAAAATTAGTGTGAAAAATAAATTTTAAATAAAAAAAAAAAGCAAAATCGCTTTCAAGTTTATAATGTTGGCAAACGGAAATCGATTCTCGCATGCCTTTTATTTTTATTTTTGTTTAATGAATATTGAAATAAGTTAAAATTCTGTCTGACTTTTGAAAAAGTTTTTGTAGTTCATTTGGAATAAATTAAATGCTTATTTCATATATAGTGAGCACCTGTATCAAGTTGTGGGAATTAATGATCAGCTGATCAATTTATATATATAAAAAAAATGAAAGCTGAAAACTTGAAGTTTATAAAAAAAAATTTATGCCAAGGATAAAAATAATTTCACAAAATGGCGCAAACCAAAGCCAAAGTTAAAAAATTGATTTTTAACGGCTACACCACACAACATGCGTGCTAAAGACAAACAGACAGACACATTTGTATGTACAAATATATGCCAAAATGTACACTTAGAAATCAAAAGTTACTTTGAATTAAAACTGGTTTTATTCGCAGTTTTTTGTATTGGCCAAGTAAGCGGTTAAGAACAACTTTGAAAACAAAAGGCTATACTCAGAAGTTTCTAATTTACAGACTTTCTCAAGTCTTGTTTGTTAAAATATAAATTAAAGCTTTACCTAAGATTTCGACGCATTGCCTCGAGTTTCTTTTGATTTCCACGGCTCTCTTCGAATTTTCTAAAACAATTTCTGCGACATTCCGAATGTTTTAAAGCAGCTAAACGATTTTTTTCTCTTTTACGTTGAACTATCTGCCGTGCTTTGTAATCGCGTTTTTCTTTTAATTGTCGGGAACGTTCATTTCTACAGCGTTGCCTTTGTTTTGCTGGAATTTGAACAAATGTTTTTCCTACGAATTGTGCATCTTCTTAATTGTAATCTTGCTGAACAATTTTTTATCGCGCTTGAACAAATTCTTACGTGAATTTCACAATGTCTATCTGACATATTGTAATGTATTTACACTGAAAATACTTTTTGCTCTTTTTTTATTTTAAATATAATAAAATTCAAGTCAAGTTTTGTGTTTGTAATGAAAATTAAAAATTTTAACAATTAAAAAAATAATTTTCGTTTGACATTAAAGTACATAAATACATGAAATATTTATTAAAAATTGTTTTGATTTAAAAAAATTATTTCAAATGTATTAAGTTGGAAGAGTAAAAACTTTTAAAACACTCCTTGCAAAACCAAAGACATAACAACAACAACAATAGGAAAGTCAGTTTTGCTTATTGGCCAACGAAAACAACAACAACAACAGCAATGATGCAGAGAATTTTTTCCGTTTTCTCTTTTGTGCTGCAGTTGCCATGACCATGAGACAGACTGACAGACCAAAACAGACAGACAAACAGTTAGCATTGCATTATGATATATGCACATACACACATACATATACACGTTTCATATATATGTATGTGGGCGTAACAGCGCCCATGCAGTTTTTATGTGATTACATAAATAGATTTTACTGCATTTGAGAGAGAGAGATAGAGTGAGAGAGAGCAGGCGCCGCGTGGGTAACAATCAAATGACGCCAAACTAAGAATTTTGTGTACACCGCGCTACACCGTGTTTACCCACAAATCGCTTATCTAATTGGAAAAGAAAATTTCATAAGAAAAACATATACACACACACGTTCATATGCATTTGTATGTATATGTGCACTAAGTAAATTTGCATACAATTTTATATACATAAAACTCCTACTTACGTTTCATTGTCCGGCGGAACAATTTGATCAGCAGGCGAATGCTTCATTTCAACTTCCTCTTCTTTGATCAGAATATCCATATCTACGTCGGAATTTGCGCCGGATTCGTTTTCGCTGCTGTCGCTAATTTCAATAACGTCGTCGTCCATCAAGGGTTAAGCCCAGAAGATGTGAAATGGAAATTTTAGCTATTTTTTTATCTGATTAGTTCCGTGTAAATGCGTACGTGTGTGTGTGTGTGTCTGGCAAGTTTGTCTCAGTTATTGCGCGTGTTTTATCTCAAAAAACCAACGATGACTTTGTTAAATAAGCAAATTAATTGTAAGTTAAATAACGCGTTTTATTTAATTTTGAAATTTTCAAATAAATCAATAAAATTGTTGCATGCGTTTTCGTTTTCTTTTTACTATTTGCACGTTCACTCGATTCGATTTTAAGAGAAAAACACGCGACGACGCGGCGTCAAGTCCGACGTCTTTCACAGCTGAGTATAGAGTGAATGAGAAGAACAAGAAATGTACGCAAGAAAGTGTAAACGATGTTTTATTTATAGTGATGTAACTGTACAGACAAGACTAGAATGCGTGTCTATAAGCACGCGTACTGTACAGATGTATAAACGCGTTGCTGTGAGCAGGTTGTGCCTATGCACTTTCGCGCATAAAGGTCCAAACACATTTAAAGGCAAATTGCGAGAAGAAATTTTATATAAGTTTAAATATTGTTGGGAATCTATATCCCAGCTAGATGTATTTTTATCTCAGTTTTGTGCAGTTTTATTAAAAATTAATTATTTCTTATTACCACCAGAGGAGTTCCCAAGAGTGCCGCTCTTGTTGCCAACGATAAACGCTAATTATGTGCTTTTTCTTTCCGTAGATAAGGTACCAATAATTTTGTCGAGAAAGTACAAAAAAAAAAAAAAAAATTGTTTCTCAAATTAAATTTAATTAATTGACAAGTAAAACTTTAACAAATGATTTCGAATTGAATATATAGTTTTCAATTAAAAGCTCAATTTAAAAATCGAATTTATTCTTCTCCGCTTAAGTAGATAGAAAAAAATATGAAAACAGGAGGTGAAATAGGCAGTAAGGCGAAGAAATATGGAGAAGGTGGTAGGATTAATTGGAGGAGCAAAACGTGTATAAAAAGTTGAGGAGAAAATAATAGGATAATATTTCGAACAGTTAGTATGGATTAAAAAATACATTTTTTTTTCCATTCCGCCGCTAAAGATTATTTAGATCCATTTTTCTTATTATATTTACAAATTGTATTTTTGTAAGCGTATTTTTCGGTAATATGATATTTAGAGGTTTTTATGAAAATCATTTCAGAAAATATTTGTTATAGATTTGATTTTGATAATACTTATCATTCGTCATTCGATTCATGGTAGAGTGAGAACGTCCAGACGATCAATTACCTATAAGGTATTATAAAAAATATTGCATATTTCATGTTTTTAAATTTAAATCGTTATAAATTCAAATGCAAATGCATGAAACGCTTCTATTGTCATCCCTTTCGCACTCACACGCTACGCCTTTCGATAACCGATTAATTAGTGCACAGTGACATTGGTCTGATTGATGAAATAACGAAGATGGCAACATTGTCGTAAAACGCGAATGTACGGAAAATCAAAGACTTGCTGAGAATAGTAATTCAGTTCTCTTTAGCTGTTAACGGCGAGATCGTTGCAATTGTCGGGTGTATTTATAATTTTTTTTTTCCAATAGTTTTATCGCTTGTTTTTTGAATTACTTTTTAGCTGTAAAGAAAAAAATTATTATTTTGCTTTTAAAGCACGCCAAACAAGAAATCAATTTCCAAGAATTAAACGTGCATTCGATAGTGTATTTATGTGTGTGTGTGTGTGCGAGTTTGTGTGAAGAACGCCAAAGCAATTAAAATGCTGTTGCCAAAGAACGTTTGAAACTTAACAAAAAAAAAAAAAAAATCAAAAAATAAAAAAAACAAGAAGTTGACCGCAGCGGCAGCAAGAATTCGGAAGTAAAACCGCAGAGAAAAAAATATATAAACAAATAAACCAAAGTGCTGATAAACAGCCGCCAAGACGCCTACACAAACGCGTATGGCTGCAACTGCAGCCGCCTACAATCGGCTTCACAATGCAAGTGGAGCTGGTGTGGGCGGCAGCAGCAGCAGCGGCGGCGGCGGAGTTGCATCAAGCGGTGGAGGTTGCGGTATAGGACATACACAACTGACACGTTCTCTGGAGCGCATACTGGAAGAGGCACATTTTAGCGGTGAATTGATATTAACAAATCGCAAGCTAAAGGATTTTCCAAAAACGGGCACAAAATTTAATCTTACGGATACGGTCATTGCAGGTGCGTATACACATATATGTACATATATATGCATGCGCGTTTGTGTGTGTCTCGTTTATGTTGATTTATGCAGCTGGGTGCGGCGTGCGTTTTTTAGACTTAAAGGAAATCCAGAAATCAGCTCTTATTCTTATTGTTAATCTTCATATTGGGCGCGGCTAATAACGCATCGTGCCGTGGCACACACACACACGCACTACGTAAATTTGAAATTTGCATTTTGTAGTTTTGCTTTTAGAGTTAATTTTTCTTTGTCTGGCTGAGAAAATCAATAAATATGTTCTGTGTCTCCTTCATCATTTTCGTAATGCTTCTATGCAGCAGCCCTCTCGTCAGCTGCTCACATTTTTTCGGTCAGTTGTCAAGTTTTTTGTCTCTTTTTAGCATATTTCTTGCTCTCTTTCAATTCCTTCTTACCACGAAGTACGCATGTATTTGGTATCCCTGTCTCACATTTATATTTTTATTGCTTTACTTGATATAGTCGTACTCATTCGCACACATTATATGCGACGTGCCAAGGACAATTGTTCTTATTGTAATTGTTGTTGTTGCTGCTACCTTTTACTTTTTGTTGTTGTTGTTGATTCTATGCCGCGGCTGCATTTTAGGGTCTCTTTTTTTTTTTTTTTTCTCCTTGCCCGTCTGTATCTCAGTCTAAGCCGCATAAATTTTTATTACATTTGGCAGTTTTTGCACCCTCGCAGTTATAGCACCCTTCCCATTTAATTATACAAGGAACACTTTGAAAGTTTGTAGTCTCTCTTATGAATATTGCAGGCGTGGTAAATGTTACAAGGAATATATTAATATTTTCTTGAGCAGTCAGTCAAGTCATAATTATCCAGCTCTCCATCACTTCAAAAGACATCCTTTCGGGGTTAACCCTAGTGAACAATATGAAGTATGTTTTTTAGAATGAGACAAACTTGTTTCTACTGCTCATGAGAGCCCAGTGTAAAAATCAATATAGGTTTTAACTTTTTGAAATACGATGTTTTCAGGAAATGGTTTCTTCAATACTTAATAAGATACTTCTTCGATTTTTTATTCAAAGTCATATTAAACTGAGTATGATATCTTACTTCGCCTATCAACTAAACAGCACCTATATCATAGGAACTATAGGCATATCTAAATTTTTTAAACAAAAACAAACACTTAGTTTTAAATCAAAATAGTTTTTACACTTTCAATATTATAAAGCAGTTTTTTCCTTGAACTTCTAAAGCCATCCTTGTATATTTTACTCTCACAATTTTCAACGCTCTTATTCCACGCTTTTCTGCTTCTAGGCTCCTGCAGACTAATTGAACATTTGCGTGTTTTTTATTTTATTTTTATTTTCTTGTTTTTATACATTTTTTTTTTGTAATTGTTGTAATTTTCTCTCATCAAGTTCAACCAACTTTCGTTTTTAAGCCTTCCGTTTCGAACGCCTTTTGTAAAACCCTCTTTTTTTCATAACATAACTCCACCATAACTACTTTTTGTGCAACATATGTTCGTAGGGTGGGCTCTACTGCATATTTTCGCTTGTCTGCATTTTATTGATTTTCTTATTTTGCAAAACTTTCATGTGCACAAAAGTCGTAAGCTTCTCGCTTTCTAAACTCTTAACTTTTCTTTTATGTTTTTGCTTTAAACAAATATCTGCTTCCGCAATTTGTTAGTTTTTAATACAAAGATTATTGGTTCATAATTCCATCAAAGCGTATCCAATTTTCTTCTGCAAGTTTCTTTTCCGGTTCAATGCATTTTATTCCAATTAAAGTTCAATTGAGTCATTAAAACTAACAGAATTGTATTTGAAGTCTGAAGAGTGTTCGAGGTGTGGTACAATGACTAATTGAAAATTTATCGCTTTGAAAAATTAGAGGAAAAAAAATTCCCAGCTGCCGAGATAAGCATAAAAATATAAGAAAAAACCGTATGTTTTTTTTTTTTTTTTGCTACTGCCACAAGTAAAGCTTTACAAATTCTTGCTTGAAATTTGCAAATTCACACTTGGAGAATTCTCCATTTGTCTTGGGGTGGCTGACGTAGACAACGTCCAAGTCATACAGAAAGACAGACAGACGACGTCACTTCTCACTTTTGGGCGTACAGAAACACACCGCAAAGGTTTCAAATTTCCTACAACGAGATACGACGTTCGTTCGGTAGAGCATTTGTATTTGTGTTAAAAAATCAATGAGTGTAAAGTGTATAAAGAAACGATTTTTCTTTGCTTATTGTTTATTTATTTTCCCTAAAATAAAATTCTGCAGACGGCATGTGGCGCGTGCAGTTTCTTTGACTTAAGAGGTTTCTTTCAACGCAACCCTTAAAGATGATATTAATGGGTATTGGCATTTGACGCTGTTTCATGTCATTTCATTTCAGTTGGCTCGGCTTGTTTTTTGTGGCGCCCCTGGGAGTAATATTAGTAGCACACAAAATACTTTCGATCGATGTTATCTCCATTTATGTTTGCAAAATATACATATTTTTTATGTTTATTTCTTTATTTTATTATTACGCATGCCAATTAGCACATCAAGCACGTAGCTTGCACTTGAAACTGCATTACAGTCGATCTGAAGTACAGAGGCGCATATAATAAAAAAAAATCAGAAAAAATACAATAAATAAAAAACCTTCAGTAAGGAAAGGGCAATGTGTGGAAAATAAGTTGATTAAAATGAATGCAAAAAGGCAGAACAAATAAATAATTATAGTCTTCAAGAGTCTTCTTCGACAACGACGAACAGGAAATTGTTTACAGAGTTTCTCAATAAACGCAAAGCAATGCAAAAGAGCGAAAAAAAGATTAGTTAAATTAATGTAAATGCGTGGAGAATGGCATAAAATTTCTTGTGAAATATATAAATTTTATAGAAAAGATCATTTTGTATACACTTCAGTCAAATACAAATGTTGTGGATTTCTTATTCCTTACAAACTGTTCTTTTAAGAAAGGGAATCATGTTTTTGAACGATGACTCCGATATATTGATATATATATGTATATATATATATATATATATATATATATATATATATATATATATAAATATGGAAGAACTTTCATTCTTTTGGTGATACTGCTGTATCTTATAGGGACAGAAGACTCTACTAAAGCGTTTTAGTGTAGTTTAAAGACTATCCAGCATTTAATTCCAATTGTTAATACATCAGCCTGTTTTATTATTTGTATCCTAAGAAGAAGCCGCTACAAACTTATCACATCTATAGAGTAGCCGAGGGAGAAAACCCATATTCCCCATTATGGAAATTCAGGATGCCATCTAGTTTCTAAAACATTCCAATATTTCACTCTAAAACACAACATCTTACAAATTATAGAAGGGTATATATAAACAATAGAATCCCATATGGCATGTAATAGCTACAATTTGTTGTGTTATTTCAATAATTTCTTGATGTACGTCGTTGTTGGACTTACGATGAAGTCACGGTAGAGACAAAGTTGTACATATTTATTGTACAAACTCAAAAAAAGCTAAAATTTAATGTATTCAAAAAAAGTGCTTACAAAGTTGGCAAACAAAACAATTCACATATGGAAAAACTGTTTTATTGTTGTTGTTGCTATTTTATGTATCTATAGAGTAATAGCTTCAACTCAGACAGACAATGGTAATAGCTGTTACTTTTCTATGGTTCTTTTTTGTTTAACTTTTTTTTTTTTTGTAATGTGTATGTATCTCATAGTACGTTTATGTGTATCTCACAGTACGTTCATCGCTTTGTTGTTGTTCTTCTACTCTGCTCCTCTGTCATCGTTGTCGCCTTAATGTAAATATGCAGCAGCAGATAGTTACGTGTGCCAGGAAGTAAACGTCACTGGGAAACGAGACGCTGTCAAGCATTGCTGATGATGTTGATAAATTAGGCTGTCCCAAAAAAACAATGTGATACCTAATTTTATACATTTAAGCGCTTGTGCATGATAATGAAAATGTGTGGTAATCTATTAATTTTATTGTGAAGTATTATTATCAGTTGAAATGATAACAATTTGTTTTTTATTAGTTTTTTGTTTTGTTGGTATAATAATAGTTTAGTTTGTCATTCAATAAATGTAATATATACGAAAATAGTCTCTTCAAAGTGCTTTTACCAAACAATAAACTAGCTCACTACCTGCTGCAACTCCAAAAAGAGATTGCAGACATTTGGTAGGTATTTTGAAAGGCCACTGCCTAGTGCCTGCTCAGTTTAATCAATACAGACAACTCTAGAAAATGTGAGACGCAGGGATCCGTGGTGAGTCTGAAAAAAAAAACTTGGTACACCACAGCTAGCTTCGACTTGGACTTTTAACCAAGAATACTGCAGGATAACAGTTAATCTTGAACGAACTCCGCCATTGGTCTATATGTGACCCCCATTGGGTAAGCCGGTGCAACCTATTTACTACGGATTGTTCAAATGTACAAAAACCAAATTAAGGTTCAACATGTCCGTAACTCTCAGCAGCAAAATAACAAAATTATCTCAAATAGATAAAAACAAAAGTTATAAAATTTTTTTGGGCCAGCTTTTTCTCCACAGTTGACTATTTATATGTATATTACTGTCTCAAACTTATGGCCAAGTTGAAAAAAGGCTTCAACCTCAACTAGACTGCTTTTTCTCTAAAAGCTAACCACATTGAAACAAATTAAAACCACAAAGCACAAGCATTGACGAGGAGAATGCAAACAAGAAGAAAAAAAAAACCTATAATTTACACAAAACTTTGACTTGTTGCAAGATGGCTGGCCCAGTACGTACATATATGATGAGAAACAACTGTCGTCTTACATTGCTGCTTATCTGCTAAGTTCAAGCATGATAGTGAAAAATTACAGCAGCAGCAGCTTGTTTAATAGGCTCACAAAAACGATTACAAACTAAATCATTCAATTTGCTGACGTACAAAAAACTTTAAAGAAAATTGCTGAGAGTGGGAAAAAAAATATCTAACTGAAAAACTACAATATTTATTTAGGCCAAGCATAAAAACTTGTTCTCAAAACATTTTGTTAAACTTGACACACTGACTCATCATGAAAATTCTTATTAAATGTAAGCGCAGCACAGCACACAGCACAGACAGTTGTGCCAATAAAGCATAAATTAATGCTTGCCTCAGCTAAAAAATTATTTTTAATTAATAAAGTACGCTGTAACATCATAAAAAAAAATAAAATAAATAATAAATAATAGAGACGAAATATTTATAATTTAGTTTAATTGTGCTGAATAGAAGCACGCGCCGCACAGACGTAAGGCACATGTGTGCAGACATAGAGATTCAGTATACAAATATTTTATGTATTTATGAGATATTTTAGGCTAAAGTATCTGTTTGTTTGTATAGAAAATTGCTTGAATAATAGAAACTGAAAAAAAGGAAACCACAACAGCAGAATACAAAAAACACTTGAGCGCATGCGAATCGGTATCAGTTTTCCTAAAAGCAAAGAAAGATAAAAAAAACCCATGAGCAAACGATAGAAAGAAAAGCAAATGGCAAATGTATTTCTTTTTTTTGTTGGAAAAATCATGAAAAACTAGATGAACGTGTCGTTGTGAACACAGCTGCTGTACATACATATTTGCAGAAAAAAAAGATACAATAAAAATTTTATTGAATCGTTATAATTGGATTCCATTTGATTTGTTGTTGAATTTTTCGAACGGAATTTTGTAATCAATTGAGTAAATGTTTTAATTGAATCAATTTGGAATACATTGGACGTTGGCATGATTTTGGGCAGTTTTAACATTTATTGCTGAAGGCAATAATCCATTCATATTTGCTTTAAAGTAATTTTTAGTGCTTTGTTGAAGTTTTATAGACTCGGCAATCAATTAAGCACTTCGTCGATAGCGCTACAAGCATAAAATAAAATGCGCATAACGGGCTCATCCAAAGTTGGAGCGCCATGAAGCCATGCCAAAAAATGTGCAACTACAAATACGAACATAAATAGAGTATAAGGCAACTACCATAACACAACATCGTCCAGTATACTCTATATGGCACGTGGTTAGAGTATTGGTACATCTAGAAACAGAGCCAGCCAGCCAGCTAGATAAGTGAACACCAGGCCTCGTCACTCGTTTGCCCATTTTTGGCTAGTAGCTATCGTAATAAATTAAATTTTTCGTTGCTTCCGGGCAACATTTTCGTTTTATTTGGGGAACTTGATAAGCTTTAGACAAACAAATAAACAAATTGAATGAGTTTACTTGCTGTGTGTGTGTGTGTGGGCGCTTTTATAGAAGAGTAGTACAAACATTTTGGAAATTCTTGGAATGAGTTGAAGTGGTAACATTGTTTGCTTTTATTATATACAGCAGCTTCAATGCAAAAACACGCCCTAAAATCAAATGCCAAGCATATATTTTTTATTTTAAAGTTTGAAGTTCGTTTATATATTTTTTATTTGATTTTTATTTTTAACGCTTTTGTCATAGTTGGCAAAGTTAAATCATAACAGAACGTCCAAATTGTCATGTCGCTAGACACACCACCAAATCATATACATACTTTTTTTATTGGAGCAGCAGCTTGGGGTTGTTATTTGACTTTAGGCCATTCAGCCATTCAAGTATTCAAACAGCCGCACCTTGCACTTTATGCTTGCACTCCTCTATACATCATATTTTTCTATAGAGTATATACTTACCTTATGCTTCATTTGAAGGTATTCAGCAATTTGTTTCTATACGCGACTTTGAATATGAACAATATTCACTGTGGCAGTAATAAAGGATGTTTTACATTATTTATGTGTATCGTCTTTCTATGGACGCAGGTGTGTACTACAGCTAGCGTAGTTATTTAAATTAATACTATAGCTTCATTTTAATGTTCGCAACATTTTTTATAACTGCTGAATTTAAGCTTAAAGGTTTTTTGGGTGGCTCAAAATTAGTAAAAATTTAGTAAAGCAATTTGAATATCAGATTCAACGTTGAATATAAATAACAATTATTAACTTTATATTCTGGAACAATGGAATACTAACCACAATACTATCGAGGAATAAACTAAAACAAAGACATGAATGTAAAAATTTTTTTCTGTATGACAGACTGGGATACTAATCACTATACTATCGATGAAAATTATAATATTACCTGAAATATATTAGAATTATTTTAAATTATTTTTAAAGGTTTATATTATTATTAATAAAAATATATGTGTTGGAGCAAATTAAATTGTAACGAATGATCTACTTTTATGTAATATTTGCACATCTCTATAATTCAGTTTTTGTTAATATTTGCACATATCTAGTAAGAAAGAAGAAGAGAAAGAGTTCGAATTCACTTCGTGAAGGATGAACATAGTATTGTAATAAAGCTCGATAAAAATACAAGCATTTGTTTTATTGCAAAGGCTCCTTAAATTTGGAGTGCGAACAATATGGTTAGAAAATTTATTCCCAGACACAATGGTGGGATACTAATCAGTATACTATCGAGGAAAAACTATAAGATAAACAAAGTGTGATCATTTTATTTTTGTATACGTACAAAATTACAAGCAAAGAAGCTGTATAATAACGAAAGATGCGCGGGAGATTGGAGATTGAATGTGAAAAATGTCGGAACGGGACGAATCAAAAAAGAACTTCAAAATTAGTGGGCTGAATGGGATTTGGGATAAATTCTTTAGATTATGGTTGATATATTCCATACCGAATTTGGCATTTGTAGATTGAGCAGGAATACAGTTTTGATAATAAAACATAAAAATGGCTCAACAAACCCATGACAGTTGGATTGGAACAAATTGCTGTACAGCGGTATGAGCGGAATGCATCAAACACCCCTTGTATTATGCAAAGTGCGAAATATTTGTTGTTATTGCCAATTTTCATGTTTTTGCGTTGCTATTTTATTTTAGTAAAACAATTTTTGATATGATTTATAAACAATTTCGAATAGTTGGCATAATGCCAATTATTTTTAGAGCATTTAATCACACCCACTTCTATACGAATATATTATTTATGAATTCTTTCATATCATCTTATTAAGATGTATCTCGTTTTATTATAAATTTGCTGAAACACCCTGTACAATACTTTTTTGCATTTATTGGCTAATGGCCAAATAAATGGGCATTTTGTGGTTTTAAGCCTCTCAACACACATTTCAAGGCCCAAAGTTATAACAAATAAAATTATTTACTAGACAAAAAAATTACAAATTAACGTTGGCAAACATTTGTTTTGGCACAGTTTTGCCTGCAGCAATAACAGCAACGACAGCAGCAGCAGCAATGCGACAAACTTTATTCTATATTTTCAACATTCAAGCAAAATTAAGTTAAATGTGTTGAAATGTTTGTCTGCAGTTTCTTTTTTTTCATCGAGATTTATGCAGTGAAAACGGAAACATGCTGCTTGAAACCAATTTCCTGATTCATTATGGAAATAAAGCCGCATGAGCATGGAAATACGGCCGGGTTATTGACGTCATGTTCTCTGGCTGCGGTTCCTTGTACTCCTTCCGCCACTTTGATGCAGCAGCAGGATATGTCAAGTCGTGTCGTTTGCCTTTTGTGCTGATTTATCGAATACTCTACATGTAGAGTGCAGTCAGTCGCTTTTGGCTTTTCATATGAAAATGCGCGTACTCATTTGTGTGTTGTGTGCTGTCTGGAAAAATGCGCTTTTTATGTTTTTGTTGGTATTCTTTTAAGATTTTTTTCCATCCAAATGTAGTATGAATTACAATGCAATTTGCTATTCCATTGTTCCTTTTCGTCGTCGTAGGCTTTTAAAATGTTGCACACAGTTTGAGTGTGCCATTTTCAAGCGTTTCATTTGTAGAGAAAACAGTTTATTCAGTTTATTCAACCTTGGAAGTGCATTAAAAGCTTAAAGTGTCTACTTAAGTAATAGCTATTCCTATTGTATATTTTCTTGGGGTAGCACTTGAATATCTGTGAAGCCACATAAACTGTTAAACTGCAATACTCGTATTTTTTTTTGCCTGGTACCACCCTGTGTTACTTTGTGAAAAGTACTCTTAAGTAGCGCGTCTCATAGGCTATCAAAACACACTTGAAAGACGCTTTTGTTGTTGAATGAACATGCTTTAGAGAAAATAAATAAAGATGTTGTATGTAGATCGTAAAGCATAGACTTTGATCCCATAAGAAAAATACTACGTGCGGTCGAGAACGCATAAATAGCAACGATTCACGCTCGACAGATGTTTGCAAACTTTTGTTTCGTTTTCTTAGCGGTGTGCGGCGATATGCTCACGCTCCTTCTTTTTTTTAGAGTATTTGTGACTCAGCATTGCATAAGTTGACGTAGTTGCCGCATATGGCTTCACAATTTGCGTTGCTTCATGTCATTGAGCTTCGAAATTACTTAGCCAGCCCCACTGATATTTCAATATTTTCGCAGTTTCTTTTACACTGCATTTGTGGCTCCAACTGCATCAAGCTTTCGAAACAACTCCCCACTTTTTCGTTTTTCTGGTACTACTACACGCACAATTTCACGTAATTCATTTGTTGCTGCGTTTTAATTTTCAAAATTTTTTTTTCTCAGTCGTAAACTCATTCAGCCCACTCTGTTTCTTTTCTACGCACCACTTAAGTTGAAATGTTTTTGTGTAGTTGTTGTTTTTTGTTTTCTACTTTTGTTTTTTCCGTTGTGCCAATTTTCATTCATATACACTACACACATTGCGTGAGAAAATGGCATTATAATTTGTTGAAACGTTTGCAATACTTTGTGGAGATTTTTTTTACAAAACTTGGTACTCTATTTGAGTCGCGAATTGCATTAGTTGGATAGATAGAACACAAACTGTCTAAAAACTTGGTCGGTTCAGAGATTTCGAGAACCGCTGAACTAACTAACCACCTGGCAAGTACAATTTTTGTAACTTCTTTTTTAACAAAAGAGTTCCCCTACTCCAAAGAAGTTCCCTTCCCAAGAGAGCGGTGTGGAAACTTCCCTGGTTTCTTGTTTTCATTTCCATGGAGCGTATTAAAGCTTCGTTGCAAGCATATTTCACTCTCCGTGTTTCGTATCTTTTCGCATGCAAATTCATTTAGTAAATTAATTGCGCACTCTACACTCTTCATAAACTACTTAAAATTAAGGTCAGTCAGCGTGATACGGTACAAATGGAATTGAAATACTTTTTTTTTTTTTTTGTTGATTCTTCTAAATAGTTTTCATTGTTTTAAAATCATAAAGCGCTGTGTTCGCGTGAAAAAGCAAAAAAAAAAAAAAAAAATATGAAAATAAAAATTTTATAAATAGCCACGAACGTCATCATGCGCTGAAGCGTAACTTCTTCCTATGATGATTTTATGCCTTAAATGGTGGTGTGGAGGGTCATACATTGTGCATTATACATATATTGTATGTTACATATATTTAGAATGGAGAAAGTTTTATTTTTCTAATATTTCGTCGTCGTTGTCGTCGTCATGCTTTATAATTAATTTTAAATATCTCGTATTTCTGCTGTTCCATTATAGATTTATCCCGAAATAGATTCTGTGAATTACCCGAAGAGATTACAACGTTTGCATTTCTGGAGACACTGTTGCTATATCACAACACCATACGAAGTATACCAGAATCTGTGAAACAGTTGACATCGCTTACTTATCTCGATTTGCGTAGCAATCAATTGTCAGCTTTGCCGCGTGAGATATGTTTTCTACCGCTGCAAGTATTGATTGTCTCAAACAATCGTCTGACAACGCTGCCGGATGAATTGGGACGCATGGATCGTTCTTTGACAGATCTTGATGCTTCGTATAATCAGCTGTCTGCGTTGCCGGCGCGCCTCGGTGAATTGCGCTCTTTGCGTTCATTCTCATTGCGCAGCAATCAATTAATGTATTTGCCGCGTGGTAAGTTTGTTTTACTTTGTAAGAACTAATTGAAAACATATGAAAATGTACGCTTTTTTTTTTTGTTTATAGAACTCACTTGTCTCAATTTGGTTTCATTGGATATCAGCAATAATCGTATTGCAAGTCTTCCATTGGAAATACGTCAGATGAGTACGCTGGTTGAGTTAAATCTGGAGAATAATCCGTTGACATCACCACCAGCTAGTGTAAGCATGCGCTACGTCTGTAGAATTTGATTGATTTTTATTAATTTTCTCTTCTTCTAAAAATTGCAGCTTTGCGTACGTGGTTTGGTGCATGTCTTCAAGTTTCTCGAAACTCAAGCGACCAAAGATGAGAAAGGTTCACGCGCCGGTGGCAATTATGATGGTTATACTACGCTGCGACGTGCACCGCGTCATAATTCTGCTGGCAATATGCTGGAAGCTACTAGCACGCGTCCTCGACATCACATTGATTCAGGTTATAGTACCTGTGATGGACTCGATAAACGTTGGTCTCACGATGTTCCCGTCAAACCAAAGCCAAATGATTCACCTATACGCCGTCCCATACCTTTTTCTCCGCCAACACATTCACTTAGTGCTGAATTAATGGATGCTTCATTAACATCGAGCACTAGTACAATTGTAGATGAAACGGTTTCGCTTACGAGCTCGCCAATTCTGGTGAAGCCATTGCAGCATGCCAGCGATTCGCCTGCAGCATCACCAGTTAAACAGCGTCAGGAATTATTGATGAACTATGCACATTCGACTAGTTCCAGTAATGGCAGTTCGCCTGAACATGAAGATCTTATGTTAGATCATCAGGAGCGTAGCTTACATTGTAATGGCAAAGTGGGCGATGAAAAGCTTAATAAGAGCCTGAGCAATATTCAAACGTATAAGTGAGTACAACATTATTTTTAAATTTAAAGCAATTCTTAAGAAGTCGGCATAGCTAAAACCCAACGGTAAGCTTTAGAATGCATCGTGGAGACTTTAAGAACCATGATCACGCTGGATCACATCACTGTATGATTTGGCCAGTTTGACGCTTAGACAACATATAACGTTGGCCAAACATGCAGCAATACTACAAGATTACTGAAGAACCCTTGACAAGGCTTCACTAAAAACCAAATTAGTCTTATGGGGTCTGCCGACACAAACTAATACTATCTAATTTTAAATATTATTTTTTATTTTTTCAGAGAATATAAGGAAGCTCTTAAACAACAACGCAATCAGGAGATTACCAGCGTTTATAAGCAGAAACATGCAAACGCCAACTTGAGTCCAAATGATAGTGATGAACAGTTGCGTTTAAATGGTATGAGCGGCGTTGTGTCTATAACACAACCAACAGTGCCAAAATCCATAATGAAACAAACAAATTATACAAATGGTCACAACGGCGCCACTAGTGCTGCAAATGGCAATGGCGTCGGCGATGATGTTGTTATACCAAAGAAACCCATACAGAAGGTAATACCTTCACGAAATACAGAACTGATGTCGTCGCAGGCGACGAAATTACAACAAACTGAACTACAACTACAAACAAATGGCGAATGTCTGGGTGGTTATGTTAAGCCAAATAGTCCCATGAAAACGGTTACATTAAATGGTAGCGCTGGAGCTGGTAGCATTTTGACTATAAGCAATAACAATAAACTAAATGGTAGTGGTAGTATACCAACGGCTACGCAAAGCGCTATTAAATCACCGGTAGGTGCTTCTACAAAACTTGGCATTGTAAAGACACATCGTACAGTCACCTGGAATCATGATATACCCGCAGAGAAGCTAAGCTTTACAATGCGACGTGAATTTGATCGACAGCGTGAGGAATCGGAATTGATGACACAATTGCGTAGTGTAGGTGTTCTTCTTTTTTTAAATGTTAGAAAGCTTGTTAATAATATATGTACTCTTTTAAATCAGATTATTGAGACACGTTTGAAGATGACGCTGCCCGAGGATATTGCTTCCGCGCTGACAGATGGTGTTATACTTTGTCATTTGGCTAATTATGTGCGACCACGTTCAGTTGCAAGCATACATGTACCATCGCCGGGTGTTGTAAGTTGTTGTAGAAAGTATGTTGAAATAAAGTTAAAATTATAATTATTTTTTCTTTTTTTATAGTCTAAGCTGACTATGGCACGCTGTAGACGCAATGTTGATAACTTTCTGGAGGCCTGTCGTCGCATAGGCGTTGATGAGGTGCGTAGCGTTTACTACGTGTACTAAACGTTTTTTCCCCAAACACACTTAAATCTTGCTTGGTAGCACACTATCCAATAATCTATTATACTAACAATTCTATGTGTAGTGAACAAGAGTATGAAATTATATAAATATTGCAGAACACAGAACAGAGCTCAAATTGAGAAATTAAAGAGATTAAAGAGATTAGTTTATGCATTGTACGAGAGACTATTATAGCGACAAATGCTGAAAATATCTTAGTAAATTTTTATATGTATGAAATGCAATATTTATATAAATTCATAGTCTCTTCATAGTTTTCTAGTCATTACAAATGTTGTTGTTTGTAGTTAAATGAAATTGTTAATTCATTTGTAATGACTAAAATATTTTAAACTTGTCTCTCCACCTTCCATTTATTGTATTTGTCCCATATGTACCTCACCTCTCGAAAAAAAAAAAAAAAATATTTGTATGAAAGTGTTCTAAATTGCATAAATCTGTTATTGGTGTTGGTTGCAGGAGTTGATTTGCTCCTGTGCAGATGTTGTGCCACAAATCGACGATAATGATGATAATAACGAAGCTGAAGTAATAGAAGTCGAAGAAACAGTTAACAACATTGCAAATGACAATAAAAGCAATAATAATTGTACAAATTATAAACGTCGAAACTTGCCAAATCCATTAGCTGTGTTGCAAACTGCGGCTGCATTGATTGCTTTGGATACAAATCCGCAACATCAGAGTATACGTTATTTGCAACAACAAGAAGAATTCCAACGTATGCTGCTGGAACAACACCAAAAGCGACAATATGAACACCAGCAATTTCAATTACAATTACAATATGAGCAGGAGCAAAGCCAGAAGAAGAACTATTATCAAAATTGTTCTCTTAATAATGATGCACATGAGCAATTAACTGCACCAACAACCTGCACCAAACAACAACAACAGATGTTGCAGCAAGAAACAAAAGCACAGCAACAACAACAAGAAGAACGAACGATTATGAAATTGTTACAAAAATGGAATTTGAAAATTCAAGTGATAATTTTCATACGAAAACATATTTTGAGAACATTATAACAACAACGACAACAAGAAGAACAACAACAAGAACAACCAATGGTAAAGATGACAATGAGCAACAGCAACAAAAGCAGCAACAGCAAAAACAAAAATATGAAGCAGATATGGCAGGCGCAGAACAAGCAACAACAAAAAATTCAATGACACAGCTTATACGTACTGCCAAGTTGAAAACTTTTCAAAAAATCAAATTAAATTTGTTAACTTCACATGGACATCATAATTTCAGCAACAGTTGCAGCAGCAACAGCAATAATAATAATCGTAATCGCGAGACAACAACAACATTGCATACAATTGTCGAAAGTGAACATGATGTGGTATCCGCTGGTCCAGCAGGACATTATCAATTGATTAATGAGAAAAACCGTTGAAGATGAATTACCCTTATATGCAAATGTCATCAATAAAAAAAGCACAACTGCTGCACAGGAGTCAAATGCACAGGAGGAACCACAACAGGAAGCTTCAACAAATACAAAGGATATTAACAATATTTCGAGGCGTATTGAATTCTTTGAGCATACCAACACTTCAACAACTGCCGCGACAGCGGCGACAACGGGCGCAAAACCCAAGACTACAGCAGCAGCAGCAACAAAATCCACTAATGGCATATTCAGCATTTATCGCATTGCTGGCAATGCCACAGACAGCGAACATGAAAGCAGCCACAACATCAGCAAACCAGTTGATCAATCTAAACTTTGCGCTTTGATGTTGGCAAAATCTAAGGAAAAGGAGCACGAAGCTGGTTCTTCATTGCTGAAACATGATTCACATACATTAACTATTATACTTTCTTGTGTTTTTATTATAACTTTTTTTGCTACTGGTATTCTTTCCATTACCGGGCTAAGATAACAGACAATTATAATAGTTGCCTTTATGTATAACAGTTTATACATATACGATATAATATTTTGCCATTAATTTTTAAGTAAATATGCATTAATAATATTTTATATAATTGAGATATGCTTTTGGCTTAAAAACACGCGTACACATTTTATATAAACGATATACACATACATAAATATAAGTTATATAACACATTTATATATTTGAGGCTGGCTAATTAGGTACTTAATAATTTATGTATTAATACATTGCAGAAATGTCCTAAGTATATCTTTTAAGTAGTATTTACAACGCTGAAATAATTTTCGGGCAAAAAATCGATACGTTTCTAATGTAAAAACGAAATATTTATGCCGAAATTCCCAATCAAATTCCAAAATGAAACAAAAAACATGTATCCAAAGACTTATTTGAAGTGTGTCTGAAACCTTATATAATTTAGTATTTGCTTAATAATTCCTAGTTCGCAAAAATGTAGAACTTTAAAAAAAAGTTTTGCATAGAAAGAAAACCTTTAAAGTTTAGCATAGTTAAGAATCTCCATATAATTGTTTAGAACTATTATAATAACTAATTGTACTGATTTCTGTCACAAAGCAATTTCTATTTAGAAGCTAAAACAATAATTTCTAACAACGAAAAATAATTTAAACTATATTTAATTAACTAAATAGAGCAGCTATACAGCTTTTTCTAACTTTAGTATAACAGTTAAAATATATATTTTTTATTTTTATATAAAAGCGTAGATTTTGTTGGTGTATAATAGTTAGTAAACGAGTATAACAGTTGGTAAAACATATGTTGTGTAGAAAAGGCCTTCAACCTGAAGCTATAGATTGTTTTTTTTTTTGTTTGTATAAAGCATAAATGAAGAGAAATAATATATTTTGTAGCATATAGTAAACGAATGCTTCCGTTTGAAGTATTAAAATAAATTTAGTTTTTAACTAAAGCAGCGTAGTATATTGTTTTAAATGTTATGCTGCTAAGCACTTCAAGTCTTACTAATATGTTTTTCACAGTATAACAGTTTATTTAAATAAAACGAAAACTAATTTCCATTAAAAACAACCACAACAACAACATATGAACTTCAAACAGTGCCTTAGGCTGTGCAGACAAAACTACCTGCTATATAAATATGATGTATATCCAATGAAAGTTGTAGTATAACACTTATAACACATTTTTCCAATGTATGACTTGAGTGCATTTCAAACTGTGCAGTATACATAAAACTGCATTTATTATGTTTCCTTAAAACTTTGAGACTTTTTAATTTTAAATTAACTAAAAAAAAAAAAAACAAATTATATCTAATCCTACTTACATTCCTAAAAAATATAATTTTGCATACTAAGCGTTTATATACATATTTATCTAATAGATAAATAGATTTATTTTCTATATAAAAGAAAAATATTTAAGGCAGCTATAATCAAACTTCTTCAGAAGCACAATCTTTGTCAAACAAAAATCCGAAATTATTCAGGCAAACAAAATATAAATATTTAGCATATAAAAATTTTTTGATATAAACTCTATATAAACGCAATGCGCTCTATCTTTACTAAAAAAAAACTATTAAAAAAATAACTTTTTAATTTAAGAAGTCGTATAAATATTTATTTTATTATTATAAGAATAAAAACAAAATATATATGAAAGGCGTTCACTATAAAAAAGCCAAGCGTAACAAAAAATAATAATAAAAAAAAAGAAACAAATGCATTTATTGTAAAAAACCAAAATTTTGTGACAAAAACAAATGAAATAAAATTAATATTTATTGCATTTATTAAAATATAAGCAAACAAAATGGCAGCACACATACATATATACATACATAACAAATGAAATATATACAAAAAATAAAAAAATATATATAAAATAATTTTTTATTAAAAAAAAAAAAAAATCAAATTTTTTGCGCTTTTTACATTTTAGAAAACAGTTTGAAATAGTTTTGGTGTTAACTGTAATGCTAAAACTGTTATATTTTGAGATGTAATACTAACATATTTTATATATTTACAGAATCTTATTTGCTGCGCTGCAGATGTACTCGAAGGCAAAGGTGCTGTACAAGTGGCCATCACAGTCGGTGAACTCTTTCGTTTACATGCGAGCGGTGCTACTGTTGGTAATGGCACAGCAGCTTCAACGCCAACAAAATCACCAACTAGAACGACACGTGCGACATTGTCACCATCGCCAATAGTCTAAGTTAAAGTTTAGAAAAGCATAAAAGTTGTTAAAAAAAAAAAATTAGAATTCTTAGCGGTGCCAGAAAAAAAAAAAAAAAAAAGTTAAATCAAGAACTGCGTTTCCTCGTTTTATACGTTGTGAATTTGTTCGTTTTTTAAAACTAAATACGTTCAAAAGTTTTGTTTTTCACTTAAGTAGATTTAAGTTGAACTTGTTGTACAGCATTATTTTGTACATAAACATACACACGCATACACTAATACTTACATAAAAAGTTATTTATATGTCAAAGTTAAGATACTCGCTTACAACAAAAAACTTACACTTTTACACACAAATGCACATCACACAAATACACGCTCAATTACTTGCTCATCACTTAAGCAGCGTCACAAAGAAAATATGCATTCAAATAACATACCAACGAATTTTATATTTAATTAATTAATTTAATGTTTTATATATTTTTTCATTATATACGCTGACACAAGTTATATAAAAATGTTTATATATGAACTAATTTATACTTAAAAAAATATTTACGTGAAATTTAACAGCAAAAAATTCTTACTAGTCTAAATGCAAACTCATATGCTGACATATTTCGTCATAGTGCAAATTTTGTACTCTGCACATATACACATTTACACAGTTACTCAAAATAATCGTCGTGCACACATTTATTATGTATTTAATTTGTGAATTTATTATTTATAATTGTTTTGTTTCGTTTATATTTTTTTAGTTAGGCAAATAATATTTAAATATTTGCGTGCTATATATAAGCTTATTTATATAAATAAATAGTTTCAAATAGCAATAATATCAGATACTGTTTTAAGTATATATAAAATACTCGTATCGAATTGTATCGTATCGTATCGAATATATTAAGCGAAATAATAGTAATTAGTTATTTTAGCATTTTTTCCACAAGAAAATTTATACATATATAAATAATTATGCGAAATGTATTACTTAATTATTGCATGCGAATAGGTATTTATTTATTAAGCGATCGAACGAAATAAAATCGAAAGCATTAAGCTGTAAGTTGTAGTAGTCGTATTTGCGATAAAAGATTTTTTTCGAAAAATCAAATAAAAAAAATTGTATTGAAACCAAAGTTGAATTTGTTTTTTTTTTCATGTACAGTGTTCGGAAAATGTATTTTGACAATTTAAATATAAAAAAAAGTCTTTCTGTGGCAAGAATACACGTGAAGACAATCGCAGAGGACAAATCTCTTTGAAACGATATTTTCACAAAAATTTTTTAAAAGAATTGAGATGCATCGATGTAAACGAATATTTTTGAATCAATGGCTTGGCTAAAGCTCTTCCATTGTACTTGTATATCGTAAAAAAAAAAAAAAAAATATAAACACATTTCCAGCTCCTCCTTTACTTTTCATACACTTATAATCTTATTGTTACAAGTTGTCATGTTTTTCTTAGAGCTTTAAACGCTTTTTAACACATGTGGCAATCATTTTTCCAAACAATAACACTTGACAAAATGTTTCACGAAGTGAATTCGTTTTTTTATACAACTTTTGGCATACTTACAGCTTTTAGCACTTGAGCAAAATTTGTTTGCATAAAAAAAAAAAATGAAAAATAAAATATTGAAAAAATATTTTTCCAACTTGTTTTGTCAAAATTTTTCGATATTTGCATAAAACATAAACAAAAAAAAAATACTTTAACTCTTTTACGATATGACTTTCACGTTGCCTTTCGAGCCTGAAGCGTGAAAAATTGAAGAAGTTTGCTATTAATTTTGATCCTTAAGAGTAGCGAGTTTGAATTGTTGCGGTACAAATACTTGAATGGAATTAGTTAGGTTATCGATTTTAAAAAATCTCTGAAGAATTATTTTAAAAAGGAATCCAGTTTCACATAAAACTTTTTTTTAAATTCAAAATTTTATGAAAAATATTTTTATTTTTTCCGGATTATTTTGCTTCTTTCCCACATGGATGTAAAAAATTTTTCTGATAAGCTTGATAAAACGTCTTTTTTTTAAAGATAGCCTCTAGTTTAAACACATAAGAAACTTTTTACGTTTATTTCCCATAATTTATTTAGTTTTTCACTAAAAAAATATTTTTCAAGGACAAATTTAATTAGATTTATATGTGGCCTGACTAAAAAAAAAAAAAAAAAACAAAAAACATGAAACTGAAATGGGTCGGAATCTGATTAGTTGGTAGAAACAAGAGGGGCAACTTGGAAAAAATATTGCGCTACTAAGCATTTTAATTATCTGATTCCGTTGGGAACAGTTTTACTAATTGCCGAAACAGGAATGAGTTAGTTACGCACTCATTCCAATAAAAAAAAAAAAAAAACAACAACGAAAAACATGACACGCGCTACAATTAAACTATGAGAATCTACGCTGCTTGGGCTAATGATTTTAACAACCACAAAACAAGCGAAGCGTCAAGGACAACAACAACAACAGCAGCAAATAATAGCAACAAGGACGAAAACCACAAATAATAAATTCTTATCTGAAAGTGTAAAATGTTGCTGAAGAGTAAGGAATAAATATTCAGATAGCTGAGAATGAGAGAACAGTAACAGCTTAAGCTGAAAAAGGACAATGTACTGATTTTTACAGTAGTCGGAGGAGTAGGGTAAAGGATATAAAAAAGGCAGCTTTTAATTCAGCAGAAGAACATAAAGCAAAGAAGCAAGGAGTACGGAAAAATTACGCATTCCGTGCGAAAACAACGAGATAATCATTTTAATAAATTTCACTGTGACAAATGAGTTTTTTTCTCCATCTTTTTTCTTTTTTTTTGTTGTTTATTTTACTATGCTGCGGTTTTATGTTTGCTTGGGTGGGGTGGGGTGTGTGTGTGTGTGTGTTTATGTTATGTGCGTGATGTCCTTAAGCATTCTTTCTCATGTACACTACCTGCCATCGAATGTGTTTACTTAGTTTATGCTGCGAATTATAAATAACTTACTTCAATTTTTATGCGCTACTTTACATTTGGGCTCATTTAAGGGTCAAATTGATGTCACAGACAAAATACACTAAATATGGTAGTAGCAGTACCTAACAATGTTGTATGCCGCTTAACTGTTTACTTGATGAACTGTTGTAATCCATTTGTATCTCATTCATTTGTCGCTTATGCTAATGGATCACTTGTCCTCAGGCGGCTTAGTTTTGTCTATAGTTCGGCATGCATGTATGTATTAATTAACTATGAACATTGTAGATCTTTATATGGCGGCCGGTTCATGAATTATGTTAATGTTTGGCTTACGAGTATGTTTCTATTCTATTTTTATTTTTTTTTTCGTTTTTTGTTGTAGTACTAAGCTTGAGCTTGAGGCATTTTGGTTGCCTTTGCTTAGCAATTAATTAACAAAAATATTACGCATACGCAACATTGAACTGACAATAAATTGTTTTTTTTGTATTAAATTATTGCTTCATGAAAATAATAAAATTAAAATACACTACTCGCTACTTGAATAGGACACCCTGTAAGCTGAGACCAGCAGGCATATATATCCAGCGGTATATACAGCGCTGTTGTCCAACAGGTTTATGGCAAGGGGATTGGTGTGCCTTTCCAGTCTCTCCAGCTAGGCTTTGGCAAACCTTGAGATTTCCTGATGAACCCAAGGGACTCCGAGCTCATTGTGTATATTCGTATGGAACGGGTGAGACAATTCAAAGTTACTATGTTTGGCAGTGCCCCAGATCGAGATTACATATGTCCATATGCAGTTAGCAGCCTGGCATCTGAAATCGTTGGCGCCATAAATCAGGACTGGGAGAGTCAACGTCTTGTAGAGTTTGATTTTTATTGTTCTGGATAAAACTCTTCTTCATATTTTCGTACCGAGACCAAAGCATCAGTTAGCCAAAGTAATTCTTCTGATTACCCAAGCCGGTATTATTGTTTTTGGCTGCGAAGTTTAAAATTTCAGGTAAATATCTTTTAAACTTTCCGATTAAAACGCATTGCAACAGCCAGATGGACAGCCAGATGGACATGTCTCCTTAAGCTGATCAATAATATATATAGGTACTTTATGAAGTCCTCCTTTAATGCGTTACAAGCTCTTCGACAAACTGATAGTACCCTTCACACCATGTGTGGCGGGTATAAAAATAGTCACGAATCTGTTGCAAAGAGTGTTAAGGCCAATCAAGCAACTTCTTTGTTGTTTAGCCACTTTCACAGCGTATAGAAAGAAAGTACGTATTTTAGCCTATGTCATCCAAATTGATAATTATTTTATTTTTTTTTTTAAATTACTTTTCCGTAATAATTCATGCACAGATTTAAATCAAATCAAAAGTTATTTATTGAATTTATTAGACACATACAAATACCGCTACGCAATTACCGCTCCACATATTCTATCAATTTTCTATAACCGCACTCAATGGTTATTTTCAACCGCTTTTCTGTAGCTGAACGAGATTCTATTAAGCTAAAAAGTTTTACTAAACTTTTACCATACATATGTGTGTGTCTGTGTGACTGTGTGTGTTTTTCTAACTCAATTTAAAATATTTAAAATTCTGAAGCAGTACTCACAGATATAAAAACAAAAAATCCAAACACACACACACAAACACTCAGATACATTCATAGCGAAATGTATATCTCCACGTAGAACACTTTCAAATGTACAAAACGAACTTAACTTCTAATGAGTTTCACCTGTAGAGAAAAAAAATGAAAAAAAGAGAAATGGTTTATCTGATTTAACTTCGCTTTGCTATATTCCTATATTCCCTCTGTAAATTTTTATCTACTGCAACTGCGAGTATATGTGTGTGTGTGTGTGTTTGTGTGTGTATTTTATGTTGAAACTTAAAACTTTTTGATGAAGTTAAAGGCAAAGCGTGTCGAAAGCTGCCAAAGTAAAATCAAATTATTGCGGTTGTGAAAAATGAGAAAAGCCTGCGTTAAATAAAAAAAAAAAAAATGTTGCAAAAGCAGCGAATAGAAAGGATTATGTTATGTATGAGTGTGCGTGTGTGTGCAGACAGGTTT
Source organism: Leucophenga varia (assembly GCA_018903435.1). Classification (NCBI taxonomy): domain Eukaryota; kingdom Metazoa; phylum Arthropoda; class Insecta; order Diptera; family Drosophilidae; genus Leucophenga; species Leucophenga varia. The sequence continues at coordinate 1,043,805 of JAEIFJ010000493.1, read as the reverse complement.
GTAGACTAATATTCACGTTAGAGCCGCATTAGTCTGCACTGCTGACTGCTTTTGGACTACTCCGCTGCGCTGTTCTGCTCTGCTTGCTGGCATTCTGTCTGCGCTTAAATAAAAATGCGCGTTTCTCTGTAATTGAATTTCAGTTCTGTATTCTGTAGATATGTAGCACCTACCTGGCAAAATTGCACTTGGAATTGTAATAATTATTTTTAATCTTAAGTGCAAGTTTCTTCATGTAATGAGATTTTGGCTTTATCTGATTTAAAAAATTTCACTTAAAGTTTTTTAAACTATTTTCTTTTTTTATTATTTTTTTTTTTATTTTACAACTCAAAGAGCTTTTTTGTCTGAAATTATCGCGAATAACGTTTGCCACAAGTGTGACAACGTCCGCGGCACTCATTGCAGACTCTATCAAAACAATCATAAATGAAACCATCACCACCACCTCGACGTGCACCACCAGTTTTGGTATCATCATTCGAAGCATCATCACTATCTGAAGATGAGCTATTGTTTTCCATTGCTTTGACCAATTGCATTGCCTTCATAACGCGTTTCTTTTTTTCGCAAGAATTTCTTTTGTTGTTGTTTACGTCGTAACGATTCAACATCGCTGCTGCTGCTATTGCTGCTACCAAAGACGCTCGTCGATAACGCTCGATAAAGTGTGCGCTCCGATGTTGTTAGATTTAGTTCGTCTTCGATTGATTTCTTGTCATCATAAATCAATCCTGCTGCTTCATCTAATGCGGACTGTACACGCTTGAGCTCTTCGGAATTAAGCTCAGCAAGATTTTTATTACAAATTGTAGTCTTTGTCTTTGTCTTCGCTGTTTTGTTCTTCAGTTGTGTAGATTTTTCGCTGTTTTTGAGTTGAGATCCGCAGCTGGTTGGTTTTATATTTTTTAAGCTTTTCGTACTTTTCTTTTGGAGATATGCGCAACTCGGTTTCTGTTCAGTTTTATTGTTTGTTGTGCTCTTTGCTACGGTTTTCTTACACAATGGCCAAAACATTTTAGATTTTCAGTCGCTTTTTTTTTTGTGAAATTTGAAAAACTTTCATGAGATTTTGAAAATAAATATTTTTTTTCTATTATTGATTTTTGAAACTTATAATTCAATGGCTTAATAAATACTGACATTAATTTCGCAGTGTTTTGAATTGGAAATATGAATAAGAAATATACATTAAATTTTTCACACAAAAGCTATATAATTTGGTTTACGTTTCCGCTCAAAAAGAGAATAGAAAAAAAATGTATATGTTCTGCAAAATAAAAAATTGAAAATTCAAATTTCGATAGTATCACATGGAGCAACTATAAAAAGATGTAGTACTCCGCATCGCTCTCTTTCTATTTTGCTTACATATTTTGTTGAATTTTGTTTAGTATGTGAAGTCAACTGTAGTGCGAAGAGTGGTGAAATATGGTGAAAATATGTTTATCTCTCTCTCTTTATCTCTCGTCTATTATGTTGAATTATGTAAGTAAACAGCACCTGTTATAATTGCATCATAGGAGTCACACAGATTATAAGTCTGATTAAAAATATTTATAGATTTTATGGAATTATCTTCGCCTGCCAAATTAAATATGAAGTTTTAGTTTTGTACTAATCTTAAAAATTTTGAATAGTTTTCCATGGATACTTCCCCAAGATGGCTTCATTGATTTCTGAAACTCTAACAAGGGTTGTAAGTTGTGTACACCCAGGTATGTGAAGTACTTTGTGCCGCTCAACTATATGTACAATTCATCTCCACTTCGGGTGTAGAATCTTATTGCTGGGCGGATCGCTACACCTTCTCATTGGGAATTCAGTTCCTCTAATGAATTTGAAGCATGATCCTCAAGCAACTTTTGACTTTAAAAAGAAATTGGTGACAGAGTTTGTTCTAATAATATAATTTATCATCAAAATCACCATTCACTTTAAGAATTTTTTTTGAAGAATCTCTTCCGCATTTACATTTTGTCTCAATTCAAATGCAATGCTTCTCAGCTCGTCGCAACAACGTTAAATGAAAGTTAGCTTAAAAAGTTTTACCATATCGCAAGAAAATTATATGCATAAAGTTCTGTGAAACTTAATAATTCTGTTTATCTTAACAATTGAGTAAAATTCTTAAAATGAAAATTGATTATGCAAACAAAAGATTGAAACAGCGAACTCTGTGGATAGTATTCGCACATACATAACTTACAATCTCAATCTGGCTTTTAATTAATTAACAATGACGAGCTAAAATTTCAATTAATTAAAAAAATATGAGCAGTGTAATTGAAATTAAAAAAAAAAAAATAAAAAATAATAATATAATTATAAGCGACAAAGAAATGAGATAATAATAAAAGAAAGAAATACGCAAGTGATAACTTAATGTGAGTTTGCTTTTATTGTTGCATACTTATGTGCGCACAGGTTGTCCAGCAGCTCAGCTCAGTGCTGTGCTTAAAAGCTTTGCATTAACTATTTAAAAAGGACTTATCTAGTGGCGTTTTATATTTTTATGCAATTGTGTCGTGTCGACAGCGATGGTGTTGAACGTTACTATAGCTCAAAGCGTAAAAAAAAATTGTGTAAAAAAATAAAATCACAAAAAAAAAAAAAAAATATAATAAAAATGGAGAATATTATTAGAAAAAAAGAATAATATGAAAATTGGTGTCAGCTATAGCTGGCGGACATTTTCTGCATTTAATGTACATGAGCATATGCATGTGTGTAGGTCATATGAAATAAAAAAGAATAAAAACATTTTAAAATAAAATAACTCAAATTTTAACTTAAAAAATGTAGGGTATATGAAATACTAAAAATAACTTCTTATTCCATAGCGTATCCAATAAAGTTAACGAATGTGTGGCAGCTTGTCTAAAAGGCAACGAAATATAAAAGCTAAGAAATGAAAAGAAGAACACTCGCCGGAAAAAAAAAGAGCTTGTATTTCATTGTTAAAGTGTGCGTAATTTCTTATTTCCGCGCTGAAATGCTGAAGTAGTATACACTGCAACTTCGTTTCCTGTGTTTGAAGTGAAACATTTCCTTACCTAGCTTCCGTGTAAAAAAAAAAAAACAAAAACTCTAACGAAATTGTTTAAAAATGCATTGCTTTGCAAACAAATCCTAATACGCGTTCACTGTAAATGGTCTAAGATAGCGCAAGGAAAATTGTAACTGAGCGCGTTCTTGTTTTCTTTTTGATCCTTCTTTATATTCGTTCTTGTTTTTTTACGCAACGTCCTGCGGCACTTAGTAGCAGTAGCAAACAATAACAGTAGCAACAGCAACAGCAGCAGCGAAAGGTAGTTGCAACAAACCGTATACATAGTAATGGCATAAATTAAAATGCAGCTAAAAGTGTTGTTGTTTGCTTTCATGATGCTGCCAAAGCACCTAAAAGTATGCAACGACGCCAGTTAGCATATGTGTGGAAATAACTAACAATAAGCAAAGAAACCTACTTAATGTGCATGTGTGTGTATAGAGTGCGTTTGTGGTAGCATAACATACAAAAAGAAAAATGAAATTACTTTCTATAAATAAAACTTTTGTTAAAATTATTCCTTGTTGAAAAACAGAATATGTTGCATTCTTGAGGCGTTCAAAAGTGTAAATAAAATTCCTGTTGCGAATAATTTTTACTTATTAAATTTTTCAAGATTCTCAAAGGGGATGTTCTTGTTGAAATATAATTTCTTTCATTGCCTCAACAACAGCATTCTGTTTTTAATATAAACGAATTTATGGAATTTTCATTAATTTTTTTCAGAGACTTAATTAACTAGACAATCCAAAGAATATCAATTGGTTAAGTTTTCAGAGTCCTTATAATAGTCTAAAAAGTACTCTGAAAATGCTGATAAAGATTACTCTTATCTCCATTTTTTCCCTTTCTTGATTAACCAAGAGAAATCGATTGTCTCGACAATTCCCTAGTCTCTGGATTGTAGTCCAGTGGATACAATGCCTAGAAAGCTTGGTGAGTTGGAATAAGTATAAAAAAGCTGTCGAACAAAATTAAATAGCATTAAAAATTTGCTGTTGAGAAAAGTGAGATGTCTTTTTGAAACTTATATCTCTGAGACTGTTTCAATGATTTTTGCAACACATTTCCGAATGATGTTAAACGGTGCTTTATAATCGTATCAGATTTCTAGAAGCCACATTGTCTGGCCTAAGTTTCGACTAGATCATCAGAATTCTTGAATTCCTAAGACAATACCTATGAGTTTCACCGTTATACTTGAAACTTTTATACTGTTATACTCTAAACTATTTTACTGCTACACTGATATACTGCTTCACTGCTTCACTGATATACTGCTACTCTGTTATACTGCTAGACTGTTATACTTCTACACTGTTATACTGTCATAATTTAAACTGTTATACTGCTACACTTTTAGTCTGTCTCACTGTTATACCTCACTGTTATACAGCCTAACTGTTACACTATTAAACCTGTGCTCTGACAAACTGTTATGCTGTCAAACCTGTACTCTGACATACAACTATACTGTTAAACTGTTATAATTTTACACTGTTATACGAGTGTAAAGTTATACTGGTAAACTGTTATACTGGAAAACTGTTATATTGAGAGACAGTTATACTGTTAAACTGTTATACTGTTTTTTTTTTGTTAAACTGTTATACAGTTATACTTTTATACTGGACCACTGTTATACCGGAAAACTGTTATACTGATTTACTGTTACACTTTTATACTGCTACTGTGAGGCGTATAGTAAATTGTGCTTACTATGATAATTTTTCTAAAATCTTTCGCTATTCGATTTCAGAATTAAAACTCAACGCTGCGTATGCATGATAAGACAAACAAACAATTTCTTTTTTCAACACCTTTATGCATCATCTTTCAAATATTGCTTTTGCTATTGTCTTGCTTTCTCTTTTTCTCGAAATATCTTTCATTGTGTTTCTCTTTCTAGTTTTCACACATAACCAATTTAAAAACAATTTCGAATAAAACCACAAATGCAAACAGCATTTGTGCATCAAGTTCTTTTTTATGCATGTATGAAGTATAAAGTCAGGCATTGTCTACTTCTACACACTTCACCGCTCAAGTGCATACCTAAAAATTTTCCTTCAGTTTTATTTTCTTCTTTTTTTTTATATTTTTTGTCAATGGAATTCGAACATATTAAAAAAGTATTTTTCAAACAAAAAAAAAAAAAAAAATAGAGAAAACGCAACAAATAAAATGAAAAATTCATTTCTATAGAAACGCATACAATGCGCTTTTTTGTGTAATTTTATTTTCCGGTTTATTTTTGTAAGAGTTTTTTCTCTTTTGTTTTGTTTTTTTTTTGTGGTGACTTTTTGATGCACAAAGATTTTTATGAACAAAAATTGAAATTCAATGTCGCTGCTTTATTAAAAAAATTTTTCGCACATTTTAACAATTTTTGCTAAAACGCCCAAGGATATGCAATAGAAAAAATATTGATGACGATTTTTTAGGCAGTGAAGTGTTAAACGTGACAGCGCACTTTGATGTAAAAAGAAACGAAAAACAATAAAATGGCGAATGTTTGGCGCGTTTGATAAGTTAAGTTTTCCATTATTATTAATAAATTCCTTTTTTTAAGTGCAACGAGGCGTATGCGTTATTTTTTGCGCTTTTGTTATATAACGTATACGCCATGGGCAGCAATTATTGCTTTTATTAACTTTTATAAGTCAAGAAATGATTAAATTTTAACATCTCACCGCAATATTTGGTATAAAATCGAAAAGATAAAAAATTTTCATGTGCTGTGCAGTTCACCTAAAGAACTTCTTACTTACTGCTTCCTTAATGCAATATTTGAGTAGATACTTTGCTGTTAGCTGTAAGTGAAATTGATGTTGATGAATTCGTTGCAGTAGTTGAATTTTAAATGAAATTGAAAATGTATTGAATGAATTAAGTGTCTGTCTGTCCATCTATCTGGACTGTATGTCCTTCTGTATATAACCTGCTCACTCTAACACTTTATCTCTATTTGCAGCGTTGTTGAAATTAAAATTTAGTCAAGCGTAAATGCGCATACAAGTCTCTCTCTCTATATAAAGTGCACAATGAATGAATGAACGAATGAAAACGAGAACTTCAAATTGTGTATGCGTGTGTGTGTGGCATGATGCTGGTAATGGCGATCAGATCAGTAGCTGCAACAACACAGCTGCAGGCAATGCAGTTTAAATTAATTGCATTTCGCATAAGAAAAATTTTTGTAAATTACACAAGAAGCGACAGACACACAGACGGACAGACAGACAGAGAGATAAATAGATAATTGAACAGACAGACGGACAGATTGAGACAGTTTTGTTGATTTTTAACTGCTACAACAAAATGATAAGTAAACACAAAAGGTTTTTGTTTTTGTTTTTTTTTTTTTATTTTTATTTTGAAAAGAAATGAAAACTTATTTAATTCGAATTTACTCTCTCATTCTGTATAAAACTTTTGAGTGCAATTGAAAATTAACTTCGACAACTAATAAACGCCTGCGGCCAAAATAAACAAGCCGGCAAATTTAATTACATTTAAAGCTCAACACACACACACACACACACACACACACACAAAGTAAGCTGATACTGGGATGCTATAGACGGCGGCAGGCGTTAATGCTTAAAATGTTGAAAGCTGTTAAGTCATTGAGGCGTAGCATAAATTCTTATTGGAACAGTAAAACAGTTCAGTACAGTACAGAAGCGATGTTGCAAGCAACATTTAACTGCTGCTTAATCAATTGGATTTTGAATGGTGTGCTAATGGCTTTGGGCAACAATTGGGCGAACACTTTTCAGCATGATAATGAGTTATACACACAAAGTCACAATATGCTATGAGTGGGTGTGTGAGTGTGTGTAACATTGAACATTTATAGCAATTTAAATGGCATTTGTGATTTATTTGAAGCATACGCTTAGGCGTTAAGCTGTGCTTTAAGTTGTACGCTTTTAGATTTGATATATTTGGCAAAACTGACTGCGAACACAAATCGAACAAAGTGTTAATCTATAAAAAAAGAAAAAGAAAAAGAAAAATGAATAATAGTTTTAAATGTTGCTTAGCAGCTGCAGTGTTTATTTTAAGCTATTATTTTTTTTGGCTATACGCCGGCTATTTTATAGTTTTTTGTATTTTTGAAACATCATTTAAATATTTTGTAAGATCATTTAAATATTTAAAAATATAATTATAGTCCACAAAAATATGTTGTACCTGGTTGTGGGCACCCTTGAAAAGTCTAATAATATTCAAAATAAATGAATAAAAACAAAAGCACTATTATTGATGAAATTAGCTTATGGCTTAGTTGGTGTCTTGGTACGTTTTGTTGATAGTTTGGCTAGTTTTCCTTCCGTTTATGCTCTATCCGGTAGGAAACAGACGCAATTAGGGTGCCCACAACCGAAAAAGCTACAGATTTTTTAAACATACCATGTTTTACAGCACTCAAATCAATATGATATACTTGCTGTTCAAAAAATATGCAGGAGTGCCCATAACTATGGGGTGCCCACATGTGGCACACTTGCCCTATGTAGTGCATTTAGTCTTCGACACCACCAAACGAATAACTATGACTATTAAACCTTTCAATGTGATAACTGCGTGCTAAGCTCACAAAAAAAAAAAAAAAAAAACTTTAATATTAGTAAAAGGACTAAAAAGGAATCTATAAAAAATCACATCACGCCAAGCCTTAAGTAGCCATTTATCAGTGTAAATAACGCCACGACGCAGCGCATAACATAAATAAAACAAATATTATTCAAAAACGTATTTTTATTATTTTTTTTTCGTTTTTGAAATGTAAAAATCTCTTTAAACAATTTATTCTATTTGGGCAAGCTTAGCAGCAAAAAAAGGAAAAATATTTTCATATGCAGCATTCCATTAGATACAAAAAATTTATATAATATATGCGATTCATAGCACAAATGGATGACCCTCAATAAAAATTATTATGAATGAACAAGAGAAATCCATTGACCCAAACCCTTTGGGCATACATTCGCATATAACGGCGTAAGGACAAAGTGTTTCTTAAAAAAAAAAAGAATGTAGCATACAAATAGGCGTTTGTTGTTTTATGCATTGGCACGTGCATTGCTAACAAAAAAAGGACAATATATTTGTCTGCTTGAATAAGTTTCAAATTTTAGTAGATAAATAATAAAAACAAAAAAGTATCATACAGCATTATAAATGTGTTTTGTATAAAATTGAAAACTTTACACGTTTGTAATGGAGCGTTCTGAAGCGTGTAGCTTATTTGAGGTGCTATAAATTCAAAGCAGCTAACTTTCAAAAACAAATTTTTCAATAAATGTTAAAAAAAAGGATGCGATATAATTTGTGCTAATGAGTTGTGCTAGACTTTGAATTTGAGTTGTTTTGAATGCTGTAGCGCATTTAAATTTCGTATTAAAAAAAAAAAAACATAAAAATAGAAGGGTTCCCCAAACATCTAATTCATATTTAAACTTTTATTTAGCTGCTTATTTTCAATATTTATTTATTTTTGCATTTATATTTAAAATGTTTATTTAATATTTTTTGTTTATAATATTTCCAAGTGTTGAATAAATACAAAAGGCGAAATTCAACAATTCACTTTCATTTCATTTCGCTGTCGCATTGAATGTATTGCAAAGTTGTATCCATTAGCGCGTCCATGGCCTAAAATTCACTTCAAATAAACCAAAAAAAAAAAAAAAAAGAAAGGACATACAGTGTTATCTTACATAAATATTTTACTTTTTTATACTTTAAACACACTTGCACATCATTGCTGCTGTTGTGGTATAGCAGTAGCGTACACAGAGAGAAAAATGGGTCTACTATAATGTTGGCCTACAATTTGTGCTTAAACTTAATACCAGAAAGACTCTTGGAGAAGATGGCGTAGGCAACGAGACGCTCAAGTTGCTCCCCACAAGGGCCTTGCTACTTCTGAAGCTTATATTTAATTGCTCTTTGAGGCTTAGCTATTTTCCGAAAGCCTGGAAAAGTTGCGCTGTTACAATGATCCACAAGCAAGGAATTGGATTCTTACAGGCCTATTAGCCTACTTTTTTCTTTGGACACTCCTGATGGGCAGCATGCCTTTCTCACACACCAATTTGGATTTAGGAAGCAGAACAAGGGTGTTTCATCTAGGACTAAAACATCGCCAAAAGTGTGAATGTGATCTTTGCAAATTGAAGGCCAAAATGTCCGGATGTGACCCTGCAAGATGTCACCCTTGAACACAAATCCCATCATAAATACATTGGACAACTTGCCTATTTTTTTTAACTGTGTAGTCCTTTTTTTTTTGGATATCCTTTGCCTCTTTCTCAATACGTACGCGCAATTTGGCTAGAAGCAGCTAATAGCCTGAATGCTATTTTTTTGTGTTGTTGTTGTCTGCCACATCGACGTGTTGTCCTTTTCAATTATGCCAATGGCAACAATACCCGCAAACACACACACAGACACACACAAACAAACCACAAGAGCCGCATTACAAAAACAATACTGAAAGGAGGGCTGTATGTTTGTATGTGTGTGTGTGTGTATCAATGAATCGCTGCGGTATTGCTACTTTGTGGTACTTAAGTATTTTTCAATTTTACACGTCTCGAAAATGCTACACTCTCTTGCTCCTCTCTCCCATTTGTACGTCAATTGGCATTGTTATTCTTTTGCGTTTTTTATTTTATTATTTTTATTTTCTTTTTTTTTTTTTTTTGTACTTTGTGGCATCATTTTCTGTGTGGTCTTCTCAGTCTTCTATGTCGTCGTCATCGTCGTCGTCGCTGCTCATCTATTTTTCGCGTGATATTTATTGGTAACAAAATAATTCCAAGCACGTTCATTTGATTACATTAAAACGAAAGTGGCTAAAAGGATATCGCGCTCTTGTTATGCTGTCCACCACCACCACCATTCAGTGGCCCTGTTAAGTATAGGCGAAGCAACGCTAGGGAGTTGCCATATTCAATTGGGAGCTTATGCCGTAGATGCTTACTGATTTCTTTTCTTTTTTTGCTTTGCGGCAACGGAAGCTGCTACTTATTTTCAACATAAATAAGTTTTGTTTTTTTTTTTAAATAAATAAGTAATATAATGACTTCCGTTCACATTCTTTGTGACGTGTTGTTGCGGTATTTTTCGTTTTTTTTTTTTTTTTGGATGTTGCTATTTGAAAAGTAATGAAACAGGTGGACCAATACTTTTTTTTTTTGGTTACACTGCATCAAATAGTTGAGTTGGGGATAAACTTATAGTTTTTCGATAAATATTTTCTTTAATCTTTTTATTTAAAAAATACTTTGTCCTGACTGAGTGGATATTTTTGTAAAGTTCAAAGAGTAAAAGAGTAATTTTAAAAATTTCATCACAGATGTACCCCATAACGCTGTGCGATATTCCGAAAAGAGCTTGAAAGCTAGCGGAGTTATAGCCATATTACTGAATTTTTTTTTTTTTAAATTTTGACATTGGGTTTCAAATCTAGATCTAGAGACTTTTGAAATTTGGAGAAACTCTGAACAATGTTAATATATTTCGATTGTTAAACCTAAGGCCCCTTGAGGCACCCAACTTCGATTGTTGCAATTTTAAATATGTTTATTACCACTTTTTGTTAAAATGCATACTATGAAGTGAAGTGTTTTGGATAATATTATTCTTTACATTTTTTGTTACATTCATCGATGTTTTCAAAATTATTACCGTTAGCACCACAGCCACCATAAACAAATTTTTTGCACTGATTTTCAGCAGAATTATAACCAAAACGCTCAAAATATGCTTTACAATGGCCTTCTTCAATTTCGAGTCCACAAATAGCTATAAAAGAAAATAATTTTGAATTTTTTTCTTCAGTGTACAATTATATATGTAATTACTTACGATACTTAAGTCCCATAGTATACGGCATTAAAAGCACAGCAGCAATTATATGCAAAATTAGAAAAGATTTCATTTTTTGTTTTTGTTGCACGAATGTGAACTGTTAAAATCGTTCTGCGCGAAAATGTTTTCAATTAAATATTTAATTTCTACTCTATCCAATCGAATTTAATGGAATTTATCGGATTGAGGCATATAAAATTGTATTGATTATTTTAATCTAGTTTTCATGCTAAATTATAAGAAACTTTTTACCCTATAAACTAATCAAATGAAATGGAATATTAAACGTGACGTCATGAAAGAGTGGCAGGAGCTATATTTTATCCGGATCTGGGGATCAGAAAGTCTTTCAAACTTCTCGATTACACCCGCGTCCCCCCCTTTCAAGCAGAAGTGAATAAAATGCATGAAGCTATGCACTATCAGAAGGAAGGCAGCTAGTACACAAATTCTTAGATAGCCAAGCAGCGTAGAAACCACTTGACTGAAGCCTATATCACCACAAACAAAACTATTCAGTGCCACCGAGCAATGGGGTGTATTAACTCCGACATTCATTCAGAGAGGAGCATGACAGGAATTCCTATGAATATGCCAAAATGAATCTGCTAAACTTGGCAGATATAGGACTTCTTCTTCTAATTTCATTACATAAGCGAACCTAAGCAAACAGCTCATCTCATGCCCCACAGAAACAGAAACACTTTATGCGTGTTGGTAGAAGCTCTCACGGGATTCTGCCTGCTTAGAGGGCATATCGCTCATCTAGGTGTAGTGTCAAATGACTTATGCAAAACGAAGAAAAGGAATTTATAGAGCACCGTCACTGTCCAGCCCTTGGAAGAATGAAGTGCACTGCTCGGGGTTTTTCAATAATCTGATAAAAATTCAACCGGTCTATATTAACCGGTCTAGATGTTTTCGTAAGATGATAAAACAGGTTCGGGTGAGGGGATCATAATAAGCGATCCTATGGTATCACAATGGGTCTCCTCTGTGCTATATGACATTCAAGGTTTCTTTTCATAAACAAAATATAAGTCATACCCAAAATATTTCCGGACATTTACGAATTTACTAAAGTCTCAATAGAGACTGCGCCAAAAGCAATTGCGTCGCGACTTGATACGGCTCAGTGCAATGCTTATTATATTAGCCATGGTCAATAGCAATAATTTAATAATTCACGCCATAGAATTCTTGAGAAAAATTACTTACGATTTGCTGTCTGCTTTAATAATAAAAATATTTCGATTATAGCAAGCAATGACATAGAAGAAAATTTTGTTAAAATATAAACAAGCAAAATGTTAATAAAAATTTTTACTAAAAAAACAATAAATATATCAGCAGAAATTCTAATAAAATTTTGAATTCATTTTACATAAACCATTTGACATTTTGTATGACATGAACAAAAGACGGACAGATGGACGGACGGACAGACAGACAGATAGCACAATTTGTAGCACGTTCGAACAACGAAATTGTTTGGCTTATCGCATGAAAAATTTTTGAGTTTTGAGATAAAGTTTAAATAAAAATCAGAAAAAAAGACAATTTTAAACTGAAAATCTAACACAAAAATTTTTAAGTAAATTTCATAAAATTTATTTATTTATTTTCTATTTTTATTTTATTTTTTATTATACAAACATTTTAAGCAATGACATGATAAAGAGCTATTGACTTTTATTGGTTGAATGAAGTGAAGTGAGTTGTTTTGTTATACATACAAATGAATGAATGAATGCAAGCATGAATGAATGAGCTACTTGTGAATATATTCAAAGCGGAAGATGATTTATTATAAACGATTTTTTTCATTTATTTCAGTTTCTTCTTCTTCTGCATCATCTTCTCTGACTTGACATAAGTCACCACAAGAGCAATTTTTCAACTAATGAGCAAAGCAGACATTGTTGAATGACATCAAGAGACAGAGAAAGAAAGAGAGAGAGAGAGAGACATTAAGAATATATAGTGTGATTTAGATACACACACACACATATGCGGTACATAATCTAATGATGTATCTCAGGTGTTTTCCTTTAGATACATTCTATAAAATTCTTCTTTTCGTTACATTTTTGGCTTAAGCTTTGCTGCGAAATTTATAAGTTGCTATTTATTTGGATCAAACGCTTTGATTTGGATACAAAATACAAAAACTGTGTGTGTGTGTGTGTGACTGTAATAAAGCGGCACACTTAATTTGCTACATTTTTGCTTTAAGATACTTTTTTCTTTTGGTATACTGGAAAGAGTTGTCTGTTGCGATAAAACAATAATTGCTACAAAATACAAAATTTTTTATGTTTCTTTTATATTTCGCTGCTGCAATTTGCTGCACATTAAAATTATCGCATTTAACTCATGAAAATATACAAAGAAAAAAGTTACTTAAAAACAAACAAATAAGAACAAAAAAATTTATACGCGCAAAGTTCTTGTGTCTTCTTGCGGTTTTATGTTGCAATAATAATAATAAGAATAATAATAATAATAATATTGCGGGAGCATTCTTATTATTACAATATTTTTATCGTTTTAATGCGTTTTCTTTTTACAGTTTTTGAATTGGTTAGAATTTTCGTGCTACACAAAGAAAGATAAGCGCAAAGATGTGGCATAAAGCATATTAATGTTTACTTAAGTCATATGTCGAAAACATTTAAATGGATTTTGTTTGTACAATGAGAATATATATTTTACTTACAATTAGTTTTTATCATATTGTAACGTGCTTCTCTCTCTTTTTGAAGTTTGCAAAATTATTTGTGCTGAATAGTGAAAAAAGTTTAAACAGTTTTATTCAAATTTTGAAGAATTCACATATTCAGCTTTTTCTATTTAAAAAGCTTATTTAATGTTTGACTCGAAGAAATTTTTCTAAAAATGTTTCTATGTCCGCTATGTACTTTGTAACTATACAACCGGTGAGTCTCAAACTGTTTTCATTTGAAAGGCATGAATGCTAGTATAATTATAGAACACCTAAACAAATACAAAATTCGGTTCATTCATGAAAACCCGTATAGTTAGACTATCTAAACAATCCAGAATTTCTGCAAGTGAAAGAACAGAACGGGTATCTTATATATTGCAGAGATGTATGATTTTATTAGATAGCTCACATTTGTTAATTTTTCTTTTGTGCTTGTTTAAATGAGTTTCAGATTGCATCTCATCATCTTTACCAGTGAATCTCCAGTAAACATAGCTCAGCGAGATAAAGATTATGTCACACTCTATGCACAAAAATTGAATTGTCTAATTTAAATTGCCACAATGCGTATCTGCTACTTTTGGCATGATGGTAATTTAAGATATTGTACAATTTTTAATTTAGTTTATCTAAATAGTTGTCATATGCTGTGTTAAGCAGTATCTAACTAATTAGTGAAAAACAATAAATGAAAGTTTGTGTATTATAAGTGCTCTCTCTCTCTCTCACTGAAATATCAAAAACTAATCGAAAAACACACAAAGTATTACTTCAGCTCAAAGCTTATACAAAATATAGAATAAATAAATATTGAGCTCTTCATTTTATGTGGGACAGCAACTAAAAATACGAAAATAAAACTTTGCACCTAATTAGCATGTAATTCAATATGTAATTCAAAATAATTACGGTTGATCATAACTTACGAACGGACACACACCCACACATACACATATACACAGCGCGTTAAATAACATATTAGTTGAGCAAGTGTGTGTGTGTGTGCGTTATGCCCAAAGCTTAAAAATTGCATTATAATGTATTGTATTCGCGTATATTGTACATTGTGCATGTATGTGTATGTTTGCATTACTTTAGTCCGCTTAACAATAAAATTTTCGCATAACCACATGCAAATTAGCTAAACGACAGAGATGGCATGTGTGTGTGTGTTAGAAAGAGTCGAGTATGTATACTAAAATTATACACAAAATGCATTATAATCTACTAGTCGACTAGCTAACCAGCTAACCGCTAACCCATTCAGCTAACAAAGTATGTAAACCAGCAGCAACATTTCTATCAAAAAAAAAAAAAAAATAAAAAAAAAAATACAACAAAATTGTCTGCTTTATGTCTATATCGATCTATATTCAGATATATACTATACAATATATAAAAACATCGAAATCCTCTTGAAATACGCTCAAATGCATAAATTGCAATAATATGTTAACAAAAAAATAGACAAAAAAAAAAAAAATAATAAATACATTGGTGCAAATTTTCATTTGCATTTGATTTTGTATACTAAGCCATAGGGTTGGCAAAATAAATCACTTTCGGTGATTTTTTCACAGTGATTTAAAAATCGCAATGTCACACAGCGACTAAAATTAGTTATTTGCGATTTTCTTGCTGCTCAGTGAACATGTTCAGTTAACGGCGATTTGCTTAAATCACTCTTCGCTAATCACACTGCGATTTTAAAATCGCTCTTTTTGCTAACACTAATAAGCCAAGCTGTCTGTCTGTCTGTCAATTTTTATTTATTTTTTATAAATTGGATTATACTGAATTGTTAGTAAATATGTTTTCGTTCGCTGTTCTTTTTAAATCGATAAACATGATTATAATTTGTTTTGTTTTCCTTTTTGTTATTTAGTTTTTGTTTTTTTAGAGCTTTACACAATTTATTGTATATGAAGCTGACAATCGTTCGTTTTTAAAAAAATTTTTTAAGGCTTTTCAACCAAACCAATGCTAATACATTTTAGTTACTGAAATGAAAAATAAAATTTTGTTGCATAATATAAGTTTTTTTCTTATCAGATAATTACTGAAGTTCGAATTTGATTTCGATTTCGATTTGCTTGCTTTGTGAGTTGAAAGCAAAAAAAAAAAAAAAAAAAAAATGGCGCTTTAATTAAACTTTGTCGGAAACGATTTTCTGAAAAAGTTTCGGTAATGTTTTTAACACAAAAACTTTCAACTTCCGTTGCAATTTAAGTTTGTTTTTTAAAAAGTTATATATTTATTTCGATGCACTGCATGGAGAGTACTTGAAAAAAAATATATGTTAAGTTTTTTTTTTCTGAAGTTTTGTAACGTTTTAAGGTAGTGTATGTACGTAAATTATGTCTGTCTGTCTGGCTATCTGGCTGTCGATTTGCCTGTTTATCTATGTTATCTATGTTATCTATGTTATCTATGTTATCTATGTTATCTATGTTATCTATGTTATCTATGTTATCTATGTTATCTATGTTATCTATGTTATCTATGTTATCTATGTTATCTATGTTATCTATGTTATCTATGTTATCTATGTTATCTATGTTATCTATGTTATCTATGTTATCTATGTTATCTATGTTATCTATGTTATCTATGTTATCTATGTTATCTATGTTATCTATGTTATCTATGTTATCTATGTTATCTATGTTATCTATGTTATCTATGTTATCTATGTTATCTATGTTATCTATGTTATCTTTGTTATCTAATCAATCGAAGTGTATCTCAAATTCGTTTTAAACTAAGCCACAAATGTATCATTGCTTTTTATGACTATTTCTACAAAATCCGACATAAATGCCGCACAGTAAGTAAGTATATATTTATTTATATATGTATATACAGACACATATTCATATATAAATATCGCAGACTCGCATGTACACTTGCATGTAGTACTGTAGTCAAAGTCGCGTATGCACTGAAATCGAAGTGTAAAACCGAACATACGTTCATAAATTTAAAAATTGTAATATCCCTCTTACGGAAATGACAATTTATTGGTGGTTTTTACTATTGCAATTTATTTTAACTCCACAAGGAAATACATTGCGGATGTAACACCCAAAAAGAAAAATGCACTGAACTGAACTGAATGAGGCGGGAAGTAAGCATATATGTTACAGATGGACGATCATGTTGCCACAACTCAACCTATATAGTATATGTACGATATATATATCCAGAGTCACAAATAAACAAACAAATACATAAGCAAACACAAGCAAATACAAGTCCTTTCACTGTTCTTGACTGCGCTTTTCGGTAAATATAAATACAGATATTTATATATATATATATATATATATATATATATATTTATATAGATACATATATACATTGTACAAATATCGGCTGTGCAAATTGCTTCACATCAACTGTAAAGTAAAGTACACGAATGCGTTGAATCGTTGTATCGAACTCTTGGACCTTTTGCTACTGCCACTGCTGCTTGCTTCTTTGCTTCTGTTTCTGAACCACAACGTTTTGGAAATCTGTTAAGTCATTGACACTCTGTATACATATGTACTAAATACAATATGCATGCGTTTTGTTGTTGTGGCTGCCGTTGCCGTTACTGTTGCTGCAGCTGCATCTTTTGACTTGTTTTGTTTATTTGTCCTGAAAAAAAAAAAGGAACAGAGTAAGAAAGTGGCAGTTGTGCAAACAGGTACAATATTTGACTTAGCAGTGCACTGAAATCCTTGCACAAATAAAAACGCAAGCTGGACTTTAGCTTGTTTAAAGGTACAAAATAGGCATCATATGTGTTGTTGTCTGCCAAAAAAAAAAACGCTGTAAGTCCACATATCTTTGCCTAAAGTAAACCAATACTTACATTTTGTCTGGGTTGAAAAAAAAACTGCAATGATTTGATTTTGTATTTTGTGGTTCTTTTGATCCGTTGCAAGTTTTCGTGAACTTCAAACTTATGCAGGCCATTAGTAATGCCAAATTGTCTGCAAAAGTATATAAATTAATAACTTAATAATATTTTTTGCACATATTTGCCCCATATAATAAAACAAAAGCAAAAAAAATGCACCAGAAATAAAAAAAGTACTTAAAAAATTAAAACAATGCTCATAAGCATATCAGTTTGTCTAAGGTATATAGCAGGTAGGTATAAAACCTTCCAAATGCTTAAAAATGTTGAGGGTGCCAATTAATAATAGTTCTGTGCCAGGGTGCCACATAAATTTAAGTCAAACCATGTTCATTAAATGTACATTTGCTTTAATTTACGCAAATCTTAAGCTAATTTGAGCAACAATAAGAATAAAAACCAAAAAAAAAAAAAAAAAAAAAACACATGCAAATTAAATACATAAAATACAAGAATAGTAAATACTTTAATAAAGCGTTCTTTAGCAACTCAGTCGAATGTTGTATTTAATTGCGAATGAGGCAAATTAAGCTGCTTCTTGTTAGTTAGTTACATACAACTTTAGTATTACTAACGTTCAACAAGAATATACATCGAAGCCAATACAGCTACAGTTGCCATTTTACTACTTGCTTTTTACGGCATTTTTACTTTTACTATGCGCTCTTCTACTTGTTTTTGTGCTATAAAAAAGTATATTAATTTTGTTAAGACATTTGCAATTCATTAAACATGTATCCTGATTAAAGTACTTGCTCTGGCATTAAAAGTTTGCTAGATATGTTCACTTGTCCGTCCGTCCGCTTTTTGACAATTTTTCTTCTAAGCTTAACACATTATAGTGTATTAAAACTTCGTTGTTGCAGCTGTTTGTATTTGTATTATTGTATTTTTTTTTATTTTTGCTGCCACTTTGTTCATTTAGCATCTTGTTGGCATCAATGTTCTTGTTTCTTGTCGTTTATATGAGCTATTAATGTATTTCTCGTTTGGTTCTCTTAATTTTTGTTATATTTTTGGTATGTGTGAAATTCTATAAATAAATATTTTAGTTTCTTTAATACTGAACATAATTAAATATAATATTTGTTTGTTGCTGTATTTTTTTATAGATAAAATAAAAAAAAATAGTATTAATTAAATTTCAACATATGAAAGTAATTTATAACTGTTGCTCTTTTTGCTTATTAATGCAAACTAATTTATTTTCGGTGACTTAATGCATAAAAATTTTTATATGACATCAGCGAATTTTTTTGGTTTACATAATTATTATTATTATTAAATATTTGCATATTAATCATGTTTGCTTGAATGTTTAAGTTTAATAAGTTTTTTTTTAACAAATTGCTTTTAATTTATTAAAAAAACAAAAAACATAAAAAATAAATAATAATAAAAGTTAATGTCACTCCCGGAAGTTATGCACCAAATTTAGTCTTTTTATTCAATGTAGAAAAAATAACATTATTGTTGTTAATGAGCTGATAATGAATATATTAAATTTTTTTTTTGTCATATTAAAAAAAAATTATACACTGCATGTGTGCATTTTTTTGGAGAGTATATAGCAATATTAACTTTTTTAGTGCAGACTTTAAAATATTAATTTAGTTAAAGAAACGGTTTGTATCTTTTATTTTAATATGAAAATGAAACAATGACTAAAATAAAAACAAATCAACTTTTTGCTCCTTGAAGTATGCTATACTTTTTACAATTCAACAATTTAAATCAATAATGGCCAGTTTCAAACCGGTGATTTTGTTTAGTTTAGGTTTACTTGAATATGAGTGTTTTGATTCAGGTAAATAATTCCACATATGTGCTTAACAATCCAAGAGTACCGTTGTCGTTTAAGCATGTAAAGGGTATTAAATAGCAGAGTATCATAACTTAACTCATTTTTTTGTTTGCATTAACTGCGTTTATGAAGTTCATTTATTTTATGGTAATTTTTTATATTTTTTTGCAATGATTTATTTTTAAATGGTTTTTTTTTTATTTGTTTTGTCTTTTATAAATTTTATTTTTCATTTTTGTTAATAAATTTTCCGTACGCTTTTTTCGGTGTCGTGTTAATAGATAAATTTACTCAGCTTGGCGCTTTATTATAAATATGCACATACATACATATATATTTTTGTTATTAATTATGCCAACGTTTGTGTATGTTTTTCATTGGCTTTGTTTATTTGTTTTTTTTTATTAAAAAATATTTTTTTTAGCTGTGTCCATATATATATATTTTTTTAATTTTTCATGTGAGATAAGAATTTATATTAAAATCGTGCTTTAACATAAAATTATTTATATAAAATATTAAAAATGTTTCTATGTCCGCTTTGCACTTCGAAACCATTCAACCGATGAGTCCCAAACATAAATTATAATTATAGACCACAAAAATTATGTATTAGATACATACGGTTCATTCATGAATTTGATATTCGACTTTTCCCATACAAAAAATTTTTTTTTTTACGTTTAATACTAGCCCCAACATATTGTGATGTCACTTAAAAAAAAAAAAAAAAATAAAATTAAATAAAAAAATAGGTATTTTTAAGTGCTTTTTGTATGTTTTCATACTAGCCATAACATATATAAATGACGCTGCATTCAAAAAATAAAAGTACAAAAATGCACTCGAAAAACTGCAACGCCCGTACAACGTAGTACCGCATGCTGTGTATTCGCAAGTAATTTATAAATCAGAAAAAGTATCTAGAGTTTGGTGTTTTTTAGCACTTTATAAATAAAGTTTGCAAATTTAAGCATAATCTTAGCCAAAAAAAAAAAACATATTTATCATAGAAAAATTTCAATGCTGTCACAAACAAAGCAAAACTTTTTTAAGCCATTTTCTGTGTATTTAATAACCAACCAACAAAAAAAAGCACTAATTATCACTTTCACTGTAAACTCAAATTAAATTCAATTTAGAGAGATTTAGTCTCTAAATATTTAGTACAGAAAAACGTAACCACAATTTATAATAACACGTTGGTTGAAATGTTTATGTAAAAAAAATTATAATTTTATTAAATTACTATATTTCTAAATTACTCATACGTCATAAAATTAGTAAGCATTTAATGCTAATTTAATTTTAATGCAATTAACCCAAAAACATAGAAGCAAACAAATATTTGGATGGGCTTTGTTTTCAAATAGTTTTGTTTTGTAGTGTTAATAATTTTGATAGTTTTATCTGCTGATGATTTCATTTTACGCATGAATTTTTTTTAGTCAAAATATTTTCTAGCATACTTTTAGGCATATAAGCCTAGAATTATTGTATGTGTGTGTTTGTGTGCACTTAATATTGTATTCAGTTGACCGTTAAATCATTCAATTGAATGAATTAATTATGCAATAAAAACACACACGCAAATGAAAATATTTGCATGACATTTTTGATTTAATTTTAGTGACGATAAGATATTTGTTTGTATATGTTGAGTGGCATTATTGCATGAACACGAAACCGACAGAGAGTGAGAGAGAGAGAGAGAGAGAAAAAAATTAAATAAATTAAATGAATAAATGGGGAAAAAAAAACTGTTGAAAAATATTGTATAAAATATGAATATGTTCGCACATGAAAGCAACTATAATTCTTCAAGCCAGTATGTTGTCCATTTGATTTATTTATTTTTTTTTTTTTTGCACATATACAATATTTTGTGAAAAATATATGACAGCGTGTGAGAGAGGTTGTATTAAAAAGAAGTTAAATTGCAGTATAAATCGAATAAAGTAGATCATTAGGAGCTTTAAAGTAAAAACATAATTTTTAAACAGCTTATAATTCACTAACAGTTTATGCACAAATCGATATAACTAAAAGACAGCTAATGAGCCTCAATGGCTTTTAAATGTTTATTTGTTTATTATTTTTAGTTGGTTTGTCTGTGAATTTGCGCAAAGAGTGAAAGATCTTCTTTCAAAACTATGAAATTTTTTTGTTATGTTTACCAATTGTCAAAAATCGGTTGTTGTCAATTTATTATAATTTAAAGCATTTCTCTGTGATTTTAAGATTAAGATTTTTGTTTATGTTTTAATAAGTTCAAATCTTTGAACTATTTTTGAAATCAATAATACTGTAAAAAATCCTAAAACCACTGATTTGCCAACTAACAGTTTTTTTATTTGAAGTAAAAACATTTAGATTTTAGTTTAAAAGTTTGAACAGTCTCGCTGAATTTTTATATATTTTTTTACATTTTATTTTGTGTTTGCATTTCACATGCTCTCGCTTCAAGCATATTTTTCTCGACTTATGAATACGTATTTTATTTTTTAAAAAAGAAGAAATATTTTCTCGCACGTGTTTCTATTCAATTTTTTAATATTTTCTTTTATTTATTTTTATTTATTTTTTTTTTTTTGCAGTTTTGTTTCATTGCATCCCATAGCGGCGGCTCTAAAGTCTTCTGCGTCGTTGATTACGTCTTCTGCTTTTAAATATTTCTGTTGCAAGTTGCACAGCATAAAAAAAACTGTTGTATATATTTCAAAATGCAAATATATGTTTTAGTTTTTATGATAAATGACTCCGCGGAGGGACACGCGAAAAATGACAGTGTTTTTAGTTTTTTGGCTGGAAGTGAAGCCTTAATACGCTTTACTCTCTTCATATTTTACAAAAGTCATTTTAAAAAGCAACCATTTTTTAATTTAATAAAAATATTTGTACGTCTGTCTGCATTATTTGTATTAAAGCTATTTCCAAAAATAATGAAAACCTACCGAAATATTTCCCGAGAATCTTTTCAATCTTTCAAATAGTCCTTATGGTGATTTTTTAAAAACTGAGTAATAAATTTCTTTAATAACAATAACTGTCCATCTGTCCGCTCACTAATTCTAGTGGTGTCTCCTGTTGTATGCTCCCTTCTGCTTCATAATATTAATAAACATTTACGCTATGAATTTGTGTGTAGTGTAAACAAAACTTTCTAAAGTTGGCACGCTGCAGACAAATTCACGATTTCTTTCGTTACGTTTTTTTTTTTAAAGGGTGTTTCAATTAGCTGGTGTCGTTGAAGAAAAGCTTTGTCTTGTTAGTTCTTCAAAATTTAAAAAAATATATATATATTTTACTTCTATTAAAGCACCCTTTACTATATATCTATATAAAAAATGTTATATTATTTTCGCATGTTACGTGTGTGCATTGCATGTAAATAATATTTTATTACCAAAAAAAAAAAAAAAAAGAGAAGAAGAACTCGCTACACCAAACTATCAACTGGCAACAACAAAAAGTGCCAGTAACAATTTTAATTTAATTTCGGTACGCATTTCTTTTTTTATATTTTCAGTTTCATTTAGTAAACAGCACAATATATTTTTTCACTTTCCCTCTGTGTGTATGTGTGTGTGTGTGTAGGCAGCCAAACAAATTGATAAGATCGCTTTTCAAGCAGAGTTATTATCTTTCAACGTTTTAATTTAAAAAAAAAAAGTGTTATTTTTTTTTGCGCTCAGCTGACGTCATTCACGAACAAACAAACAAAGTGGAGCCAAAAATTTATATATGCCAAAAGTCAACAAGCAATAATGGCGACGACGGAAGTAGCGCGGCAAACATTTCTCTTGGAGTGCAGAAACGTTTATTTTATAACGCGTTAAAGTATTTAAATGCCGGTGATACATATTTTCCGGCACCTTTCCTCATTGCGCATAGTTGCATATATATTATTATATATGTATATGATATTATTTTTATACTTTGTATATTTTATACATTTTCATTTTTTTCCACTGCACATATAAATTTTCTTTCTTGTATTAAATTTCAACATTTACTGTTGACATTTGACTCCACGTTTTTATTCTTATTGTTTTATTTTGGAGCTTTTGCTTGTCTCAATGGTTTTGGTTTTGTGTGTGCATAAATTTTGTTGCTGTGTACCACCCACGGCGTATACGCAATGAGTTTGTATTTATTATAACTTTAAATGAGCTTACGTGACGTATGAGCAATTTTTTAATTACCATATTACTTGTATATTCTTTATGAGTTTTTTTTCTTCTTTAATTCCTTTTTTTTGTTTGTTTAAGCATTTTGCTCCGCTTTAATTAAATCAGCAAAATTTTATATGCGCATAAAAACGTTGGTGGTATCATGAGTGATACGAGTACTATAGTCTATGAATAAGATACATATAAATGTGCATATAGGAAGCAGCAAATTAGCATGTACAGCTTGAACCGGAAAATTATTTTTTATTTAAACAAATTGCATGCGGAGTTATAGCTTTAATTTTTAGTTTAAGAAAAAAATGGTTCGAAACAAAGCGTAGCTATAATTGACACTTAATTGGGTGAAGTGGTTCAGTAGGTTGTTGGCAAAAAAATTACTTTCAGAAATTTTTTCACAGTGATTTAAAAGTCACAATGTCGAACTGCGACTGAAAAAAAGTGATTTGGGATTTTCTTGATCCTTAGTGAACATGTTCTACGCTTTAATTTCTGTAGTTACTCCCCATATGTTCCATTTTTTTTAATTTATTAAAAGAAGCCCAAAATTTTAGTATGCAAAAAAATACAAAATTTATGCAAAAATCAAAAATGAAATTTTGATTCTATTTGTTTTTTAAAAGATGAAAGTGCATTTTAATTTTTGCTAAAAAAAAAAACAACAAACCAACTCAAAACCAACAGAAAATTATATCTTCAAAGTTTTCTGCAAGCCTCAAGCATTTTAATAACAGTGCAAGTATTTTTGCTTTTAGCTATTTTTGAAGTACTTCAAAATTTGAATTGCATTAAATGGCACAGTTGGCTTAGTTTGATTTTTGGTTTCTGGCTTGGCTGACTTGCCTGCTTGCTCATTTATGGTACAATTTTTGTTTACTATTTCAAAATGAAAGTGAAGCTAAGTGAGTGCCTCTAACTGTGTAATTGAAATTGACTTTAGGTTTTCTGCTTTTTCTTTGGCTTTTATAGCATTTATTGACTTAGATTTTTCTTCTATTTTTGGCTAACTACTTTTGACGCTTCCATTAACATCAATAAACAAGAACAAACAATTTTTAAATCTGAAAAAAAAGATTTCAAAATTTACAAAAGTAAAAAAAAAAAACAAGAAAATGTTTTCATTTAGTTTGAGTAAACATAAACTATGTATGTAAAAATGGACTTTGAATTTAGCAAAAGAAAAATATTAAGAAAAAATATAAAAAAAAACTGTTGATGAAAATTTATGATAAATTTGGCAAAGCTCAAGCTGTGCCACTTATACTCAGGAGCCCCATAGACGACTCGACGCCCTATATACAAAATATAATATGCTGACTTATATTCTCACTCCTTTTTGACTTGTTACTCGCTTGCTGCTTGCTTGTTGATTTAGAATTTTCAACAGAATGCGCTTAAAATCTTTACTTTTTGGTTTGCCTTAGTAAATATATACACATAGCAACAACAACAAAAATAATAAATAAAAACAACAACAATAACAATGCAAGCAAAAAAAAAAAAAAAAACATTTCTAAAAGTAAAAAGTAAAACAAAAAATAAGTTGAAAGATGACAAAATTGTGAAAAAAATAAAAATAAAAACAAAAAATAAGCATAAAATCTAGCAGCATATCTGCATAGACAAATATATTACGTATACGCTATGTTAACTGAAACGAAAGCACACATACTCGTGTGTGTGACTGTGTTGAAGTTTGTATTCTTATGTTATGTCGTTGGTGTTGATATTGTCATTAGTTTCTTGGCATTTGTTGGCTGTTGCCGCGCCATTTGCGCAGCTTATGCTGAACGTTTGCTTAACATCTGTTTCAGCACACTGCCCAATGAGAAACGACAGCAGCAGCAAGGATAACAGCAAAGCAAGAAGTCAAGTTAAGGACTATGTCTATACAACAAAGGTTTCTAAATGACAAATGACAAGGACCATGCCGAAATGTATGAAAGATATGAATAAATGAAAATATGAATGAATGAGAGAATGTGTGAGTGAGTGTTTGAGTGAAATGCATAAAGGATAACATGCATATTCGCATATTATAATATGGAAGCAGCAATTTTTGACAGTAATAGCCAACATAAAGTGTATATTTGTAGCAGTATCTGAATTAAATTAGTTTAAGTTTAAGCTTTGAATTTTCTTAAAGCTAAAGCCGAAAAAGAGATGCATTGGATAAAGTTTTAAAATTAAGCAGATTTTTAAAAGATGATCGATAAATTATTCATAAAGCATAAATTTTTTTGTAGATAATTTATCGATGCTTTTTGGATAATTTATCGCTATTTTATAGATAATTTGTCGATATTTTTAGAAAAATTTTCGATATTTTATAAATAACTTATCGATATTTTATAAACAATTTATCGATATTTAATAAATAATTTATCGATACTTTACATAGAGTGTTCGGAGATAGTTTGGAATAGAAAAAACATTATCAACGAACAGACAATGAGTCAGAAGAGTCTTCTAAGTTCGCTTATTTCCAATCATTCAAGTCAGTTTGAAACAACACCGTGGAGGCTTTTCAAAAGTAATATTAAGATTTCTTCCAAACTTACAAAGAACCTGAAGGTACTGTATTAACCAACTAAATATAATTATTATTAAAAAAGTATTTTTTTTCCTGCTAAATGCAAACATCATTTCTGCTGCCACTCAAATATTCTGCCACTTATTGCTTTAAGCAAAATATTTATGTAAAATATTTTTTAGTGTGTTAAATAAATATGTAACTACAAGTGTCCCTTTGCCTAAATTGATTTGCATATTTAGCACTTTCGGTTGTCATATAAAAAAATTTTACAAAAATTCTAAAAAATCAAATTTTATGCGCAACAAATTTTTCTCAAACTTTTATTTTCTGTTTTTTTTTTTATTTTTATTTTATTTTGTACCATTTATGTTCATTGAAAACACTTGAAATAAATTGATACTAAGCTTGAATATTTATTGGCAACACTTCATGTTTTAATAGACTACTTTTTTTCTTTCTTTCGTTGTGTGTTTGCATTATTGAATTTTATATTAGGCAAATAAATTCAATAAAATTACGCATGAAATTTACTTTTATTTTTTATGCGCTTATTAAATAAACATGAAGACATAATATATGCACATATATACTCATATACATATACAAGAACGTATGTAGATAATAACAATAACAATAAGCGAAAAATGTCGTCGTCGTCGTCTTCATCGTGTGAATATGCATAAACATTATTTAAGTTGAAGGACTCACATCAACAACGACAATATACCATATAGACTGGGCGTATATGTACACACGAAAGGCGCAGCGACAAGTTAACAAAACAATTTTCTTTCTTTTTTGCTTGATAAACTGTCGAGTGGCGCAACAATGCAAAACAAGAAGAAAATACATTTTTTACAAAATCATTTTTACACAATGTAACGCCAACAAGTTTATTTTTTTTTTTTTTTCTCGCTTTTTATTTTTTTTTATTAAAGCCTCAGTCAAGTGGCTTTGTACTTGGGCTTTACTGTTTTCATAATAAATTCATAAATTCGATTTATTTTTCAATCAAAATAAATATTTTTTTATGTTTTTTTGATTTTTTTTTCAAATGGTGGCATTTTTGATGTTGAATTGCAGCAAAATTTTGGTCAAGGTTTGCGACGTGTCTACCTATGTCTTCTAAGTACAAAAACAATTAAAGATGAGATCTTCCACTTCATAAATTATTTATATGTTTTATTATTTTTTGCCTTAACAAAAATTGTATATCTTCAACAAAAATTTGATACGGGTTTATACTTAAAAGCTTTTTAAGTAATCCAAATTTAAGCGCATAGATACAAATTATCATTAATCGTTTTAACCACACACACAGCGTATGCATAATGTAGAAATGACTAAATATGCCTATAAGTAGGCAACACATTTAATATTAAAAAAAAATAAAAAAAGTAAAAGAAGAAAACATTCATTTTATGTGTACCTTTTACAATGACCAAAAGCCAAATATATAATATAATTTCAACTAGATTAACCTCATTTTACTAGCCGCTAACCACTGAACCTAAATGTAGAACTGCTTCTTCCTACACACTTCTACAAACTTCTTCCAATTTCTCGATTTGCCCCAACCACTTTGCACATTAAATGTCATGCGCTGCAGGCTATAACCCTTTAAACCTTTTTTTTTTTATAATTTTTGTGTGTAACATTTTTATAGCCACTATGTATATTGTTGTAGTAGAAAGCTGACTACAAAACTGAGCTACAAAAGTAGCGCAAAAGCAGAGCAATAGCAGCGAATGAGTTGAGATTTTCCCACAGGACATGACTGCATAAATTTACGCTCAATGTTTTTCATTTTTTTTCGTTTTTTTGTTGGATTTTTAAATTTTTTTGCTGTCTGACTTTGGTTAATTTTTCGTGCGCGCAGCTTGAGGTCAACTGAACTGTACTGAAGCGAAGTGTAGCAAAGTAGTGAAATAAATTATTACGCTGTCGTATAAAAGCCGCAGAGATTAAGCAATTATGTGGCACTTAAATGTAGCCTCAAAGTAAGACAGCAGCAGTGGGGCATACGAAAGAAAGTTTCTGTTCTTTTTCATGAAATAACATAAAGTATGGGCTGCGTGTTGATTTTCATTTTCTATAAAATTTTGCGCAATAGTTTTGCTATTTTGTATAATTTTCCATTTTCCATTTTCATATTTTTACGCTCAAGTTGCATAAATTTTTGATTAAAAACCGCTTTTCCGGGTTTCGCTTAATTTAATTGGCTGCGGCTGTTTTCATTTGTGCTCAAGCAGCAGCAGCAGCAATAGCAGCCGCACTAAAAGTAAAAACCAAAGCCATACATACTGCAACTCGAAAACTTTTAACAAAAAAAAAAAAAAAGTCGAAAAAGAAATTACAAACTAAACTTAAAGTTGCAACTGCAACACAACACAGAACCATAACGCACCTGAAATACAAAATTGAAAGTTTTTGTTTGTAAGTAAAATTTTTGGTTGTGGCCCTTGCAAATTTTAAAATTTTATGTTTACAGCAAAGTTACTTGACTTAACTTTTCTTTTGCTTTATGCAGCCATATAGCAGCTTCGAAAAACAATCACGCGAAATATTTACTGTTGACGCAATTTTGTAGTGCATTTTTATTTTTTTATTGCTAAGAAGCTTTTTTGGCTTCAAGGTTAAGTTTTGTTTGGAAAATAAGCAACGGAGTTAACCCTTCAAGATGTTTTGTTATATACGATATAATCTTATCAAGTCAAGTTTAGAAATAAAGCTAAATTCATAAAGGAATTTTAAGTCTGTTGAATATTTAAATATAATCTTAAACGTGATTTTGGGGTACATAGTATGTATGTGGAAAAAGGGTTCCCTTTGAGATATTTTGCGAAACTTTCGTAAAACCAATTCTAAAAAAGTATAAATACCAAGTTTGTTACTGAATCTCTTTTACACTGCAAGTTTACTTTGTTTATGCAGCAGAAAGACAGTTTTATGATTGGACGTAAATTTATATAGAAGAAAAAAAAAAACTCCCAGTAAATGCCCACTCTAACATGGATCAAGAAAGATCTGACAAGCAAGCCTGGAATAGGACAGACGGATGGTACAGGAGGATAAACGGATCGGCGAGAATGATTACAATCAAATTGGGTAAAAGATATATTGCATAAAATTAAATTAAAGAAAGAATATTCCATGGGATGCTCTAGGACTCTTTTTGTAGATTATCTTAATAAAATAATTATATATAACACAGCGAAACCATAAATTTTCCATCAAAACGAATCAATATAAAATTTCTTAATTCATATCAAATGCATGTAACTGCTCTTACTTTAATTACACTTTAATATTTATCTAAATAATGTATGTAACTCATTGTATCGTATCGCATTGTTTATTATAGTTCAAAGATTAATGGATTTCAATTAAGACGATCCATGTATGCACATAAATATGTTTGCACGACTATATACACTAAACTAATACAAACACAAACGCAAATATACGCCTAAATGCACACAAAGATATAAAATTGATTGATTACATATAAAATTATGTAAAATTAGCGACAGGTTGTTGTCAGCGTATATATATTCATATGTATGTATGTATGTGCAGCAAGTATATAGCAACAGCCTCTTGCATGCATTTAATTGCAAAATCATGAGCTGTCAACATAGTCAAATGCTTTATAATTGACAGGCATACAAAGAGAGTTTTGTGTCTATTAAAGAGTAGATATATTGTGTATATAATATACTTATTTTTTCAATGTAACCACACCCAAATCGTTTGTGTAACGCAACTACATTTTAATGCAAACAACTTTTGATATACAATACAAACATATTTATTGACGCAAAAAGCGCAAATTTTCAATATTAAGCCATGTCAATCGCACGCAACATGTACATCAACTTCAACTGGCAAAAAAAAAAAAAAAAAATGAATAAAAAAAAAACTGAAACCAAACGAAACGAACCAAGCCAAATGACAAGGCAAGTAGTATAAAGTATGTCGTGTAACCATGCAGCGAAAAAGAGGAGAGCAATAGCAGCAGTAGGAAAAAAATATCAATTTCAGTTAATTTGTATGCGGAAAAAAAATTAAATGTAACAAGAGTCGTGTTTATTACGGTCGGTAAGATGGAAGTTTTAATACATTATAAATGACATTAAAAAAATGATGTATTTATTTTTTATCTATTTAAAATTTTAATGATGGAAAATTTTAGCTGATATTTTATTTGGTAAAAAAAATAATTGCATGAACACATAATGGGAAATACACGCGACGCTCACTCAGACAGACAAGCTGCACACTTGATTCTAGTCGAAATAGATTTAAACTTATCTTGGTCTCTGGATATAGTAATAAAGAGGGTAATTGAAAGACATTCTTCCGTGCACGATTATTCTCAAAACAAGTACAGTGTGCTTGAAGCAAGAATCAATTGCAACATTCTTGCTTGATTTTGTTTGTGCTTTAGATCAAGTACAGTCGTTCTTAGTTTCCTAACTGCGTTTTCTCTCTGCGTAGAGGGTTTTTCAGAGAGCAATTTTACTTGAGTGCGAAGTCTTGATAAATATGTGAGGACGTGGGACTATTTGTAGGATTATCTGTGGTTAATGTTATTTCTTGCCTTAACTGAGATCTGTGTTGTGTGGTGTTTTACGGAATAGGTTTCACTAGACAAATACATTGCATAAACGACAATTAATTCTACCAAAAAGCTAAATTAAAAAAACATCGAATATGAAGGGTATTCAAAAATACTTTATAAAGTATTCAACTATTTTAAAAGCAAATGCATATGATGAATAAAAAAAATAAATAAAATCCAACTCATTTTTTTCATATTTTTTATTTTGTATTTCCGGTTTTCTGCGTGTTGACAGTGACACTGAACGTTTGGCGCTGCCACAATGCGTATGAAGCTTTAATTCCGTTTCAAACATTGCATTGCATAAAATAAACTGCCGACAGCAGAAAATATTATGTAACTCTTTAGATGTAC
This sequence comes from Leucophenga varia, assembly GCA_018903435.1. Classification (NCBI taxonomy): domain Eukaryota; kingdom Metazoa; phylum Arthropoda; class Insecta; order Diptera; family Drosophilidae; genus Leucophenga; species Leucophenga varia. Next base: position 1,012,723 of record JAEIFJ010000493.1, on the reverse strand, counting down.
CACAGCATACCCTGGTGCCTTTTTGGTTTGGCTTTGATGCAAAGTATTTTTGCAAACTGCGAACTGGGAACTGGGCGCTGATCCATTTACAAACGAATTGAAAAAAGAGTGTCACACAAAATAAAAATAAAAAAAATAAAAAGGACTCAAGAGCGTTGTGCATATCGAATATCGTACGCTTTTGACTTTGTACAACAGAGCGTATAAGTGATTTTTTTTTATACACAGTTGGACTCGTAACGAATACTCGTTATATTGCGAATGCAAGAAGAAGTCTGCTCTTGACCAGTTTTGCATTACGACTAGTAAGTGTGTTTTACAGCACTGTTTTTTTTTTTTTCACACAAATTGTTGTTGTTTTTTTCTATATTTTTTTTTTTTTTTGAATAGCATTTGGCTAGCGTATGGCGGCATGTTGATTTAGTGTTGCTGTTTCATGCAAAGCTGCTGAAATTTCAAGCACTTTTGACACTTTACTAGGTAGTGTATGTGTGGGCGTTATAGAGTTGAGTTGCTTAAGTAGAGAAGTGGGCAGTAAAAAAAAAAAGAAAAAAAAAGCAGAGATAGAGAGAGATACTTTTCTGTGCATTTGCTTTTTTGTATGAAATGTAAATATGTTTGTGTGTGTGTGTGTTTTGTGTTTGTATTTTGTGTACACACAATGTTGACATAAAGTGCGCAAAGTGGAATTGCATTTCGTACGAAACGTGAGTATGCCTTTTGTTAACATGATTTTTGCTACTTTTTTTACTTCTTAAACTTATCTATCTATCTCACTTGGTGCATCTCTTTACACAATATGGCCATCTTACTCTATTAGTGCTATATGCACTTATAATACGTATACGAGTGTGTTTCGACAAAGCTTTGGCCTTGTAGAGTTCTTTTCTGGAAAAATGGTATAAAGTGTTGCATACTTTATGGCATAATTGCATGACATTTGCGTTTGTGCATATTACTGATTCGGTCAGACGTATATTTTTGGCACTCTGTAGCTTTCATTTGTATGTTTCGCTTTTTTCTTGTTGACTTTATGCAGTTAAGAGTTTTACATTTGCTGCACATAAGCAGTTTATTGCATTTATTTAAAATATTCTAAAGTAGAATGGACAAATAGAGCATTGTGACATAATAAATAAAAAAAAAAAAAAAAATAAAAATTATATTTTGTACATTACCCTAAGATTTTTTATGCTTTTATAGCTTTAAATAAGTTTGTACATTTAACTCTTCATAGTCGACGTTTAAATGATTTAAAATTCATGCAAACTATCAATGCGCGCACATATCTGTGAGTATGTTACTATATTGCAGCAGAAATATCTAAAATTAATTTGCTGCAAATGAAATTTCCACTATTTACTCAATCATATTAAAATTCTAGTATATATTTTTTTTTTGTATTGAAGCAGAAAGCTGCAGTTGAAAAATAAATTGAAGGGCGACAGTGGCAAAATGTTTTGCAGATGACAGACAGACAGCGAAGAGCTGCACATCAAACATGATTAATTAGAAGTTCAACTAATTGAATTAGAATAACTTAAATTAAGTAAACATGCACATAAAAAAAAAAAAAAAAAAGTGAGAAATAAAGTTGAGTTGCACAATTATTTTATACGCTGCAATATAAACTATGAAGTCAACATTTTAGTTTTGATCAAGAAACGACAGCACAGTTGAGCAGTAGCATTGCGCTGTTGAAGTCATTGCATACTTTTAGGCATGATTAATGCAATGACAGAAGAATATACGCTCTAAAAATATTTTTTTTATTTATGTAGCGCATAAAAAACTGTTATACTCTTATAACGAGCGTATAGAGATAGTTGAGTTAGAGAAAACTTTTGCACTAATTTTATTATTGAAAGCATAAAAAAAAAAAAAAAAATAAATAAAAAGAATAAAACAAATAGTAAACGACTGTGGAAAATTTTCGTTTTGGAAATGGTAAAATGCATAAAAGATGCTGATGGGTTTTTCTGCCGCATTGACTGGCAAGGGAGCTTAGAAAACTTGTGCTGAGAGAATTAATTAAGTGCATGGAAAACTTATTGAACTGTAAAACATTTGCATGGTTTCAATTGTGCGGCGTGGATTGCATGCAAACAGCGAGAAAAAAACGTTGTTAGTAAAACGAGAACGACTGTGCTTGATTTAAGCACATACGAAATCAAGCAAGGAAGTTGCTATCGGTTCTTGAATAGAGAGCAAATGTATTGAGACCTCGGTCTGTTTTTGATTTGTATGTCCTTTTTTACTTTTCCGTTTATTAAGCACAAATGCTTCTTGATATAAGAACGCATGTGCTTAATAATAGAATTCCTTTTGGTAACCTAATTGCACTGCAACAAGCTTAAAGGTAACATTTCCTTTAAGTTGCTCAAATTTTCGTGAAATACTTTTACGCAGCCCTCATATCTAACGCAATACGCATACCACAGTAGACACAGACAGACTATACACCCAAATAGCACAAAAAGAATGGAAGCAGTTGTAGTCTCATAGTCGTCTTCGTTGTCGTCGTCAACGTATGCTAAATGTCTCACAGTCTTACAGTAAAATGCAATGCAAATGGTTTTCGGGTTAACTTACAATTGGCAGCGACACACATACACATACACACGTAAATACCCTTCTACATTTCTGAATCGATCTTACTTTATGCAATGCACAGTATGCTGCCGGAGCAGCCGAAGCGGCAGTAGCATGACACATAGCTCAACTATGCGGGTAAAGTATTTCAACGTTTCCATTGCCACCGCTTTGTCCTTGCATTCGTCCTTTTATCGTTCGTATCGTATCGTTTCGTTTCATCATATGGATGATGGTAATGCATGCATGTAATTCGTGATGGAAAAGTTGCTTTTGGCGCGTGATTCCAATCGAGTTATTACAGAAATTAATCATGTTGAACATGCATGGGAATAACACCGGAAGCATACCCACACAAGGCTGCAAAAAGTAAAAGTGGGGTGTGCAGCAGTTGCAAAGTAGAGTGGATAGTTTATATTACATATTCATATTTATATTGCCCAATCAAACGTACGACCTACCGACCAACCGACTCACTTATTTAATGCAATTTTATAAAAATGAAAAAAAAAAAAAAATAGCATACATTGGCATGTTTGGCATTATGCAAAAGTGATACACACACATATACACACACATACACACTCACACACACGCTTACCTTATTTGTAAAATGATCGATTTGAAAGTGTCTTTGAATGTTGCAATGTTTGATTAAGATAAATTCATTATATTAAATTTTTTTTTATGTTTTTTTTTATGAGAGAGAGTAAAAAAGAGAGATGAAGAGTGAGTGTTTATGAAATGCAATGGAATGTAAATATTTGAGCACCCTTTGAACTATAACTTTTGCAATAACAAAGTCAAAGGTTAAATGTTGCACGAGTGTCGCATGCTTTTATAGCAAAAATAGAAAATGCAGCGTATTATTTATTTGTGTGCGCTAAGTGGAAGTAAATTATTTAAAATGAAATATGTAGTAGCTGGAATGTTTAGATGCTGCTTACAGTTGTGCTTTGAAGCTATGAAGCGATTTGTGTCAAATACGGTAAACCCATGTTTAGAAAAGGACACATGGTTGAAATAGGATCACTATAACATATAGCCCATATAAAAATGTTCCTTAAATTTTTCTGTATTTTTACGAAAAATGGACTAGTTATGAAGCGATTTATTTTATATATTTTCAAAATACTTATTGTATGATCACAATAGGACACATGATTAAAGCAGGATCATTATAGCACATAAACCCTTTACAAATCGAACGCTCATATTCATACAAGAAAAATTAGTCTAATCATTCTGTGACGGGTATTAAAGCTTCGGTTCCACCGAAGTTAACGTTTTCCTTGTTTTATTTTTATTTTGGAGTAAAATTGAACAAATTTTGAATTCCGGTTCATCGTGCAAGAACAGATCCGAATTCCGACTTCAAATTCGGATTCAGCGAAATACATTAGAAATGACTGCCCTGGTTTATCGTGCAACGCCAGAGATTCGCAAGTTTTTTCCTTTCCACATCGTTGCCGATCCAATCAAAGCTGCTATAAATTCTCTCTTAATTTCTCTCTCTCTATTATTTCTCTCTTTCCATGTGGCTTAAATTCTGTGACTAGTGAGCCGATGATGACGATTTGAATCGAATAAAATTTATGATGAAAAAAAACTTATGAAGAAATGAGACATTGAAACTTCAATGACGGCTTCTTTATGCCAATACGATTTGATGAAAATCAAAGAAACAGGGTAACTTTTGCTTCTTTTTTAACGGTTTAAGGATTTCTCAAAGGGTTTATCAAATTGTTCAAAATTAATAAAACACTTGATTATCACTTTATGATATAGGATATAAAAATAAATCAAATATTTATGATATTTTACGCTTATTTTATAGTCCTGTTTCATTATAATACTCATACAATTCCATCGAATGCAATCAAAAAGCCAATTAAGCGAGCTGTACACGATTTGTATGCGTCATGTTTGCATAACAACAACAACAACAGCAACTATAACCAAAAAGAATACACAGACATACACAGCAACACCCACAAAATATTATATATAACCCATTTTCCACCATGTTTCTGATAGATGACTTTATGTGTGTGTTGCACTGTACACACAAAATAGGAACTGAATGCTGTTTGCCACGTTAAAATATTTTCGTTGGTGCAGCAATGCGACTACCACAAACGAGCAAAAGATAAATATAAAAAGTGAACAAACTTATACACAGATTTCAACACACACACACACACTCACAGGCCAGACCAAATGCCGAATTGAATGAAGAGAAGGTAGCAAAAACACGCATGTACTGCCGCATCATGTTTATGAAAAAAAAAAAACAAAAAAAAAAAAAGAAAAGTGAAATGCCAACGAGCGCAACAAAATCGTTTAGTATGCTGACAACATGCAGCAGCAATGTAGCAGCAGCAGCAGCAGGAGTGAAAGTGTAGGAAAAGCATATTCTGTGGTGTGATAGTCACAGGATAGTTGCAGGCATCCCAGAGATACTATGTGCAGTGTCATATCTACTATGTTGCTTATATGTATATGTGTGTGTGTCTTTGTGCATTTCGTTTACGGCTTTCCAGTGTGGATTTTCACAATTCTACAGTGTTGCATGTCGTTTGATCTTTATTTCAGGCATTCGTTCGTTCGTTAGTGCGTTCGTTCGTTCGTTTGCCTTGCTTCAATTAAATTTTAAATATTTATGAACGTGTTGACCGCTTTGGCAGTGGAATTGTAAAATGAAAATATAAAAAAAAATGCTTAATGAAAAAAAAATAAAAGATAAAAGAAAAGTAGAATTAAATAAGAGTAATACACTTGCAAAAATATAATAAAAAAAATAGTGCAAAGATACTTAATATTTTCAGATACTTTTGCTTTCAGATACTGTCAGATATTTTGCTTTTGCGATAGGCAGTAGCGTAGCTTAAGGGCGCAGTATATATTTCGAAATATTAAATTAAAAAAAAGTAAAAAGGAAAATTAATATCACTCATACGCCGCGTTAATTTTTTATGACATTTTTTTTATTTATTTTTTAAGTATCTACGCCAAATATTGTTCTCAGCAATATTTAACTAACGAAATAAATCTAATAAGACCACAGAATAATTTACATAATTTTCGTATTTAATAGAGCTGAAAAGCGTTAGTAATGTGTATCAAAATATTTCGCTGTATCGCTGTCGTTGACTGTCGCGCTAGCTTTGCATAAAACGCTCAAAGGATATGCTGACAATGAAGCTTAATACACAAAAACAGATACAGAGACACAAACACACACAGATACATACACATTATATGCCACTGAAATGCCATAAAGCAAGAGTAGCGACAGCGTTTATGTCATCATTGTTGCGCCTGCCTACCAGTTTATAAATGTCTTTCTGTCTGTCTGCATGTCTGCTTACTGCCTGCCTGGCTGCCAGCAAGCCTGCTGTGCGTGTGCATGCATGTATATAGCTCATCTCTTGTTCTCTCTCTCTCTCTCTTTCTCTTTTACATTCAGTTTGCTTTGTATGCGCACCTGAATACCGGCTTCTTTGCAACCAGTCTGGCAGTCTGCCTACCTTCCTGTAAATGTTTTGCGCCGCCTAAAAGCGCGCTTAAATAAATTCAATTTAACGTGACTAATACCATTTTATCGCATTGTTTAAAGCATAAAACGGTTCTTCTTCTTCTTCGTCGTGTTTCATGGGTGGCAGCGTCGTTTGTTTGTCTCCTGTCTTTATGAGTACTATATGCCTATAGGCCCTCATACATACTACTTGACTTGAAACGGCTTTTGCCTTTTGTACGAGATTTGTTGGCGCTGCTTACACGTACAATATTGTCGAAAATTGTCGTTGCTGCTGTTAAGTTTGAGTTGAGTTTATTTGTATTTGTGTATTTTGCGGATGCTACGTCTGTTTCATTGATTGCGCACAACGACATTTGTCGACTATTGCGATTTACTTTGACTGCACACACACACAATTGACTTCAATGAGGAAATAATAAATACAACATTTGAGGAAATTGAATTGTGCGTGCTTTGGCTTTGCCTTTGTTTTCCCCTTTCATTTTGCACAACTAATTTTCTTGAGCCTCATAAATTTCAATCATTGCTTAGGTAGTAGTTTTAAGGCATTAGCTTTTGTGGTTTATGTTTCAGAAAGGAATTAAAATGACGTTCCTTCTCTTTGTAAGGAAGCATAATGCAGCTAAATGAACTTGACTATGAAATCAATGTCTCAGACTGCAGCACAGATAAACAGATGAAAAGATGGACATAAGGACAGACGGACAGTTGTTCTGTAGAACAGATAAACTGTTGTAAATAGCTCCATGGACGTTATCATCAGTACTGTCTGAATTTAAGCTGAATCACAAAAAATGAGACGACTCAAAATAGCGCATTTCTGCTAATGAATTTACCATTTTAAATTCGTTTTATTCTAAAAGATGAAAAATGCGTTGAGTTCTTGCATAAAAGAAAATTATATTTAAAGCTTTTGGAATTGCGTTTAGTTATATGAAAACGCACAAAGAAAGTGCAAAGGTTTTCATGCATATTTAACGTTGCATACTTCACGGCGCAGCCGGTCAAAGCAAATGCAAAGAGAGAAATACACTTTACAAAAAAAAAAAAAAAAACAAATAGACAAGCAATGCAACAAAACGGCAAAAAGGGGAGCAGCACTCAAAAGTACAACAGGCACCTGCTGCCATAGAAAAAGGCAGAAACAAAAAAACATGGAAAAATTCCAACAGCATAAATAAACTAATCCTGACAGTGTAGCAAAATAAAAAATAAAGGACTTTGCATATACGTTGTATTTTCTTATATTTTTTGTTGTATTTTATTTTGCAACGTTGTCGCGTCGTATATTTTATCGTAGTCGTCGTCTTTTCGCTGTTTTGTGCATTAACTCTTGCAACTGTCTGACCCTGGTACTACTTGGTCAGTGTTGCTGGTGTTGTTGTTATATTTTGTTAATCCTTCGTTTGTAATGTTCGGTACGCTGCACTAATTAGTTTCGCGCGCGCTCTGCACAAAAGCTGCAATGCTTTTAAAAAGCGCGGGTGTCAAGCGGCTAACCACTCTAAGAGTATAAAAAAAGTGAAGTGCTGTATGTGTGTATTTCTCAATGTGGTCAGTTTGGTTCTTATTTTTTCTATGTTGCTCTTAGTTAGAAAAAGAAAAAATAGGATGAGTACGTGACCGCAAATATAATTGACGATTAAAAAAAATTTTAAAAAAAAAAAACAAAAAACGCCAAAGAGTATGCAATATATTTTTCCTAATATACATTTTCGTTCGCATAGCATAAGCTTAAAAAATTAACAATAAATGCCGCAAGCAAACATGCGCCAACATGTAAAATAGATCGAAACTGTATTAAAAAATATAATTTGAAAAATCTTTTTCGTTTTTATTGTTTAATGTGACAATAGCGCTCGTTGCAAACTCAATTTTACTATGCAAATCAGCGCTAAAAAATTATTGAATCGTTTATTGAATTCTACGCTGAAATAATTTGGCTTAAAGCTAAAAAATCAGTTTGGAGCTTGTGCGTTTGTGAGATGTTGTAGCTATTGTACCCTTCAGTAAGTTGACTTAAAGATTTTTTCAAAGATTGTTTTTTTTAAATGCTAATTGGGTTCTAGCTATTTTTTTTAAAGATTTGCTTGATATTCTTAAGCAGAAACACCAAGTAGGTGCATCTCTTGAGGTTTTGGGGGTAATTAAGGAATATATTTTAAAAAAAAAAAAAGTTGAAATGAGTCTTGGCAAAAAAAGTGATTTTTGAGTCGTAGTGTGATTAGTGAAGATAGCGGTGACAGCAAGCAGTGATAAAATCGCAGTTCGTGATAAACAATCAGCGAACACTGAACAGGTTCACTATTCGCGAAGAGTGATACATACATTTTTTTTTTAGACAGTTTTAGAAGAAAAAAATTAACAGCTCCTCCATAAGACTTCACTGCTATTTTGGATATTTTGAAAGAAAAAACCCACTGCATTCAGTTAAAACTGTGATTGAGAATCATCCCAGCGTACCTTATTTTAATTTGTAGTGCATTCAAGCTTCGGTTACTTTAAATTAATATATTTTCTTTTTTTTTTTTTGCTATTTAATAAGCTAGTAAAGACATTTTGATATTCTCGCTTTGAGCTGATTTTTAAGCAAATTTTTATGTAGATAGCGTCAAAAAAGCTTGAGGAAAGTATTCTCAATGATTTCTCAATTTTTATATTAGAAAATGTAAATTTTTTATTAGATATGCACAAATGGCTGCAAGCGCTCAATATTAGCTCAAATGTAATGCGAAGTCAATAAATAATTAATGAGAATCGTAATTGAACAAATTGAATGTATCTTTTAACACAAATGACACAGCATAAGCAACAAAAGCAATTTATTCCAAAGAAGAAAGCGTAATAAAACTAAATACAAACATAAAAGCGTACAAATATGCATGAAAAACTTTTGTCTAATATTTAAAAGCCACTAAAAATGAATGAAAGAAAAAAGTAGTTCAAATAGTTACACTTAACACTTCTAAGCTGTCATAGACACACACACAGAGCCTAGAGAGGGAAGCAGACATTTAGTTTAGAATAAAGATAGACAGATATGGTTACATACTTCAAAAGCGAGTGACATTAAAAACTTTTACTATAGGCAGACACATACATACATGCATACGTATACACACGCACAGCATGCAAGCGCATAGTTAGTGCCAGTGCATGTGCGTTAGTGGGTATGTGTGCGTGACAGTTGTCTATTTAACAGCCGCAACTTCTAAAGAATTTTAGTAAAAAAAACTGCTGCATTCAAGTTAGAGAAGTGCTGCTATAGGCTTTTTGATGTCGATTTAAAGTGGCGCTTTTATAAAAATGCACTTGTGAGGAGCGTGTTAAGGAGAGCTGCTGTTTAGCAGTCAATGTCAACTAATAGCAAAACCTCAGTTTCGAGCGTGAAGAAAAAAAAACTTGAACTGCAGCGAATATTTTCGTTTTTAAAATAGCTCAACAACAAAGTTATTATGCGAAAGTATAAACAAAAAAAACCGTAATAAGATTCTTAAGCACTTCAAACTTATGTAAATTCTGTAAACTTAAACGGCAAACTTGAACTTTAAAGCAATGGCGTAACATAAAACTTGAAACTAATTAAAATAATTTCACTTTAAAAGAAAGTAAACAAAGCGACAAGCTGCTGTGCAAATGGGCACAAATGGAGAAAAAAAAACAAATAAAAAAGATACAAGTATCCACCTAATACTGTCTGCATAAAAGCACATAAATTATGCGAAAGTAGAAGCAGCAGCAGCAGAACAACGTCGAGTTTTATCTTGTCTATCAAGAGTGTTTAGCAAGTTTCGACACAGTGAAGCCATTATGCAAATATGCATAAATGCCGCATTTTATGTGCAAACTGGTAGACAATCAGCGACCACAAATACAACAACAAATACGCACACATACACGCGCATACAGTGCGTTACATGAAGTTCGTTGCAGTTAGGCGGAAGTATATGAGTAACTTTTTAGGAAACTAAAAATGTAAAATGAGTCACTAGAATTGAGCCTTTTTGTTTAAAAGTATTTTTTAAAAAATTTTTAGATTGGGAAACCCCAAACTTTCTTGTTTAAATTACGATGTTTCCCTTAAAATACGCTCAGTTAGCAACTGATATGCTTACCATTCAAAAATTTTAAGATTGTTCTTTCAAAACCGCTTAAAATAAAAAACCGGTTCGTAATTGACTGAGTTATTTCACATAAGCGGAAAAAGTGGTAAAAATATTTTTTTACAATAAGCCAATTCCAAGTATGCAGTTCAATTTAACTCATCCAAACCTACAACATAAGACTTCTCGCTCAAAACAAACGTAAAATTTAACAAAGTAATTAAACTCTCTGCGAGTATTTTTATAATTTTTTTTTTTCAATTAAAAAAAAAAAAAAAGAATTAAAGCCAACAAAAAATGTACAAACAGTTTAATTTAGTTTGTAACGAATTTGAAAATGCATTTTAGCTGCTTGGCAGATAAAATAAAAAAAAAAATAGTAAAAAATAAACAAAAAAGTTTTATAAAAGCCAAACTGACAGAAACATATCAATTGGATTTGTTTGTATATTCTAAAAAGCTGTTAAAAAAAAGTTTTATAGTTCAGTTCATTTAAATGCGCGTGTATCCTGAAAGTATGCAATACAAAAGAACAAAAAGTAAGCGACATTAAACAATCCAAACTGTAACAGTGACTTCCTTTGACTGAGCCAAGCTACAAAACTAGAGCAAATAAAGGCGCTGTTATATGTGTAAAAATGTTAAATAACGAATTTTAACAGGAAAATATTTAACAGCAACATAAGCTGTTAATATTCCAAAAATGAACGCTTTGGAAATTATAACAGGACACCCTGCAACATGTTTGAAGCGCTGTTATGGCGTAGCATACTGACTAAAAATTTATGTAGCATAATTTTTGGCTGTTATTTAACAGCTGTTTTTTTACAGCGCATACACTTGAAAAGTTACTGGATATTGCAACAGCTGTTAATTGAATATTATGCACTGTTACTATTCAAAATTTGTGCTTTTAATTTGATTTTTAAAATAAATTAAAAATTACGAAAGAAAAAAAAAATGGTTAATGAAATTTAAATATGTAATGTAATCAAAAGCTGCTGCTGCTACTTGAACGTTGCATGCTGCATTGACTGCGTACGCTCATTATCATCATTATCATCATTATTATTATTACGTATGGTATTATCAAATGAATATATATATCAAGGCAAGCTGCGCAATTTTATGCACAAAAGCAGCAGAAGAAGAAACAACTGCAGCGTATGCATTTATAATTCAAAAAGTCGCTGCTGCTTTTGTTGTTGTTGTTGCAGCGCGTAACTGAAAAATTGAAATAATTATTTTAATAAAAAAAAAAAAATTATTGTGTAAAAAAGAAGCGGAAAATGCTTTCAAGTGTAATTATGCAAAATGTCAACATTATTTTATTATTATAGGTTAAGTGTGCTCAGCAAGTGAGCCAGCTTTGTTGGTTTAACATTTCAAACGCGCAGCAAGCTTGCTTAAGTGAAATAAAAGAAGAAAAGAAAGGATATTGCGCTTTTTTGTTGTTTTTGTTTTTGGTTTTATGGTTAACCATTTTGTTGTTGTTTTTGTAGACTTTCTTTTCTTTTTTGCCAGTTTTTACTCGGTTGCAGTTGACACTCGTAATTAACCCAAGACAAAAGACAGCATTTACTTTGGCTTTAACAGTGTTGGTGCTTGTGCTACTTTTTTTAGCATAAAATCAACAATGAAATGCGCTTAAATTTTAGAAGAAAAAAATAGAATAGAAATTCATAGCATGTCCTTGACGCTTACATAAAACCTTCAAAGCTATAATTTCGTTACACTTCTAAATCCCCTTAAAAAAAAAAAGCAAAATAAAAAGTGTCTGAAATGTTGCGCAAATGCAACAGATAATCTGCACACGTTTCACCAGCCAGTCAAATGCATCATTCATGCGTCAATATAAGATTGAAGCAGAGCATCAGCTTTGAAGTAGCAATGGATTGCATGCCAAGAGCGTGTGTGCAGCTGTAAAAAAAAAAAAAACTCAATAATAGACGAAAAATGTATAGTCAAATAGTAACGAAAGCATAATAGCCTACCTTTGACTACTTTGAAGTAAGAAGCAAAGATAATGCGAGATACTTAAAGATATTAGATCTTGAGCTGCAACTATGAGATAAAAAAAAAAAAAAAAAAGAACACCAAGCTAGCTTCCTACTACTTTTGCAAGTCTTCATTGCAAATTCGGCATCAATTAGTGAAACATTTCTTTCATCTTAACCCTCCAGATTTAATATTTTTATTGCAACATCCAAGCTGACAAAATTTTTCAAAATTCTCATATAACCTTTCCAGATACTATTTAAAGCGTATTTAAAACTAAAATATTTTTTGCGAACAAGCTAATATCAATGAAAGCAATCGATTTTCGTGCGAGAAACGTGCTTTCATACATATTTCTTTTTGTATCTCAAACGTAATGTATCTGTAAAAGTATCTTTAAGCCAAATGCTAGTATTGCTGCTCATCAATCTCGCATATATATATGGAACAGTTGTGTTTAAAGTATTCTAACACTTCCGTTTTAATAAAAATATTCTAAAGAGCACATAAATTTCATTTTATTAGATGACATTTTCATATTTATGTATAAATTTATATAAATAACTTTGTCAGTTTTTTTTTTCTATTTTTTTTTACTCAAAGCAATTTTCTAGCAACAGAATAAAATAATTTCATATATCAAAGTGTTTTTACTTGAAAACGTATGCATTTGACATTTTTACGTCTTTAGGAGTTAAGAATTTTATCGATTTATGCTTTGTTTTCAGTGCTGTATTGTATATGTATGTATGTATGTATGTAAGTAAGTGTATAAATGTTTATAAATAACATAGCTTATGTGCGGCATGGAGAAAGGCAAAAGCATTAAATTGAAGTTCATATATTACTTTGATAAAGCTAATAGTTGATTTTTAATGTAGAAAATAAGTTCAAGAAAGGCTACTTTAGCTTGCTTTTACAATTTTAAGTTAATATTGAATTATTTAGTAAGTTGATGGCTGTAACATATACAAAATTTGGGAAATAAAAAATTAAAAAAAGTAAAAAAGTGATGAAAATTTGCGCATATTGAGTGAAATTGTTGTTAAAGTGTTTTTATGTGAACAAAATTCAAAAAAATATGATTTTTCCGTAACGGTTATGGAACGGTTATGAAACGGTTATGCCTTGAAATGATTTTAACGTAATAAGTGAAAGTTATAATAAACATATAAAGCAGTTTTAACTATTTTAAGCGTAAAAATATGAACCGCTTATATCGCTCTTTCAATGAAATATAGCTTTATAGCATTATTTGGCTTAAAATAGTTGCATATAATACAACTTTCTTAAGAAAATAAACTTTTCATTACTCATAAGCCTCATTGAAAATTCTATTGCAACTTAAAAACATTTCAAGATTTTTATTTTAGTTTATTTTTTGTTATGCAATCATGAAAGTAACACCAAAAGTCACTAAAAGTTCGATAAACTAAACATATACATCTAAGTAATTTCCAATCAGTGCTTAATCAGTGCCGCAAAGTAACTTTTGTCCAAAAGCAAGCAAACAACACAAACGAAAGCATTGAGAGATCTTAGAAATGCCAAAACTGCCAACAAGGACTATCTACAACTACTACATGATCTACTAGTATAACTTTGTCGACTTTTTAGTCACTTTTAGTCCATTATAGATGAGTATGTGTGTGTATGTGAGTTTGTGTTAAACAATGCTGGCATAGCGACTTTTTAATGGATTTTCATTAAGTTGAATGTATAGTATGAAAGCGAACACTCTTAAGAAGTTCATTAAGCCACTGAAGGCGTACAACATATAAAGTGTGTGTACGTGTGTGTGTGTGTGTAATAAGCAGCAGAAAACCTAAAAGTTTATTTGGCCATATTATTTTGGCAGCAACAATTTACTCTAACTCGAAATACGTTGAAAGATGTTTTACTTTCTTACATATACAAATACATACACACATGCTGTGAATGAAAGAAAAAATTGAGAAAGTTCATACATATGCATGTGTATGTGTATGTGTATGTGTTTGAGAATGTTAAAGAAAATTGTACGGGCGTGTCTGCGTATCTATGTGTCGAAATAAACATTTATCTCTGTTGCTACATAATCACTTTTCATTAGTTTTGGGTGCCATCTGTATGCATGTGTGTCTGTGTGTGTGTGTCTGCTTTCATTTTTACTTACTGCAAATGCATTTTTTTGTCTAATAAAAAAAAGGTTTTTTTTTTGTTAGAAATTCGAATTTAAAGCAAATGGAAACTTTATGTTTATTTTAATTGAGAAAACAACATTAAGTGGATTTGCTTTTGTTTTCTTAAACTTTTAATTAAGTTGAACTTTGCGATCTTGTAAGATTTAAAGCTTTAATTAAACGCGCCAAAAAATGACACCCTAGGAAAAAAATAGGGAATACTGTGTCTCTAGTAATGCCAAAATAATCATAAGACAAGAAGATCAGAAATTAGTTCCATGAATCATCTCAAGCTTTACATGGTGTTCTCCGTCGATCAGTTTGTCAGAGATGTCTGTCTTTTCGGTTGTGGGCACCCTTATGTAATCGGTTGTGGACACCCTTATGTAACCGGTTGTGGAAACTCTTATCTAACCGGTCATAAGCACACAAATTGTTAGTGTCTTTCTGTCTTTATTTGCGATATTCTATTTTTGTCATGTATAGTATTTACATTTTTACTAAATATTTGAAGGGTGCCCACAACCGGGTACAGAAATAAGTTTCCTATAAATTGTCTTATAACTTCTTTCTAATTGGAGTTACTTAATTGATGTTTTCTCTGAAAGTTAGAAAAACATCTAGCTTTCCACTGGGTACACATATGCATTTATAATCAAAAGTTATAAGCTGAATCCCTAAGGGTGCCCTCAATAGGCACACTTTCACTATATCTTAATGCAAAAAATGTAGCCAAAAGATTAGATAAGATCAAATTTAATATTATTTGTTTTTTAGTCTTTGAGGAAACCTACGTTTTTCAATTAAAAATAATTATTTGTTGTTTGTACTTCAGCTTCTATTACTCCAACTTCTTCTTCTTTTATTTCGAATGACTTTGAAAAGCTATTTAATTGGTCTGCTTGTCACTTGAGAGCTTTCTAACTTACTCTTTATTTCAAATTAGACACTTCATTCTTCAACTAAAAATATTTACTTCAACTAGAGAACACCTTAATTTACATTTAATACAACAAACCTAGAACAGCTGTCTGTCATTTATAAAAATAAACTAAAAAAAAACGTTTCTTTTTTTATTAATGTCAAAATGAGTGAAATTTAAAAATTTAAATGCAAGCAACAGCCTAAAATTATATTTAAAAATATATGACCAATTTTAACAACGAAAAATATGGGATAACTTTTTCTGTGATATCCGATTTTACATGACAGTTTGCTGTCAGTCATGTGACAAAGCGTTTTGGACAGATCAAATCAGTAAATTTTTTTGTTTATGTTGAAATTTGTGATTATGTAACATCGGGTTTTATAGTTTAGATATGACCAAAAACGATTTAAATTTTATTATTATAATTATTTGGTTACGAAATATGTTGAAGATAGCTGTAAGGCAAACATACCAAATCTATTAAATCTCAAAAAAAATATTTAGAGAAGGCGGAATGAAGCGATCCACTTGAAACCTTCATGAAAAGTTAAGCAAATTACAAAAAATTTTGAGAAGCTTACAAATCAGTATAAACTTCTCTCTGGAAACAAACTTTTCATACCTTGGGTTGCAGTTGTTCATATCGACACTATCAAGTGGCTCACTTCAAACTACTTTAAGCTTTAAAATAAATACAATAAAAAAACAAACACCCTTTACAACCAATGCAAATATTGAGCAGTAAAATATACAAACGCAGGCATAACATACACATACACACACACATATACACTATTAAACCGACACATAGGTATGATAGATGCATAAAAAAAAAAAAAAAAAGGAGAGCGTCGAATATGCTAACTTTTGCTTTTAAGCAACGTCGGCAGCATTCATACGATGATGAAGTTGCAACGCTTCAATGATGCGTGTGGAACATATAACCATTTTTGTTGTTGTTGTTGCTGTTTTTTATTTGCATTTTTTTCTGCTGCAGGTAAAATATAATAAAAATAAGAAGCGCTTTGAGTCAGACAACGTGACATATGAGCGACGTGATGCAATGATGCAAGACAATGATTGGGTGTGGGTGTGAGTGTATAAATTTTAACTATAAACTTTTTTATTTAAGTCTTTTTTTTTTAAACAGCGCAACACTGGTCATAACTGAAAGTATAAGTATGTGTGTGTGTGTGTAAGTTTTTCTTTCTTTTGTTTTTTTTTTCGTTATAAAATATGCATGTCTCACATCAAATTGTGCATAAACAGGATACCAAAACATCAAAGGTAGTAAATGATACAGAGAGCCTGGGAAACAGCTGGTATAGTGCAAAAAGGTAAAAGCGCAACTGTTACTACGTTCATGTAAAGACGGGTGTGGGGATCTTCATATTCAGTAAATACAGCATACCACAGGGAGCATTGAAGTAAAAGTATGGGTTTTGAGTTAGGTGTGTGATGAGTGAGTGCCTGTGTTGGTACTGCATAGTTATGCTCATAAAATATTAAAATCATTAAAATGTTGTTTACTATCAAAAAAAAAAAAAAAAAAAAAAATAAAAAAATGCATTAGAGTAATTTTTATAATATACAAAAATTTTTATTAGCAGCTGCAATAATTATTTAAGCTTGTATGTAGTGTATTGCACCCTAAAATTTATAATTTTAAGTATAAACTTTTAAATTTTAAAATAATTGAAATAGAAAATTAGTCTTACAACTTGAATAGAAAACAAGGAAGAATATCACTATGCCCTAAGAGCCATGACCCATATCTAAAATTATGTAATGATTTATTTTGATTATATACAAAAAATAAAACACTTTTTGCTCTCTGATTACCTAATGCCTAACCATAGTAATAATTTTTGTTTCTTAATTAATTAAAAGAAAGCTGTAAAAGGTGTTTGTAAGCACAATGCAATGTACACATATCTTCTAAATTATTATACTAAAACTCTAACAAATAAAAATAAAAGCATTTGTATTCTAAATCTAAATCTTAAGCAGCTTCGTCACAAACATTTTTCTTTGCTTTTTTAAAAAAAGAAATTTGCAAAACGCATCTGTTATGCTCAACTCCAACACTGGACATAAAGAAACAAACAGTACCTCGACTTGTTGTAGTTCGTGTTAGAAGTTTTGCGTATGAAGTTGTATACAGATTCGCTTGTTAACTACTTAAAAACTTACCACATACGTAATACAAGTTGTTAGCTATGTAACTACTTATATAGTAGTATGTAACTAGTATATCCAAGACAATTCGTAGACAATGCAAACTGACATAGTGTAGCTTTAAGTGCAAAAAAAAAAAAAAAAAAAAAACAGAAAAAATAGCTGCAGAAGTAAAAGTCTAGAAGTATGCGAAAGTAGCTCTAAAGTTGTTGCAGCCAACGAGGACGACAACGACGACGACTTAAGTAAGACAAACTCTTACACGAAAAGTAGCTCAACTTATGACTGTTGTTAAAATAGCAGCAGCATTCGCAGCAGCAGGGGCAGCGGCAGTAAGACGATAGAGTTGCTTAACGTTGTTGCCACAGCGATGTGACTAGTATATGCGATCATAAAACTTAAGCAAGAATGTTGCCAACAAGGCATAACTAACACTTGCAACATGCAACATAAGTGCATAAATGTGCATGCATACATATGGCAGTTATATATGTTAGTATTTCAGGTGATGCATGCAACAGTGCATAAGATACCAGCGTTTCCTCTTGAGAAAGTAGAAGCAAAAACACACCGACAGACAGACGGACGCTGACAGTCAACGTTTGAAAAAAAACAGAGACTTTGGGTATATTATATGCCGCTAAGACATTAAAGTCATTTGTCTATGCAGCGTTTTTTTTTCCTTCTTTCTGCTCTTAAAATGGCGCACTTTTTTGTTATACTTAACGCCTAAAAGTATGCAGCATCATATACCTTGTAGTATGTTCATTATTTAGTAAAAATAAAAAAAAATGAAAAGACAGACGTGTGCACATAAAAATGTAGTTATTTATCATGCTATAAGTTATGTTGCCAGTCGTCGTCATCATCATTGTCGTCGTTGTCGTCGCATTGTGTTTTGCTGAAAATGGCAAGAAAATGAGCAGCATTGCACGGCACAGTACTGCCAAAATAACCCATTCAAAGAAAAACCAAACAAACAAACAAACACGCGTACGGAAATCTGTAGAAAAAGATGAATGTATTCACACAAGTCAGTATTATGCGCTCTCGTTGAGTCATACATCAACAAATAACATAAATGAAATGAAAAATTGAGGTGAGAAGTCTTTGACGTTTTGTCATTTGTTCTTTTGGTTTCGTTTTTAAAGGATATCCGGTATTATGCGGTTACAATTTTAGTATGATTTTTTTTTTTTAATACAAATTGGACATTTTTTTTAAATTTGCTCCTGTTTATAATTCACAAATGGTTTAAGCGTAAAATAAAAAATAATAAAAAATTATTCAATGGATGCATATGTTTAGATGAATTCCAGCCCCAATGTTTCGAGAAGCATTAGAACTGCAAAGTTTTATAAAAGCACAATGTGTTTATATTAAGAACGGATTTGTGCTTAATAATCAAGTTTCAAACAGTCGTTAAATTGCAAATTGACAGAGTCAAAGTAGTGAAGCACATATTCAATAAAAAACATACAAAAAGGTGACTATGAATCAAGTTGATTTTCAACTGTTTAGAAAATGTGCTTGATTTTAGAATATTTTGCTTGATTTTAGATAAGCAATCGATGCTTACTTTACTATTCAATACAGATGTGCTTGATTAATTGAGAACGATGTGCATGTTTTTTTTCTGTGTAGTATGGATATGGTCAGAGATCTGGCGAGAACTTTTACAGAACCTGAGTTTAAAATATAAACTGTTTCTGAAAGTCTATAATACTTGAACTAGATGCATACTTACAGCTTTTTAGCTAGGCTCAACTTTAAACGCTCAACAGAACGTTGACATCTAAAACTCGTACACGCACCACAAAAAAAATATTAAAGATGCTCAAGAGACTCTACGCTTTTATGCGTGTGAAGGCAACTTCCCGTGTGTAAAATAAAATAAGGAGATGGAAAAAAAAAAATTAAAAGGATTACAAATGTTATGCGTTCGCATAAAAATTTGCATAATAAATAACAAGCAAAATGTGAGACATTGAAAGACATAAACTGTAACTGCGGCAGATAAATTAAAAAGTTCACAGCGAGCGACGCTGAATTATATTGTTAAAGAGCGTAAAAAAAAAATTAACGCGACGCACTTGAAAGTGCGTCAAGTAACACCCAGAACAATATTATAAACAATATACAGAGTAGGTACAGTGAAGCATGTGCGCATGAAAATGATTTTGAGTTGAGTTCTAAACTTGTATGTGGTGCGTAAGTCCGTCTGTCTGTCAGTGCTTGTGAGTATGAATTATATCCCTTAACACCTCTTATGTCACGTCCGTATTTTTTATATATATATATATATATATATTTTTTATTATTTCCACAGAGATTTAGTTTGTAAAATTTTAATTTAATTTTGCTAAATCATCTTCTTGCTAGCATAGAACTTGACAACCACAAAAAAATGGTTGAAGTGCGGTTTAACTGTGTGAACGAATGAATTGCATGCTGTGCTCGTGTGTGAGTGTGTGTGTGTGGAGTATTTTTAGAGCATTTTAAAATTATGTTATTGCGGTGTAGTGTGGGTGTAGCGTACACTACGTGTCATATGTGAGATGAGCTGTCAGGGTTAAACGCATTTGAAACACATTTGAACTGGACGACAATGTGCAATTTTAATGATGATGACGATGGTGACTACAAGTGATTATGTCAATGAGGTCAAGGCTTTTAATGCTGTTTGAGGGTCAATTGTTAAGGAAAAATATTATAATTGAGAAAATTAAAGTGCATAAAATTCAAAAAGTGTAATTAAAATAATTACTTTAAAAATAAATAATTAAAATCTAACTATTACCAATTTTTGCTTTGACGCTTAATTATAAACTCTAAGCTTCTCCTTTTAAAGCTATAAACTCTTTGCCGTATACACATAAATAATTTATAAGCATTTCTTAACTTTGTAACAGGCTTGCATAGCATTTATTTAAACTACAAATTAAAAGCCCCAAATGGCAAGCTACAATTTCGCTTAGCTCTTTTTTTCACTTAATATGCTACTAATTCCTTTGAAGAATAACAACAACAACAAAAGAGAGGGTAGGGTGTAGGCGCAACAGTTGTCAAAGAAAAAAAATTTTATAGCATAGCAATAGGCGCTCTTCGTAAAGCAGTTAGAGTAAAATGTAGGCGTTATTTTATACCAAATACAAAAAATCAAAAGATTAATGGCTTGGGATTCGCAATTAAAGTTTTTTTTTTGTTTTCAACAAATTGAAAAGCATAGACAAACTTGTTGATTTACGCGTTTTCCAAAAATGAATTACTTAAAAGCAAGTTGATGCTTCGTTACTTAACTAAGTTAAAGTTAAAATTGTAATTTTGTGTTTAAATATTTAAAATGCACTTTAATTTATTATTTAACATTTGAAATGGCTTCGATTTCTGTGAACTTTTTAATGTTTGCTTAAGCATTTCGAACGAAATTTTATTAAGTTGAATACTTTTTGTTTTTCTGTTTTTAAGTAATTGTGTTATGAGGTCAAATTTTCAGAAAAGTTTGGTTGTATTTAATTTAACTAAATAAACCTACTTGCAGTATAATAAAAAAAAAAAACAAAAAAAATAAATAATTAAAAATAAAAAAAATATATATATTTCAATAAAATAAATAATAAAAAAAATATTTAAAAAAATTTTTTTTTTTTTGAAAAGCAAATCTGGCTAACAGAAATAGTAAATACCAATTCATTTTATCTATTGTAAATAAAATTTAATATTATAGCATAATAAAAATCAAATTCTTTACTATTCAAACGTCAAAGTAAATTCAAAAGTAAATACTTTTTGATATAATATTTTTTTGTATTGGTAAATTGCTTTGTAATATTGTATTTCATAATTTTTTTTCAAAATATTTAAAAAAATAAATATGTACATACAAATATTTGCTCAAAAACAGCGATATACATTTTTACGCACTGTGAAAGTGAAACTTAAATCATTATGCAGCAAATACATAAAAACAAAATTTGCATAATAAATCGTATAAAAATCTCACACCAAACAACCAAAAAAAAAAAAAAAAAAAAATGGAGCTATAGAAATAAGTTCGCCATTGTAAAACTGTTAGGTTTCTTTTTTTTTTTGGTTTTGTTTGTTGGCTGATATTTGCTTTTTAAATGTGACAAAAACACAAATACAATGCATAAAATATGCGATTGTATGTACAAGAAGAATATGGAGAACAGAATGTGCTTGCATAGATTTTGTTTTCAGCTATAGTTGAATATTTCAGATAAATAATTTAAGCAAGTACAGTATTCATATAAAGGTTTGTTTTAAAGTCTTAATGCATAGCCTGTCTTGAATAAATCATAGGACGAAGCGTTGAGTTTAAGCCGTTTAAAAATAGCCACAGTGCTCATAACAAAGACAATTTAAATACTCAGATGAGATGCCGCATGAACATTTTAAAGTGGCTTTTCGATAATGTACTGCGAAAAGCCACTTGTTGCTGTTTTATTTTACTCTCGTTTGTTTTCTTTCGTGTGAAGTCGTTTACGAGATTTTGTTGTGTTTAACAAAACAGGCGTAAGCTCGCTTTTTATTAGACATCTCTCTCTCTCTCTCTCTCTATCTCACAAGCTTTGTATAATTCTATCATTGCATTGTATAGCCTTTCTCTCTTAAAAATTCTAAATGTTTGTCTCTCAAAAATTTTGTATATGTCTCTTTTTACAACGCTCTGTCTCATTCTCTTTCAAACACTATAATATAGATAGAAATGTTTCTTAAATTTTTTTTTTTTCTTGATCGCAAAACTCTTTCCCTTCATCTCAAAATTTTTACTCTTCTCTCCGTTAAACACTCTCTCTCTATGACTGAGGCCATAGTGGAATTATAAAAGGCGATGTCAAGCAGAACGTTGGTACCTTGCAATGCAAGCGTATGAGAGTAAATGTGTAAGAAGAACGCTAGGTTTTTTTAGTCGTGCGAGTGCAAAGGAGATTGAGATATATTAATTTTATTCTATTTGCTTTTTTTTTTGTGGAAAGCAAAAGCTCTTAACATCACCGTGTCTAACTGCGCCATGTCTGAGTCATTCTAAAGTAATCTTAAATATTATGTAAAACACATTTCCTAGTCGTTCTTTATGTTTTTTAATATTAGAAAACAAATAAACGATAGTAAAAAAAAAAAACAAAACAGTCCATCGAGTGGCTTTTCGCAGTACATTATGGAAAAGACATGCTGAATTCGTTTGTATGGTATTTGCAACTAGTTGTTCCACTACTCGCTTCAAACAAACCTCGCATCATATGCAAATATATTTATTTGCATAAATTTTTTTGTTGCACAACATATTTTGTTTTTATTCAGATATATCAAATGCAGTTGAAAACACTAAAAACAGGTAAACAATGGCATTGAAACTCAAGCTGTGTTCTGATGTGTTGTATACTATTCATTTTTTTCTCTGTTTTGTTGAAACCACAGCGTCGCGTCATATTTCAGAGAAAGCTTTGTCAGATTGTTGTTGCTGTTGTGTTGTTGCCTCTCTACAATTGTTTGGTATTCTCAAACTTTGCCACACTCATTGCTGCATTTGCTCCTTTGTGTTGTGTTGTGTTGTATTGTAGTAGTTACAACATATTTATTTAACATACAAATAATTACAATACACAATCTGTGACTTTTTACCTTTTTTGCCTGCCTCACTCTCTCATTTGTACAAATAAATATTCCACGTGGAAGCTTTTTGTTTTTGTGTTTGTTGTGTTTTTTTTTTTTTTTTTGGTTTACTGCCAACAAAGTCAAGCGTACAAGTCAGTGCAAAAACCACGACACAATTTCAATCCCAACACAATACTCGTACAAGCAAGCAGCAAACTATTATAATAGTAAGCAACTGCAATATTTGTTTATTTAGTATGCATATTTCTATTGTTGTAAATGATTTTACATGCCAAATTATGCAAAAATACATATTCAAATATTTACCTAACAAATAAACACAGAGAATGAGATAGAGAGAGAGAGAGAGAGAGAGAGAGAGAGAGAAAAATATTATACAATATAAACAAACTTATGTGGGCAGAGCTTAGTGTATTCATAAGAGTCTATGACAATAAAATCGATTTAAAATGCAAACAATTTTCCATCAATGCAATTTAATGACAAGCTGTGCTATGCTGCGGCTTGGATGCAAACTCAATTTTGTGTCCTTTTAACATTGTAATTATAATGTGTAAAATTTGATTATTTAGACAGTTTTCTTTTTTAAGACCTTGGAAGCTCAATGGATATTTTGCAGACAGACAGAGTATAAATGTGCTTTGTTGAAGTGGTTTTATCACGACATGTGGACAATTCGAGAAAAAGTATTGTAATGAAAATAATTGTTTTCTAACACTAGCCATACCCAGCGAATACTGACTTTTTTCAATTAAAACCAATTTCCCAAACTTTCCCAAAAAAAAAGTAACATGGAGAGGAGGAAGCTGTGTTCAAAACAAATCGTTTGCTTGGTTCAACCAAAGCCAACAGAAAACGTAAGATAAGTAACGTCACACCAAAAATACTACTAGGCAAGCACGTTAACTTCGGTAGCACCGAAGCTCAAACACCCGCCACACGAAATTTTAATAATTTTCTTTAAAAAATAAAAAAAATGGAAGGTGAGTTTGTATGGGGTCTATTTGATATACAGTGGCCCGATTCTTTATCATATCGGTAGCATGTTCATATGATAAAAGTAGATTTGATTTTATCCAGATTGGAGTGAATATATTAAAAAAATAAGAACTATTTTCATACAAAACCTGAAAAATGGGAGCTAGGTTTGTATCGGAGCAATATCAAAAAATGGGCGTGGCACCTTTCCTTTGATATTGGATGCCATTATAAGTGTTTTTACCCTATTTGTAGTAAATCATTCATAAAAAATAACAATTTTCATACAAAAAATCGAAAAAAAGGGTTTAGTTTGTATGGGTGCTATATCTAAAAATGGGCGTGGCACCTTGGTTCTGACATACAAACTGCCTAGGAGCACAAAAAAACTTAAGTTTAAATTTTGAGTTCAATATCTTTAAAACTATCGAGAAAACCCAGACGGACAGACAGACAGAACAGACAGACAGACGGACATTGCTAAATTGATTCGTCTCGTCGAGCTGATCATATATATATACTTTTATAATATATATACTTTATGGGGTCTCCGATTCCTCCTTTAATGCGTTACAAACTTTCAGACAAACTGAATATACCCTTCACACTATGTGTGGCGGGTATAAAAAAAAGGAAAATCCCATTTTTTTAGAATTTTGTACGAAAAATTTTATTGTTACTTGGATCAAATTTTGTAAGACCTATTTTCAGGTTAAAAACACCAAAATTTCTGCATTTGGTTCACATAAAAAACGCTAATGTCTCGAATTTCAGGTTAATATCTTTTTAAATTTGCTTTTAAGCACAAAAATAATTCAAAATATTACATTTTTTTTATTACATGAAACTTTGCTTGTTAAATGTTTGAATGCTCACGCAGTTCTCGCAATTGAAAATTTTACGCACGCACGAAATGCTGCAGTTTGGCAAATAAAATTGAGAAAAAAAAAGAAATTTACCATTATTTTTTGTTTTCGATTGTTGCATTTGTGCTGCAGACTATTTGTTGGCAAAGTACAAATTTTAAAAATAGTCCAAATTGCAACTTCAACTCAAAGCTTATGCGGCTTGTTGCTGTTACCTTCTGTTTGAAACGTTTATTAAGTGTTAAATGCGATTACTTGTGGTCTACAAATAGGAGTTTTGAGGTTTGTTGTAAATAGTTTTCAACTAAGATGCACAACAGATTTATTGAGATTTTTCAAATGTCTGCTTTGCATATGGCATGAATTTTATTAGAAAACATTTTTAGTTAATTTCTACTTTTTTTCCATAGTCTGACAGTAATT
The DNA here is from genome assembly GCA_018903435.1 of Leucophenga varia. Classification (NCBI taxonomy): domain Eukaryota; kingdom Metazoa; phylum Arthropoda; class Insecta; order Diptera; family Drosophilidae; genus Leucophenga; species Leucophenga varia. The sequence goes on along the minus strand of JAEIFJ010000493.1, from coordinate 987,314 downwards.
TGGTATATTTTCCCAGTTAAATAAATGTACGTTTTTTTTTTTTTGTAAAATTTTGGTCCAAAGTCAACGACTTGAACTGCATAACTTAGCTGATTGGCTTAACTTGAGCTGAATTTTTAATCAACTGCTTTGGCATTAAAATGCATAAGTTTCGCTTGACTTTTCATTACTTTTACATGACGCGTATACGAGAAGGTGAGACTTTCGTGTCTGTGTGCCTGTTTTTCATGTTAAAAGATTTTTTCCGTGCTAAGATTTTTCCACCTGCAGCGCGCGCGTTCATTCTTTGCAAAACACTCGAACTATTTTAAAACTTGCAACGCGGTTAATTAACAAGCAGCAGCGAAATACATTTGCATGCCGCATATTTTCTCGGTTTTTTATTTCGTTTTATTTTTTTTTTGAGGTAATATTAAAATTTAAGCTACGCCATAAAGTTTTTCACTTAATGCAAAGTGCACTGAGATTGCGTATACGCCAAGTGGTGTGCATTAAGTAGACGCGGCGTATGCCAAATGCAGTAGACAGACAGACAGACAGATAAATATTTATATATATATTTTTTTTTGTGCTCTCTCTAACACGCTGACTACTTGCTGGAAGAAAAAAAAAAAACAGAAAAAATTTAATCAAATATGCTCAACGCTTATCAGTTTAAGTGCTTTCACTGCCAGTGTTGCTGCTGTTGCTGCTGCTACAAGCCTGGTTTATATTTTTATTGTGCATAATAAAATCAGCATAAAATTGCCAAATTATTTAGATTTGCAAGCAATTTGGGAATGAGTTTACATACTTTAAGCTAAGTTAGCATATTGTCAAATGCGTAATAAAAATGTTTTTATTACTCGAATGGCATAAGAAGAAGTAAAAGAAGTAATAATATTCGTATATAGAATTACATTTAGTACCTACCTATTGAGGTGTACTATATGTATTCCTAAGCGTAGTGTTTTGTGTACACCTTGAATTATTCTAAGAATGTGTTTGCCAAGCAGCAACAGTTTGGGGAATTGGGAAATGTTTTGTTGCCTCAGTTGTTGCATGTATTCTTGTATTCAATACAATAAACTCATGTATATAAATTGCTATTTTATTGAAATATAAGCAACTTGTCAGGGAGTTTGTGTACATCTTGTTTAATGATTTAATGCAGCCAATATTGTAACTAAAGTTTGCTTCAAGTATTTAAGTGTTGCACTTATGAGCGTACATCTGGTGCAAAGCTTTTGAGTTAAATAAATTAATAAAATTATGCATACAATTTATTAAAATAATTTAATGAGTAAATATGTATTTACAAAATATATAATCGTTTAAGTTTGCCTTTGGAAAATTGTTTAGAAATATTTAAAGTAGATATTTTTTATAAAATATCATTAAATAAGATTCTATAGCCTCTTGATAATTGAGCTGTCACCGTGCTAATAAAAAGTTTAAACAATTGCAAAATAATATTTTTGAAGGTAATAGGTCAGATGAAACAAAGATCAATCGTTGCGAGTCAGACGGACGATCCTGGCATTGGCCTAGAGATCCCATAATCCAGACACGAAGTACAGTGCGACAAACCGTTGGCGGCTCAATTATGGTTTGGGGGTATATACATAAAAATGGAATTGGACCCTTGGTCGCTGCTTGCGAAATATGGAATCCCGCCGAGAGGAGTGATGGTGCTGTGGGAAAGGCACCATTACATTCCAATTGTAATGGTGCGACGCTAAACCCAAAGTATGCAAAGTCATTTATGCTTGACTAAAAGTAATTCAACTCCAAATTGAAAACGAATATATCCAAACCATTTTGGTACTATTCGAAGGATCAAGTAGATTACTCGGCTTAAAGTGAAAGAAAATAGAAGCCTAGATAAAGTTCAACTTTTCCCTGGAAAACCTAAATTAACCACACAAACAATTTCATTTTAAATTTAATTAATTTAATTTAATTTTTATTTTTTCAATCCAAAAATATAAGTTCACCTGTCATATGATGCTATTTGCCCTATGCGCATTCTTCTTGAAAAATTAATTAATTAGGCTTGTCGTCATAAAAAAATTTACAACACGTCATGCTCTTGATTACTTACATTCTACATTGTATTTGTGCTATTGTCATGACAATAATGCAATCAAATAATCAATCAATTAATGTTCATTTAGATTAACGCTGAAAATAATTTGCCACAGCAACAATATCAAAGCATCATTAGTGTTAAATTCAATTATGCATAGGCATTCCGTATATATATTCTTTTTTATTTCATTAAACAAAAAAAAAAAAAAACAAAACAGCAATAATTTGTATATGTATCTCGTAATTTGAACAATTCATCATTGTGGTTAATATTCCACTTGATTGAGTTTAGGGAATAGGCGTTTCTATGCATTGATGTGGTTGTTGTTCTTGTTGTTGTTTCAAGCTATTTGCGTTCTATGCTAGGTGTGCATAGAATTAATATAAATGGGTTTCGCATTTAGCTTTAAATGCTTAAAATGTATTTGCAGTTGATTGGTTTTTAATTAAATTTAAGTTTTTTAAATTGTTATTAGCTTTGAATAGCAAATTACTGTTCGCTTTAAAAAAAGTGCGAATGCAAATGCGAATATTAAATAGACGTATGCGAATGTTATGTGTACTTTAAAAATTAATGCGAACTATGTCAGTTTCGAATAAATGTATTTAGAATTGTAAGAGACATAATTTATTGAATAAAATTTCGTTAAATACGCTACTTAGTTTACTCCAGACTAAAAAAAAACATAGAATATCTGAAAGCTTTTCATGTCAAATTTTGACAATCTCATTTTTTTTCTGAAATTAGTTTCATCTTACTCCAAATTTTAAATATAAATTTCAATAATACTTCTACGTTATGTTCTTCTCGTTTTTGCATTAAAAATGGCACTGATCGCCATTGAAGTACACGATGATCTCTACAGTTGCAGTACCTTTGGTGGCTGGCTCTTTGCCATGGTTGTGGTCTTAGGCGTAGCAGTTATTGCAACACGTCCAATATGGTCAGGACATGCAAGAGAACGTAATTAAAAAGATACGAAGAAGAATAAATCAACAGCAACAACAAAACATGCAGCACACCGTAAAGTTTAAATTGATTTGTAATGAGACAGCTAATTTCGATGGCTAAATAAAATTCGGCAAAAAAAAAAAAAAAAGAAAACAATTATATAAATTATTTCAATTTTTTTTTCGAAAAGAGACTAGTGTTGTCAACAAAAATCACTTCCGGTGATTTTTTCGCAGTGATATAAAAATGTGATTTGCGATTTTCTTGTTCCTTAGTGCACACATTCACTTATCCGCGATCAGTAAAGCTGTTCATTTATCAGTGATTGGTGCTTTTATCACTCTTTGCGAAACGTTCATAAAATTGCAGTTACTTGATTCGTTAAAACGTGAAATTCACTAAAAGCGACGTCAATTGAATGGTGACAGCGCATCGCTCATTATTTTTTTGTGAGCTGCGATTTGGTCACTGTTTGCAATCACTACGTTTTTTAGTCGCATTCGCTAATCACACTGCGACTCTTTTTTGCCAACACTGGAGACGACTATGCCAATTTCAATTTTGTGTGTGCGGCATAAATAAAATAATTCAAAATGAATATTTTTGCATGTTTTGCGTACAACCGCAATTAGTGTGTTTCGATTTATCAAACGATTTATGATTTATATAATTGCGGCGATGTGTGTGGCATTTTAAAAATGTCTTTTTTTTTTTTTTTTTTTTTTGTTAAACAAATTTTGGCAAATGTTTATTTATATGTTTGTAGCCTGACAGCATTTAACAAACAAGGCGTATGGTATTAAAATGAAATTATCAGTGAAATCTTTTAGTAGACAGACAGCCGGCTGCTTTTATATATCTATATGCATGCAATTGTTTTAATTAACAATTTTAAAAATATGTACATATATAAATATTTTTGTTTTATTTCCGTGAAAAATGGTAGACAATATGACAAAATAAAAGCTTGCAATGAAAATGTTACGCATCACTCATAAAAATCACGCGCTAAATATGCCATACGATTGCGATTTTGGTTGGCAGCTGTCAATGTGGTGGCAGCACTGTTGATGTTGTTGTTGTTGTGTCCTTCTATATATGTATTTTTATATTTAAAGTGCGCATAAAATTATGCAAATGTTTTTTTTTTGTTTAAACGAATACGTTGCGTATGTGTGTTGTTGTTGCTGTACATTACGCATACGTCGCGTGCGCTCAAGCGAAATAAAAGTTAAATAAATGTATAAAGTGTGTGTGATATGTGTATGTGTGTGTGTATTTTGTATATGATTGAGTTCTTGTTTATACGTTTATATTACACAAGTACAATAATATTGTTTGTAACTGCTTATATCGTTTTTATTTATATTTTTTGTTATCGATAGTATGCATTAAAAAAAAAAAAAAAATGTTATATGTTGTGTTTGTAATTTGAGTAAACATTGTAAATCAGTGTAACTTCATCGTATGACAAAATTACAGACTGACAGACAGACAGACCAGACAGTCAGATAAATAATATTGTGATATTTTGTGTGTTAATGCATGCGCACATAGATAGGTAAAGCATAAAGTCTATTTGTATTTGTAGCTGCTGTACTGCTTGATTATATCGATAAATTACGCGTGAATGATGCATAAATCATACATTTTTGTAGCACACACTTGAAAGAAGCATGCTTGTATCGTATATAAAAATGTTTGTATTTGTATATTTTCAAAATGACAGCGAAAATAATTATGCGTTTTTATATTGTATATACTACATATATGTATATTTATTATTTTAAGTGTATTAATGTACACAGATTTGTCTCTTTTTAATGAAAATAAATCGCTGATTGCCAATTATATTTTATAAATATTAAATTGATGCGAAATACAATTTGTTTCTTTTTTTTGTACTTTTTAAATTGCATTAATTTTTAAATTGAATTCAGCTACTAGCATACAAAAATAAAAAGTAAAAACGATTTTTCCCAAATTTAAAGGCATAATAGTTTTTTTAGTGCAAAGATATATATTTATAAATATATAAAATAGTTAAAATATTTCTATGTCCGCTATGCACTTTAAAAACTATCCATCCGATGAGTCTCAAACCCATTTCAATTGAGAGGGAACAAAGCAAGAATAATTATAGAACACTTAAAAATGATGAAGGCACTTTCGACTAATTCATTTTATTAAAAACATATATTTTGATGTTAAGCGTTCATCAGTGAATAAAATGTGCTGAGGCAGTAGATTACTTGCACAGTTTAAAGCAAAATGTACACGCACTTTAGTAGGCCTGAATTTTGATTACTTCTAAGTTATTTAAGTGGTCATTAGAAATCAGCGATTCTTTCAAATAAATCCGCGACAGTAGCTCGACGAAGGCTTGTAGAAATTTATGGAAACTTTGCTATTTTGGAAAAAAAACTTCAAGAGTCTGGTTGCGATGGTTCAAAAGTGGCGAACTTTGTTGTAAGTTGTGGTTCTTCTGCACATTTACACACTGCAAGAACGGTCAAGGAAACATGGAAGTCCTATAGCTGGAGAGTTCTTGCGCATGCTGCTTGTTTACCAGACTTGGCTCCAAAAGATTTTCACATGTTTGCTTCCATGGGATACGCACTTCGCAAAGCAGCGTATCGTTTAAAAAATGATTGCATGACTGATTTACCGCAAAAGAGTAAAAATTTTGTTGGCGTGGCATCCAAAAAAGTATTGTATATAAATGAGGCAGTATTAACAAGTTTCGGTTCCGTATACTGAGATGCAACAAAATTAAAGAGAAAAGGAGTACACACCTTAAAGCGAATTCTATTACTCTGAAATTCAATTTATTTTACTAACCAAGTTTTTATTTTCAACATAATTATTATTTTCAACTTTGTTTCAATCAATAATTGCAAATTGTAATCAACGCTTGAAAGTATGCGGCACAAAAGCTGAAGCCATAAAGCTAAATTTCATTATTTTAAAGTTTCCGGTTTCTGTTTAAATTTTGTAAAAATCTCAAAAACATAAAAAACCCTCGTTACGCAGCTGTCACTACAATTGAAACAGCAACAAGAAAAGCAAAACAAATATGCACACAACTGAACTTGAAAATATTCGAAATTAACGTAGAACGTAAAAGAAAATCAATTATTTGCTAAAAATGTCCATAACGCCCAACGGCGTCGTTATTACGACGGTTGTTGGGTTAGTTCGTTGCTAGTTTTGTGTTTGCTATTTTTACTTGGCTTGGCTGGCTGACATGTGTCAACTGCAATCAAATACGTTTTCAAAAACAACCAAAGAGGAAGTAGAGGAAGTAGAAGAGAAAAATCTTAGCTACCACAAAACAGGCCACAAGACGACACTCCCGTATACAGCGTCAAAAGCATTCGCATCATAAGATGCCATTAAATCTGCGTTGCTACTGTTGCATGCCACATATCTGCTTGGCTGCTTGCTTGCTTGCTAACTCGCTCTAATGTGGCACTGAGCCGAGTTTTTTTGTTTTTCTTTTTTGTAATTTGTTCGTTCTTAATTTAATTTTATTCAATTTGTGTCAGTAAAAGTTTCGCTCAATGCTAACTTGCCGCCAGTTTGTTGTTGTTGTTGTTTTTGTTGCTTTTCCTGTTCACACATGTTCGCGAATGTGCCTGTTTGTAAGGACGACATTTCACGACATATCCTTTTTTTCGTACTCATTTTCGTTGTGAAGTAATTTGAAAACAATTTTGCTTTAAATACCAAAAACATGTAAAGTTTTTTAATTGTTTACAAATTGGCAACATTTGCACCAAAAATTGTAGTCAAGACGCGAGGCAGATGGAGTAGAGAAAGCGGGGCGTAATGTGTGGCAAATGTGTCAGCTGAGAAGTTTTTTTTTTTGCTTTGTTGCCAAATTAGATGGCACATGTTGCACTTTTGTAAAAAAAACTTAAAATTATTTTTTTCTTTTATTTGTCTTTAAATAAAAAATAATTCAAAATTAAACAGAAAAACATTGCGCTTAGCATTGGAAATTTTCGTTTATTTAAATCTTATTTATTACTTTCCATATCTTTATAAACCCATTCACAATTGTCTAACGGACATACTGGACGCGACTTTAGCCAACGCATAATGCAATGCAAATGAAAGCCATGATTACAAACGCCCCAGGCTACAGTGCATTCCTCATTTATTCCACGATTATAGTTCGCCTGGCATTCGATGCAAATTTCCATGATACGATTACGGCAAATGGCACAATTGTCAATAGCCAAATCTGTACAAAATTAAAGAAATAAATCTAAGTGTTTAAAGAATCAAAGAACTTACCCCAGGCCCAAACTGCAACAGGTTTCCAGCCAACGACCTCAAAGCGCTTTTCCGATTTTTCTTTGACATTTGTAATGCTGCTCGACGGCGACGATGATGACGACGACGCTTTCATGTCATAGCAAATATGCATTGATTCGTCTTCAGACATTGTTATTAAAAAAAAGTTTTTTTTTTTTTATTTAAACACAAAACAAATTAATTGTAGTAAATTGACAACAATAACATGAATATATAAAATTTTTGAAAGAAAATCGATGAATTGCTTCGCTGAAATTACATTACAGGAAGAAGCAGGAAGTAATTCAAAATTCTTTATTTGAGTCATACCATTTTCAGTGAGCAGAAATGGTGTTTCTTAGAAATATTTTCTATGAATGGAAAACTTTTTTTGAAATAATATATTTCAATTAACTCCCCAAAAATGGCTCAATTCGGAACACAAAATGCTGGATCCCAAAAATTAATCGAATTTTTGTATATTTTATAGCATTTTATATTTTGAAAATCTAATTCAGAGTCTGACAACCTAAAAATTCGACCGTTAAATTTTTTGACATATTATAATCGCCAATTTGTTTTTGAATTTTGACACACATCATAAGATATGGAACGACTCATCAAAAAAAAAAATTTTATCGATATAAGCGAGTTTGTCTGTCTGTCCTTCGGCGTATAATTCGCACCACACTGTGCATTTTTCTCGACTTATTGAAGTTTCTAAGATATGGTGAAGTGTGCCAGATGTGGGCACCCCTAGTTGGGGTTCACCCCAACATATCGTTGAACAACAAGTATTTCATAGTTATCTGAGTACCGAATAATTTTATTAACACCAAACTTGTTGGTCTGTTTAAACGGCCTTTCCCGTTTGTGAGCACAGATGTGCATCCCCTCGTTGTGCGCACAAAAAACGACGTATAAAACGATATATAGTACTATACAAGAACACCACTTTCAATGCTAATTAAAAATATTCTTTTGTATTTTACTTAAAATTTTTGTTAGCTTTTTTTTTTGTATTATTCGTCTAGCTGCAAACTTATTTCACCCTTGTCACTTTATGTATGTGTACAGTAGATACCGGGTATAAACACATAAAAATAAAATTACAATCTCTTAATACTTTAGTCTTTTATACTTGAAAAATGCTACTTGTTTTACTTTAACTACTTACAACATTCTTAGAACACGTTATTTAGTTTAAGTTGCACTTTTTGTGTTAGATTTTATTGCTTAAGTTTCAAGTCATAAAGCTCATTAGAGCGTTGAAATTACATATAACATTACTCGACAACTGCTCGAAACTAGTCTAGAATGATGCTGTTGCTGACGATGATGCTGCTGCTGCAAGTGCAATTCAGCAACTAGCTCAGTTGCTGCTCAAGTTGAAATACTTAATTAATGGCAAAAAAAAAAACGAAACGAAACGTCAAGGAGTAAGACGAGAGCGAGTGAGCAGCAGGATATTGCTTTAGTGTAACTAAATGCAAGTTGAAACTGAAATACAAAACATTTTGAGTTGAGCAAGAAAATTATAATCGTGTTATGATTGCAACTATTCGCATAACAAAATGAACAACAACAACAACAACAGCAACAGTTGTTGCTGTTACTATTTTATACATAAATATAAATTGTTTCTGCTTTAGCCACAACAACAACAACAACAACAACAGCAACAATAACTTTTGATGTCTGTGTTTTACTCTATTCTATTCTATTTCTTTTGCTTAAGAATGCAACTTGGCGTATGCGTAATCTAAATTTATGCAAGCCACATTCTTAGATATATTTTAAATTGAAAGATATAACAAGCTTGTAACTTGAATTTAAAATTAAACAAGTTTGCAGCTGCTACTTTAGTTTTTTTTCCTAGAATACAATACAAATTTTTCTTTCCGTCTTTACAATCTATGTACTTGAATAATGCATTTTTATTATTGGCCATAGCCAAGTCAAGTCAAATTCTTGGCAAGTAAATTGTGACATTATACAAAAGTGCGAATTGCAAAACGAAAAAACAAGTACGAAACACAATAAACTGCATAACACACCTACAAACATTGCTCATTGTGGAAAGAAAGGACTTTAAGCATTTTTGCATGCCATAAAGTTCTCAGCATAAAAAAAATATTGTTGCTGCTGCTTCGTGTCTTTGGGGGCCACAAATGGCTCAAAGTATTTGTATTGCAGGTTTTATAGTTTTGCTTACTTTCTTTTTTTTTTCTCTTCTAGAATGTTGAGTGTAGACAACAGAGTCAACGTTTCTGAAAAGTGTTTACATTAAGGAAAAATGTGTTTTAAAATTGCAGCTGAAAATCAACATTGAATTGACTACAACAAAAAACAAGAAGAACCGACTAACCGGTTGGTCGGTCGTTCGTTCGACTGTAACGACAAAATGAGCAAAAATTTTACGAAAACAACAACAACAAGCAACAGTCCAGTGCAAACTAAATGAAAGTGAAGCTGGCGACGCTAACAACGTTTTGTGCCAGTGTTGATTCAAGTGTCCGCAAATGTAATTTAAAGAAAATTAATTAAATTTTATTGCACACACAGAACCATTGCAAATACACACAGCAGCAGCAAAGTAAAAGTATTGTGCGTACGTCTCGTTGCCTAGAACAAGTTTTCTTTTAAACAAAAAAGTATTCTTTTACTTCGATTTAACAAGAGAGTGCTGCATTTTAATTGCCATTTCAATGAATGCAGCATTGTACTGCAAAATAAATTAGTAGAATAAGTACAAGAAAAAGCATATTTTGAAATTTTAAGTAGCATTGCTTAGTAATATAACAGCAATAAGTGTGTCTTTATTGAGTGCAGCCATTGATAATATGTTTGGTATAAAATTATGCTATAACCGGTTAATAACCGTTTCGTAAAATTAGCTTTATTGACTGAAATACTAGCAATTATTACTAAAATATGGTTTTAAACTATTTTTAATGCAATTTAGCGCATAACCGTTTCATAACCGTTTCGAAAAAATTTTTAAAATTTTTGTAAGTAGTAATATATAATGATTAAAGCTGCTTTGTATGTCAAAAACAATCTACGCTGAATTGACTTTGTCTAACCGTTTCATAACCGCTTCACAAAAATCTATAAATTATATAGTTTTGAATAAAAACCACTCTTTTTTGAGAACAAATTTTTTGTTTTGCATGCATTTGACATTTTTTCTGTAGATATGTATTGCATATAGCAGCAACTTGATAACCGGATGTCGAATAGCATTGCAACAATTTATGCAATGCTGTACAACTGAATTTGCTTTGTCGTACGTCTTACACTCTTACTTGTTATGTATGTATTGTCTTCTTTATATATATTCACTTTCTAAGAGATAGTTATGTTTCGTGTCGCTTGCATCAAGCAACTTGGCGTGACCCTTGACACGCTCATTGTTGCTGTCCAAATGCCCTTGGGGCACGCTTAGTGCTTCTAGTATCTTCATCTTCATTTTCATTCTACAATACAGTTGACTGCAACATGGAATGCGCCGTCAACTTTCATTTGTCATTGTGCACTTCTGTGTCAAGCAGTAGCAACAACAACAGAAGCTGACAACTCAGTAACAGCAACAGCAGTTGCAGCTGTTGACAGTGTACAGCAAAAGGCAGCAGCAGCATCAAATGTCTTCGAGCAAAGCAGTTACGCGTTGCATAAGATATTGACTAAAACAAACAAAATGCATTTGTCCATTTTGTGCTACTAAGCAGCAATAACAGTGCTAGCAGCAATAGCAGCAGCAACAGCAAAGGACAAAAGAACTAGAGACATACTTAGTATGTACTACTTCAAAAGACAATATATTGTTGTTGTTGCTGTTGCTTTGCTGTTTATTTGGCGCAAAAGTGCTGCCAAAAGACATCGCCTGACAACGCGCAGCCAGTCAGCCATTTATAGTGCAATGTTCAAAAAAACGCAGCTATACAACTAACCCGCTAGCTGCTTTCATATACTCGTACAATATTTCTGTTCGTTTATACGCTTGGTTCACTACATTCGTTACGAAATCCATTAGCAACTAAAGTGAAATTCATTGTTCTTAGAGAACATGTTGAAATAAATTGAGTTGTTGCATAAAAATTCACCTGTTTACAAACATATACGAGTATGTATGTGCGCTTTGATGCCAAAATAAAATTTTCATTCTCATATAAAGATACGAAACTTATGCTTGAAGTATCTATAAGATACTTTACACAAGTATCTAAATTCGTATCTATTGCCACAATTGATAAAATAATTGTTTTCTATTAAAAAATTTTACTAAATATTTCTTAATTTTTTATTTTAGCCACAAACGTATTTTGGCCAATAATTGCATAGACGACATTTGGTACATGTTTCAATTTTAAAATGCTGTATATTTTAGATACAATTTTGTTAAAAGTTATTTTTTCTTTTCATTTCTACCGCTCAATTTTAATTTTATAGCCAAAAATTGTCAACATTTGGAAAACATTCGAACTTAATTGGAAATTACACAAACGCAGCACAAACGCATTTTGTGTCAACTTCGTTTAGAGTTGTGTGTAATTTTTATGTATTTGTATGTGTGCGTGTGTGTGTGTCGCTACAATATATGTGCAAGTGTTTCTAGTTAAGCCTCTGTTAACTTAGGCCCAAACAATTTGTGGCTAATTAGCCTGTAGTCATGCTGCGTTTTTGTTCACTTTGAAACGTTTCGTTTTTAGGTTTTGAAATTGGCCATATTCTCGTACTGGCTTGCTTACTTTACTGTACGAACGTGCGGTTGTTTTGTTTATTTTTGGTTATTTTATAATTACAAAATGTTAGCCAGTTATTTAAACAATTATTTCTTTTAAATTCTTTAACAATTCCCCATTATGTCATTTAATAATTTACATATTTTTGTGGTATTAAATAAATTTTTAGTTTTGATCATTTAGATTGATTTAAATTGAGGACAGTGGGCAGAGGACAGTAACCGTTATGTTGATAAATTATTTATCAGTGATATGAAACTTTAAAATTTCGATATGGAGAATAAAGAACTTTAAGGGAAGTTGAAATTGAAGAATTAGAGGCACTCTAGGATGAAGATACATCGGATCGATGTCTAAAAAGTTCGCTTAGTTTTGAATTACCTTCAGGACCAACTCAGAAAATAGATAAATATTAGTAGCTAGCGATGGGAAACTACTGTTTAAAATGATAGCTTAAAATCTTCAAAACTATTAGATCTCTCTGTAACTAAAACTGGACTATTCGGTGTATGCCTGTAACTATTTGGTGAATGCATAGTCTTTGCCACTTGCCAATAGATGGCATTAACAGTGCAACCTTAAATCGTGATCTTAGACATCTGACAACAACTTTTCATCATTACATTTAAGAATTAATTTTTCCGAGCAAGTTTATGTTTTCACTGTAAAAGTGCAAAACCAGAAGTCATGGCCTGATCAAAATTTATAAAATAAAATTTTTAAAAATTTAAAATTTAAAATTTTTATTTTGCATAGATTTATAATCTGTAATTGTATTTTCAAAATTATGTATCTAAAAAATATTTCGAAAAAAACGTTGAATCTGAAGTACGTGTTCTAAATGCTCTTTCAACATATTCAAACAGAATACGATGAAAATCAATAAAATATTGTAAACAAACAAAACAATGCAAATAAATAAATAAATAAATATATGAATAGCATACAATGCCGTTGCTAAAAACCAATGAATTGAAATGAACATTGAAAAGCCATGGATGGCGTTTGATGAAACGACTGAGCAGACTAAGCCACAGCAACGCTCAGTAAAATGAAGCTTTTTGCTGTAGCCAAACAAAACCAAAGTCAATAAAAAGGAACAAAAGAAAAGAAAAACTAAACAAAGCATAAATTAGTTTTTAAAACAATTCATATTTACATGCTAAAGCCAAGAGTTTATATTTTTTTTATTTGTTAAGAAAAAAGAAGTATCTGAAGTCAGCACAAGAAAGTGTTAACTGCAAAAAAAAAAAAAAAATGGAGACTGATAGAGACAAGTTAATGGTAAGTTGATGTACAGCTTAATGGTATGTTTTGCCATTTGACTTTCTTTCTTCATTCTTCTATTTGCTTTTTTCACTCTATCCATGTGCACTGGCTATACACTTAGCAGCACACTCTACTTGTCACAAAGTCCTTTAGACAATCTGTTGCTTAAGAGCAGAGCATCAGCATGAGACAACATTAGCATAAAAACAAAAACACAAACAAAAAAAACTGCATTATACTGAAAGAGAAATAGAGAGAGAGAGAGAGAGAGTTAATATACTGTTAGAGACTATAAAGCCAGGCAGGCGTGTTAATCAAGACGGAGTTCCCTTTTTAGCAATTTTTTTATCAACTTTTTTCTTGTTTGTCAGTTATAAAGAAATTTGTTTGATTGACTGATTTAATTATTGAAACTATTCTTTGCTTTTTGTCTAAATATTTTATTTAAGTGAAAGTTTTAATACATTTAGAAGTTCTTAAGTAATTTTGTTAAATTTTAATTTAAAATTTAATTTTTTTTTTTTTTTTTTTAAATTTTTTAAAAAAATATTTTTTTTTTTAATAAATTTTTTTTAATTTTTTTTTTTTTTAACTAAATGATCTGTCTGATCTGTCTTCAGTTAAACAATTGATTATTATTTAATTGTCTGATGACATATCTTTGGGGGTTCCATTTGTCAAACGTGTACTCAATTGATCTGCAGTACATCGATGTAGTGTCAAATAGTTGACAGATGATCTAGGGTTTCTTTCCTCCACTCCTCTTGCGTGTGCGAATCATTTTGTTTTCATCTGCACATTTGGTAGTAATCGCGGTTCTCACCTCACGTTGTGACATTGACTTCTTGGTGGTCATCAAGTAAACAATATCCGCAACTTTAAGCGGGTCCAGTCGCCCTTTCTCCGGTTTTACGCAACCAACAAATGCCGGCGACGGTTTGCCTGTCAGCGTATGCGAGGCGAGCGTATTGCGATCGAATACCTCGCATAAAACTTTACGCGTAACTGCCGGTCCAGCGTTTGACCAGTCTATACGTTCATAAACGCAACGTGGCATCTCTGTGCCATTTGGTCCAATGACAATCATTGGAGATTTGCTTACCTCATCCAGTTGGAATAGGTTATTAAATTCTTCACTTGAATTTGTATTCCGGCTGCTGCGACTACTCGGACTGCTGCCCTTAGAACGTATACGTTTTAGCTTTGGTTTTTCTGTAGGACTCTCTTGGTTTACACTGCGCGCCTCATCTGCTTCAACTGTTTCATCAGCATCATCAGTTTCTTCAGATGAACTGCCTTCATTGCATTCTTCATCGTCCTCATCATCATCCTCGTCATCATCATCGTCGTCATCATCGTCATTTTCCTCATCATCATCATCATCATTATCGCTATCTGAACCTAAGTTGTAAACTACACGTTCCCTGCGGAGCAGTTCCGCTTCATTAGCTTGTATCTTTTCCATTTCAATGTTGAGCAGATATAAAGCCTCACGTTTAGTTTTTTTCCCAGGATTTTATCAATTTAAAACGTGCTTCTATTTCGGCTTTAAGTTTTTGATCCAAAAGTTTGGACCATTCATCTTCATCTAGTTGTGCCTGACTTTCAATAGAGCCTGTACCAAATCTGAGTTTCATATGTCCACGCATGCCGCCGCAATATGTGGCTGCTTCGTCAAGTAGTTCAATTTTGCGTTCGTCAGGAATTGTACACATATTCAAGTGATTAGAAAGATCCTTGTCCTCTGCCTCCTCTGTACGTTCTGTTTTGATTGGCTTTTCCTCATCATCAGAGACTTCTTGATCGATTATTTCTTTAGGTATTTGAAAAATACCCATTTTCTTTTTAATTCTTCGACGATTTCTACTACGCGATTTTGTTCTTTTGTAAAACAAATTAATTTTTCATCAAAAGGCGAAGAAGCGAGTGCCTGCGCCAAAAGATTTCTACGCTTTTCGACGTTGTTCATTTTCCGATGTTTACAGTTTAGCTGTTGAAGTAAAACTGATGTGTTGCTGCGAATCTTACCCTTTATATTCGGTATTCGCCTCGCCGCAGCGGTAATTAACAATTAAATTTAGTGTTCAGGTAGCAAATTATTTTTCCTTGCTTAACCACCTGCGATTCTGCGTAAACGGCTTAAGTGAACGACTTTCGTTTTGTTAATTTTATGGTTTTATGGCGTCCAATTAAAGAGGATAACAGCTGCAAAACGATTTTATAAGAAAATTTACGGCCGTGTTGCATTTAGCACTCAATTAGTTTTTTTTTTTTTTGCGGGCCCGACTTTCACATCAATCATTACCATTTAACTTTATACATACTTTATATGATCATTCACTTTTATGATGAAAACAAGAGATGTGGGAAAATGAACTTTGAAAAAATATATGCGGCCAAGGCCATCAATCGGCTGTAGAGCAAGGCTTCGCACCAGCGGTTGTAATCTAGTGCTATTCGATACAAATTTGGGATACCGATGTTGCGGATGTCTTCCAAGATCTATTCCTCCGATTTGATTCACATCTTGCTCATAAACTTTTCTTGCCGAAGCCATTGTATACATCCGACACAGGTGACCAGCCCAGGGCTGCCATTTGTATTGGATGTTCCTGAATATGTCGAGGTCAGTTTATAGCTTGTACAGCTCATTGTTCGTGCGTATACGGATGTTATTTCCCACTCTAACTGGGCTAATGTTTCTCCATAGTATCATCTTCTCAAATACGCCCAATGTCGACTTATCCGATTCTGTCATGATCCATGCTTCTGAGCCATACATCAGAACGGGCATTATGAGCGTCTTGAAGAGTTTAATTTTTGTTTATCTGGACAGAACTCTACTTTGTTTTTGCATATCGAGACCAAAATAGTAACGGTTAGCTTCCTGACTGGTGTTGTTGACGCTTTTCAAATCTGTGCCCAGGTTGTCGAAGTTTCCTACAGCCTCAAAACTGAAGTATTCTGTCCTCTACGTCGTGTAGTTTGTCAGCTGGTGGATTCCAAGTACTTCGTCTTGCTCTTGTTCACTGTTAGTTCCATTGGACGGGACTTTTTTCTATGTCTGAGAAAGCCCCGGTTACTGGACGATCATTTTTACCGATTATGGCATATGCGATATCCATTTAGTTTATCTCGCTCAACGTTCGACTTGATCTTATTTGGTTTATCACTATCGATTTTTCCTCAGCCAATCAATCCGTAGTTGATCTTTTTTCAGTAAGATCTGTTCGCTAATTTTATTTGGATTGTATCCTGTGCCCATCTGGATTTTATTGATCATTCCTCAGTTTATCTGGATTCTTTTGATCATTTTCGGTAGTCCTGGCCTCGGTTAATTTGTCCTTAGTATATCTGTTCTGTTGATCTGTTCTTAGTGTACTTGGACTCAATGTATCTTCTGTTCATTTGTAATCACTTGAACTGTCCTCTGTGCATTTGTATGTTTATTTGAATTCCATTGATCTGTCTTAAGTCTATCTGGATTCCGTTGATATCTCCTTAGTTTATCTGGATTCCGTTAATCTCTCCTCAGTACTACAGAATCAGCTGATCAGACTCAGTCTTTCTGTCCTTACTTGAAAATTTCCGCAATGCTAGACATCGTCTATACTCTTCTTAAAGGTTGTTATTTTACATTTAATTTTCTTGTTCATTTGAATACTTTGATAAAGTTTTTCAACGAAGTGCCTTTGTAGACTTTTGAAATGACAAAAGCAGCATTTTATTTGCATTTTAGTATTTGCATGGCCCAAAAGTTAACCTAGTTAGTTATAAATTAGCAAAACCCTTTTCAATGACTATTTTGATTACAACTAAAACGCAAGCTGTACCATTTTTAGTTGAGAATGGAATGCTGCACATAGTCGGAATTAACAGAGCGTATAGAATTGAAAATTGCACCAAAAAAAAAAAAAAATAAATAAAACATTTAAAATAAAACTGTACCAGTACCAGCAGAAGCTGCAGCAGTTGTTGTGTACCAATCTTGTTGTTGCTGCTACTGGTGCAGTGACTATTCATTCTTCATCTTCAATCACAGAGGTCAACAAGGCACAGGATGTCACTCAGCTTGGCACAACTTGACACAAAAGGCAAGCTTGCTGCAATTGCATGCATTCAGAAACTAAGCAAATGCTTTTATAAATGAATAAAATATATAAAGTAAAAAAAAAAAAAAAGAAGCGTTACTAAGCTCAGCTCGGCATGTTTTGTCGATTTATTCGTGCATAATTTAACAACTGTGCCTTTCCTGAAGAAATGCGCTTGAGAAAATATGTCAAAGAAATTTAGCAGCAGCAGCAACAGAGAAAAAAATTTAATGAAAACTTTTCTTTTTTTTTTTATGCACAAAGCAAAACTTTTCACAATAAAACACAATTTGCAGCTAATCTAAATGTTTTTCTTTCTTATTTTTTTTTAACACTTGGCAGAATTTTTGGAAACTTTTATATAATTTTATATATCTATGAAATTATCTTTGTAAGCCTCATTCGACTAGATTTCGGCACACTTCTGTCTGTCCATTTGCTTGCCTTTTTGCTCTCATGCTCTCTTCTTGTCTGTATATAAGTTCAAGTGTGGCAAGTAAAAATGATAAAACTCAAATGTGGCTAAGTAAGTTTATTATAATTTTAGCAACTTTTGATTTACTGCGCTAAAAAGCTAGCTACTTTATTATTGTTCTCTTCTCTGTGCGGAATATAAGTTTCCTTTTCAGCCTTATGTTGTACAGACGGAAGGACGGACGGACAGACAGACAGACAGTCAAATATTATAACAATAATAATTTAATGTAGCAACACACAAAGCGAGTCGCTACAAAATGAAAATGATGCTAATTTTTACACCCGAAATGAGACAAGACAAAAAATAGTCAAAGAAGTTTGTATACAGTACAAGAAAAAAAGCAGTAAAAAAGGCAAAACTCAATTGCAAAAGTTTTCACAAAAGATTTATAAAATTACAACAATAAAAACAACAATAAAATTAAGCTTTGTAATATTGTACACAAAGGCAAAGTTTTGTGGCGTGATGTAAATATTTGGTATGGGTGGGTGCAAACTGTAGAGCGTCGTTGAAAGGGGGATGCATTGAAAAAATGTTGAAGTTTTCTTAATAAAAGTTAAAGTTATAAAAAAAAAAAATATTAAAATGAGTTGCGTCAGCTTAAACAACCGATTTATGATTACACAAATTTTCGAACCGATAACAGAAATCGAATTAATGAAAAAACACTCGTAAAATGAATTGAAAATCTACTTAATTTATATGTGGCTTCAGTTCTTAAAAGTTTTCGTTATTTTTTTTTTTTTTTTTTTGTAAATTTGCCAAATAATCTATTATAATCAAAAAATCGATTATTGATAGATTATATTGTACATAACTGTTCCCAAATTTTTGAGATTTTGTTTTCAATTATTTTGAAAATCATTTGCAATTGTTTAAATGACAAACAAAAACTTATTCTAACGACTCACATCAGGATTATCAAAGTAGATAGATATGGCTGATGGGAAAGGTCTGACATCCCACAGAAATAGCGTTCAGACGCAGTTTCTATACCACATTTTTCAGATAGGATCCTCTGCGCATGCTCGACTATGAAAGATCAAAGCTCAACTCTGCTGAACTGTCCTGGAAGAAGCGAAGCTTGAAGGGACAATTCGAACACAGATCTCTCAGTTTGTTTTACCCTAGGGCTGTGCAAGTACCCTAGGGCTGTGAAAGTACCCTAGGACTGTGCAAGTAATCCATGCGCTAGTAACCCATAAAAAGCGCCTGTTTGACATGCGTGATCACCTCATAAAATTTGCAGCAGTTTTTTGTTCATTTGGGATCAGAAAGTGGCCAAATAACTTTAAATTTCCAGTAACTATTCAAATTTCGCATCTGTTTGTGACAGATGAGCTTAATGGGGGCCAAGTTACCGCTTATTGGTATCTTTACTGCGACTGACTCGAACTCCTCAGCAGAAGCCACGCTATCTAAATTAAAATCGTCAAAAAAATTGATAAATTTTGCAATCTTTACGACCATTTTTAAATCTCGTATACCACATTTCTTTTACACACGCATATCTCAAAACACTCCGCATATAATCAAACTACGCCTCTGTTTAATTGCGCCTTTTGCGTCGTCAACTTTAAAAGTACAAACAAACCAAAAAAAAAAAAAAAAAAAAAAGGCATTTGAAATCGCTAAAGTTATGCAAAGCTTGTTAAATTTACGCTTGAATATCAAATCATTTCTAATTTGATTATTACACTTGGTCACGCACCACAACATGTCGCATTCCATGCCGCACACCCGCCGCATTGTTTCACACAAAAGTATCTACAGGGACACTGAATTAGTTTAATATCTGCGGTTGATTTGTGAATTAAACGCCAGTTTTCAGTGTATTTTTTTTTTTTTTTTTGGTTGTTTTTTAACTTAAGCACAATCAAACTTTAATTTGATTATTGTGCAATTACAATCAAATAATCAAATAATTTGTAAAGAAATCGATTTAGGCTATTCATAAACAAATACAAATATGTAAATGTGTCTTCAACTAAGCACACACGCACACACACATATGTGCTTGTCTATATGAAGTAGGCATGTATGTAAAATACAATTTGGTTACTGATGATAACGATGACAATGAATTGTTGCTGATGATAATGATGATGATTACACCAATTGTATAAACCTGGGCATATATGCGAGTGTGCGTATGTGCGAGTGTGTGTGTGTGGTGTTCAAAGTTATTTAATAAATTACGTGACAACTACACAACAGCTAGATATGTGCATATATGTATATGTATATTCTTAGTATTCCTTAATGTAGTTTACCTGCAACACTGCTACTTAAATGTATTTATATGTAGCATACTTCTTGGCGCATATGCCAGCAGAGAAGTCTGTAGAGCTGTTGAGGCGTTTCCTGTGAAATTTGTTAATGTAGGCTCATTAGTTGCCATTAAAGCGACATTATGAGCCCAATTTGTGTGTGCGGGTCTCTCTCTCTCTCTATCGTCTCTATATAGATATTTATATATATATGGTATACTATATATAACTGAATATTTACTATTGCTGTTTTCGTACTGCAATTGTTGCAATAAACATTTTAATACAAAATGCAACACAGGAAGTTGTCGCATTTGCATCAACTTACTATCTTGCTCTTTCTCACTTTAATGCGTATAGTATTGTTGTCTCTTTTTTGCAATTTGTAAATTTAATGACAAAGTTTTCACTGTTAACAATATTAAATCGGATTTGATTCTCAGTAACAGCAACAACAACAACAAAAGCAGCAACGGCAGCAGCAGTTGCCAGCAGTGTTAGTCATCAGTGGCGCCCATTGTAATTACATTTTCCAAGTTAACAAAGCGTATAATTGGCTATGTGCTCAGCACAATATCTGACTGTCGGCCTGCGCATTTTCTCTCTCTATATTCTGTATAGCCTCTGTCTGTCAGTCTGTCTGTCTGTCCTTTTGTCTAAATCTTTTTGCCTCTGCTCTCTGTTTTCAATGCTGATAAGCAACAGTTTGCATTTTAAATTATTCATTTGATTCTTTAATGTTGTAGTTAGTTAATTAGTTGCTGTACCGTGCTTGGCTTGCCTTGGCTTGGCTTGGCTTGGTAGTGGTTATCATAAAGCAACTTACTTTTAAATGGTATTTCCGGTGTTGCGTCGATTAAAGTATTATATATAATCAAACTTAATGAAATCTGTTTTAGTTTTAAAATGAAATTAGCAATATTTTTGAAGTTTTGCTTTAAATTTGAGCGAAATAGTAGATTAAATTTTTCGAAAACAAATTAGTAACAATTTTAAAAACAAGAACAAAAAAGAAGTTACGGAATAATATTGTGTAAAGTTGTGAACATTGTGGCAAGCCAAAACAACCACAACAACAGTTCGAATCAATGGTAAGTTCACGTTATAATTTATAGTCGGTTTATGCAATCGATTTAGAATGAGAACCGTTATAGAGAGATATCCTTTAGTAAAATCTTATGTTGAGAATGCTTTTGAGAAAACACAATAGCTTTGAAGCAAGGTTATGGAGAAAAGACAGGTATGGAATAAGAAATTACTTTTCCAGAAGAACCACTTAGGTTGGAACATGTTAAAATTATCTAAAGGTGGCGTATTTGTTTGGTGTGCCCTCATGTATGCCTGATAATTTTAGTCTAGCTGTACTGATTCAATCTGAACGAAACGTACAGAAAGTATATATCTTTATCGTTCTCTTGTTCATGGCTTATTTTACCTTGCTCTCAAACTGTACCTCAAAAGAAAGCGAATACACCACCTCTAAGTATTTCCACCATTTTGGATATAAACGATGTCACAATTCACTATGATGCAGACAGTAGTGTTGCTCTTAAATTTTCAGTGCTCTCCAATACGGAAGGAAACTACTGAAACTATTCCCTAGGCTTAATTTGAGCTACTTACTTCAGAAGGCGTCAACTGCTTCCATAGTTCGAAGTAGATTCGGATACTTTTTAATATACGAAACGGCATATCTCATATCGATACTTTTTAATATACTCGGATAGCAAATCTGGAAAATATATCGGAAAAGTAATTGCATAATATTAGACAAGAATTCCAGAATTCATTTTTAATTAATTTTTTTTGCTCTCGTCTAAATTAAAAAGAATAAAATTTAGTCAAAGCATCAACCATTTACATTTGGTTAGATCGATAAGCAGAAACTTTAAGGAAATGAAACATAACTTAACAAACGGACCACGAATAATTTGAAATCGTACGAATTTACTAATTCTTAAATCGCAAAATGTTTACGATAACGGGGAACATGACTGATTGTGATGATAGATGTATGTATATTTTTTCAGTTCCGTAAGGAAGATTTTGTTTGAGTTTTTTTTTTTTTGGATTCGGAGCATTAGTATATTCGCTATGACCTTGTGTGCTCATTACTAAAAATGTCAAGAACTTCTGGCCCCAGAGACTTATTTTGTCATGTTATGTCACCCATTCACCTATCCTCACTGAAACTATAAGTACTACAGATACCAAAACCATTGAAGCGAATTCTCTTCTGTACAACAACTGACATTGTAAATAATTGATTTCGACGCTCGATACAACCTGTTTTCGTAAGCGTTCTTTTTAATTTTCTTAGTTATTGAGCTCGTAAGCTACTTTAAAGCTTTTGAATATGCTTTTCATAAATTTATATTTAAGACCGTTTTTTTGCTTTTTGTATACAAAATATTTACAATGCGCACATGCAGCAATAATTTAATGAAGTTCCGCAATGTTCTTTTACAATACAATTTTTTTTTTGCTTATTTTTATTGTATTTTCAACTGTCTGCATCTATCTTATTTATATCCATAGCAACTGAAAATGAGTGGCTACCAGCCCAACCCAACTCAGCCAACGTTAAAAATGGCTGCCAATGTGGCTGTTGCTGTTTTCTCAGGATGTGCAGCCACTGTTGTTGCTTTTGTCATTCCAATTGTTATAATTTCGTACAGTCGTGTCTGTCCGTCCGACAAGACAAGCAGACATGATTGTGCGCCTGTTGCTATGCTTAATATTTTGCCATTTCTCGTATATTTATTTGTGGTAAATATTGAAGTCACTCATATTATGTGTGCCACACTGTGCATCTGTCAGTCTGTCCGTCTGTCTTACTTCAATTTTCTTTTTTTTTATTTTTTATTTGTTTATTTTGTTAATTTACTTGTGTTGTTTTTTTGGTTGTTTCTTCTCCTGTGCGCTTTAAGTAGGCCAACTTTACTTTCGTTACTGTTCATTGCGGCGTAAAATTTATGTCACAGACGTATATTTTATTAAACCAAAAAAATTGTTAAAGATACTTTTGTTGTTTTTTCGTTTGATTTTTTTTTTATTCTTTATGAAAATCTTATGCGACTGACACATGTTAATGGCATGACCGACTCTCGATTGTTTATATCTGATTTATGTTAAGTTGAGTGTTGGTAATATGTGTGGCAGCAGCAATGGAAAAAGGCAAAAGCAAATTTGTTAAATAGGTTCACTGCACAGCAACAAAGGCACATTAGCGGCTTGGTATGTTCATATTCCTGGAAAACTAAAAATAAAAAAAAGGAACATAAAACACATTAATTGATTTCAAATACACTTGAGTAATTTTCAAGTTCAGCCCAAAGCAGCTACTAAAATTGTGATTTGTGGCTTGTTTGCGTGTGTGTGGGTGAGTGTTGAATTCTTATGCTAAGATCTAACAAGTTTATTTTTCTTTGCAGAATTTTAGGCGCGCAATGATGCGCAACAAATCGCTTAAAGAAAAGTGAAAATTTTTGTTTTTGGCAGTTTTGTAAGTAACAAGTTGCACGGATTTAAGCGCTTAAAATAGATTCTTTTTGTTTTAGAAATCAATTTATTTTAATTAAAATAAAAAATAAATTTTTTTATGTATATTTTAATTTTAAAAGGACTTCAATGTTTTTAACCTTTGTCCTTTGCATGAGTTCACCTGTTTGTGTGTGCATTTTGACACGCATCGCTAAACCGTTTCGCATGCTATTCAGTTCAGTTCCGTACAGTTTGCTTTTATTTTACGAGCGTTGCGTTGCTTTGCTGCGAGCGAGCGAGTAAAGTGCAGCAACAACTTTGCACGCTTTGGTATCCTTTTTTTGCACACTTTACGCTGTTTTTATTGTAATAATTTTTTTTTTTCGAAACATTTTTACGCATACAGATTTTTATGATGCATGAGCGCTGCGGGAGCTTAAATAAAAGCGTTAAAGGATTCTGCATAAAAGTTTATATTACTCATGAGAAATTTAAGTGCAGCGTTAAAAGCGTAAAAATCGAGCTTAAATGCTCTTAAAGCGTATATGCCGCCACGCGTTGACAAGCTGGATTTTTATATACAATATAGCACACAATTGGTCACAGGCTTATTGGTGCTAGTTTTGAGTAGTTAAAGGATTTCGCATATGCATAATAATAATAATTTTTTTTTTTATATTGTTAAAGTAAATTGAAATTTTTTAATAATAAAATGCTGACAAATACAAACAATTTTTATAGAAATTGTAATGATAAAAAATATGTTGACAAAAAATAATTTGTCAAAGCGTATTCAATAATTTATCAGAATTTCATTGCGTTGATGCAAGTTGGTATGTGAGAGTCTTGCAACATAAATATTTCAAAATAAAAATTATTTGTAGTAATATAACAAGCGCGAGAGTTGCTTCGTAAGTTAATGAAGCGTACTAAAATAAATAATTTTGAAACAAAAATTGATGGAACTAATCATGAAATTTAAAATTTATTTCTAATGGTGGTAATCAAATAGCATTAATAGTGACTCGTTTCAGTGGCTTTGTGAGTATAAGAACAGAACACAAATTAAAGCTCACTTAACAATTTGTTTTAAAATCAACTAATGTTTTTATTGACACTTGATAATTAGCCAAATTTTTCGATCACATCACTAATTAGTTCGCTAGTGTAGAGCAGACCATCAAAATAGCATTGGAGACTTATTTTGATGGTCTGCTCTACAAAAAGCATGAAAAAAAATAGTGAGTATAAAATCAAAACGCAGTAAGTGGCTTTTCGCAGTACATTTTCGAAAAGCCACTCTTAATTTCTTCTGTAGCATTGTCAAAAGAAGTGCGGAGGTAACATCAGAAGTACTCAGTATTATTTTACAACTGTTACCTGAATTAAACTGTAGGTTGCTCCATGGTCATAATCATTTGGATATACCTGCAACATTAGGTATAATGTGCTGTAATTCTTTCAGGAAAGGGTAAGGTTAGATAATTTTTTGTTACTTGCAGACAGCTTCAACAAATATAAAACATATCTTAATGCTACAGCAACAGGCTCGGCTTTGTTACATGATTTGGCTGTAATCCAACCAATAGCAGTGCATTTCTATTAGATATTATAGTTCTATTAAATGGCTATCTAGTCATCACTCTGCAGAGGAACGATGAAAGTACCTTACTTCTGCTATGTGAAAGTACGGTCTTAACCAGACATAGAGAAAATCAGTTAAGTGGCTCCTTATTAACAATAAATTCAGTCATGCCTTAACCATTTTCAGTTAAATTTCAGCTAAGATCAAGAGACGTCCTTGGTAGAGGAAAGCGCAGAATATGTATCTGCACTGTCACTGTTCAGCCTTATTTGGGCCGAGTTTCAGGACTATTGAAGCTCCACTCGCATATAAAAAAGAATACCACATGCCTGTATACTGTAAATCTTGCTTCGGTATCTTGCTGAAAGGCAGCTTTTGTGGCATTTTCAATGTCATTGTGCGCTTGTCAACAATTTTTTTTGTACTGTACATTTCTGACGCATAATAATAAAAATGCGCACACTATGTAATTCTTATTGCAAGTAAGTAAGTAAGTATTTCAATATGTTAAGAATATATACAGAGTAAAATAACAGCGCACGATATAGAGCGCTACACAGAGCCATCAGCTTGGAAGGACAAATGAAACGCATATGTTTGCATTCCATTGCATTGCATTAAGAAATGCCAGGCAGCCACCAACTGATGGACAGACAGACGGACAGACAGACAGACTGAGTTGCAAATGCATTGCATTTTAATAAAGCAAAAGCTGCACAAACTGCAATTCAGTGTAGTATTTTTCAACATTTTTCTGTTGATTATGCAAATGCAGCTGTGCTGTGCTGTCCTTGCTCAAAATGCAGAATACTATCTTTGCTTCATAAAATAATTTTGATAGCCATGCGCATTGAACTATGTTTTTTGTTTGAGCAACAAAGAGCTTTGGAATAATGATTTATCTAGCCTCAAGCTAAAATATATTTGCAAAATAATTGTTGTAGTTTTATGCCACTAAAATCATAAAGAATATTAAAATGTACGCCTCATCATCATTCGCCGTTTTACATGACTTTTGCATTGATTTACTACGGAAAATACTTCATTACGCTGCTGCTGCTGCGTTTTGTATACAATTCTGTTTAGTTCCGGTTTATCAAAGTTGATTGCATGCCTACGGTAGCTAACGATTGCTTTATTCCGACAAGTTGAAGTTTTATTATTTTTTTCATTTTTAGTCATTTGCTGCTGCTGCAGCTGTTTAGCTTGAGATGATGTTTTGCCTTTTGAATTGCAATCGATAAAGCTACTTTACGTCATCAATCGACATAATCATCAGCATCATCATCAGCATCATCATCAGCATCAATATCAACAACATTGCTGTCTTCCTTCTATTTATTAGTTGGCCGATAAAAACCCAATAGTAGCTTCTCCTTGTTTCTTGTTTGCTCCTTGCAACTTGTCCATGTTCAATAATAAAACAGACAACTGTGTTGAGTGTTTAGCTCGAGGCTAATTCAAAACAAAAGCAATAGCAAATGTATTTCCAATTGCCTTCTATTTTTTGTTGTTGTTGTAGATTTGAACTGGTAGAACTAGAATATTTTTTCAATGCTTTTGATATGTCTAAAAAGAGATACTTTTTAGATTGCATCTATGTAATCTGTTATAGGGAAAACCTATTTATAGTCTAGTAAATCAACCTGAATACATTCTGGGATTGTCCCAAATTTGAACTCCTTAAGTCGAAATATACCTTAGCACTACTGGGTACCTGATGTATGTCTATTTTTGATTTAAACATTATGGAGATTCAAGACGACAGTATAGCTTCCTTCAGCATGAATCGAATCGCATAGCTTCAAACAGACAGACAGACGGACATGATTAGATCGAATAGATCGATCGGGTCTTCGATGCCTCCTTTAAAAAACTTTCCGACAAACTGAATATACCCGTTTACACTGTGCGTAACGGTTATAAAATAAACGTGAGTTTAAGACAAAACGTAGCAAATGGCTTTTCGCAGTACATTATCGAAAAGCCACACTAAATATATACTGCTGCATTGTCAAAAGAAGTGCAGAGTAACTCATTAGTGTTGCTTTCCAAAAATTTGAGCTATTTTTTATTTTTTTTTTTAAAAATTTCCCCAATTAATCTTTTAAAATTTCCGGTGTTTTTTCCCTTTTTTTTTTTTTTTAACTAAATTTTTTTTTTTTTTTGTTATCATAAAACTTATAAATCGCTTTGCTTGCTTGCTTTGAACTTTTGCAATTGAGTTTTGTTGCATATCTTTTTGTTGTTGTTGTTGTTTTTCTTGTTGCTGTTGCATAGACTACAAATTAACTTCTAACAAGATTGTTAAAAACTTCTACAAAACAACTAGAGACTATCATAAACTAAAGATAGAGCAACAACAACAAACAGCAACAATAACATTTACCGTCAGTAAATCAAAAGTTGCATTTCTCACCCACATTTTGCATTGCAATTGTTCCATTTCCGTTTATTCTGGTATATTGGTCGGTCTATTTGAAGGTGTTGAAGTTTAAGTTCATGAAATGTTTTCATGAGCGCAAGAACAAGAAGAAGTGGCTTTTATTTTAAATTTCATATTTATTTAAATACACTTTTTTGCACTTTAGCCTGCAAGTATAAAATATTTGCCATGTTGTTTTATTTTTTTTTGTAAGTTTTAATAAATAAAATTTTCAACAGTTTTATGGTAAAGAAGATTAATATTAGTTTTTTTTAAAGTTTTAAAGTTTTAAACTGGAAAAATAAAGTTTTGTTATTAAATTTGATTATTCAATCAATTTTTTATGGTTAACTTGGTTAACTTGTGCGTTTATTAGTTTTTTAATGATTAAAACTTTAAATGGCTTTAAAAAGGGCCTTTCCCTTTGCAGGTTACCACCCCAAAGTTTTTTTTGCTTATTTGATTTGTTTTGTCAATTGGAAACTTTGAGAAGCATAAATGGGGAAGGATTGCAGGTTGCCACCCCAAAGCTATTTTGCTCATTTTATTTGTTGTATTCATATCTAATAGTCTTCGAGATTGCAACTTGCATACTTTGGTCATCTGAACGGCTGAATATGCAAACCTTACGACTTCACTTTGCCTACTGATGCTGATAGTCTCTCTCAGTGCTTGAATTTGCTAGCACTGTTCCAAAACATTTACTGCATACAAATAACTTTTATTTTTAGTTTTTATTTATGGTAAGTCACATTGTCAAAATTTCACTTTTCTTTTAATATTTTTCAAGTTACTTCAATTATCATGCTCCTTTTCATATAAATCAACCTAAAATGTTGACTTTTTCGTTAACATTTAACATTTTACGAGTATTTTTTTGTTTTTTTGAACAATTTTGTTGTAGCTATTTTTAGTTTGTGCTTTTTCAAAATTACTATTATGCTCTTTGGCTATTTAAGGTCAGCGTTTGTGGCATTGTGAAGTAGTTTAGTTGTGTAGTCAGCGTAGAGAGAGATGCCAGAGCATTATGAAGGCAAAGTGCCTGCTTAATTTCCACTTGAGTAAATATTAACGTGCCGCACAAAATGACCGAGCTACGAGTGACTTTGGGTCCTTTGCTTTTATTATTTCTTCGACTTTCAAGACGTAAATGGCAGGACACAATCAAAGAAAACGAGAGAGAAGGGGGAAAAGAGCGTTGAGTAAAGAAGCAGCGCTGTGAGCCTTTCGCATTGAAATTCAAGTGGGCAATTCATTGCCACTTAATTTTTAACGCAATGAAGTTTTTCTTTTTATTTTTTTTTCTATTTTTTGTTTTTGTACTCTTTGTCTTTGATGCTGCTGCTTTGGTCCGTTTTATGCCTTTTTTTCTGTTTTTTTTTGTGTGAAATATTTGCCTCAAGTAAAATGGTAAAACAGATTTGCTTTTGATTTCAAGCGTTTCTAATTTAATAAGGAATTTTGCGGTTGTGACAAGAATGCTATGACTTACAATAAATTAGTTCAGTATTGGTGGAGATGGTCGGAGTCGTCAATTGTTAAAAAGTTATTTTATTTTCAATCTGCCTTTTTTTATAAGACTTAAGTAAAGTAAAACATTGAGTTTAATAAGATTCGCGTAGTCCTTTTTAGATAGCTACTCAGCTTCAAAGACATATAGAGAACGATTATTATCGTTAGCTGATCGTTTCTATCGTTTATCTAGCTCCTCTCGCTCGTCTCGCTCGTCTGGTTCATATCGTTCATCTCGTCCCTCTCGTTCCTTCCGTTACTCTCGTTCATCTCAATCCTCTCGTTGTACTCGTTACTCTCGTTCTGTTCGTTACTCTAATTCTGTTCATTACTCTCGTTCCTCATTTTCGTTTCGTTAAATTTTACATAAACCGATTACGAATTATAAGTATTCAAAATTGAATGAGAAAAATATTTGTTCACTGCATAAAAATTTTTATAAATTTTGGTTTGGTCCCTAACTGAGAATGTGCGCTTATAAAACGAATTGCATTACGAAGCGAATTACATGTCTAGTATCACTCTTTCTTCAATTTTAATAAAAATTCAAATTTAATGACAAACATAATAAGACCGCATAAATTTTGACTATTTTGTTTATTTTCTCAAATTAATTTACTTCAATAGAAATTTTCCTTAATTAGGTTTACATAACTCAAAATTGATTTTCGACATAACTATCATTATTAAATGAATAAAATGAATATGATTAATAGTTTATATTGCTAATATGCAAATTTTAATTAACTTAAACACCAAAAGGCATTATTTCTCAAATATCAATTGAGTCAATCAAGCCAAGTAGTCAATCAATTAAACGGATGTGCAACCAAAATAATCATAATAATGACAGCTGCTAGGCAACGAACTGTGAAGGTGACAATTATATGCGAAATACTTACAAATCAAAATTTAATGCAAATCAATGCTTTAAGCAACAAAATTTAATTTAAATTATTATTAGTTATTATAAATATATATATACATAAAATTATTTTAGAAAATAATAACAAAAATCTGATAAAATTTTTTTAATTAGGTTCTAGATACATTTTCATTATTTAAAATGAGGCAAAAAACTTGAAACTAAATGCCTCACAAGATGTTTATGTTTATGTTGTATTTTTTTTCAAAATAAACAAATTGCAAATAATTTCTGTTTACTTAAAGAGGCAATATGTGCCTAAATAAATATAAATTTTACTCAAGCGCAACAACAATCTTATAGATACATTTAAGTGTAGCTGTGTATCTTATAGATACATTGAAGTGTAGCCTTGTATCTTATTATCTAAAAAAAAGTTCTTTAATACGCTGCAACCTGTTGCTAAATGCATTTCTTTTTTATTTATTTATTTAAACATTCATAGAGAGCACTAAGTATCTATTAGATAAATTAACTTCAAGCATGCATGATCTGCTCTGCTTTGGCAATCAACATAAAATTTGTTAAGTGACTTTTTATGCTTTGCACTTAATAAACATTTAACTTGTCATGCAAAGAAAATTAATTTCATTGACAGCTTTGCTTGTGCATAGTCAATATATAATGTTAATAATACTGATAATAATAATAATAACAATAATTGTTTTTAATCGAAATGTATGTATTGTATCTAATGAATGCATTTATTTTCATTTAGCTAAATAAACAATTCTGTTTTTTGTTGTTGTTTATCAAATATGTAAACGATCTACACGTGCTGTATTGGCTAATTGTATTTCACTTGTAAAAAACTGTTGCTCTTGCTGGAAGCGTAGCTATTTAGCTCTGTCGCCTTGTCTTGCTGCTCAATCACTAAAATAAATTACAATTAAATAGACGCACGTACTCAAATCCGTAGCAGTTCAGTTGCATGCATTGGCAAAGTGTCAATGGGATTGCTTCGATTTCTTGAAGTTTATTTGAGTTATAAATTTTTCGAAGTGAATTATGTTTAGTAATTTTGTCTGTCAAATAAGCTGCATAAATAAAGATTTGTTTAGACACGCAAATATTTTGAATTAAATGTTTTACAAATTTTACGTTATATTACATTGAAAAAGTTTGAAATCAAAAAGTTACAGAAAATTCAAAGAAAAATGGAAATGTAAATAAAGATTCTAAAATTTGATCAAAATATTTGTTTGTCAGATCGTAACCTAAATTAGACTTGTATCGAAAAACAGATATTAAATCAAATCAAATCAAATTGACAAAATTGAAGAACTATTCAAATTGTAGAACTATTCAAAAATTCCCTTATACATTTTCCAACAAACTTCTTCACACTCAGTTAAATTTTGTCAGACTTTGTCAAACTCCATCGAAGTCTATCAAACACGAGCAACTAATTCTTCATGTTTTATACTGTCGTTAATCTTGAACATCAGTCCGGTTCGAACCAAACCGGAAATACACCGAATGTTTCAAACACACAATTATTTTGATTAAATTTTTACAATTATTATTAGCTTTTTTTATTTTTTTTTTGAATTTCCTTTCACTTTCTGCTGCAATTGAAAGAAGTTTGAAACTTTTTTTCAATGCAAAACGATGTGCAAACTTAAAATTGCTAAAATTGGATTCAAAATATTTGCATGTCTGGTCATCAAATTAAATAACTTATTTTAAATTTATTTTTTGTTATTATAAAATGAACTCAACTGCATGCCATGCCATGCCAGCGTCCGTCCTCATCTTATTTACAATCATTACACAATCACGTTAACATTTATGCTTTATGACTTAATTTTTAGTAGCTGCCAATTTTATGTCATAATTTGCTGAAACAAATGAACAACGCAGATAAAATGCTCCAAAGTCATTTACAATCACAGTAGTTTCTCTTAACCATTCCATTCCATACCATTTCAAACCAAAGGCAGAAAACTTTTCACCCACATTTTAACTCTGTGTTTGCGTACATTTTATGGCAAGTTGTAAACACTTGGAATAAACTTTGCACTAAAGTGTTGTCCGGTTCGTATATGAGTGCTCTTATTTTTATTTCATTTTTTGTTGTTGTTTTAAGTCTGTGTGTGTGCTTATAAATCGTATTATGGCAGTTCCCTGGTTTGCCATTTTATGACCAAAGAGAGAAACAATGAACAAAAAAAAAAAAAAAAAAAAAAGTTCTGAAAGTTCTTTTATTTCACTTTGGTTTTTATACACATTATTTTCACTTCTACTGCACTTTTATATTGTATTATTGCCTGTCACAGATATTTATCTTAAACGTAAGAGTTTCACTTGGTTTTAATTACTTTTTTTGTGTCATTTGTACTCGAATTTGCTTACTTCAATATTTTTTCTCTGTTTGAATGTGGTTAACAGCTTTAAGCGTAAAACGATTTCACTTTTATTTAAAAATTTTGTAGCAGCAGAAGAAATACATAAAGCATTAATTCCATTACATGTAATGCTTAGTTACACTGGTTTCCTATTTTTCTCTCATTGTTTTCCTTCGAAATGAAGCAGCATGCAACCAGACAAATAAAAAAAAAAAAGAATGTAAAACATCTACAGCAACGTTACGCCATTTTAAATCTTTTGCATTTGTATTTGTGTGTCGCTCAAAAGTGGCTGTTGCTGTTGTTCTTGTTGTTTTATGCACTGTCCTGACGCCATTTTGTTGCTGTAACTAAATGGAAAATGGTTTGAGATTGAAGTTCGAGACGAGACGAGACGACTCATCATCAGACTTGTTCCAGTAAAGTAAATTGCATTTTCACGCTATGCTGATTGCGTGCCCGTTATAATTCCTTGACTCGGTTGAACATTTTCCGACTTTCCATTCTCATTTCTCTGCAACATTTTGTTTTTTACTCCTACAATAGTTTTTTTTTTGTACTGATGCGCTTCACTTGTTCATTTGTTGTGGGTAAAATGGGTTAATTGAGTAGTTGGTAATAAGCAAATTAGCGAGAAGTATTTACAAAGAAGATGCCAACCGCAATTTACAATTCGAGCAGCAACAGTGAAATGTTTATATGATCTTCGAAAGGTCTAAGTTTCTTTTTTTCCAAAACAGGATAGAAAATAAAAATCGGTTCGAAATTAACTGAGATATTGCTTCATAAAAGAAAAAACCTGTTTTTAAACATAACTCAAGATTTTGGGAGTGTTCCCAAATTCCAAGTATCCAGTTTTGTTTCTAAATTAGCTTAGGCAGTAGTGAGCTAAACGATCGATTAATCGAATAAAATCGTTTAAAAATACATCGATTTTTTAAAAGTTTAATTCGATTGATTGATTTTACAAAGAGATGAGCAATGTTTTTTTTGAAGTATCGCGAACAAATAATCGAAACTGGTTCATGAGGTGCAAAATGCAGTCTTATACCTAAAACATAAACTTGTTCTGTCCAATTGATAACTAATGAGCATTCTCTTACTTAAAATTTTAAAATATTAACCTTTTTTTACTTGGAAGAGACTAGATAAACAGGCATCCAATAATATGTGTCCAATAAAAATTTTATTCCTATTTATTTTATAAAATTTTTAATTTTCCAAATTTTTAAGCATACCGAACAAAAAAAAAAAAAAAATTGTTTAACTAAATTATCTGCTGCCGGGTTGCATGTCTGTGCAACGTTTTTCAAATATTTCAAATGAAAGTCACACAAGTTTGGGCAGGCAGCGAGGCAGTCTATGCAATAGACAGCTAGACGGACGGACGGATGGACGGACATAGAGAGACAGACAAGACAGCTTTTGCCGTGCTGCTAAACTCATTTGCATGACTATATTTTTTGCTGCTTTTTCTGTTTCTGCTGCCAACCTTTCACGCTCAAGTGCAAAGCCCTCCACAGGCTTTTTACTGCTCGAAACGACACGACTCAGCTCAGCCTGAGTATGTGGCACAGTCTTTGTTTGTTTTTGGATTACTTTGCATGCTAGCAGCAAACTGATTTCGTTTTTTCTGCATTTATTTTTAGTTTTTAATTTTTTTTGTTTTTGTTAATCCAAAAATTTATTTGTCGCCATAATTTTGAATTACTCTCGACTTAACCCTGGCTCTGTTGCACTGTTGTGCTGTGTTGCAGCGCTTCTACATAATTTTAAGATTTTGTAAAATAGGTTTTAAGAAAATGATTTTTTGAAGCGTTAATTTAATTATGGAGATTATGAAATGTGATTTTCTATGTGCGCTGTAGCAGTGAAAAATCTTTAAAAAAAAAAAAAAAACATAAATTTATATTCCCGCTGCTGAGCCCTTTATTGCATGCAGCGACACTGCAAATTGTCAGCAGTAAAACTTTTTCCGGCAGCTGCAAATTGTCGATTTGAAACATAGCCAATCACTTTCGCCGCCACATTGCTGTTTTGTGGCAATAAATCATGACTAACTTTTTGCGGCAGCCGCCCATTTGTTTTTTTTGTGTTTTTTGCTTTGGACTTTGTCCTTTGCTATCCTGCGGCGCACTTGACTGTCATTTTTGAAGGGCAACTTTTCGCACTGAACCATGATGCAGTTGGAGAAGAAGAAGAAAATAAGAGAATGAATAGAAGTGAATTCAACCTATTCACGTGCCGCCATGAGTCAGTATCTATCGCATTTTTCGTTGCACTTTTACAGACATTTCTGGCATATTTTTTAATATTTTTTTATTTTTTTTAGCTTACTGGTACAATACATACTTTAGCGTATATATACGAACATATTAAGGTGGGTTAATTTGTTCGAGTCTAAAAAACGTGATCAAGCGTACAGCAGGAGTTAATTTTTGTTATATTTTAAGATAGTTTCCCAGAAGCCTCAGAGAATTTAAATCTGATCCTCTGCATATCAGTTTGAAAATTTGATCTTCATATTTCTTAAAATTAATAAAACTTAAATCTAATTGAAACTCATTAAAATGATCCAAGAGTTACAAATAGCCGTGTAAAAATTTTCTTAGAATAGTTCGCAGTTTACGCTACTGCTATACTCTTGAACATAAAAAAAAGAAATTGATCCACCCTAATACAATATACAATATCGTATATATACAATATTTATCTATGCTGCATTTGACATTGTGCAAAATTTATGCCAGTTTTTCCTTCTTACTTGCTTACTTACTTATTTTCAGTTGTACTTGTGTACTTACCATACTTTGCCTGGTTTGTTCTTCTATTACGCGCAACGTAACGTAACGTAACGCCAAGGCAAGGCATAAGTTTTGTTTGCTATCTTGTTTTATAGTTATAAAAGTCTTGACTGTCATAAAAGCGAGAAGAAATAAAAAAAAAAATAATAAAAATAAAAATAAATTCCTTTATTCAAAAAGACATTTGAGCGTTGGTAAAACTTTGCAGTCAACTTTTTCTTCAATTCGTTTGTTTGGTTTGGTTTACTTTTGTTATTTTTGTTGGTTTGGCAATGCTAAATTCTTCACAACGAGAGTGGCTTAACGCTGCTGCTTTCATAGTTTGTAATATGAGTTTTTGCCTTATTTTGTTTGTTTTTCGAAAGATAAATAGAAGCTGACAAAATGCATTTCATTTTTATTACCGTTGCTATTGTTATGCTTTGACATTTAAAGGGAGATTAATTAAAAGTATTTTTTAGTTTGGATTGAAGTGAATGAATCTTTCAGAATGGTAAATTCTGAAAGATACAAAACTTACCTTTTCACTTCATTTAACATGCAACGAAGCTATTAACTTTCTTTGCATAACTAAAAATCTCAATAGTAACTAAAACTAAGTCACTGTAAAATCCAATCAGAAACATTACAATTCAAAGTAAATCAAAGCTAATAGTCACACAGATCACAACTCACAACTGAGTAGCCTAAAGTTATTTCACTCGATATATTTGCACATTTTAATTGAATTTCTTGTGAAAACTATCAAAGTTGACTTTAGCTAAAAATAACCATTACAGTAAAAAGAAAAAAAATTATAATTAATTTCGAAAAACAAATATAAAATCAAAGTGGCTAAATAGAAGCGATACAGCTGTGATTAATAGAAAAGCAAATAGAGCTAAAATCGAGAACTTCTTGACTGTAATGTATGCTGCAAAGCATTGCAGATTTTATTTAGCAGAAAGTAGTTGAGATTGTAATAAAATATTTTGAATGAATTCCACTCCTTAAGTAAAGAAAAATTTCTTGTGACCAAATAGATCTAGAAAATACAGACCCTCAAAAAATACAGGTCGATATGCAGACTAGAGATGGGTGGGTGAGTGTTCAAATAGAACTCGAAAGAACACATATAACAAAGATATGAACAGGCGGCACAAGCTCCATAAAGCATCTGGCATATTCTTGATTAGCATCAAAAGCTGTGTCGAAGTAGCTACGTCCGTCTGACGGTCTGCTGCACGACACCGATTAACTCGAAGATTATTGTAGAAAATACAGTGTCCAAACTTCAAACTCTTCCGAGGTTACGAACTCATTTCTAGAAGTTTTTCCGATTCCTTCCATCTCGGTATGTTCCTCATACCTGTCCGTCTGTATTCCGGAAGTATCGTTGTCTTACGGCCATTTCTAATACAGACAAAATGTTAGCCACGTTTAGGGCGACTTGTGTCATAAAGCTGCTTGCACTTTAAAGTCTCAAAAAAAACCAAATATATCAACCGACTTCAATTTTTTTACAGGGTATATGAAAAAATATTTAAAAAATTAATAGAAGATTAGAAAGTACGTATGCAACATTTTTCTTCTCGCTTTGCAAATTTGACAACTTTATTTAGCAGATAAATCGAAGCAGATACATATTTGATATTTATTGCTTATTTTTTTCCACATTCATTCCATTTTATATCTGCGATCTGTGTAAAAGAAAAAAAACATGAAACAAGAAACAAGAAACAAGGAAACCACGTTGTTCAACGCTCGCTGAACTTGTTTGCATGCGCATCGTTTTCCGCTTCGGTGTGCAGCAAATGACAAAGTCCTTTAACGTTACACATTGCAAGCTTTCCTATTCTATATGGAATGAGTAAATGTAAATAGAACATCCATGCAACTACTACGATTATTTATACATATATGGCTGAGATTGAACAAGTGTCTGTATCAATTGCTTTATTCAAACAAATCTTGTAGCAAGGTGGGTGTACCTTGTGACTTTTGTTTGCATAGCGCGCAATATTTACCACTTTCCGTTTTGATACGCTACGCATTGCGGCTATTAATATTTTCACAAAAGTTGGAACTCCTTTTTTAAGAGTCTTCCCATAAGTTAAAAAAATTTCCTCTGAAGTGTATAAAAACTTCGCTTAAAAATAAGAAGCAACTTTTCCATTTTTTTTATTACAGCTGCATTCCAACTGTAAATGCAGTTGCACCTCAGTTGGACCTCAAAAAGTCTGACTGAATGACTGCAAGCAAGATGAAATTGGAATGCTTGCAAATTAAATTTTAAATATTTATAAAGTCGCGTAATAAAAAGGCGCCGGTTCAATCGTTATTGCCGTCGAATTGGCTTTTAATCGTTGCAGCAGCAACAGCAGCAGTAGACAATTTTTAATAAATATTTATGATAAATCGAACAACACAACCTGCCTGCCTACATATTGTATATAACGTATCAAGCACACATTCTGTTGGTTACTTTTAACTTAACTTAAATATGTAGTAAATCAGTGAGCTAAAAATGAAGATTCAACTTCAAAGGAAACGCAAAGTATACGCTTGACTTATTTAAGCGGCAAACGAACGAACGACGGCAAAAGTCAAAGTCAACTGAAATTTATGTTTGCAAATAAAATTGCATTGATGTGTGTGTGTATGTGTGCGTGTGTCTGTTCATGTGTAAGGATAGCGTTATAGAGCGTTATATCCTTACAAATGTGAGATACTTTTGCTGA
This sequence comes from Leucophenga varia, assembly GCA_018903435.1. NCBI lineage: Eukaryota > Metazoa > Arthropoda > Insecta > Diptera > Drosophilidae > Leucophenga > Leucophenga varia. The sequence continues at coordinate 949,335 of JAEIFJ010000493.1, read as the reverse complement.
TTTAGTACATAGAACAACAGCAGCAGCAACTTCAGTAAAAATCGACGCTTATGGCAGCCGTACTAGTCTTTTTTCTGTAGTTTTTGAGCGACAGAAAAGCAATATGAATGCATGCCGGCTTTATAGAATGCATATTATCTTCATGCAATTGTATAGATACATTTGTAGAATGAAGGGATGCGTGTATAGATAGCAAAAGATATCAACTGCAATTGTTACTGTTGCGATTGATGTCACAAAAAAAAAAACAAAAAAAACAAGAGAACGCTTGAGTCAGTATGCTTGTCAGCAAAAATGATAAAAGGCCCTGTACCAAATCTTTATGTACCTTAAGTTAAGTCCTATCTTAGTACCATACCTTATTGTATTGGAGAGTTTTTACCACCCTTTTTTATTTTACAAAAACTTAAAATAAAATATGGAGTAAATTTGTATGGGGAGATATATATACCTAAAATTTTTTAGTCCTACCCATAGACATAATCCATACCAACTTTAGACTTCCTAGAATAAGAAATATATAAGTTTTTATGCAAAACCCCAAACTTTTTGGGTATATTTGTATGGGGGCTGTACCTAAAATTTAGTTGGTCACACCCATACTGGGTTATTTCATTGGGACTATCATAGGGAGGGTACCCCTTAAAATGGGACTAGAAAAAACTGTTTGCAAGTGTATACTTGACGGCTTAGGTGAGTCTAAGTTTCAAATATGGAAGCTCTTTCTTTTAAATCTCCGAGGAAATTGTGTTCATACGGCAGACAGCTTGACAGACGGACGGAGGAACAGACGGACGAACAGATGGGCGGACGGACGGACCTAACTATATAAAATATTGTATATACTTTATAGGGTTTAGCACGCCTCCTTCTCTCTGTTACATACAATCTTTCTGTTACATACATTAGCACAAACTTAATATACCCTTTTAAGCCAGTGTAAAAAAACAGGAAGAATAAGGAAAATAGTAACTAGAAATAACAACACTTTAATACGCTTCTTCTGAACATAAATAATAACAAAAGACATAAAATCTTGGGTTTTATAGCACTGAAGCAGATAAATTACCTACGACAATGTTAAGTGAAAAAAGATTATGACAGCAGCACTGCCAAGCGGCCTAAACTGTGGGGAGACCTGCATTGAGGATTAGAAAAGTTTTGCTGTGCATTTGTGGGAATTTGCAGGAAGTTCATTACCATGAGCTGTCTTCATATGGTCAAATGCATAACTCGGAACTGTACTATCAGCAAACTAGAGCGCTAGAAGAAGTCTGGAGTGTCCAGAAGCCTCCAGGAGAGAATTCTCTGCAATCAGGACAATACTATCTTGGTGATTCGCGGGAAATTCCAATAGTTTGGATAGTAGATTTTAATTACTTATAGTCCAGAGCTGGCACCGAGCGATTACTATTAAACTGGCTTTAAGAGAACTTTGTGAATAAAGGTTGTCTTAGTTTCTTGCTAGTTTAGTTAAATTTCGTATTAATGAAGTCTCTGAGTATCGTTTTTCGAAGTTGCAAAATGTGAAATTGATTTTATATTTAAGTAGATACAGCATAGCCTATAAAGTCTTGGGTTATGCATACACTCTTTTTATAAAATAGACTGATTTACTTTTTGAATTGTAATTTTATTCTATGTAAAACACAATTAAAACAAGTTATGCATTTACAAGTGCCTTGTATGCTTGTAACAAGAAAAGAGATACTTTACTTCAACAGAGACTATAGCATAGCGTAGAGTAAGTGCGTATTAATGATAACAAACTTAACTTTCAGCCTGTTAAACACACTTGAACCTAATTGAAATAATACAAACTGTTATGCTAGTCTGCTAGTATGTATGTGGGAATGTAATATATAATTACTATATCAACTTTAATTTCAACAAATTAGATATTTGGTTACACATGGTATCGCATATATTCATTGCACTAAACATATTTTGCATAATTAAACAAAAGTATATCGTAAACATATTTATATTTGTTTATTAATTTGTATATTTACCAATGGCAATATACAATACAATACAATAAATAAATATAATATTATATTTAAGCCACATTTCATCATGAAATTATTATTTGTTTTAATTTATTGTAAATAAAATAAAACTATTTGTATTCATATACCTTAATACATATTTATTATTAATTATTTAATGTTGTTAGTTGTTTTTTTTTAGTTTGCCATATTTTAATGGCAGTTAAGCCCTGAATTTTAATAGCAACTTAATCGAAAGTGATAAGCAATGAAGCATTAAAATAGTATTTAAATATTTTGTAAATTGTTGATTTTATCAAATACTTTTTTGTTGGTTTTTTGTTATAATTTTTATAATTTTTGGTTGTTTTTTTGTATTTTTATAATGAGTCAGATGCAGATAGGAAATAGACGCATGTATTGTGTTTTATTCAGTATGGAAGCAAACTTTGATTAAATGAGAAAAGGACATTTGTGTATTTCACTCCAGCCTTTTACGAAGCTACACATACATAATAAAGCTAACTATGTGAAAATTATGTATGCAAACACATTAACTGTACTCTTTTTTGCCCTAACCGTCTCTCATATTTTTACTAACCAAAACATGTAAGCAAAATAAAAAGAGACAGTGGTGGAATACTACACCTTCTCTAAATGCATCATGGCTGTTTATGTAGTAAGAGAGAATATATTTTTTTATCCACTCGTCTTGATGTGATATGTTCTCTCTAAACAAATGTCAGCAAAATATAGAAGCAAAATAGAAAGAGATAGATGCGGAATACTACAGCTTCTTATAATTGCATAAAGGAATGTGATATACCAAGTAGATAAAAGCAAAGCTTAAATGATTTAGAATACGTTTAATTTCGGAATTCTCTTCTTCGATTAAGATGGTGCTGTGCAGTCACAGAGAAGGCAATATGTTTTAATAAATTTTTAGAAATCAATACCTAAAAAAATACGCACAATTGCAAAAAAAAAACGTAAAGAAGCAGACTGATATTGTGAAAGGCTCAATGTTCGTGCATGGAGTCAAATGATTTAAGTCTTCTTTGACACCAGTTAACAGCTAGTTTGGGTGAAAAAATGTAAAATAAAAATTGATTAAGATAATAAGTATTAAAAAAAAAAAAATTACGAAATATTTCGTTTATTGTACGAAAAGTTTTGTACATAGTACGAAATTATGAAAGAATAATTTATTTTAAAAAAAGAATAAAATCAGTAACACAAAATTCAATTTAGCACAAATGTGGCTGTCATAACACATTTTACAAATTTTCGTATGCCCTTTTAGGCTGAAAATTTGAAATCAAAACTCTAAGACCAAGAATGTCATTTAATCAAACTGACAATGCAAAATTGAAATTAATTTATTACAACAGATGATTATGTGTCTGTCCATGTGTGTGTGTACAATTGGGGTAAAATCAAAATTGAAATATAAAACAGAAACAAAAAAGTTAAAATATATTTTAGCAAAATTGCATAAAATACCAAAAATTGTTTAGATAATTCAAAAATTTCAATTACACTAAATGTCGAGGACAGCATGTGCAATGTGCAATGTGATATAATAAAATGTCGAAATTAGTTATTAAGCAAACTTTTAGCAATACAATATGACATGAAATACAAGTGAGAGTGTGCGTGTATGAGTGTGCGTGTGCGTGTGTATCTATGTAACTTGAAAAGCCACAAAATACATTACCACATTGCAAACTAATGGCAAATATTTCCGAGCAAAATATTGTAATAAGTTATCAAACCAAGACATTGGACACAGTAACTAGCTTCGTTTTCAGCTGTCTGCTGTACACTAAAAGGATAATATTGTAGTGTTACATCATGGAGCATTATTAAATATGCAAACGACAAAGTAAAATAGACAAACAACCAAATCTGTACACAAAAGTGAGTTGTCAATGAGAGAACAAATCCAAGATTTGAATACTAAAATTTAGTTTTGTGCGGAAGTCGTTATACATAAATACTCCAATCCATTCCATTATCGTTGAGAAGGCAATAGTGCTAAACATATCAGAGACATCAGAACAGAACAATTAACAAGATAAATTTACTAAGCTTTTAGTGCACAGATTGTATATTTCGAACTGGGTTGTCTAAGCGAGACTAAGGTGAAGTATATTTCTTAGTTGAAGTAAACAAGTAATCATTTGGCTTCTAGTATGCACCATATACATAGGAAAACAATAAATCAAATTCATATAACAAACAATTTAAAATGACAATAAACAACAATTGTCAAAAGAACAATCAGTCAGTTGTCTGTCGTCTAGACGCAACTGCCAATTTAAAGCTTTAATTTTCTTTTAGATTTAAACAAAATTATTTTCGGGGAGATACAACTTGACAGATTCTGGAAAAAAAATTAAAGCAAAATCGACACATATTTGTCTCATTAGCAACGTCAGCCAAAGAGGTTATTGGCTATACTAGACTACGGACGCAGATGTGGTATGTTGAGGAGAGTACACCACGACATCGAACACTGCAATCGGGAGCAACACGAGCTATGAAGAAACAGAGAGCAGAGGAAGAGAATATATGGAAAAATGTGAATGGAAGAAAATTGGGATGATGTTTGGCAGAAATTAGGGTCGAGAATTCTATCAAAAAATTAAGCGTATGATCGATGGTTTTAAGCAAGAAGCTTCTTTCTGTTAGGATGAACATGGGAGTATGGTAAGACGAAGAACTTGTTATGTACTCGCCGACCCTCATCGACAATCTGAGTATGTATTACTTTGTATGATAAAATCGTTGGGGTTCCTCAGCATTGTTGGGGGCCTAGATTTACGAAGACATTCCTGTTCGTAGTAAGCCCTAAGTGGTGTCCAGGCCGATAAAAAGCTGAAGGAAAGATTACAAGAGATGAAACTCCCAAATTGAAAAAGAAACAAAGGAAAATATTCACAAAATAACAAAAAATAATTTTACAATTTGAGGCTGAATTATATATTATTTTTTTTTTTTAAATTTATCAAATAAATAAAATTTGCGTATATAACTTGAAAAAACTTTGAAAAATATTTTTTTAAATAAACATCTTGTTTACAAAAACTAAAGTTTTGATGCCATAAAATTACTTATGTTGTGGCCCTTCAGCAGGTGTCTCAGCGGCTAGACTCTTCGCAACGCTAGGCTCAGCACGTTTCTCAACAACTTCAACGTTTGAAGTGCCACGTTGTTCCTGTTCCAACTGTGCGCGCAAACGCTGATAGCATGGATGCGTAGGATCCTTATCCGGTTCAGGCTCTTCGAATGGTGTTGGACCATCAAGTGCTGCTTCGCTTGGTACATCCGACAATAACTTCAATTCGGAAATTTCTTCACCTTCACCGGACATACAAATCTCCGGTATACAACTCTCAGCATCAATTGTGTCGCCCACAGATTCACCAACACTATAATCATCCGAATAGTCCATATCAGCCCATTCCTCTTCGATAAGCTGACGCGCCAACTGCACCGAATAGAATTCCTTGTAGTGTGCCTTGCGACGACGCTCAAATTCCAAGCGGCGTATTTTTTCCTCCATCGATTCTGGAAAATCACCCTCGTCAGAGCTACTTTCTTCGTCATCGTCCAAACCGAATGCCGGCGTATCAGCAAGTGAAGCAGCACGCAGTCTATGCATCAGCTCATCGGCATCAAGTTCAATCGGATAGGCGTCATCGGGCACGTATGGAGTCTTTGGTTCATCGATGACCATGTGACCGTAATCTTTGTTGGCCGGATGAAAAGTGGCTAGCACATTCATCTCATCGAATTTGGCAGTCTTCATCGGTGTAGCAATTTTGTCTACGCTAGCTGCTCCAGTCTTTAGTATGCCTTGCGGCCGCTCATTGCCATTCGGATTGTCCATTCTAAACTTAACTATTTTTTTTATTTTCTTTCTCAAATCAAATACAAAATGCGTTGAAATAGTTAAAAAAATATATATTTTTTTTTTCAAATTGGATTTTGTTAAAAATCTTGGACTGATTTTTTGTTTTAATTTTGAAGTTGAAAAAATAATTTTTTTTTACAGTACAAAACAACTCGACGGCTGAACGTAAGCTTATGAAATCAGTTGTAGACTTCAGTGCTTAGCTTGAAGTTTAATTTGAAACAGAAATGTCAAAGGCTACTGGTTGCTTGGAAAAAAATGTATGTAAATATTTAAAACAAACACATTAGCCCAGGCAATGAAATGCTACAAATGAAATTAAACAAGCTTATGTGAATGCTTTCACGCTGTTACGACTTAAAGGATTTCATGCGTATAAAAAGGATTTAAAAATCTTACATATCGAACAATTTATGCGAGAAATAAAGTTTAAGTTGTACAGAGACAATATCCAATATGCAACACAGAGAAACATCTGCAAAAGAATCTGCATAAGTATTGCACTTGCACACGTACACATTCTTTTGTGAACTCGCTTTCGCTTTCTCTTACGCCTGTGCGTATGCAATGCTATGCATACATGCCTGTCTGCCTGCATGTATGCTTTTCATTAAGTGCATAATCCTTTGCCTGTCAACGGCTCGTATTTCGAATGTTTTTTTTTTTATTTTTAAGCCTTAAAATTATTTTAATGTTTTACCAAGTAAAGCGCATAAACACGTAAAATAATAAAAATAAATATTATGCACAACTTGAGTGCATTTTTAAGCAAACAAGAATATATGTGCAAGTATTTTTTACAAGCGACTGACTCCATTTTCTTGAAGCAGTTGACATGAAGTAGTTTCTCTTAAGTTAAAAAAAATAAACTATTCCAGTGTTGGCGCATGCCAAGGTATCGCGTGTCGCAAACAATACTATTAAAATAGTTGATGAGTGCATTTAAACTTAAATAGTTGAAAAGTTTAGTTTAAAAGTACTAAAAAATACTCAAAAATGCATTCATTTGCAATGCTAAAACAGTTTCATTTGCAGAATTTCGAGCAAATTAAATGACAACGCTGTGCAACACTTTAAAATAGCTGAAAAGTCTTTTGGCGGTGGTTGACTTATGGCTCAAAACTGATATCGAAATATTCTGAGTTATTGCCACATAAACGAAAAATCGTGAAAGATCATAAGATAAGATTTTTGGGGGTCTGGTCAAATAAAACCACACTGCGTACTTAGAATTTGAGGTATTCAGAGTATCCAGAAGAGGTCCCAGCAACTTTAACATTTTTTAAAGTTTTTAAAAATCTAAACTATCTGATCAAACATGATATAGGTCAGCTTTATAAAGCTATCCGTTTCCAAGGTTTCTCATAATAACTAAAAAGTAGTACCAAATATCCCAAGCTATCTCGAAAAGAGCTCTCAAAAAGTGGAAATTTTTCGAATGAACGTCCTTAAATAAATAGAAGTAGGTCCATGAGACCCAGATTGTCTGGAATAAACGGCCTAAAACTCGTAGAAATAGGTCCTCATAAAGCATTAAAAACACTGTGCATTCCCCGGAATCAAGTTCTCAAGCGCAAAATATGCCAATTTGTTGCTATCTTTCATTTCATATAAAACTACATTCATATTATTCAGTCTTTTGTTTTTATTTCTTCTAAAATTAAATTTCACTATTTTATCTTTTTCTCCTTTTTTTCTCTCATTGCATCAATTTTCATTTTGATAAATTATAGAAGTAGAAAAAAATCGCTCTAGCGATTTTTTTCTAACTTTGTCGTACTCAATGGTCTGCGAAAATGGCTTGGGTGGTCCCTTGATGAACAGCGCTGCGTATAGCTGTGGTCTGCGCTAATGCATATACATATGTAGTACGAGTAAGTATTTAAGGCACTTCTGATGTTAAGCAAATTGAGTTGGCGGTTTATTTTCTTTTTTTCTTCAACAAATGATTTCTTCAGACTTGTGTAAATCATTAAATATTTTTTAACCATTTTCTGCATACTCAATGCAACTGAAATTTGTTATGTTTGCAGCTACTTAAGTTAAGCATTGAATGAATTTTAACTTGTGCTTGTCAAGCGTTTAATTGATTGCTTTGCTCTGTGCGGCGCCTTTCTTTTTTTCTCAATTTTCTGCTTACATAATAAAGATTAATGTAGATTTGAATTTTTAGTAGTTACCATCTACTATGGAGACTGCTTTGAACTCTTTTACTGGTGTGCAGCTGTCCTTCTTTTCACTGCTTACAACCATAATTCTCTCATGCGACAAATGCAGCTGCACAAATACAAAACGCGCGTGACATTGACTTATGCACACACAAATCGTTGTGCAAATAATTGTATGCACCCTTGTTGTGTGCATATTATACGTACGGACGGACGTGCACATATATAATCGATAATCAAGTTGATCAAGCTGTGTACTTGTAGTTTAATGTGTCCTTTGTGCGCTGTTGTACCTTATTTTTATGCAAGGTGTGCAGTATTTGTGCTGATAAGTTAACTGATAATCAATTATCATAACACAAATAGTGTCGTGCATAGTTTTATCGGTCATTAAGTGTTTTTAGGTAAAGTTCAAGTTTAACAAGCTTAAAAAGTACAGTACACACGTGCATTCGGCAAGATATCAACAATTTAAATACTCCAGGGATACTTACAGTTTTTTGGAAAAATGGTAACAATTGCATGATATAGTCCTGTCCGTCTATCTGTATGCCGTCTGTTTCTCCGATAATCATTCATCAGCCAGTATGTCCGTCTGTCTGTATTTTGGCCATTGTAGTTTAAGGATAAAAGGTATAGTACTCAAATCGATATAACTTTTTGAGAGGCCACGAAACAGACAAATGGTCAGAGCGAAAGTTGAGAGTCAAGTGAGTCACCACACGTTCCCACCGTTAGAACAGAGAATAGTAGGAATATGGTTGGCCCTCCGATAACTGGAGATTAAAAGGGCACTGCGACTCTATGGGAGACTATTGTACCCAAGCCCGACATTGATAAATGCTTAGGTTATTGGACAAAGAATCCTCTCCGTCTCTTTAATAAGCAGAAGAGTATCCCTGGTATTGAATCCAATATTGTCAAAGGGATTCTGCGGAGAACCTACTAATTATACGTATGGCTGAAGCCCAGCTGATCCCGCAGAAAGGCTCCGGGCCAATAAAGGGGCAAAGAGGAGCCAGATTACGACCCTGAGAGAGGTGTTGAAGTGTGTCATATCACTGGAGAACTAACTTAGATGAAAAGTTCCATGAAGTTAGTGCTTTAATACCAGCTTGCTTATCGGAAAAAAATGTGATATTATTGACGGGTTGTTTCGGTTTCATTTACTCCAAAGTGATACGAAATTTGCTTTCTGAGTTTGATTCAAAATATATTTAAAAAACACTTTTGTGTCAATAAAAAAACCTCTCTTCTAAAGATGTTTAAGGTTTTCTTTTTTTTCAAAAATAGAATGCACAACTTTTTCTCAAAAATATTTATATAAATTTTGCGAGGCATTGAAAAGATTAAGACAAAATTGTTCGATCTGTGAGTTATTTTGTTTGTCTAAGCACCTAATCAATCGTTTCACTAGCTCTAGCTATTCCTTTCCAAAATTTTGATTCAATTAAAATAACAATACTTTCTAATTTCCATAGGTAAATCTAACAAAAATAAAATAAAATGAAATCAAAGACTTTATTGATAAATTCAAATTTCAACAATAAAATCAATTTTTTACAATTTTATAAAATAAAGCGAAATCACATTGAAAGCTGATAAAGCACAGACTTTGTTTGCACAGCGAAAATTTTTGTTTGTTTATTTTTCTAATAAAAAAAAAAAAAAAAAAAAAAAAAGAGAAAATCGCTTCTAGCGACAATATATTTCAGAAAAATATTTCATGGCATACACATATATACGATATGAATTTTACGATATATTTTTTTGTTTATTGCATTGTTTTGTTTGTTGATTGCTCTTGTTTTCGTCGTTGTTGTAAAATCAAACCAAATGGATTAAACTAAACACTAAAGCAACACTGCTACACTCAAATGTACTACAAACATTGTTGAGATTTTTTAAAATATTTTTTTTTTTGAGAAGAATTTTAAATTTTTCTAAGCGATCAAGAATCAATGCCGCTGAAAAATAATTTAAATTGAAAACAAAACAACAACAAAATTCACTGAAAAAAGATACAATTTTGTCAACATGAAAAACATTTTGTTTACACAGTTTCAAAGTTTCAAGGGTTGCTATAGTTTTATTTAGTAGCAGATGAAAATTCAATGAATATAATATATACAAAATATATACGATATATCTACGATCTATAGTATATATAGAGAATATGAATTTATGCCAAAGCAAAAGTTATCAATAAAATGCCAACGAAACGCCATAAAATATGCAACACATATTTTTTCGCATTGTTACTATTTGAGGCTTTATTTTTGTTTTATTAAAATTCAGCTCAAGTATTAACGAATTTTTCGTCGTAGTTGTGGCTAGTCAAAAATTTTTACGCGAAATTTTAGAAAAAATATTTTAGTCGCGACGTACGGAATTGATGAATCGATGTTGCAGTGAGTAATGTTTATGTGTCTCTCTCTCTCTCTCTTTTCTCTCTCTCTGTTTCTCTAATGGGTCTGAGTTATGTTGCTGCGGCGAAACGTTAAAGGATATAAGGTATTCATATGTGCCATTTAGATTTAGTGTCGCTTGTTACACATTGATGTCGCATCATTTATATTGAACGGATGTATGCAGCTAGCTGGCAACCGCTTGACATGCACAGTGAGACATGATGATGGCGTCCATATACTGACAACAACAATAACAACAACAAGAACAACTATTACAATGCATATTTTGTTGGCGATTAGTGTCCGTTGTGGCTTGACTTGCCTAGACCAACTGACAGTATTTTGCTTAAACCAAATAAATGATTTTTTTTAAGGCAACATGGCGCATACGCAATGTAAATATGTAAAGCAAATTTATATAAGCTTTATTTTTAGTTTATTAAAGCATAAAATTAATTAGTTACGAGCCTATAAAAAAATCTTTGCTTTTTTTGCAACTACATATTTCACTAATTTTCTTATTGTAATATTAAACTAGATAAAGAAGTAATACTAATATATGCTTTTTGTGCTTGAAATGCCTAATTTACGTCCTAATAACGCGCTTCAATGCGTCACTTCATGCTACAAAGAAAAAAATCTATAAAAACGAAAAGAAGATATTTCTTTTATTAAAGTATCTACGAGATACACTAGCTGTATTGAAGCTACAAAATCAGTTATAAAAAATGCTAGTAAAATACATTTGTAAGCACACATTCACTGTTCGATGATTGATGTTTGGACGTGTTAATTAGCTCTACTCATGTCAGTTTGCTTTTGTTTTTCTTGTTTAATTTTCTTCTGAACAAGATAAAATTGTATTGCAAAAAAAAATGGTAATAAAACTATTGAAGCAAAGCAGACAAAAAGAAAAATCTTTTGATGCGTATATAAAAACTGTAGGGCGTTGCTTTATTGATTGATTTTTATATATGCGTAGATTAATCAGTTGCCAACAGAGTTGATTGCTTTGAGGTTGTACTTTTTTGCCCGGAAATTAAGCGTTAGTAAAATGAGTTTTTGTAGTAAAGACATCTAATGAAATCTTTTTAAAAGAAATGTATATTATAGTTGCAGCAGCTTAAAAGTGTGGACAGATACTAAGATTTTGGCAAAAGATACATTTAAAAAAAATTGTATGCGCTGTATTGTAACTCATCTATTTTTTAAGAAATTTTAAATTATACAAAAAAGTAAATTCCATTTAAACTACAAAATTAAAAACTGATGAAATATTTCCAAAAAAAAAAAAAAAACAAAAAAAAGAAGCAAATTTGTTTCCGGTTGCCATACTCACTTTGTGAAACATTTTAAAGTTAAAAAAAAGACCTTAATCATAGACTTCATACTAAATCAAAAACAGATTTCAGTAACAAATTCGATATGCACGTGACAAGCAGACTAAGATAGCAACAATATAACAATCTATCTATGTACAACATGCGAGAAAGGCTAGAAAAAATTTGCTTCAATAAGGACGAAAAAAGGACCTATATATGACTGCAGGCGCAATATATTTTCTTTTTAAAAAGTTTGTTTTTTATTTTGGTACGCGTTGAGTAGAAATTTGAATAAGTGAATTTAAGAGTGAGCGAGTAAGAGCAAAAAAAAAAAAAAAAGAGAGAGAGTGAGTGAGAGAATAAAAGGCTGCAGTTTGACAAAAAAGGACATTTTCATGAAATACAATTCCACTTGCAAGCTTTTATGGTTGCATTTTTTGTATTTTTTTTTATGAAAAACATTGAAAAAATAAAAAAAGTATTAAAAAAAAAAATCAGGAAACAAATAATTTGCAGACGGATTCGGTGCTTTTATACGCTTTAAATTTAAATAAAATTTACTAAGCTTTCCACAGCGATATACTGTTAAGGCTCCCTGCGGAGCTTGTAGGCTTGATAAACCGACTTTCTGTTCATAGTCCCAGGTTTTTGCAAATCTTTTAGGATATTTCTGCCCTCAACGCTGATCTGCTGGAATGCAATGCCGGTCGGTCAATCTACACCGATGGCTCAAAGATGAATGTGTGCTCTGGAGTGTACTCAGAGAATCTGGGTATTCAAAAATCCTTTAGATTTCCGGGTCTCTGCAGTGTTTTCCAAGTGGAGGTTCACGCTCTACTTGTCAGCTGCTTGTAGCACTGAATGTCCGCGACAGATCGCTAATCATCTTCTCGGATAGCCAAGCTGCTGAAAAGGCTTTAGGTTCTCACGTCACCAAGTCAAAGTTGATTAGGGACTATAAAATCATGATCTCGTAGGTTCCAGGGCTTAGTGATGTTTCCGATAACGAACACGCAGAACTACTGGCCAGAGAGGGATCAGCAAGCGTTTCCAGACCGGTTCAGGAAGAGGCTCCAATGGGTGTATAAATCTCCGCCATTAGAAGCCACTTTCCAACTTGACCTCTAATAAATGGTAAAATCTGGACAGCTGCAGAAAAACAAGAACGATTTGGCCCATTTAAGACGCAAAACGCTCAAACAAAGTGTTAGAAATCTCGCATAAAAACCTCGGAAGCTTAACAGCAAACCATAACGGGTCACTGGAAAATTCGGCCAGATTGGAAATTCCGTTCAACAGATATTGAAGATATAAGAAGACGCAAAAGCAACGTCGGAATACTTTCTGTGCACCTGCCCCGCAATCAGATCACACAGAATGCAGTTAATTGGGAATTAGTTCAACTAGCTACGTGAACTGTCCAATACCTGCCCCCGAAAACTTCGCTCTTTCCTCTGGGCATAAGCCCATATTTATAAGATTAGGTGACATCAAAACGGCGCTTCAACTGCTACTTGTTTGGGACTGTCCCATGGTTACTTCTATCTATACTAAGCTCTGTGACTGGCTGAGCCTAGTCTGTGATTGGTCACTGACTAACACGAGGAAGACTTCTTTTACGATTTTTCATGACGTTGCATGTAGTACTAGAATGTTTACTAGACTCTGCTCTTAACTACATTTTTTTAGATAGAGTTTTTGTGTAGGGTATAAAAACTGCATAGTTGCTTGTGTTAATAGCAACTGTGAACTTACAAACAAGTAAAAGATATATACATATATGGTATATGTAAGCAGTAAGGATCATGCATTTGTCTAAAGTTAAAATAAAAAAAATAATGCATTTTGATTTTGGTGTGAAAGTGCCACATTGCAAACTGTCAATGAACAAAAAAAAAAAAAAAAAAAAAAAAAATGTGTGGGTGGTGTGAAGCTCTGTAAATACGGAATGTAAATATGTATGTAAATCTGTGCTTTTGCTTGGTAAAATTTTTTTCTTATTTGAGTTGCATACACATTTGGCCATAGGTTTACGGTTAGCTTTGGTTGATGTACAATTTGTAGAAAAAAAAAAAAAAAGAAGGTACATAGTATATAAAACTTTTAAAGCGTTCAGTACACTGTGCAATTGTATGATTTTGGCTAATGGCTTTATGCAGAAAAAGGAGTAGAACAAACAAGTTAGATAAACAAATGTTTTACTATGTAAAGTCAGACGCTATTCAGTATTCATATTCATAAAAAAGTGTAAATAGAAAATGCAGTCGCCGAGAGAGAAAGTTGACAAAAAGTAAGAAACATGGCGTATAATTAATATTTGACATTGTCCTTTTCAATTTCCTTTTTTTTCGTTGTCAAAAGTTGAATTTGATTAACATATTTGAAGTGAGTTAGCCATGGATACAGCTAAAATTACATCGTACGCTACTCTTGCGCATAATTGAAATTTCAATTAGACCTTTGCAAATATTATAGCAACCCAGTAAAACAGAAAGCTAAATAAATAAAAAAGAAAAGTGTAAACATCAGTTAAAAGGCAGTGTAAGAGGCATGCCAGAATCTATTAAAATTTCATGTGGCGGCATGACGTATTTTCAAGAGAAAAAAGCTCAAAAAAACACAGTTTTGCATTTTTACAAAACAAGAACAACAACAATAACAGTCCAGCTCATTTCAACTCGACAGCATTTGTTGGCAAAATGCGATTTTTGTTTATCTAAAAAATTGTTTTGCAACTCAACTAACTGAAATGAAGTAAACTAAACTAAACTGAGCTCAGCACAATTTAGTAGGACTTGTTGCAGCTGCAATAGCAATAGCAACACTAACAGCAACAGCAGCAGTGCTGCTCATGTTGATGCTGCTGCTGTTGCAGTTGTTGATGTTGAATTTTAATTGCAACTTAAATATCTCTGCCACAAGCAAATTACAAATTCATTCAACCGCAAATGAAAGTTGGCGGCTTCTGTTTTATTTTTTTTTATTATTATTTTTTTTTGGAATGCGTTGCACAAAAAAAGGATGCGCTGAGTTTCGTTTGCAGCATCAAAGCATTTCAACTAAATAAATTTTTGTTATGGATGCAATTTATAGGAATTTTTAATTAGAGAAATTATATAAACGAAATAATTTGATTAAACTGTTTATTATTAATTAAAGTAAGATAAAATGTACAAGTGTTGTCAAAAAAAAGTTACTTTCAATATATTTTTTCACAGTGATTTAAACATCGCAATGACGCACTGCGACTGAAATTTGTGATTTATGATTTTCTTGTTGCTCAGCTATCGGCGACTTTGCTCTTCGCGAACCTGTTTAGAACCTGTTTAGAAATCGCTGATTGTTTTTTGCCACTGTGATATTATCACTGTTTGCAGTCACTGTGACTTTCAAGTTGCACTGCGCCTCAAAAATCAGAACAGGTTCAAACCACAGCGCTTCCAGTTAATTTAATTATTTTTCTCTATGTGTAAATTTATAATTTTAAAATGAAGTTCGATGCCAGTTTTAATACGAAATGTTTGAATTCAATTTTATTAAACTGCAGATTCACTACATTTTTATTTGTTAAAATTTTTCGTTTTCAAATATTTTTATGATTCCGATGTTGTTGTTGTAGTTGTACTGCTAGTTAAAAATGGACAAATCGGTGATTGCAATAGACACGCCAGAGTCAGTAGATTATTATTATTTGCTGCTGCATTTGGGCTGCCGATCCAGGGTTTGGCAAGCGCTACTTGACAGCTGAATAGCAGCAGCGTAGCGCTCAGTATTAGAAAACATTGACCAATCTTTCCAGAAATCATGATGAAGTAAAAACTTTGTAGTTGATAATTGATTAAATTCAATTTTTTTACTACTTTTGATATGAACCGTTTGCGTTTTTATAGTCACAGATCACGTGTATGCAGTTTGTACAATGTTTTATTATTTAAACAGATTGTTCTTTGTGTAAGAATGTCATCTATGCAAATATTAAATGAACTTGACAAATAGTAAACTGTGATATTTACGTTTTAAGCTGCTCGACGCGGTTTAACTTGCGGTTGAAAGAAATGTTGACACAATTTTGTATTTCATTCCAGAAATTTTTCAAACACAATTTTTCAAAACGCTCCCAATATATAAATTTTTATGAAAATATCGTGGCAAAAGGCATCATGAGCGTTAACATTTTATTATTTTTAGCTCAATCCTGTAGAAAGTCTGAAAATGGTTTCTTGAACGATTTTTGGGCCACATAATGGGTCATTTCCCATGTTAAGTTTAAAGCTTTTAGCTATTTTTGTTACTGAAAAGTGGAATGGTACACTTAGAGCGGGTTTTGGACTCAAAAGTGTCACGTATGTTTGTTTTTCTAACATTGTCTATAACCTTCTATTAGAGCTAGATCATTTTAGTAGTGGTGTGTGACAATGGACCTTTGAGTCATATTTTCGGTCCTCTATTGGGCAAAGGTCAAACTTTCAAAAAATTCGGTGACACTTTATATTATATTTCAAACATTTTGGTTTGCCAAAATGTAACACTTAAAGCTTGTAGCACTTTTCGTTACTGAGTAATATAAAAGGTACCTTAAACCATGTACGTTTTAGGACTCTGCGTGTGTTATGTGTAAGATATTATCAAATCTCTGACTCCCAAAATAATTTATATTTTTCTTAAATATTTAAATATTTACTCTAGTCCTTTTGACATTAACTTATAACAAAAGTGTAAAAAACCTCATTCGATTTTTGAGTATTCCAATGGGTCCCAGCATCAAGTGTCTACAAAAAAGCAAACATAAAAAAGATAAATACTATTTATACATAAAAAAATCACAGTCACATAAACCAGAGTAGTCATTTTTAGATATTTAGCTGAAATTTGAAACTTAAGCTTTTCTTGGGAACGACCAGGTCAAGTTCAAAAATACAAGTGCCGCATAAAGTTAACGTTTTTGTTTTTGGTAAAGTTAGCTTCAAAATAAAAAAAATCCGACTTAAGATTCGGATTTAACGACCAGAAGTACATTTGAAATGACTACTCTGATCCATTGTGCAAGACATGAATTCTTATTGTGTGGTTGTGTATTCCAAAAATAAAGTCAAATACCTATTTTAGTAGCTACGAAAAATGTAATTTTAGTTCGTAGCTTGTAGCTTTTCTACCAGAATTCAAAAAAACTACCTACATATTTTAAATTTTCAGCTTAATAATATTTTAAATGGTTTAAGCTGTGCGTATTCCTATTCGACTTTAGATATTTTAATTAAAATGCAAGTAGGCAATTTATATACACTTCATGTTGCTTTTATATTACTCCATATAAAATGTGTAGTACAAGTAGCAGTCGAGTCGAGTCGAGTGTTTAATGTTTTTTGCTTTTGTTTTTTGTGATTGATGTTTTGTTTTACGCTTAAATGAACTACAAACATATAACTTAGTACGACTGACTGTATGGAGTACATTTTCAAATTGAGTGTTTAATTTTTATTTGACCTCTATTTTAGCAATGTCAGAAAGTGACAATGAGAGACAGAGATAGATAGAGAGAGATAGTGTTTGAAAGAATTTGTTGCGTGTTCTTGAATTCCATTTTATACGATTTCATTTCACACGTTTCCTTTCGCCTCTACTAGATTGTGTATTAAATTCGTTTTTGTTTTTGCAAAACGCGTCCTAAATACTAAAAATTGTCGCACAAAGTTGTGAATGTGCATACTACGATGGCACATTCTGGTATGAAAATGCAGAAAATGCAATGTCAAACTATCGAATTCTTAAATTGCAACTGACAATCAAGTCACGTTGTGATGGCAATGAAAAAAATTGGAAAAAAACGAATAAAGAAGGCGAATAATGCTGCAGTTTATGTATTTACTGGAACTATAGATTAGCTTAGAAGATATATGGCAGTTCTGAACCTTTGGCTGCTCAAAGCGCAAATATTGTCGATGTGCAGACAGTTTAGTATTATTGCAATTAAATATTTACCAAGTTCATATAATATTTGCTTAGGTGATCATATAACGCAAAGAGCATTTTATTTAAGCTGAATAAACTGTTCTGTGCCTATATAAGCCGTTTAATATTTAACAGAAAAATCTAGTTCAAAGTTGAAATTCAAACGATTAACATTAAAGACATTTTTACGGCACCATGATTTCTGGAAAGTTTGGTCTGTGTTTTGTAATCATTAGCGCTACGTTGCTGATTTTGGGCTGTCAAGAAGCGCTTGCCAAACCCTGGATTGGCAGTCCAAATGCAGCAGCAAATAATAATAATCTACTGACTCTGGCGTGTCTATTACAATCGCCGATTTGTCCATTTTTAACTTCAACCACTACAACAACAAGTTCATCAGGATAGTTATAATTTAGAGTTTGTTATAAAATTGCTCCAAATAAAAGTAAAATAAATGTGAATTATCAAATTTGATGTTAACAAGGAGAATAATTTTAACGTTTGGGGAACTGAATAGTGATAATAATAATAATAATAATAGTTAGTGGTAGTCGTCATATGAAATTTCGATCATCATTGGCGTATATAGAATTTTGAAAATGTTGTTGTGTTTTGGTTAATGTTCTCATATAGAATGGGATGACATGAGAACTTTATGTTGTCGTTATTTTTAAAATAAATAGTTAGATCTCTACTCACACTTTTTTTGAAGCACTGCAACATCTGCTGCTATAAAACTGTATTTTTTTTTTTTTATTAAAAATTTAAATAATTTTTGCAAACATAATTTTCATTTTTTGTTTTTTACATACTACCCCATTTATTTTTATTTAGAATGTGTACAGCTGTCATGAAATGTTCATTAAATTAACATTTTAAGTTGACCACTAAAGGCATACTTTGCATAAGAATCATTACACTCGTAGTGTAGAGGTGGCAATTATGCTTACGAAAAAATTACTTGAAACATTTTTATTCCAACATTAAACTTAAAGTGAAATATGCTTAAATATGAAAAGTGCTACTCACTTATTGTCAAGCTCGAATAATATTTGCTTCAAGACACATTGTATCTCAAAGAATATTCTGTTTAAATAGTTACAAGTTGAATAAACCGTATAGATACACGTGTTTTTATCTATAAAAATGCGAATAATTCAACAGGAAAACAGTATACAACTAAATTCTGTTTTTACAGACTATTTTTAATTACAAATTAATCAATTAACCCTCGTATAATTTGCTTAATTGCAAAAGGAAATAAACTATATGAATATCTGTATAAATTATGCTTGTAATGTAAGGATATGTATCTGCATTGTTGTTGTTATTTTTTTTATATATAAATATATCTATGAGATACTTATTATCATTACGTCACATTAAAAACGCATTAATGCGACATAATTAAAACAATAAAATGCTACTTTAATGAAATAAAGTGTTATTAACTAAAAGTTTTACATAAATTAAATGTTAATTTGTGGCTGCAACATAAATAAATAAAAAAAATGTATCTCAGTGGCAAAAAAAAAAGTATCTGCAACTTTAATAAGCGACTAGCAAAGGAAAATAGCGCGAAATTTTTGTTTTCAATATCAAATTTCATGAAAATATTAAGAAATATTTTATGCAAAGTCATAAATGTGAAGCGTTGAATAGGCGCGGCGTGACTTGCAGCTACATTTCGTTGTATCTGTGCGATGCAGTGGAGGCGACTGTACTATTAACAAACTAATTAGAAGCAGCTAGCTACAACGTTGCCACATAATGAAATAAGTCTGGCTACACACTGCTAAGTAGCAACATTGAGCATTAGACGGAAGAAAAACGGTGAAACACGAAAAAAGCGAATGCAAATCGACGATTAGGCGAAACATGCAAATCATGCAGCAGAAATCTTTATGCAAAATTAAAGATACAAAAAAAAGAAGCGAGGTGCTACAAGAAAATCTTTGGTTCAAGCTAGAAATCTGATTAGCAGAGGCAAAAAAAGAGAAAATTAGTTAAATAGTTGAGAGATATCTTGAAGTTGATAGGTCAGGATTTAGAATAATGGAGAAAGCCCCAAAAATCTTTAATCAAAAAAACCGAAAAAAATCTTCATTTCGTTTTAGTTTACAAAATATATTTGAACTCTTTGCTGCATACATATAGACAGACAGACAGATTATTCAGATATATATACATAGATAAGCATTCTATAACAAAATATAATTTATCTTTAATTGTATACATAAAAAATTCTGCTCAAAATGAAAAACGCGTCCAACGACTGATCACACTCGGTCTCGCCTCCGCCCTTATGCGTTCATCAAATATCGGACTAAACTTTTCCGGAAATTTCTGCTGCAAACATTTAATAACCGTACCGGTCAGATAATAACGCGGTGGCCAATAGCATTCGCATGGTGGTATACATTTTTTACATTCTTCACATTTACTCTTCGAGATGTCCCATTTGTGATGTGATGTTCTGAAAATGGCCCCCAAAGCAGTCAAACGTGTTGGTTGACGTATATCATGTGCAGTCCAATTACATTCACAGGGCGGTATGCAACAGGTGCAGCTCATTGGTTCTGGCATTGGTATTTCATATTTCTCAATCGGCGGTAACGGACAGCGATAAAGTTTGACACGTGGCGTCAGACCAATAAGTTCAACGTAACGACGTACCGGTTCACGTTTTAACCATAATTCAAGCAATTCCCAATGTTCATAATTCGGTGGTTTTTCACGTATTAATTGCATGGTACGCCACAGATCAGAGCGACGTATTTCATCATAATTCATGCCGGTGCGTGTACGAAACATTTTAAACATTTCGTATTGCTGAAATTGCAGCTGGTAACCGTGTAGTGCACGTATGCCCGCCGTCAAATGACGTATATGATCGAAATCTTTAATATTTATGGCCGAAAGTGCAGCAGCATCGGTGAGTAATAATTTGCGACCAAAGATGAAATTGACGCGAAAAGTATTCTGGTACAAAAAAATAAAATATTTGTAAGGAAAAATTGTCAAAACGTACATGGTTACGTATACTTACACGATATTGTGGATAACCGTAGCGCATTAGCCAACGCATTACCTCCACTTCGCCCCAATCATATACCGATGGTATTGGAAACTTATCGAGCACATTAATACACAGTTCCAACAAGGTATCCGGTGTTGTTTTGAATAGTATAGGCGTATCATTTTTATCGAATTTTACTTTACCCGCCAGCAGCGCAGGACGTTGAAACTTTATTGGTGGCGCTGGCTTACGTTTCTTAACAACTTTTGTAACAACAAACTTTGTATCTGCCAAACCATATAGATAAGGCATATTGAGGCTATTATTATTGTTGTTGTTTATTTGATTTAAAATAAATCTATAAAAATTTATTTATTATTGTAAATTATTATTATTTTTATTTTTTGGTTGATGTTTTGAACCATAAAAAACGGACTTTTAAAGCAGAGTCAACCAAAAACAATGTAAGTGTTTGAAATGTAATACAATATTAATGATTAATACAAAATTTCTTATTTATTTGACAAGTTTTCCCTTTTTGAACTATGCTAATTCGAAACTAAGGAGTTTTAAATTTTTGTTTTCAAGCTGTTTTCGCCTAATTTTCTCATATTCTGTAGTAGTTCTTAGGTGTTTTATCCATTCGGCCATAGAATCTGTACACAAATTACGGTCTGGTATTTTTTCCATCTGCAGTGGCTTGACAGTAACCTTATCAGAATTCTCTGCAGAGATCTATTCAGAACTTCTCGAATTGCCTCTTTCAATGTGTGGCCAGCAATGGGACACTATGGTTCCGAGTATCCAGAGTATCCATGGCCTCTTCGATTGTGCTAAATCATTTGTTACTGGACTATCAAATAAAATTATCCATAGTATTTCAGATTATTTTTGCAGACTTCTCCGCAAAAAGATATTTTTTCTGGTTCTAGAGAGGCGGTTCAATTAGCTCAACGAGCTCATTCCGGTATCTTTTGCAATTTGCTTTTCCCTTCTTCATCGTTGAGGTGCACAACAATAATAATTCACCAGAAATACTCGTTGATCCAACAATGCAACAATAAAGTTTATAAAAGTTTTGTTGCTGCGCACGACAGCATAGACAAAGAAGAATGACGATAAGTTATTAAGTTGAAAGCTTAGACCTTATGGCCTGTTTATCGGATATTATAGAAGAAGGAAAATGTGACATCAAATATGTAACTGGAGTAGCGCTCGTATATGTCGTATAAATCGATCTAAAATATACGCCCGGGCTGGAGTATCTAACTTAATTTTTGAACACACCTCGCGTATATTGAATAAAAAAGAAAACCCCTGAAAATGCTGAGTTGTGTAAATTAGCGTTTGTTGCACGTCGATATTCTTATATGATGCATGCGACATTTATGAGCTGACAACAAAAAAAAAAGCAACAAGCAACTCATTATGCTGCACAGACTAAACAAGTTTTTAAGAATGCAAACGATAAAAATTAAAGCAACAAAAGTTGGCTACATAAATGGGTTTTTTTTTTTAGAAATCAAAATTGATTTTTGAACTTAAAAAGTCAATTTTGCCGCTTATTAGATTGTTTTCATAGCAAGCACAGAGAAAAACCTACGTATGGAGCCAACATAAATATTGATTTTACCATGTATAAAATATTTAAAAATATATTTTTTTTTGCTTTTTTATGTTTTATATATTTTGCGCTTTTATTTTATTTTAATTGAATTAATTTTTTGATTGATTGTTTATATTTGCACAGATCTCGTCGCATAAATTGGCGCGGCCACCCACATACAAATTGCAAAGCCCTATTGGACGCTAAAAAAAAAAACATTGGTGGTGTGGCATAATTTTATAGAGGCTACTTATTTGATTGACAGACATGCTGTCGTAATGGATCTGTTATCGTTGCTTATTGATACAAATTAAAAAAAAATAAATAAAAAAAAGCAAAAATAAAAATGAAAAAATAAAATAATAAATAAAACCATTAATACAAAATATTTACAAACGCAAATATTGCTGCTGTATTTTTAATACTCGCTCCATATGTACTGTAACTACATTCATAATTTGCGAATTGTGTATAACTATTTTAATATGAAGTTTGTAACTGTGAGTAAAGTAGATAATGGACATTGATTTGAGAGGGGAATGTTTGTGGCATTAAAATGTGGACAGATGGATAAATATATGAAGCGGCAACAAATGCTTAAAAATTAAATAAAACTAATAAACACTAGGAAGAGCTTTAACAACGTTAGTCCCGAAGCTTCAATGCTTGTCACTTAATATTTTGACTAACTTTTCTTGAAAAAAAAACTTAAAATGTAAGTTTGGTTTGTATGGACGCTAAATGCTAGAGAGATCCTAGTTCAATTATGTGTCTTAATATGGTCATGGGTTGCTACTAGAGGTATTTTTACTATTTGAAAAGAAACTCTTCATAAATAAACATTTTTAGATAGATTTGTATGGGGAATATAACTTAAAAAGGGCGTGACACTTTGACAGACGGGCGGAAAGACATTGATGCATTTCCTTTCGTCGAGCTGATTATGATAAAATACTTTATGGGGTCTTAGATGTCTCCTTTAGTAAGATGTATGAAACAAGCAGAAGCGGCAAATACATAGATCATAGAAACTATAGATGTATTTTCTTGATCCGCACTGAAAAGAGAGTTGGTATAGCATGAAAATGAAAACTATTTCCTTTCAGAAGAACTGGTTCGGTTTATTGTTCGGAACAGTAGATCGAAAATTCTTTCGGTTCAAAAACGGTTCGGTTCAAAAAAATGGTATTAAAACTTCGGCTATACCAAAATATTTTATTTCTTCTTTTTTACACGCAATTGTATTTAACACAATAAAGCAATAAATAAAATAAATTATATATTTACGTATCTGAAAAGCAAGTTGAGAAAAGAACTTTACACCCAAAAGTAGCGCAGATATTAACGCGCATAATAGCTTTAATTGCCAAACAAACATTTACAATTTGACTTCACTCGACTCGACTTCAATGGAAAGTATACCAAAATAGAGCCACGCCTTAAGAAGCGCCATGCCGCCCATCATTTCAATTTGAACGCCTCTGTCTGTTTATAATTTCATCTAAAGAGAGTTGTTGCAAGTCGAAAGAAAAGGACAAAAGCGGTTGCCGCTGCCGTTGCGCGACAACTGAAGCGCATAAATTGCCATAAAGTGCAAAAGTTAAAGCTCATTAATCATAAAATGTACTCAAGCGCGCGCGAGTAAAAGCAAAACAAAAAAAAATTGTATTTATAAAAAGAAAAGAAAGGAAAATTATTAAGATACTTGTGCGGCTCGTTTACGCGTAAATTGCCCATTTAACTGTGTGCGTAAGTATCTTCGAAGCAAGAAAAAATGCGGAAAACACTTCAAGTGTTGCACAATTAAATCGATTTCAAGCCGCTGAAAACAAATAAAAAGCATTTACAAATTAAATAAAAATCATTGCTTCAGTTTTTCTTTTTTGTTTTTCATGCGTCTCGGCCCTTTTATATAAATTTCCCCAATGGCCATACATGAATTTTCCATAATGCATGCATGTCCTTGTTGTTGTTATTGTTATTGTCCTGGCATACATTATTATGCGCATTTAATGCAAATTTCAATAAACATTTCAGGCTTTTATTGTTTGCAAAAAAAAAAACATATTTTTTATTTTTAGTTTATAAGCAGCTTTTTTTGTTCATTTTGTTTTTTATTAAACCTTTTCAACACAAATTAATTAATAAATATATGCGGTTCATTATCGCTAATAAATTTTTGATAAGCAATTTTTTTTAATTAATTAAAAACTAATAAACTAAAAAAATATATATAAAGGGATTTAAGCTGTTGTAAAAAATATAGTTTTTCTATGTGTAAAAGTTTAAAGGAAATTGTTTATTGTCAACGATACAAAATGTTAATTCATTTAAAAAAATAAATAGAAGCTTATTGGAAAACATATTGCAAATACTTAGTTTGGGAAAACAAATTTTTATTTATAATAAATTAAATTTAAATAATTTAAATGTATATATTAAATGTATATGAAAAACTAGAAAACTAAACTAACAGTTTGAACGGACAGACGGCCAGGCAAGCATATGTATAAGTGGTTATGGCTATACGAACTTAAGACTCTTTCAAGTAGAAATAATGAATGGAGACTTAAATTTAAAAAAAAAGTTTTTTTTTTAAATATCTTAAATCTATATATAACTATAAAATAGTAAAAATGTTTCTATGTCCGCTATGGAATTTAAGACCATCCAACCAATGAGTCCCAAAATGGTGTCATGATAGGTGAAAATGCAAGTAAATTAAATTATCTCTTAAATGAGTGTATAAGGCACAATGGGTTTTGTCATAGGTTCACAACGTTAGCGTCTTGAGTTCTAACCCACTCTTTATATTTTTTTATCAGACTATCTCTATGGCAACAATACACATCTCGTTTGCCCAGATAGTTACTATTAAAATTGTTTTTTCATCCAAATCAACAAGACACAAATTGTTCGGCAATGGATTTACTCTGGAGTCTGAAACGAGAAAATGCAAAGCAAAACTATTTGATTAGTTTGTATAACTAACAAGCACCAAAACTTTATTGTTATAGCTTTCACTTTTCTTCAAGGACTTAAAATTTGTGTAGGCACTCCTCAACACAAAAATGCAGACCACACTAAATGGATTCAAAAATTTCTTACTATTAAAGTTAGCATTACTTTTCAATGAGTCAGCAAAATTATTTTTCAAAAAAGTTCAACAAACTTTGTGTAAGCAAAAAATAGAAGAAAAATACATGAATTATTTGATATTTTTTATAGGAAAGACCGCGCCTGCATTGAAAATTGCAGTTTGGGTTTGAGTATGAAGTTTTTTTTTGTTGTTTTTTCTTATTGCAGTTCACGCATGCGACATGCAATTCGCATTAATAACAAAAACAACAACATTTTGACCCGCACTCGCCACTACACGCGCCATTCGGACTGCGCACCCTTTACGCTTATTAAGCGTCATTGGCAAGCGTGAAGTATCAAACAAAAAAACAAAAAGAATAATTCAAGTTTATATTTACTCATATTTAGACATCAAATTCAATAAAACACAAACATCTGAACAATAAGAATAATATGGAGTGTATATAAAATAAAATAAAAAAAAGACACCATATGTCGTATGTCATGCAGCAATTATGCAGCGTTTTTTTGACTTGTCTGTCCTTAGGGTCTGTGTATATTTGGCTTCCTGTGTGTCTCTCATTCTATTCTTTGTAAGTTCGTCTGTCCGTCTGTGTGTTGTCTGCTATTTTTTAATACTTAACACGCTGGTAACCATACCAACGCCTTTCAAGCGTTCAGTCGCCTCAGCTGATAATGCTATAAAAATAAAAATTGAAATGTAGACTTAATTAATTTAAACACGCGAATTTCTTGCATGTGACTTTATATAGAAGAGACAACTGCTGCAATCCAATTGGACTTTATATGTATTTATTATATTAATAATGATTCGTATACGCGCGTTAAAATCCAATTGAGCTGCAATGAAAATGCAACAGATTTAAATTTTAGTCTGACACTCGTTATATACAAATGATTTGTAGTCTTATTTGGGCATAAATTTAACTGGAAGACATGGCAACATTTCCTAGATATGCTCCAACAACAATTTAGATGACATCCTGAAGCTTAACAACCATTATGACCGCTTTTACCAGGAGCGCAGCGACTGTTTTTGGTGCCTTGAATCAATTATAGTATATGTACGACGCCACCATAAATCGTCTGAAATAGAAAT
Organism: Leucophenga varia; assembly: GCA_018903435.1. NCBI lineage: Eukaryota > Metazoa > Arthropoda > Insecta > Diptera > Drosophilidae > Leucophenga > Leucophenga varia. Next base: position 922,752 of record JAEIFJ010000493.1, on the reverse strand, counting down.
CAGAAATTTGAATAATAAAGGGTGATTTTTTAAGAGCTTGAGAACTTTAAAAAAAAAAAAAAAAAAATTTGCAAAATCTCATCGGTTCTTTATTTGAAACGTTAGATTGGTCCATGACATTTACTTTTTGAAGATAATTTCATTTAAATGTTGACCGCGCCGCGTCTTAGGTGGTCCATTTGAAAGACCAATTTTGGGGGTAATTTTTTCGAGCATTTCGGCCGGAATAGCCCGAATTTCTTCGAAATCTGGAATAGTTGCTGGCTTATTTCTGTAGACTTTAGACTTGACGTACCCCACAAAAATAGTCTAAAGGCGTCAAATCGCATGATCTTGGTGGCCAACTACCGGTCCATTTCTTGAGATGATTGTTCTCCGAAGTTTTCCCTCAAAATGGCCATAGAATCGCGGTGGCATTGTAGCGCCATCTTGTTGAAACCCACATGTCAACCAAGTTCAGTTCTTCCATTTTTGGCAACAAAAAGTTTGTTAGCATCGAACGATAGCGATCGCCATTCACCGTAACGTTGCGTCCAACAGCATCTTTGAAAAAATACGGTCCAATGATTCCACCAGCGTACAAACCACACCAAACAAGTGCATTTTTCGGGATGCATGGGCAGTTCTTGAACGGCTTCTGGTTGCTCTTCACTCCAAATGCGGCAATTTTGCTTATTTACGTAGCCATCCAACCAGAAATGAGCCTCATCGCTGAACAAAATTTGTCGATAAAAAGCAGATTTTCACATCGAACCGAACACTGATTTTAATAGTAATAAAAAATTCAATGATTTGCAAGCGTTGCTCGTTAGTAAGTCTATTCATGATGAAATGTCAAAGTATACTGAGCATCTTTCTCTTTGACACCTTGTCTGAACCGATCTGTCAAATACTAATGCATGAAAATCCTAACCTCAAAAAATCACCCGTTATATGAAATCTTGGAATAAAATCATTCTTAAAAAGTTGAAATCTGCTTAAAAATCATATTCCACCATATCATCTCGACGATATCAATTTGTTTCCACAGATTAACCGCACATGTAGTTTCAATAACAATTTACCAAAATATGTAAGCAAAATAGAAAGAGACAAAAGTGGAATAAACACTTCGTATAATTGCTTCATGAGTGTAAGGTAGTCAAAAATTATACATATTTTTATGCTTCGATCAAATGTCTTAAACCATTAGACACGCTGAAGTTTAATTTTAATGTGTCTTTCAAGTTTCGGCGCCCCAAAAAGTTTGGAGCCCACGCCTATGGCACCCTCGGCCACAAAAACACATAAAGCAACCACAGAAATGCATGATTGAACTCCTTTTGCTAACACAATGAGCATGTCTGCATGTCCTTTCAATTGTAAATGTATTCTTCTTTTGCCTGTCTGTCTGTCAGCCTATTCCGCTCTCTCTCTCTCTTTCTGCTTTTCTGACATTCACTTGCAATACAATAAAACGAATACGAAAACACCTTTTGCTACAACGAAAATTGCGGCTTAGCGATGACATGTGGCACGCTGCAGGCATCAAGGTAAGGCGTAAATGCAAAAGGACATACAACATTAAGAGTCAGACGGAGCAAGAATGCGGAGATGTGTAAAAGAGTAAGGTAAGCGTTTGTTAACAACTGGCACGAGACAACAAAAAAATTGCTGCATCCTGCATAATGTTCGAACTATTTCCTTTTGTTGTTGTTGTTGTTACACTTGTGTCCTTTACGCTTTTAACCAAAACCAGTTAAACATTTTTAATTGACTTGATAGAGGCAGATTTAATTTCAATTTCCAATAAACAGAGAGCAACAGCAATCAGGCGACAGCTGCTTTTTCCAATAGGCCGCAACAGTAACAACAGAAACAGCAGGCTTATTGGCTGCGATGCTTTTAGAAGCAAGTTCTGCTGCGCAGCTGTGACGTAAAACAAAAATAAAAACAACAACAAAAAAATGAATTGTTAAATTTAACGCTTCAAGGCGTAACAAAAAAACTTTTTTGTGAAATAAAAAATAAAAAATATATTTTTTTTTTTGTTAAATTTGCCATAAAATTTATTTTTGTTGGTTAAAATTATGCAAAATTGCTGTTGCAAATATAAACTCGTGTAGAATGTTGATTTTATGGAAAATAAATGTTTTTCTTTGCATGCTCTATGCACTCCAAAATTAAACTTAAAACAAACATAAAATTTTTGTTGTTTTTTAATTTTTTTATTATTATTTTTTAAGACAACAACAGAAACTGCTGCTGCATTCAATGAAATTGGAGTATTGAAAACAGTAAAGTAGCTGAAATATCAAATGCCTTCAAAATGCATTCAATGCAGCAAGGACAATGGAAGTGCATTAAGAAGAAGAAGAATAAAAATAATTGTAGTTAATTTTAAGTAAAATAGTATGCAATATGTTTTCTATATGTTTTCTAAGTCAGTGTAAGTGAGTGAGCAAGTCATGCATTGCTTTAATTGCTTACAACTTGCGAACAAGCAATCAAGCAGGCAAGCAAGCAGACGAGCAACAAATCCAATAAGAAATACAAGCAATATCAATGTGCAAGTCCAATAAGAAAATATATTATGAGCTAAAGGATAGATTCAAAAGTTTCGAAAGCGTCATTTTCCTTGCCTCGAAGCACTAAATCCTAAGGTAAACCGACTTTTGAAGTTCTGAAAAGTAAATGCATATTTTTGGAACAGACCTTATCAGTCGGCTTCATTTCCAGCTTCAGTTTTCATAGCTTCGCTAATGTTTTTAGACTTTTGAATAGCTTCACGTTTTAGCCTTGCCTGTTTGCCCGTCTGTCTATCTACACGTCTGTTTCTACAAGTTTCATTCGGCGAGTTTGAAAGATATTGAGCTGAAATTAAGAACTCAAGTTTTTTTTACCTCGACTATAAAATTTTTCGGCAACAGGGTGCAATACCTGGCTCTAAAAATAATTCTTTTTTAGTTATAGCCCCCAGTCAAACCGATCATTTACGAGTTTTTACATCTCAAACTGGATAAAAACTAGAAACTACAGGATCGGTCAACTGAAACATAAGGGCTTATACGCAGTTACCTTCCAGTTTTTTTTTCCAGAAAATTATTGTCATGTGAATATTGTTATGCTTCTTTCACGAATTCCATCATTGTGTGAAAACTTGGCTTGTATCAGATCATTGACAATCACTCACCCCCTTTGTGAAGTACTATACACGCCACTGAATTTTGTATATAAGCTTTTAAAGTATCTGATCTTCGATTCTACCGTTTACTATTAAGGGAATATCTTTAAAATTGGTCAAATATTATATTCGAAGATTTTAAAATGGTACCAAATGCTATCTAAATGATGTATGTATTCACTTATCAAAACTAAAAAATTAACAATTCAAAATCTAAATTGATTATATTTTTCTGAATTGAAATTTTAAATGCAAACAATGGAGAGATGATGTTCCAAACTAAGTACCCAGTAGATCTGAATTCAACTGCATCCATGACGCGAACTGCGTATGAAAAAAAATAAACTAGAAGCATGTAGCACATTTAAATCAAATCTTGCTCCAAGCTTTTTTTCCTTTTTTTCTAAATTGAAGATGCAGCAGCAGAACGCAGCAGTAGAATGCACCATAATTCTAACAAGAAAAATTGCAACAAATGTTAAGCTAAAGTGTGATTAATTGAATCTTGAGTTTTTGTGTTTGTTTGAGTGTACTATATGTATGTATGTGTGTGTGTGTGTAGCTACAATTATTTTGTAGTTGTTAGTTCAATTGAAACTGTTTTATAAGTAGAAAAGCGTTGAATATTTGTAATCTAAAGTTGCGCTACTGCTACTGTGTATCTGTGTATCTGTGGCTACTACTCGCCGCTGTTGCTGCTGCTGCATGGCAATAAATTTAAATAAATATACGATTACGCGTGCGTATTATGTTGCCGGCATGCCTTTGGCTTGGCATTGTATTTGCGCAAGTACTAACATTTTTATATATATTTTTTTTTAATGCTATTTTACTAAACTCACTACTCTAACTTTAGCTCGTTATCTTGTGACTTCTAATTCTGTAATAATAAATCAATGCAACGTGCTGCATGAACAAACTCAAACTTAAGACAGCAGTGAAGTAGCGTAGCCTGCAGCAATAAAACTGTAGGTGCTACTCATACTCATACTTTTCATTCCATTGTAGTGTTTCTGTGTAACACAAAGTAGCATGACAAACAATTTTTGCATGTTGTAATGCGTTAATAGAAATTTGTTAGCCATTTGTGCTCATTTATTTTTTTTTCCATGGTGTTCTCGCTGTGTTAAGCGTCCTTTGTCCATCATCAACGTTCTTGAACAATCCAAAGCAGTGCTTAAGTCGTTTGTAGTTCGTTTATTTGCCTTTAATTGGCCATAATAAAAATTTATTGTATAAAAGTTGTTAATGGTTCATTAATGGTTAAAGTTATATTGCTGTGATTATTCTTAAGAAAGATATTATACAGTAGGTAAGTATGTGGTAAAGCGGTGCATTGGATTTATGGATCTATTGAAATTTTATATGTGGAAGACAAGGAACGTTCAGGTCAGTCGAAAAGTTTGAAGTTGAAGAATTAGAGGCAATATTCGATGAAGAAACATGTTTTTGTAGTCGCTATATAGCTCCATCAAATTCATTTAGTCCCAAAAAAACTTTTCCAATGATATACAACACCACAAAATAATGATTAAAAATCAAACCTACCTCAACCTAAACTTCAATAGACTCCCTACTATACAAGTTCGTTACTAGAACTGTTGAACCCTAATTTTTCATTTAACATGGTACAAGGACAGCTGCAGACATATAAATTTTTCGTGTTGAAAGTTAAAATGCTTTTCAATAATAAAAAAATTCAAGTTTTTCTTTTTATATAAACAAAAACAAAGAGACAGACAGACGTACAGATAGATGATATAGGTGTATTTCTAACAGTTATACACATACCCACCCGCACGCTTCAGAATAAGGAGAAAGCGTATAAATTTGAGATCCTAGACAAACATGCCGCTTATCAGTTTTCAATCACACATTCGAAACTTCACATACATACATACTATACTGCTGCACTAATAAATCAACATGACGCTGCTGCTGCTGTCGCGTGGTAATCCTTAAACGACAGACAGACAGTCAGCAGAAACGCAGATACAAATATATACAAAAAAGAAACAGCAATAAAACCAATAAACAGTAATACGTATAAGGCTAGACGAATGGCATAGGAACACTGTGCATCTAAATAGATAAAAATTGACAGCTTGACATAGGCAAGCAGGCAGGCATTCAGATACATTTTGGCCATTTACACATTTGCACCTTTAACGGGTTTTAATTTTATTTGACATTTGCGGTGCTGATTTGAGTGCGATTGTCAAAGGATAACAAATGAACGAGACAAGCAATAAATTTACATATGTTTATTCTTAAAAAAAACGAAACGAAAGGATATTTTAAAAGTTATCGAAACTAAATTCTAGTCACGTGCGCTTAACAAGAAAAAATTATATAAATAAAATAATTAACCGCAAATGTGCCGAAAACGAAAGACAGCCGAAAGTACTTCGTGCATAAACAATTAACGCAAACGATTTGAAGTCTATTTACGAAAAAGGATATTTTCCAAAACCACACAAAGCTGAATCAGCGGCAAAATATTTATGTTTCGTATACAGTACACAGGACACGGCATATCGCAATGCTTATCGATGCTATAAAATCAACACGAAGTTTTAGCAAAGGACTTAGCGAAGGACTCTAAAGTTTCGCTTACCGCGCGCTCTTAAAAATTAAATTTAATTGAAGTGCGGCACTTGAATTTCAATTGTAGTAATTCGTACGCCTTTCGAGTGAGTTTCAGAGCAACATTTTTTTTTGCATTGAAAAGTCATAAAAAGGGACTTTCGAAAAGAAAAAGAATTAAATATAAATAAAATACTTTGTTTTCATTTTTAGTTTTTTTTTTCATATATTTTGCAATAATTAAGCGGAAATTGTAAAAGGATCGGAAAAAAGGGTTGCTTGACTGCCTCATTACCTTTCGGTTTTAATGGTTTGAGTTAATTTTTTTTTGGGTTTGAGAATTTAAGTATTCTCTGGCTGCTGCTGTTGTTGCTGTTCAAACAAATTTAAATGAGTTTCATTACCTGTAAGTGAACTGAACTAAAATAAACTGAACTGAACGACTGACTTTCTGCGCTAAAATTTGCTTTGTGTGTGTTTGTGTGTGTTTGTGTGTGTTTGTATCTGTGTGAATGTGTTTTTGCGTGTGAATGGCATGGAAAATTGGTGACTAATGATTATTTAAGTGTTGTTGTACTTTTGTTATAATTACTTGTTTTGTTATTATTTAAAATGAGATTGTTTTTGGTTTTTGTTATTCTTGTAGTTTAGATTGTTTTTTTGTTTGACAGTTTATTAATTTTAATAAAGTTTATTAAATGTTTTAAGCATGTAATCCCTTTGTATTTCTCAGTTAGTAAGTTTAAGTGCCTCTTCATATAAGATTTATTTGATTAAATGTTTCTACGACAACTCTGTATGAGAGTCGCTTGAGTTTATGAAGAGCAGAGATTGAAGTAGGCAGCTGCCGGCTTAGGCTTAATTTGCAGTAAGAAACTAATAGAATTATTACAAGAAAAAAACGCTGAAGTCGAGTATGCTCAACTACAAGACATCCTGTACCCAATCTATATGTACCTTTAGTTGAATCGTATCTTAGTACCATACCATAACCGAAAGTAATTTTTTTGCCAACACTAATGGGTACAAACTATAAAAAGCTGAAGATTTTGTCGTAAGTAGAATACCGACAATCGGAGCATATGAATCGAACGTTCTCAAGAAAATTTACAGTTTATTTCTTACCTCAAAGCCAGAAAGGCGTGCTACAAAATACACTTCAAAAGTTGGAAATATCAGATAAATAAATCGTGAAGAGCCCGTCTTGAAAGTCTTAGCTTCTTCCTACAAGAATTCTCGTCTAGGCAATTTTCTATTTCACTTTCATTTAATTGAAAAACTTAAGAAAAGGATTTCAAATTGCTTGGTAAATGCCCAAAGAATTCAATTCTTTCGAATCCAAATAAAAAAAAAACGAACCCGGTAGTTTGCTTTCACTTTCATTGACTAAGAATTATTTACACAAAAGCATTGAAGCTGCACACAACTAAAAAATTCTTATTGCTTTGCTACAACTTTTGCTGGCGGTAGCCAACCAAACAACCTGTTTCAACTTCATACCTTGCCGCGACTGCAGCTCATGGCACATTGTGCTCATTATATCATACAAAAAAATATATATATGAAGTAACAGACCAGCATGTTGCATGCCGCACCTCGCAGCGACACCGGTTCTTGCGTCGAGACGAGTAAAGACGATTTGATATGCTCGATCGGAACAGTCACAGCCAGTCAGCCAGCTACAAAGTAAAGTTAAGTCAGTCAGTCAGTCACTAAGTCAAGTCAGGAAACTAACCATCTGTCTGGTCTGCATTGAAACGTAGAAGCCAGTGTGGCTGGTGGTTGGCTGCTATTTGATGATAAATTAGAGCTGCTGCTACTTTTTTTTTGCTGTATAGGCTCCTTTTATAAATGTTTTACTCAGCCTCAGTTTTTTATTGCTTTATTATTTGTATTTAGTATATTTATGCAGGCGAATGAAGCAATAAGATACATGCTACTACATTCCCGTATCACGCAGACAGCTGACCAGACAGACAGACGGACAGAAAGGACAGTTGGAGAACATTTAAGTTTTGAGTTAATCAATGAGCCATGCGCCGCTTTTGTGTTGTTGTTCTTTTTCTGATCGGTGATAATGATGCGAAGAGATGAAATGCTTCATTAGTTAATGATACCATTTTTGTTTTTTCTTTCTAACTTAATTTTCTTTTATTTCTCAAACCGAAGCGCCCAGCATAAAGTTGCACGCCTTCGCGTTTTCAAGCTTTTTACGTGCCATTCCCATGCAAATCGCGATTTTACTCAAAATCAAATATCGTCGTTTCCCATAGCAGCACATAAATCACATTTAACCGCTGTAATTCGATTTTAACTGCAGATATTGCATATCATACAACAAATACTAACTAAATAGGTATGAATGTGTAGGTATATTCATGCACAAATATAGGTACAATCGTGGCTCATTAGGGGCGCCATTGCGGCTCGCATATATCGAAACACTAGACGCAATTGTGGTACTACTCAAGTGTGGCGGCTATTGGCATGCAAATTGTTTAAATTCATTGAAGCATTCAAACTACGACGAAGAACGACAACGACGATGATGGCGGCGTGCTTTATTGAAGCATTTTGCATATAAGCCAAAAAGTACTTAACGCTGTTGCGGCAATTACTGAAGCATTACTCATTGCGGTCTGGCATAGAACATGGATATGATCTATGTGACTAATACAGACGCTATGGTACTAAATTATATTTTTCTTGAAGTAAAACTCATTGCTTACAAGTTGTGTGAGTTTATCAAGCCGCACGCCGCTCATAAACCCAAATCAAGTGTTTAAATTAAGTCGTAATTATAGACACGCCTCTGAATGAGTTTAGATTGGCAGTCTTATCTTAAGTATTCTTTAAAATGAAATTAAAAAAGGTCAATTAGTTTTCAATTATTTTATTAGGCATTATGTTGACTTTGAAGAAATACTTTCACTTAACAAAAAAAAAAAAAGACACTTGGGTGCAATGACTTTTCATTCTGCTGCCGATATGCTCTTCAAGAACTGCAAGTAGTAATTCGTATAATAAAATAGAATAACAGTCAGGCTACCATTTTTGAATTGAGTGATTTACTTTTTAAATAATTTCTTATAATTTTATAAATCTCAAACAGTTTCAACATTTCAATATAAAAGCTTCTGTGTGCTCGGTAGCCCGGTCTAACTTGAAAGGCTACAACTGGGTCCACATTAATTATAAAATTTATTTTCCATGACCCTTGTTGACGTCACACGTCCGATGACGAAGAAACTATATTTTTATGCTTAAACTATTTGAGAATTATAAGATTATAAGAATCTATTTGGAAAGTAAATCATTAATTTTGAAAACGGGAGCCAGACTGTAAATAATTTTATGAAAATCTTAATGCATTGGCAAGTTCATTTTGCGTTCAAAAAGTTTCCAATTCTGTGTTTTCAAATTCGGGATCTCTTTTTCCCATTAATAAGCTAATTCGACTCCCCCTCCCAATGCTGATCTACAATATATATAAACTTTATGGGGTCGAGTCTCTCTAGACTCCTTCAGTCTGTTACATACATTCCCACAAACTTAATATACTCTTTTACCATTTGTGTACAGGGTATGATTATCTAACATTTTGCAATATAGGTCGTTTTTAAGTAGCTCTTTTAGTTTTATTTATTCTAGGAGGTATCACAATTTTTTTATATTGTATAATAAAATTTAAATTGCATATGAAATACGACTATGCAACAATTTGCGTTCAAGCATATTTTATGTTTAAGCACTTTTCTGTACCAAAGCGTTGTAATTTTAAACCGATAAGACAATTTAAATTCTTACAAGGCGCTGTCAGCAGCACTTCAAGCTATAAAACTTAACTATAAACAAGTATTTAGATCCTTAAGTCCACTCGGCTGACTGCCTGACAACAACAATAACAACAAAAACAAAAATACAAATAAGGAGAAAAATCTAAAAAAAATACGTAAGAGAGATGCACACAAGCAACAGGAGATTTTTATTTCAAGTATCGCGCACGCCGCTATGCCGCCTTTTAACTTCGAAACACTATCTCTGTTTACATAACAACTTCAAAAGAACTTCAAGTGCTACAAGAGCAAACGCGTTCATGGAATGCAGACAGAAAAGACTAAAGCAGCCTGTGCATGCATACTCGATTTATCCTTTTGTTTTCTTTTTTTTTGTGCGTTCTTATCTCACACTTACAAGTAATTGTAAGTAATATTATCCCTAATAAGCAAAAGATTGATAGCATTCTTGGGAAAATAAAAGAAAAGGAGAAGAAAAAGATACTTTTACATAAAATTAAAATAGGCAAAACGCTATGAAAATGTTATGAAATCAAAGTTTGACTTTAGTGCGTAGCAGAAGACGCACGCACTTTGACCTAACATCAAACTCAATTTTTCTTAGATAGATTTTTTTGTTCATTCAGTAAGCAGGATAAACAAGAAAAAGGCGCGGGTTATGCTTATCCTATTACTTATCCTTACTTGACTTACACTTTGCTTTGTACATAAATACACACACACTCACACAAAGATACATCTCACTCATCACTTGAGTCAACAATGTCATAAAATCATCAATCAAACATTGGCACTCGGTTTTCATTTCATACTTTGTTCCCTTCTCTTCTCTTTTCTTGTCTTCTGTTCTGGAAATAAATATTTCCTTTAGCTTTTACTTTTGTTTTTCTTTTAAGGAATGAAACGAATTGTTGTTGTTGTTATTGTTGTTTGTCATGTTCATTGGTTTAAGGATTATGGGTTGTCTTTTGAGTAGATTTATGTGGGTTTGATTGTATGTGTAAATAATGTTAAGATCGCAGCAGTTGTGTTTGTTGTTGTAAATATTGTTTGGACAACAATTAAGTATATGAGAGTGTGTGTTTCTGTGTGTGTTTTGGTCATTTTTGCAAATTGTTTTTATGAGACAAATAAACAGACAGACAATAGGACAGACAGACAGACGGACAGTTAGAATGGAAGCTAATTTTTATGGTAGCTACCAAACATGCTCTGATTTGTCTTAGATATTTTTTTGAATGATAGGCGTAGATACAGCTAAGGAAGTTGTTGTTTCTTTTAGCTGCAGGTAGTTTTTTATTGCACTTCCTTTGTGTATCTTTTTGATAGCTCTTCTTTTTTTTGTACCTTTTTTTGTTTTCAGTTGGTATTTATATATTTTGTTGTTATGTTTGTTGTTTGCGGTTATTATATTGAGTTATTAAAAATTGACATTTAATTATTTAAACTCATTTCTGATTATGTTATTTTTGGATTCCCAGGGAGGTAGATAATTTAAGACTTATCCTGTGACTATCATCAAGATTGTCAAAATTAAAAATTCTGTCCAAACTATCTTTATACTATAACAATACTTTTATAATATATCAAACGTCTAGTATCTTCCAAACCATTAGTCGAAATTTTTTGGGAAAAGAATATGTTTATTGAACGAATAAAAATATAAATATGGATCTTGAAGGTATTTTTGCCCTAACACTTCGGAGTCTAGGTGCTGTCGGGAATGGGTTAGCTCCTTAAAATATTTGCTGTTAACTTAGTAGAGAGTTAACATGCTCTCCTCGTTTTAACATAACAGAGAACTGTTAAAAAATATCATGTAATCAAGCAGTTTACAGTGTACTAAAATGTAATTAACAGTATAAGACTTTAATTCCGCGCAGTTGCCAATAGGTGGCTGCGCACATTCAAAACATTTGCATATGATAAACAAAAAACAATATAATTCAGAAGCTATTTGCCTCAAATTTGCTACAAATTTGGTAAAATACAAATTAAATAATTAAAGGAATTTAATTTTTAATTGAAGTTTAATCCGGAAACGAATAATGTATCTGTCACACATTTGTTTAATGTGAATTTTACTAATACTCTACCAAATCTCTATCCAAATCATGAGATATTTAAAACCAACCAAAAGTGATTTGGAATTTGTTTGGAATGTATTAGAAATTGATTTCCCGGTTATATGTAGCTGTATAAAGCAGTTTGCTTAAAATTTCCGAGTTTTTGTTATGAAATAATTATCTCATAAGTCTACACCATTAAGTTCCAGCGAAGCTAACGTTTTTGCGTGTCATTATATTCTGTTTCTGAGATCATTTCTAAAGGACTCAATTGTTTTATTAAATTAACTAACATCATTAAAGGTCAATCAGAAACCATGGTAACATTTTTTTTCTTTAAATATTATTTATGCGAGCTGCAGTTTGCATTTCAATTTTATCTTTAACTGCTTTATCCAGTAAATACTTGCTGCACTGTTAAAGTTAACTGTAAATGCTTGCATTACTGCCACCAAAGTGCACTGTTACTACATAATTTTTGTTTCGTACTTATTATTAGCAAGTATCTTTTTTTTTTTTATAAATTATTTCTTTGATTTTGGTGATGCATTTTCATTTGTGCTGAAAAATACTAAAATATTCAATTTATTTTAATTGAAATTTATCGAAATTAAAACTAACATAATATAGTCCTCAGAGTTATAATATAAAACAGCTTCGTTATTCGTAAAATTTTATATTCGCTAAAATATATTCGTAAATTTTCGTATTTCAAAATTCGTTTCTTCGTTTCGACTCTCAGAGAGAGAGAGAGTGAGAGAATAAGATATTTTTGCTTTACTGTTAGCCCTACTGTTATGTTTATGTTAAATTATGTTTATGCTCAGAGTTCGCTGCATTCGTTTGCTTCGTTTTAGGTTGCCCGGCCCGGCTGTGCACTGTTACACTTCAGTCATTTTAGACGCTCGCATACAAACGGTCGCTTGTATCTTTTAACTGAGCATTTAGTCGCATATTTACCGTCGCATAAAACCAAAAAAAAATAAAATTGAGATACAAAAATTAAGTTATTCGTGTGCTGTGCTGTGCTGCATTCGTACCCTCGTTCGTTTGTTTCGCTTTTGTGTCGTGCGTGAATCGCGTGTATCTTTTACTCTTCAACTTCTTCATCTGATTTAAATGTATCTGTGTATCTAAAATGTGTAGAAGAAGATAATTATGTTGCTGCTCTTAATGTTGATGATGATAATGATTGATTTGAAGATTAACATAATGCAGTTAAATTTTTGTAAAGCTTTCGAATAACAAACAACAACTACAACAATAGTCAAGGCAGCTACTGAAAAGTGTTATTTAAATTTCAGTTTTTTTTCGGTATTAATCAAAAGATGCATACGTTGAAATGATAACAAACCAAAATTATAATAATAACAACAACAACAAAAGTGTATGACATAAATAAATGCATCTATAAATTTCTATTTAAAAAAAAAAAAAAAAAGGGATTAATTGTGAATTTTTATTATAAATTTAAATTAACAAGAAAAGATCAGTGGAAATTTTTTCCGTAAACCTTTTAATGAGATAAGCCAAAATACAACAAAAAATATTTAAATCAATTTGTAAAGATTAAAAGTGTACAAATTATTGATGACATAAATACATAAAAAATTATTTATTAAATTCTAAAAAAAAAAAAATTTTTTGGTTTAACTTTTAAAAAAACTAAAAAATAAATAACAACTCAAAAGTAAGTTTTCCAAAAGAAATAAATAAAATTCTAATCATAAGAAAAAAAGTAATTTTCTAGAAGAAAAAATTAAATTGCATCTAAAGGAAACAAACAACAAATTTCGTAATAAATAAGCAAAAAAAAAGGAGACAATATTTACTACAAATTTTTTTTAGTAGTCCCGAAAAAAAAATCCGGCAAAAAAAAGTGCATAGTACGTTTTTAGGTCAAATATCTCATACATGTATGTATGTAAGTAGATACATCTATGTGTCTTTTAGTGTGTGTGTCCAATGTGTATGTTTGTTTCTTTGATATACGAATTTGAATTTATATCTATCTATCTGTCTGTCTGCATGCTTCTGTGATCGCTCAAACGAATTTTAGTACATTCTCTAGGCATTTTAAATTAATTTTAAAGTTTTCATAAAGTGATTTAGTTGAGTTGATTGAAATTTGCATTTTTTGATATGCAAAAATAACATTGATTTGAATTTCGAGTGTATTATATTCATACGCACATCTTTGTATGATAATATGAAGTTGATAACATGAAATTAAGTACGAGATAAATTGATAAATTTTGCTCTTGTTTGTAAAATACTATTCTGATCAATATGTGCAGCATGAATACTCAAAGAAAGATTAAAAAACTTGAAAAAATAAAATAATGTTTGCATAGGAGAAGTCTTCATTATAGACACCATTCTGCCACATATTAAATCGGTTGAAATCGAATAAATGTCCAGCTATGTTCATTAGGAAAGTACTGATGCTCTTTATTACATATTGTCAACATTTAATTTGAAAGAACTATCCACTACAGTGAATGTTATAGAATCGCCAACTTTTTAGACTAAAATTAACATAAAAGTAATGGAAATCTTATGGAAGAAACTTCACAACTAATTTTAACGAGTTTTTAGAAATTGATTAAAAATAATAAAAATGAGAAACAAAATTCTTAACTCTAAGAGCTAAAAAAAATATTAAACGATGGAAAAAAACGTATTAGGTGAGACCTTTAGAGTTGTGCTTAAATCACATCATTACTGGTCCTGCTGCAGATATTCAGTTCAGTTTCGCCATACACATTTACTGCAAGAATACAGTCGATGTATGTGAAACTCTCAACTCTAACTTTCAACTTATATTTTGAATGTATTTTAAATCAATCCAGATAAATTAATATTGATATTGATTTAAACACATTTGGTGTTCTTAGACGTGCACTATTGACAGCAACAATCTTAAATACTATTTTTTTTCGTTTCTATTTTCTTCTGTTTTTATCAAAGTACAACATTGAACTACATCCCTCATATCTGCGAGTTTAAAACACTTAAAACATAAAAAAAATTCTAGAAGTGCATTGACTATCTCTGAAGTACTTAAAGATGTCACAACATAACAAAATATTTAAAAATAACAATGCCTGAACTTTTAATACCAAAGATCACATGAAATGAAGTTCAAAATGAGCGATCAAAAAAATACAAAAAAAAATTCTTATCACCATCTGAAGAGAACTCACACATGAATATCAACGAAATGATTTAACCTTAATTGAACTTAAAAAAGAAATATAAAGTTAAGAAAATATTTTAATTTCTGCAAATGTTCGCTGTCAATGCCTTTGCCTTTGGGCTTTCACGCAAGCGATAAATCTTATGAAAATTAAATAAGCAAAAATAGCACATTTCCAAAATATTTTCATTAAAACGTTTAAAGTAAATTAAAAATGAAAAGCGACAGCAGAAAAAGTAGCAAAAGAAGAAGATGCTATTGGAAAAACAGAAAAAAATTAAGCTTATATATAAACATTCATCAATCTGTCATTCAGTCAGTCAGATAGATAGATGCGGCTGTCAGCTGTTTAAGCGCCCACAAAGTGGTTCACGACACAAACAAAAAATCGAGCACAAATACAAAAAGCAATTTTCAATACAAAAATCGAACAAGACCAACCAAATAAGAAGTAAATACAAATGTAAATTTTCGCATCGCACACTCATACACACAAGTATACAAAAGGGAAAACCACTAAATGCATTTTACTCATTTGTATCTTTAAGATACATTTTTTTTTTTCGTTTAAAAGTTGAAGACGACAAATCAACAAATCCAATAAAAATCAAAGCAATTCACATAGTTCACTTCGACAAGGCGCAAGAAAAATCGTGTGAAAACATTTTGTAT
The DNA here is from genome assembly GCA_018903435.1 of Leucophenga varia. Lineage (NCBI taxonomy): Eukaryota > Metazoa > Arthropoda > Insecta > Diptera > Drosophilidae > Leucophenga > Leucophenga varia. Next base: position 907,269 of record JAEIFJ010000493.1, on the reverse strand, counting down.
TGCCCGCCCCTGCACTGCTGAGCATTTAAATTCCCTACACCCTACGCCAAACAAATTAAACAAAAAATCAAAAAAAAAAAAAAAAAAAAAAAAAAATCTGAACGAAAAATAGATTGCAGAGAGAAAAATTAGTGGAAAAACAATTTGTCTTCGATGGAAATTCACAAAATTGTGCTGCAGCTCAATAGCGTTGATGTGTGAGCGAGCGAGCGAGCGAACATAACAAAAGTATCTGTCAGATACACAACAACGGCATCAGCATCGCATCTATAATTGAAAAAAGCTGCCGCTACGCGTGTATTGCTTGATGTACGCTATTAAGCATCTGTGTTGATTGATTTTTATGCATGCATTAATTTAAATTTTTATTTTTTATGTTTTATTATTATTATTATTATTTGTGCGAGTAAATGAGTTTTCCTGCTACACATTCGCTTTTTCCGGAGTTTTTATATCTGACTTACACATTTCCTTAATATTTATGAGTTTATCGATATTTTTAAACATTGAAATGTCATTAAATAAAATAGAAAACGATTGCAATCAAGTGGCATAGAGAGAGAGATCGAGTAAGGAGTTACAGTAGCAAACTTGCTACGAGCTAAATCACTAACACTTGTAGACACTGTAGACACTAAGGCAGGCAGACAGACAGATTTGTATCTTGTATCTGCATGTATAGCTGTATTTTTAGCTCTAACAATTTGTCACATACAGCTTGGTAAATGGATTAGTAAAAGCAATGTTACTCGTGTCTTGTCTGAAGTATTCAAGTATCTGTGTAAAGTATCTCAAAGTAATACTTTATTTTTGTTTCTTTTTTTTTTTAATGTTTTTTGCCTTCGATTCATTCATTAATTATTTTTACACGCTTCAATGCTAAAGTGACTGAGTTGCAACAACTGAAGTTGATGTTGTTGATGCTATCTGTACGTCCGTCTGTCAGTCTCAGAGTAAAGTAATTTTCCCAGCGCATAATTTCTTATTGGCTTTTGTGGTAAAACTAAAATAAATATCTTTCACACTTTTTTCTATAAAAAAAAGCTCGACAAGTAAATTGATTGATTTTATTTGCACTCAAGAGTTAACAAAATTGTTTTTACAAAGTTTCACTGCTATGCTACATTGTCGTTCTGCGGTTTAACTCATTCAATTGCTCATTTAGACTGACTGACTTCATTTACTTTTGTTGTTTTCACTTTTTCGTCATAATTTATGCAACTTTCCAACAATTTCTTAACTTATGCAATTGTTTTTTTGTCACTTTAAGTTATCTGCATCTTTTTTTTACAATATTTTATTTTTTAGATTTATTTCACTTAATTTATTGCTGAGACAGTCAAAGTTCGTATCTATTTGTTTATTTTTCTATACACATTTCATTTTATTTTACGTGTTGGTAATTATTTTAAATAAATTTTTTGCGGTCTTTTCAAAAATAAAATAAATTGCAAAATCAGCAAAATTTCCATGTTTTTAAGTAAAATATTTCAAATTGTCTTAATGCAGCTTTTATGCTGTTATTAAATAAAATTTATGAATTGAGGCAATTTAGTGTAAATTTCTAAAGCAAATACAAAAGCATAAATATCTTCAATTCGCAGTTTAGTTCAATTGATTTGAATAAGCTAAAAGAAGAATTTGACAAAGAAATTTTATTGAGAAGAGAAATTAATTGATTGTTTTTCTGGTGCAATAAATTTGCCCTAATTTCAAATAATTAAATAATCATGCAAGAATTATATAGTTTTCTGAAAGATTTTTCTTTTATATAGTAACTCATTTTAAACCACAATATATATTGTATACTGTTATTCATACCTATACTAAATAACCTAAAATGTGCAAAAGATAGAACATTATTTTCTTGAAAGGTAACAAATTTCAATCTTTTCGCTACAGTTCTTGAGAAAGTAATCGGCTATCTCTTTTGTATTTCGGCCCATAACTTTTCTGCTTGAACCCATTCATTTGATTAAAAAGAATGTAACTAAAAATCGAGGTACATCTCACTGAAAGAATGTAATTTTAGGAGAAATGTGCCGGTTGTGGGCACACTTTTATTTTTAAAACTTAAATTTTATCGATGAAAGCAAGGCCATACTTTTATTTGTAAGAAAAGTTATTCGGTTGAGGGAAAAGGTAAAAACATGTTGTACCCGGTTGTGGGCACCCTTGAGAAAATAAAAAAAATATAAATATTTGAAGAAAACTTATACAAATAATGGAGAAAATGAAAATCTATTTATTTTAAAAGCCTTTACTAGCCAAAATATACCAAGTGGGATACTTTTTAACATTACTCTTCATCTTGGTGCCCTTCATTGTACATGCTCTTTCGGGTGAGAATCAACCACTTGTTTAGCCGGTAACCGATTAGAGTGCCTAAAACTGTTTACATTAGGGTGCCCACAACCGAAAAAGTCTTATATTTTTAAAACATAACAAAAAGTTGTGTGGTTCAAAAATTTTGGAAAAAAAGCGTAATTGCATCTGGAAATAGCACTGCAAAATTATTGAAACACTAAACTTTTTAAAAGAATTAATTAATTTAATTTTTCGAATTATAAACAATATGCGTAACTAGTGAATTAGATTCATTAAGCCTTCAAAGTTGTTTAATTGACAGGAGTACTCAATGCTGTGAGTATGTTTTAGAGCAAAAAAATCACAGCAAGCTGCATTGCGACACTTTTGCTCTTATGTCGTTTATTTTATTTCAAATTTATACTCCGAGTAACTCACATAGAAGATATTTTTTTTCCTGAGTATGACTGCAGGCTTAGGAGGCAGTATGAGTGGGCAACTCACAAAACTGCAAAGCAAGAGCTTTTTCAAATTATTTGACTTCTTTTACATTTTCTCCCCAAAAAACAAAAAGTATAACATCAAACATTTTTCCAGTCACTTTTCACATGCTTCACTTTTCAATTAAAACCACACAACTGTAAAATCTCTAAAGGATTCTCAAAATAAAACAATTTCCTGCATAAAGAATGTTATATGCACATATTTATACTGTATTTTTGTTTATAAAATATTTCAATTTAAACATAACCAAAAATTTTAATGCATTTCTAAATAGTTTACGAGTATTAACCAAAAAAAAAAAAAAAAACATAACAAAGGGAAAAATAAATTTTCATATTTTCGAAATATCGAAAAATGCTGCATTCCGTTAATTGAAAATATGCAATCTAACCTAACCTAACGAAGCCTTACCTAATCGAAACCCACAAAAATGTAATAAATTATTTAGAAGCATTTAAATTGCTGCAATAAATAAATAAATGCATAAATAAATTAAATAAATTTGAAAATGCATAAAATGCAAAACGAATGTTGATGACAACTAAATACATTCATATTTCGTTGAATACAAAAAAAAAAAAAACAATTTCCGTTGCAATTGAAATCAAATAGAAAAGAGAATAATACAATTTAATTATTTAAAAAAAAAAATTTTAAATATGAAAAAATATACAAAATATGCCTAATCGTGCCAATGATTGACAAGCGACAATTAGTGGCAACAAAAGAATTATTAAAATAATTGGTGTGAAAAAAAGAAATGTAAATATGGCGTAAATATTTAATGGAATATTTTATGTACAAAAAAAAAAAAAAGGAAAAAGAAATCTTTTTGTTGACGCCAAATCAATCAAATAAATTAGTAGGCATGTCGCGTGTAGTTTAGTTATTCATAAAAAGAATATAACAATTGAAATATTGAAGATTTCAAATATGAAATGAGTACAACAAGCACTTAAATCTATGAACAGGCAGACAGACGGACAGACAGACAAATAGATCGAGAAGTAGTTGAAACGATATTGTAACAATTGCGCATATTAATAAAGAGCTGAACGCGGCGTATGCGTTATGAAACTATGTAAACATGAAGAGCGAAGAGAAGAGCAGAGAAGAACACCTTTGTGGCATACGTATACGCCGTGTATGTTGCAGCAGCTTATGCTGATGAGAATGATGATGATGCTGCTGTTACTGTTACTGTTACTGATGAAACAAGCCTCAATCAAATAGAGCAAAGCATAAATTTGTTTACATGGATACAAGATACAATGCTACTTGTATCTGTTTGATACACACACACACACACAGATAGATACTTTACTTCATTGGAAAATTTTTGCTGATGGCAAAAACAATATTACTGCTGCTGTTGTTGCCTGATTTGCCTCTACAGTTTGCAATCAAGTTGAGTTAAGTTGAGTTGCGCCTGCGGTGGGCGCCATCGACTGATGCCGTCGTGCTGCAACCTAATTTCTCACTTACAATGATCAATGTGCAACTTGGTGGCAGCACATTTCAATCAAACAAACAATTCACAAATACAATGAACTACTTTTTTACTTACTCGCTTGCGTACTTGCTTATGTGTTTATTCAAACGTCAACAATTTGGTTGAGTATGAATGATGTACATCATGCTCAAGTGTATCTGGCGCTTGCTGCGTACTTTTATAACGCAATGATTTCTAATAAAAAAAAAAATAATAAAAAAATATAATCAAAAATGTGCCACATGCTGCTGCTGCTTACCTAGAAGTAAATCTTTGCTTTAGCTGCATTTAGCTGTTTTCGCGCCACACATATTTGGCAACACTTAGCTTTATTTTTCTTTTGTTTTTGCACTTCAGAGTGCATCGCATTCAAATTATTATTTCAACTCAACGCAACTCAATTTTATACATTTTATGCAGTTTATAAATTTTGTTCTGCTGCTGTTTTTTTTTCTTCGAAATGTTTTCCCTTCGTTAGCAAATAAATTGTTTGAGATACTTTTACTCATTTAGTTTGTTTTTATGGCAGTTTTTCTCACAGTTTCATGCGTAAAATAAACAATTTATATAAATTGCTTGTTTATAGATTACTTGGCCCCCACAAAATGCTCCATTTTTTAGAAAATTTCTCTTGTTTTGTTTTTTTTTTTGTTTTTTTTTTTTTTTTTTGAGTAGTTTTGAAATCGATTTGGCAACACAGCAAGTGGTGTATCTATGAGTTACATCTTGATAGCTTAAGTGTTACGCATTTACAAAAACAAAAAAAGTTTCGATTATGATGCATAGCATTTTTATTTCGAAGTTATTGAAGTCATAAATTTAATACTAAATTGAAAGTATAGAAGTAGTGCTTCCTTTTTTAAATATTTGATTAGAATGAGGAAAACCCTTATTAAAAATTTTACTAAAAACTAAATTAAAATGAATTTTTTGTATAAAAATATTAAACTGAAACGTTGAGAGGTTCTACATCAAAGTTCGAGTTCTAGATCGGTGTATGCGACAGATAGTAGGACGTAAAACGAACGAATATAGCTAAATGGGAATGGCTGACGCTGATCTATCTATATATTTATATTTAAAAAAGTAAAAATGTTTCTATGTCCGCTATGTGCGTTAAAACTATCCGAAAGATGCATCCCAAGCCGGGTTCATTTGAAAGACAACAATGCAAGTAAATTAAAATACCACTAAAACAATGCATAAGTCTGAATAGGTTCATCTATGAAGTCGATTTTCATTTCTCTCATACAAAAATATTTTTGCATTTTTATATGTTTTTATTTATGCTAGCCCCAACATTTTGTATTCTCGCTGCAATAAAAAAAATGGTATTTTTATGTATGTTTTTCATGCTAGCCCCAACATAATTTGGTTGCGCTGCAAACATAAAAGTATAAAAATGACATTGAAAAGAAATGCAATTGCACAAACAACATCAAATGGGAAACGGAAAAGAGTCGAAACGCTCGTAGCACATAGCACACGCCGTGTATCCTCTAGTATTATTTTTTTATAAAACTTTTAAAACTTATCCAGTTTCTTATATTTAAAGTAATCAGCAGAATTCATTTGCCAAATGATTCTGCATTGCTCTTGAGTATTGTAGTCTCAAATTTTGGTTCTGCTTGGTAACTTAGTTAATTTATTCATCTTATGAACCTACTTAATTATCTTTAGATCAATAAAACATGTTTATCTTCTTCTTCTCAGTTTCATATCTAACTCATTTATGGAACTATAGAAAATTTTAGCACACATATTTTGCATGCACTTTAAAATAACTTAATTTAAATTTATACGATTTGAGCTTAGTCTAGATTCAAGAACTATAATCGAATGTAAACAATAACCTAAATAGCTACTACTACCACATCTACTGTTGCTACTGTTTTACTCGCTTTAATTGCTTCAAAATACAAACAACATAATTTTCAACTTCAAACTGATAACTCTCTTGGGTCGTTTTGGTTCTGGTGCTGGTGCTGGTTTGACTGCTGCTGCTGTACAATATTTCTGTACTATATTTCTCATTTTATTTTGCCAAAACTGCTACGAAGCAAATACGATTTTCGTATTTCATTGATTGACAGTTTTGTGTGCATTTCGTTTGATTGATAGATTGATATGAGTAAACAGAATACTTGGTTGTTTCTAGGTTTTTGGCAAATACATATATCCTAACTATTGACAATCGTCAGCAATTGCACCAAAGGTAAATAAAGTTGCATATACGACGTCTGTATATGTGCTAACAGTGCCACAAATCTCACCTAGTACTCAAGTTGTATCTACAAGAAGTATAAAGAGAGTGAGTGGCTTGCATATATGTTTGTATATCTAAGAAACATCAAAGACAGACAGTTTTCTACTATTTGTATCTATGCATAACTAACATGTGAATGTAGCCAAGGTAACCATTTAGATTCAATATTGAGATACATAGATACAAGTTTGTATGCATGTGAAACTGAAACCAATTCGCTTTGCTGACACAGAAAATTACTTGGCACTCGGTCTTCCTTTTTTTCTTTTTGTTATTTAATAGTCAATAGGAAATTGTAGCTACTTGTTTTTCCTTTTCCTTTTTTCTTTAATTTTGTATACTGCCTACCTGCTGCTGCGACAGGTGCATGTGTCTAATAAACTAATGTATCTCGACATGCTTTTATTGTTTTCATTTAATTTTTTTTCTGTATTTTTGTTGTTTCTTCTTCCGCTTCTAGCATTAATTTTGGTCATAGATCTTTGTGCCTCGCGTGCTTTGCTAATTTACATAATTTCGTCGTTAAGTGACGGAAAAAATATATTCGAAATATAACAAAAGAAACCATACAAGCAGTGTTTATTTATTTTGTGGTTGGGCGCTTATATTGCTGCAGGATATTTGTGTAATTAGAATGAAGCGAATTATAGAAAAAATCATGATACACCTTTCTAGGAAAAAACAATGTCAGAGATCTCCCATAATAAACATTAATTTATATAAAACTATATAAAAGCTGTTATTGTATTCCAAAGATACATTTTGTTTTTGCATTTTTATTTTGAGAATCTAGACTTCTTTATTTTTCTCTTTTATTTTGCCAAAAAAATAATTTACTTAATGGCAATGAATGACCAACCAAACAATTTAAGTCGTTTCGAACCAAATTGCGCCATGCCACCAAGTTATCGTATGGTCATGGCGACCATGTTGCAGACAATGGCTTATTGACTTTGTTGCTTTTGGCTTTTGCGCTGACCCAACTACTAAAAAAAAATAAAGGAAGCTTTAGTAAGTCAACAGGCCTAGCGTAGTACAATATACGAAAAAAAAAAAAAAAACAACAAACATTTAAGTGTGTAAAATATTGTATGTTCCGGCTTTTGTATATTGTCTACGGACAAAAAGGAAGCCCGGCATATGCATTTGGTCATTGTGAAGTGCTACTGTTACGGCAAGGTGTGCAGTGTTACTGTAGGTGTGGAATTTTACTGTACACTCGCTCGCTGGTGTTAATAAAAATCTTTCGTTGTGTATAGCTATTATTATTTTTTTTCGTGTTCGCCCTGGCATAACAAGTCAAGACTCATTGGCGCATTTTCATGTACGCTTCATTGACTTTTGATGCGCAACTCATTGAAGTGTGGGTGCTGCTTGGTGGTAGCGCAACGTTAAAATCGCTTAATGGATTGTCTGTGAAAAATTGGAATAAATGAGATTTAGTTTTATAGTTATTTGTTAAAATAAAATAATCGTATTTTATATGTTGCTTTTCTAAAAAGAAAGCAATCATTTTAAATTTAAAGCAAATAATTGGATTTGGAGAGCTTTTAATTTTTTTGTAGATCGAAAATTATGTTCAGATAGAAAAAGTAGTAAGAGACTAGAAGTCTCAGGTATTTAAATAATCCAATATGCAATAAGACCCTCTGTCCATATGGTGCATCTTTCAGTTTTGATGCAATGAAGTTTTCACATCAGTAAAGTTTCAAAATCATGTATAACAACCCTACAAACTAATCGATGATCATCTTGTAGAACTCAAAGGTTTGGTACGGAAGACAGACTGGAAACTCACAAATGAATAGACAGACGGATGGTGACCGGATAGACGGTCATTTCCTCATCTCTATTAATTATTTATCAATAGCTATGTATAATGGACTCAGGATCAAGAGAAGAGGGAAGGGAAAGGAAATCCTTCTGGTTTCTACATTATTAAAGAGCCGCCTACTATGAAAGTTGCATGTTCGCTTCAGGGAGAAGTTTCCATGAAATATTATCCGTCTGTCTGTACTTTTGTGAATAAGGATCCCCCATTTTTCTCTCATTTTTCTCTCAGTGTTTTGAATTTGGTATGCCACTCCCACTTTTGAAGATGGGTTGTTCCACATATTCTATTCACACAATTTTGTTTTATTTTTGTCTTTTTTTTACCATTTATTTTGTTATTTATTACTCCAAATATTCAAATTTTATGTGCCCAAAATGCATCTAATTCAAAAACACCATAAAAATAACAAATTAATTACACACCTTCAATTGATTTCTCCTGACGACAATAAAACTTACACTTAGCTCCACACACCCTTTAACAGACACACACAGACACATTATCTAGAAATACGTCACTCACGCCAATGCAACTATGTGGTGAGCTACCATGCGAAACATGCAATTTGTCGCTTGTTTAGCACTCCATAATAGAGACATTACAGAGGTTTCAACATTTGTTTTTTTTTTTTTATATTTTTGCTTTCTATAATAGCAGCACGCATGCTTCTTCAAACTATGCTGCAATAACAACAACAACAACAAACTATTATATACTTGCCACATTGCACAAGTTTTTTGTATGTTTAAGCCTAAAGGTATACCACAACGCTATGCAATATGTGGCATGAGTGTATGTGGCAAGTGTTTGCGCATGGGGCGTGCCACTAACCGATACCACAAAACCTGACGCTATGCCGCTGGCTGTGAAACAAGTGTGTGTGTTTGAGTGTGTGTGCGTAAAAGCGGAAGCGTCACCTGTGCTCAGTCATCATTCAAATGTCATTTGCTATTACAAATTGTTGTTTGACATGGCATGTCGCTAATCAAAACAACTACAACAAGAACAAGAATAACATAATGTTGCAATCACAACATGTAGCGCCACATGTACGACGAGTTACATTGTAGCATATTTGTTCAAGCAGATCATCAAAGGCTCCATTGGCTTATATTGTGTTTGACTTTATCACTCAGTTACGTTTATTTCGTTTAAATTCTGCATCTCAGTCTCTAGCTCTGATAAACCAAAATGCAACCGAGTATCTCATGCAAGTTGCAATTAAGCAGTTAACTGCAGTTAAATTGTAAAAATGATTGAATAATTTTAACCAGTGCCACGCCCCAAATGTAAAGCCACATATAAATTTCACAAGAAAGTGCCTTTTCAGATACATGCGTATGTCTGTATCTCATGGATACGTATTTACAATGCGTATAAAATGGTTTGTAATTTGCCTGCTGCTGTTGCCATTGTGGTCATTTATTCAAACAAATTTCGACAGAGTTGTTGTGTATTCGATTGTTGTTGATTTGATTTTTGTTGTTCTTGTTGTTGTTGTTTTGTGTTTTGTTGATGTACGATATATCAATGAATGAATGAATGAACGAAATCGTTTATAGTTTGATGTCGTCGTTCCATGTTGTTCATTGTTGTTCTGATTCTTGCTCTTTTTTTTTCTTCATTTATGCTGTCCATGTCGTAGGTGTGACAAATTGTTCCCCATTTGTCTTTGTATTGCTCTGGTCCCATTTTTTATTTTTTTTCTTTTTATTTTATTATATGTTGGGGCGTATTCCAATTTTCTTTGCTTTATGTATTTTTCTATTTTCATGCTTTTCTAATTTTTCAGCTCTTTGTGTGTAGCAATAATTTCTCAATCGTATTGAATGCTAATATCGTTTTGATTGAAATGCATTTGAATTTGAATGAGTATGATTTTTTATTTTTTTTTTTCCTTTTTTTTTTTTGTGTTACATAAATTTGGTTAAACGATTGTATTTGTGGGTAGCACAAAAGACGTATTATTTGCCATTGAATAATAAATGAAAAGGAAAGGTTTGATAACTAACTTTTTATTTGAACTTTAACGTGTTTAGATTTAAATTGATTTTGTTTTTTTAAAGCTTAAATTAAGTTTCCGGTTGTCAAATTAAATTTAAGTTCATTTTAAAAGTTTGTCAAATGACTAAAACTAGACAAAGATTTAGCCTTATGCAAGCGCTTTACTTTCTTCGGGCGAAATTGATTAAAAATTTGTAGCAGCTGTTCTCTTCTATTGCTTATATTACTTTCAATGGTTTAACCTGTAAAATTTTCTTATTTACCATTTGAAACACAATTCACGTATTTCTCATTCGTGTATCTTAAAACTGAACTCTTTAGCCGCTTGAGGGTAACTTATACCAAAGATAATATATATACGAAGATAAGTGACGAACACACAAACGATATCAGCAAAAAAAAATTCTGCCTGGCTTTTCGATAATGTACTGTGAAAAGCCACTTTTTGCTTGTTTTTCTTTTAATCTCGTTTTTTTTGCTTTCGTGCTCAGTCGTTAGCGAGCCTTCGTTGCGTTCAAATTAAAGCAGTCAGACGCTCGCTTTCATTCGGCATTATGTTGTTGCTATCCATTCTATTGATTATAAAATGGACTATAACACTTTTTATTTGTAAGTTACACCAAAAAATGTTTATTGCAAATTTTTATTAATAAATTTATCTATTTTTTCTTTACAGTTTATCTCTAAAAAAAAGAATTACACGTGTTGTGCAATTTTAAACCAAGTCAAATACAGTAAATCACAACATTTGTAATTTGTAAACTATCTACCTATCACTCCGTCTCATACATACTATATATAACTATCTACAAGACTATCCATCTACATTCAACTACAAATACAAATAGAAACAGAAACAAATAATTCAACCGTCAAAATGGTGCATTGCTACAGCGTAATCAGCTTCATATTTATCATCAGCCTGCTAAAAGGTAAGTGTGAAATGTGATAGCTTTATTTGTTTAAATTACAAAATAGACGCAAATGGTTTTACGTGTTTTATTGGAAAATGTCAACAGACTGGCGCCATTCGCGAGCGCCATTGCAAAATGACCACAGCAAATTGGCGTTTGAATGTGTGATGCCAAAATAGAATTTGAAATACGAGCCGAGTGCAAATTAAAAATTACACCATAAATTCATTGAAAGCAATTGTAATCAGCAATAATACTCGTTATAACAACAACAAACTCAAGTGAAATCTTATGTCGTGTTGAGGCAGGCAGTCAGTGGTCAGTCGAGGCATTAAGTGTGAGGTTCAATAGTTTTATACACTTCAAACAAAAGTATAGAAGGAGTATTCAATATTTTCGTTCATGTACTTTGTACATACTGCATCTCATACAAACCAATTTATGTGCATTGCTTGAGCTTATCATTCCGGTAACAACGTCAAAGTGCGAAATAAAATGAAAAAGAAAGTTTGTCGTTTTATCAACCCATCAAAAAGAGAATTAGAAATATTTTAGCTTCTATGAGATGCAATATTTATATAATTAAATAGCGTATTTCGCATTCGTGTACACTTTTATGTTAAAAAAATAAACGTTTATTTTGTTTTACTGTAAAAGTGCCTCCATAGTGTAAACAGCTCCAATAGCGCATTCGTTAAAGGCATCTGAGTTGCAGTCAGATCCAAGTGCAATTTGTTATTTACACATTAAATTGGCACTTGAGCAAATATTCAAGAAGCAGACACAAATTTATTTGAAAGTCGCACATAGATGTGTATAGTGGCTAAAATACATAGAACGTATCTACGAAAAAAAATATATATAGCGTCCTGATTCATTTATTTGTCCGTCTGTCTGTCTCTTTGTTTGTTTGTTTGTCGATTTGTGGTGGTTCACGCATTGCAGGATAGTTTCCACCGCATACTTCAACGCGGGTGGCTTTCACTTGAGCTTTTACACTTTCTGTTTAATTGAAATTGGCACAACGCAAAGCAAACCCACCCACCCCACCATATGCAAAATTCCCATTTGAATTTTTGTTTATTAACAAATTCATAAACAGCGTGAAAAGAAAATAAAACTAAAATAAAAAAAGAGTGTAAAAGTGCAGCAAACTGTTGAAGCTCAGCAATATTTAGCTTGCTCCCCTTTGTATTTTGCACTTTGCCCCATGCGATGTGATGCGTTGACTTTGTAGCGGATACAAAAGCTGTTGTAGCTGGTAAGCTGTTGCTGCGAAGCTGTTGCTGCGAAGCTGTTGCTGTGTAATAATTCTTGAACAATTGAAATAAATTAAATTGCATGTGGTATCATTTGTTGCTGTTGTTGTTGCTTTGTAATCTTATCTCTTTCACTCCACTTTATGCAATATTATGATTATTGTTTTTGTTGTTGTTGTTGTTGTGCTTCATGAGAGTGTCGCCAACGCTCTTGCCATTGCCACAAAATGCTACAGTCACATTTGCCGCTTTTCAATAGTTTACTCTGTCTGCTGTCATCCACACGACTCTGTGGCATTTGTTTAATTAACAAAAATCATTTTTGGGGAACTTGTGCGTGTGTGTGTGTGGCAAGTGAAGTATAATGCATGGCAAGAGTAGGTATATATTGCAATGGCAAAGCATTTCATGTGGTGCTCTCTGTTGCCACTGCAACTCGTAGCATTTTCATATTGTTGTTGTTATTTCATTGTCTATTATTATTATTATTATCATTATTATTGCTATTGTTATTATTTCTATTGTTATAATGATGAAATGTTGACTTTGGCACATTTCTTCTTCTTGTTTTTATAACATCATAAATATTTTGATTAATAGAAAATTTGTGCGCTATTTTTGACAAGTTAATTGGATTGTGTTTTAGAATGATTTTTATTTGTTAATTAGGCAATGAACTTGGGCATGAAATAGATTTTGTGATGTTTAAAAAAAAAAGGAGTTGAACATGGAAATTGAGAAATTTGTTAATATTTGTCTAGGATTTCTAGTAATGGTAGCGAACTTTTCGTAACAAAACAAGCATCAGTCTTAAGGCTATGACTGTGTCCATTCTGTTGAAAGATCTCTACTGTGGGAAACACTAAAAACGAAAGTAGCCTTTTACATATTTTACTTCCGACTGAAGTTCTATGAATTAAGTGCGATGAGGAAAAAGATACCACAGCTGTTCTGCAATGGTGCATTGATTTCCAACGGGTATATTTAGTTTGACGGAAAGTTTGTAACGTACTATAGGAGACGTCGTAGATCCCAGATTCGAATTTTTGTATGAAAATAAATGTACTTAGTTCAAATTAGATAAAAACACATATTCATATCATCAAATTTGATACGAATGTTGTGTCCAAACTGGAGTTGTATCAGACCATTGATTCCCACCCATCCCATCTCGAAGTTTAAAAAAAAGTGTAAAAAATATCACAGATGATTGGACACGCGGTCAGATGGACACACTTTATGTTCGAGCTTAAATATGTATTTTATGTATCTAAAATATATTAAGATGTTTTGAACTTCTTTAAACCATAAATGTTTCAGATATTAATTTTAATATAACAAAGCTGCTTTTGAGCGCCACATCTATATATTGTATATAATTAAGTTTGCTTAATATGATAGATTTTTAATGAATTTTGCTAATAATTTCTTTTAAATTAATTGCAATGTTCATGTCATTATTACACAATGGGCTATTCATTTTCACTTTAAAATTAAACTTCACTAAAATTTCTTTTCAAAATCTTTTATTAAATGTTTACAATAAAAAAAAAATGAAGCCAAATAACATCAATAAACAATCTAAACCGCAGCAACTAACAAAACTAAGCAACAAAAGATAAACTGAAAAAATTCACTCATCAAAATAGTTAACTGAAAATCAAAAATATTTCTATGCGAAACTATGCCAAAATAAAGTTTTTGACTTTGAAACTAACAAAAAAAAAAAAAAAAGATATTTTTGTATTTCTATTGAATTTATTTTAGAAGTTTTTATTTTTTTTTTTCGATAAACCAAAACCGAATTCACAATATTTACAAAATAAGAATTCAAGACTTTGGATATTGCAACGACATTCCAATTGCATTTGAAAGACTTGGTAACCACAACAAAATTCTGAACAACAAACAAAAAAAATATATTCAAAAAGAACTTTCTCAATAAAATTTTCAAATAATTTCGAAAACAACACAAAATGCAAACACAAAAGCTAAATCGAATGAAATAAAGAGGGTACTATGTGGGCTGTAGTACTTCTTATAAAAAGGTTTGGCTGATGAACTGTTGCTGACAGTTCTTGAAAAATTGATAGAAATAAAGAAAATAATAAAAAGGGGTTGCAAAGCAAAGCAAAGAAAAAAAACCATTAATCATTTAATTTGATAAGCAATAAATGAAGCTCAGATAAACTTTACGCCACAAACAATTTTTTTCTTTACGCCACAACTCAACTTAAAGAAATTGAAAAAAAAAAAAATATTACTTAAAAGAAAAAAAGTTCAGTGTGGGCTCAAGAAGTGAAGTGCGAGAAATTGAATGAATGCATTGCATGTGATTTCAATTGATTATTTTGCTTTGAATTTCAGTCAAACGAAATCTAAAGAAATGAAAAAAGTGAAGAAAATCTCCAATTTAAAAAGAATGAAAGAAAAAGTTTCATACAAAAGAAAAATTATTTGCAGCAGAAGCATAAGAAAACGAAAAAGCAGTAAAAGCGGAAAAACTGCGCTGCATAAATTGAAATGAAGCATTTTGGATGCTGAAGTGAGTTAAGTGCAATCGAATTGATTTATGTACGAATACGCTGGCAATTACAGATACATGCGATGGCGCTAAGATGCTTTTTGTTGCAAAGAACCGAGAAGGCTTTTTATGATAAACAGCAACACATAAAAATCAATGAAGCATGTTACACTTTACATGCAAACACACACACACACACATTCACATATGAAAGAAAAGGTGTGAAAATTGAACATAAACAATTGAATTATTGCCAAAAATGAAAGCAGGCGTTAAGTAGCCACGCCCACAATTCACAGCTGTTGACAGCAAAGTAACGCCCAACATAAAATCACGTGCAATGCTTTTATATTTTTTTATTGCAATTTATTGCTTGGCAATTGCTTTTAATTGACAAATAATTAAAATTCTTATTGGCATATTTCGCATGCAAACAGACATACGGACGGACGGACAAGTTGCTGTTGTAATTAAAATAAAGAAATTTTCAATATGCTGCAGCATACTTCAGGTTGCTTGTTTGTTGTTGTTGTGGTTTTTAATTATGCCTTTTTTATTGGTGTTTAACTTAAAAAAAAAAATATTAAAGCATTTAAGGCGCAGACAAAATGGCGGCTCCTTATCTGCGCCCGTTTACAGTTTTGTATAAAATTTTAATCTAGCTGCAACTACCTGCTGCTGCTGCTGTTGCTGCTTCTGCTTACTCGAAATTGCAACATAAACGCAGCAATGAAAAGTAGCATTGAAGCAACTATTGCTCAAGTTGCCAGAAAATTTCTTCCTTCCTTCCTTCCGTTCTGTCTGCCTAGTTACAAGTCGGTTCTTATTGTTTTTTTTTCGTTTTTGGTTACTTGTGCTGTGCCATTTTTGCATATTCTTGTGCTTTCTCATTTTAGCAGTAACAGTGGCAGCGGCAGTAGCAGCAGCAGCAGCATTCGCGATAAAAATCTTTATAAAAACCACAAAAATGGTTGCTACTGCTGCCGCTGCTGCTGCATTTGACGTTGGTTGCAACTACTTCATTTGCTTTTGTGTCACCAATGCCGACAGCTGCTACCCTAAGCAGTGTCCTGTTATTTTTTTTTTTTTTTTTTGCTGTACTGCATTTTTTTGTTGTGTGCATCCTGCGGCAGCGCGAAAATTCAATCTGTTGTCTCGTTTTTCTACTTTATTTTTTCGCCATCATTATGTCTCCTAGATTTTCTGAATGTTGTCAATTTCATTTGCTTAATTTTTTATTATTGCGAAGGAGGTTTAGAAAAAGTTAATCAGCAAAAATGTATTATCGTTCGCTGCACATCCCAAGTAAACTAACGAGTGAATAATAACAATGCAGTCAAGTGAGTATGAATGGATAAAATTATTGTGTTTTTAGCCTATTTCAATCTACACAAAAGAGTTAAAAATTGATTGCTGAAATCAAAATATATCGAAAGTTATCGAAAGTTTAGCAATCGTATAACAATTTCAAAAGTGCATGCAGACGCAGTCGTTTTGGAAACAGGCTAAAAAAACATTTATTTTGTGTATTCATACTTAACTAACAATACATTTTTCCTATACAAACCTAGTTAGTTTTTTTTAGAGATGTGTTTCGATCGATATACATGTACTCTAATGTTGATCCTTACGAAACGAGCTGATTTATACGTCAATCTAATTCTGCTGTTATAACTATTTGTATTTTGTGTATCGCAAAGAATCAAACCGAATATTTTTTGATTGTCACCTTTCAGATTTTTCCATTTCTTTTCTATCTTGAATTCTGCTTTTTATCCAATATTTTGCTTATATCCATTGCTGCTATTTTGCATTTTAAGCTACTCTCTAACCGCTCAATACTTGCTTAACTGCATTTCGTTGCCTATTTTTTTTTTCCGTGCGCTTGCAGCTGTAAATCTGAAAATCCTTATTTAAGTAGCCAAGAAAGCTACGCGGAAATTGAGTGCAGCTGCTTTGGCTTCACTTTCCAGTTGGTCGGTCCGTTGATTGCACGAAACGCGAAATGTTTACACTACAAATATTTATTTTTTTGACGTAAAGGATAAAAATTTGATTAGCTGCATTGTTATTGACTGCACAGCACACAAAAAATGTTCAATATTCAGAATGTCCTTTTGTGTATATTAATCCTATTCGAATTTTTCTTTTTCCACTAACTTCTCAAGCGCAAAAAAAAAAGAATTGTTACCTATTTCAATTAAGCTGCGAAAATGAAACTAAAACTTTACGCATTGCAAGGCTAATGTTTGGCTATTCAGGCTATTTTATAAATCCGAAAATGCTGCTAAAATCCTTACTAAAAAAAAAAAAATTGTGTTTTATTTTTCTTGTTAAAATTTTGCGTTCTCTAAAGCTTTCCCACAACATTCCAGTCATGTAAAACCAATAAATCAACAAAATATGTGCGCGCCAGCAATAAATGCATTTTCAGTGCTTGTTGTGCTAGCGCCTCCCGTACTGCTGCGGCATAAAACTCGCATGCGAGAAAATATACAAAAAAATAGAAAGAAATTCTATAAAATTTTTGTTGCTTGTTTTTTATTTTTTCATTTTTCATTGCTCTCGCATATATATTTTTCGTTAGTTTTCCATTTATGTGAAAAACAATTTTCCTTGTTTTTATTTTTTTTTCGTCTTGTTGTGCTTTTGAGCGTATTTGGCGCTTGTTTGTTTTGTATTTTTGTTGTTGTTGTTGTTGCTGCTTGCTTTCTTTTATTAAATTTTACGTGTGAAACTGTTGCACATTTCTTTAGCCGACTTACTTATGGCAAAACTGCTCATACACACACTCCATTCCTCATCCTCATCATTCAATTGCTTGCCTTATACCTTATGCCCGCCCTTAATTTCAACGTCTCACAACGTTTCTGCGAGCAATTTTCTTTTACGTTGTGTCTGTTGGCATATAAAATTGTTTCCAGTTGTTGGTTTTGTGATACAACTTGCGGCGGCTTACTTGCAATATTTTGTGGCATGTTTTATTTTATTTTTTCTACTTCTGTTTGGTTAGCCGAAAACAAATCTTGCGCCTTGTTGCATTTAATAATATTTTGATTTAAATTTCATTTTTGAAGGCAGTTGCAAATACAGTTTTTTTTAGGTGTATTTGTGGCATGCAACAGTTTTTATTTTTTTGTTTCGCTGCATTATTTATTTGCACAAAAATTAAGTCAACAGCGTCGTTCTTCTGCTTTTAATAATTTCTTTAAAAAGATGTTAAATTTATTATTCTGCTCCACATTAACAACACAAGCGACTTGTCACATAATCAAGTTGTATATTTCATATTTGCAACGCGTTGAGTTTTCCATAATTCATTTGCTTTTCTCAACGAAAAAGGATTTATTTTTATTGTGAAAACCTGTCGAGCAAAGAAAATATGCAAAATTTTGCAATACAAATAAGCATGAAACTGAGAAATAATATTTACTCATGCCACACAAAATATGCCTGCAGTTATTTTATTGTTGTTCTTGTTGTTTTTGCTGCTGCAACTTCACTACAGATTTCATGCAACAGTTGTCGCAAATTCGTATAATTTGTATATATATTTTTTTGCATTTATTGACTGGTTTTATGCAACATTAAATTTAATTTTCATATTTATTTTTTATATGTGGCGCTGTATGCAACATGTGGCATGCCACAGCCCACCTGAAATTAAAACTAGTCGAGAAATAAACATTTAAAAAATGTTTTTTTATGTGGCATATGCTTCCGTTGGCTATGCATGTTTTAATTTAGAGTATTCGATTTACATGAATTGATATAAAAATTTGGGTTTACCTTATTTCACATAAATATTAAGTACATAGTTACCTAGGGCTGAAAAAAACTAAATATCTTTAAAAATGAGCGAATGAAAATTGGACAGACAAAGGAACATGGTTACATGGATGCATCGCGTGTACCAAAATGTTGTAATACTGAGCACGAGAATTATAAGTAAATTATAAGTAAGATTTTTTTTTCGAACAAGCGATATAAAATTTGGGACATGTTTTTATGGAGTCTATTTCCTTAAATGGGTTTAGAACATTAATTTGATATGAAATATCTCAAGAGGTCTTTAGAGCGTATAAGTAGGGCAGTGCCCACATCTGGTACACTTTACTATAGTCTCTAAGATTGTTGTATTCATGTATCGATTACAGGATACGCTGACAGGTTACTATATTCCACATACAAAATATTTACAATAAAATAAAAAAGTAATATTGATCTGTTGCACAACATATTTTCCATTTCCAAGTTTGTTCTATTCGAGTTTTTTTGCATTCTTTCTCAGTGTGGGCTAGCGATGCGCAAAGATACACACAACTGAGTAACTTGGTCAAATTTTAGCCACTACTTGACCCTAATAAATATTACAAAGACTTATTTATGAACATTGAAAGTTTCTTATAAAGCTTAATATGCACTAGCATGGAAGGAGAGAGAGAGAGAATGAAATTTAATGTATTCTGTCGCATAAGCTTCATTTGTATCTATAAATTCGTTTATATGTATCTTTTTTTCTCTGTAAAGTTTATTTGTCTGTTTACTTTTATGCTTGCTGTTATTGATGCCGCAACAACTTAATATTGTGCAACAGCAAAAAAAAAAAAAAAAAAAAAACGAATTTATATGCATGTCTCCTGTGCTGCCACTGGTTGCACCCACTGACCTCGCTGTATGCTTTTTTTTTTTGTTTCAACAATTATTAATGCATTAAAAAGCGCCGCATGTTCGAAACGAACAAACAAAAAAAAAAAAAAACAAAGAATGAGAAAATGTAAAGAACGAGTATCATAAATGTACAGAAGAGAATGAAGACCAAACATAAGCCATGCGATGCTTTTGTTCATGCCACATATCATGCCACATAGATACATATTGTATGCGGGTGTCGATAAGCAATTGGCGCTGAGGAATGGAAATGACGCACAAGTAGCGCCATTTGACTTGCCATTTCTCAGTAGTGTGGCACGCACGCATCGCATCGCATTGTATTGCAAACGATTTCGTTGGACTTTTCATTGTCATTTTGTGCTGTGTTGCATATATGCAGACAGACAGATACCGATACAATACAGCAGACAGTTACAAATACATACAATACATATAGACATGCAACTACTCAAAGCAATTAAAATAATGATTAACTTGTGAGTGTTTCTCTGTTGCAACATTAAATTTTGTATTTGTACATTTTAAACGAACGAAAAAACGAACTTGCAATTTGTCATAAAACAAAGAAGAAGCCGCGCGTTGTAAATTGAAAAAAATATTGAGATATACGAGAGCTGTTTAAGAAGACTTCTAGGTTGAATCTAACATATAGACTGACAAACAGACAGACGAATGTGCCTAGATTTATATACTAAATTACTTTCGAATATAAATATTAATGTGGTGTGAAGTGAGTCACTTGTTATTTGTACGTGCCCCATTAAGAAGCGTTAGAAAAAAGTAGCTAAAAGCTTGAGATACTTTTTCTTCAAAGAATGCGTACATCTATCTCATATACATTTCAAGCTAAAGCCATTTCATTCAAAAGGCTTTCTTCAACCCACCTTAAACTCAAATAATACTGTGGAACACTATTTGTTAAAATTACAAAGACGCACTGATGAAGGTCTTTAAAAAACAGAGGCAAACAGTAGATACTTCAGCGGCAGTCATCGCTTATTATGTGAATGCATGTCCAGTTCAAGCACGCACTTAAATGTCAATGAAAAGTGCGACTGCTTTTGAGACTGCAAAGTAAAGAACTCTGAACTGTCCGCAAGTCCGTCCGTCTGTCCAACGCTGTGCATGTTCACACTTATGTTGAGTGTCGCCTTTTAATGTTTTTTTTTTGTTTGCCACCATTCACATTCGCTTTCGTTGAATGCGCTTAATGCGCTTTTTATGCATGCAAAAACAACAACAAGAATAATAAAGCGCCTGATCCACTGCGCTATATACACTTCGCTATATACACTACTCCGCTGCGTACAGTGCCTCTAGAATATACAATAAAAATTTTGCTTTAGTTTGTTCTTATGCAAGTTTTTTTTTTTTTATTATATTTTTTTCCGTTGCACTTATTATTCCTTTGCAGCTGCAGCTTTTATACATTGCTGCTATCTTTATTTTACTTCCTTTCAACTTCATACACTCATGTGCAACATTTATTGTTTTTCGTTGTACTTGCGCTGCCCGCATTCCAATTGATTTGGTGCGCACAACTCACGTTGCAGAATGTAACAAAATTTTTTTGTTTCCCTGAAAGGCTTTGTCGCAAAAAAAAAAAAAAAAAGAAAGAGAAAATCGGAGGAGAACTTTTTGTTTGGAGTGGTCATAAAAAATATTTTTAAAGCATTCAATGCGCTTACACACTTCCTTAACACTTCACAACGCCGAAAAAAAAAACATTTTAAAGGTCCCAGTTGGCTGCAAATCGTAAATCGAAACATTGAACATTCGACTAAGTATTTTTGTGCTCTTGAATTCCAATTCGATAAAATGCCTTGCCATCCTTACTATGCCTCTTTCCGAGTACATGTATGGCGCATTCTTATTGGCATTTCATTCACTTTGTTGCATTTTATGTTTCTTTTTTCCGTGGGTTTTGTGTGTGTGTGTGTGTGTGTGCCATAAGCGGTTTGTAGGTGTCTTCATTTTGTTAAAATCAGCTTAAAACCATTTTAAAATTTTAACAATCGGCAGACGCCAGCGGCAGACAGTTTAGCAGTTTCTATTTTTATAGCAAACAATTTTCTTTTGTTTTGTTTTTTATTTGATTTTAATAACCCCAAATTTGTATCTTTTGTTTGCAAGCTTTAGATGTGTGCCTTTATTTTTCATGATTTTTTAATAGTTTTTTTAGTAGTTTCGAAAGTTTTCTTTTTTGCTTTGTTTAAAGGAAATTGTTTTTCTCATTGTTTATGCGTTTCCTGCTTAGCTTTGCAATGCATTTTTGTGTGTTTTCTTTGAAGTTTTCCTTATCACTTTTCACCTCGACATAATTATGTACTAAATATTTAGTTACATTTCCGTCATGTCTTAACTAAATAAACTATCTAAGGAATGTGTGCCATTTCTGTTGATTTGTTTAACTTATAGAAAAGTGCCGATGGAAATGCTCATTAATAAACAGATTCTCTTTGGTTACTCAAAGCATTTACAATAAATAAATATACCTTCAACTCTATACAACTTCATTAAGTTTTTATTTTTTTTCAATATAATTTGGAAGATTTATTTGTGTCAATGTCGAGCATTTACCATATTTCATAGTCAGTATGCCACAAAAAGAAAAAAGAAAAAGAAACGAAAATATATTCCCATAACTGGAAACGGCAAATATCAAATCATATGCGTACAATAAACGCTAAAATAAAGAAATAAAGATAAATAACCAAATCAGTAGCAAAAGCTGCAGCATGACTTCATTGCCTGCTGTTGTTGCTGCTGCTGCTACATTTGCTTCTGGTATTTGGCGACATATTCACACATAAAGCAAGTCATATTTATAATATTTGCGAGGGTTGTTTAAAATATTAATGGAAAAGTGCGCAGATAAAATAATTTTGATGTTATTGTGTTGATATCAAGACGTATTCACATAAATATGCAACTACTATTTTCAAAAGGCTACAAATGTGAATTCTTTTAGAAATGTAAGTGGTCCAGTAACTAGGCAGTGTTGTCATTGTATTTTGTGATACGATTTCATTTATTATCAAAATTTTTGAATCAAAAAACTTTTTGGTCTGTATAGAAAATGCCTTCTCGTTCTGTTTGTGGGCATCATTATGTAACTGGTTGTGGGCACCCTTTTGTAACCGTTTGTGAGCACCCTTATGTAATCGGTTGTGAGCACACTAATGTAACCGCTTTTGGGCAACCTAGTGTAACCGGTTGTGGGCACTTAAATGTAATCCGTTGTGAGCACCCCATTGTAACCGGTTGTGGGCACCCTTTAGAGCATGAGAAGATAGCAATAATTGCCAAACCATCTACCAAGAGCATCAAAACACCAACTAAGCCAATGGCTGTGGCAATTATTCTTCATGTATTCCATTTCCATTCGATTTTTCAAGGGTGCCCACAACTGGGTACAACATGTTCTTTCACCAAAATTTGTAACTTTACTTAAAATTAACTGGCTTCTTTCACTGAAAGTTAGCTAAAACATCTAACTATGCACTGGAATACATATTGTAAACTCAATAATCATTTAGTCAAAAGTTATGTGTTGAAAGCCTAAGGGTGCCCACAAAAGCACACTTTCACAGCACAACAGATTTAGACCTCTATCTTTCGGTACAAAACTTTAATACTTATCTAACAAGCCACTCTCGTAACGAAGCCTGCAACAATCGAGTTCCCTCGTTTCACGCCTTCGCAACGCACTTCTTAAACTGCTCTTCTTGGCTTCAAAATGACTCTATGGCATGCGTAAATCTTTTATCCGCATGAAGCGATAATAAATCTTTGAAAACGTACGGATTATTAGTCACTTTTGGCTGTCGTCGTTTGTTGTTGGTGTTGTTGTCTGCGTCTTCATTCGTACTCGTTGAGCACATCTGGCGCTTATAAGTGAGACAGACAGACAGACGACACCCTCATTCTTTTCATTTTTTTTTCTGCGTAAATATGTCAGTGATACAATTCAATAGCAAATAAAGTGATTTCGATTATGATTTTATGTATATTTTTATTGTTGTTCATTGTACTTGATTGGCATAATGCGTAAATTGACTGGATTGTTGCTGCATATTTCAATGAAATTCAACACTTTTAGCTATAAAGAAAATGCTGTAAAGAATTTCCATTTTTTTTATTAAATTTTAAAGCATTAAAAAATATACAACAAAGTTACACACTGTGCGTTGCATATTGTGCAAAATATATTGCATGCAACATGGGGCAAGAATGTTGCTGGTAGCTGTATAACAGGTAGCAGCAATGATTTACGATGCCGTGCGGTGCACTTAAGAGTGTAAAATTCTAACAAAAACCACGGCAAAAACTAAAAACTAAAAACCATGACTAGTTACTTAACAACAGAAGCAGCAATGGCAGCAAAAAAAAAAAAAAGCAACAAGATACACACACAGTACAGTATGCAGACACTTAAAGCAGTTGTCGAGTGAAAGCAGTAAAAAAAAAAAGTGCTAAAAGAGCAAAATTGATGCTCGTTGCAAACAAAAAACTTCTAGAAGAAAGGGGTATGCAGCAGCGTAAGCTACTTGAATAACAGACAGACTAATAGCAGACATACACCTACAATATATAAAATGTAACGAAATTTTCTGAAAAACTAAATGTATCTACTGGTTTGTATCGTAAACTGTAAAAGTCCTGCATGCATGTATCTGTAGTGCACTTGAAAATTACTACAACAACAATGACAGCAGCAGCAGTTGACGTTATCAAGTGGTTTGGCGCTTCAGTTGCAACACTTTTCTTTAAGTTTGCACCATGAAAATTAAATATAAATGCAACTAGGCAGGCAGGCATCGCGTGTAGCAAACAATTTTCAACAAGTGGCAGCGGCGTCTACATGGAAATGCTTAAAATACAAGCATACTTTTTGGCGTTTGAGCTTATAATAGCGCAGCGAAGGTGTCAGACGCAACTATATGTGTGTGTATATGTGTGCATTTGTTAACTCGGCTACTTGCCAACTTGGCGTATAATTTCCGTAAGACCGCAGCAGTTGCTTCCTTTGGTTCTTACAGCGCGTATCATTTTGTATATTGCTATTTTGTATGTGTGTAAGTGTTTATTTAAAGCAATTCCATCAGTCAATTACACACACATACATTCATGTATATGTGTCGCTTGCTTACACTTAATAGGAACTTCATTTGTGGTTTGCACTACATGCTGTAGGCATATCCGTTTGGCTTGTTCGTTATTATCTTTATTATATTTTGTGCATATTTGCCTTATTATAAGGCTTAATACGTTCATTAAGCGCCTTATTTTATTTCTTCATTAACAAATGAGTGTGTGTGTGTGTATGTACGAGTATTTATGCGGAATATCCTTATTGGCATTGTAAAGCCAACTCATATAAGTTTGTATAGATTTTTTTTGTTTGCAAGTGTATTAATATTTACTTTGTAGATTTTATACGTTTCACTGATTTTGCGCCATTAAATGGGCAAAGAATTAATACAAGATTATAAGCGTATCATAATTATCCATTTCTTCGGATATATTGGAATTCAATTAGTTTTACAGTTAATTTGGCGAAATATTTTTCAATATAACGATGACTCAATAATCATGTTTGATCTTTAATCCTAATCTTGAAGAAATGTGGCTTGGGCTTAGTTTTTATTTTTAAGTATACATTTCGACTGTTTAGAGCTGTTCTTAACTTCTATTTCGCCAGAATTAAAGTTGACCATAAATCATGAATAAATTAATATACTAGCCTATTAAGATAAACGACGGTATACGGTAAAAAAAAAAAAAATAAGAAGTTCAATTGAATAACTCGAACTCATCCGCATAAAACCATGTCTAACGTCGCAGACAATACTAAACTGCCCCTTTCATCATTTCGTGAACATCATATAAAAAATAAATTTCAAACAAAAAATCGACAACGTAAAATAAATAAATAAAAAGAAAAAAAAAGTTATTAAAAAGTCCATCAAGCCATTTTTGTTGAAAGTACTTATGATCTTTTTTATTAAAACTAGTTGAGAGTTATAAGCGTTACATTTAAAGTACAAAAAAATTACAGCTTTAAGACAAGAAGTTTTGCATCAGACGACAATCTTTTCGCTACATGAAATCAACTGTGTTTTGTCTAATGTTGTAATGAAGAGGGGTGTAGTGAGCCATTTAAAAGTGATAACTGTTTTTAAAGCCAGATAAACATTTCGAGAAAGATTGTGCAGCTATGGCTTTTACGAGGCTTAGGCAAATTTGTGGTATTTGTAAAAGACAGATTGAATGATAAAAGCACTCTGATAAGGTTACAGTGCCCCACTTTTCCTTAATAATACAATATAACATAATAAATATAAAGCTTTGATTACGTTCCAATGCAACTCTTTAAAATTTTAAGACTATAAATTTTTCTACCTTTATAACATTTTATAGCATTTTATTTTGTAAAATAAATAAACAAAAAAACAAACATGTCAATAAGAACAACAACTTTTTATATAAAACTTGAGGCGATTTAATCTGATAACTGCTTTCACTCAGATTCAAATTCAAAGATAGTTTGTAAACTAAAAAAAAAAACAAGAAAAACCTAAAGAATACATGCGGATGTATAAAAGATATCAAAGTTGCTGAAAGACAAGACTCAGCACGCGTAATCCCTTTTATGATTCCGGTTTATATGCAATAAAATACAACTTGGCATACATTTTTTTTGCACCTTTGAGTTGCCTGAACTGCCAGAAGTCATCTAAGAGAAAAATATTGTAGCAGTAGCAGAGCAGTTTGCTATGCTATCTTTCCACGTCGACAGTCAAATATAAAGTTTATTTGGTAAAAATAAAAGTAAGCAGCAAATAAATAGATGAAAAAGTGAATAAAATTGCAACAGTTTTTTTGTTCCTCAATCGTCTTTGAAACATTTTGTATAGCTGTGCGTCTTTGTATAACGTTATTCTTTTCTCGCAACTGCTGGGAAATGGCAATAAAAGTTGTACGCTGCTGATTTTCTACGAGCAAACAAAATAATTCGTTCTATTTTTTCGTCTGTTGCCCTTTTTTTTTTTTTTGCTTGTTTAAAAGAGAAAATCGAGTGAAAAAATGTGCCAATTTCAAGAAGAAAAAAATAAAAAGAAGCAACAAAATCTAAGGAAACAGAACTACTACGATTCGTTGCGTTGCGAGTTTATATGAGTTTCGTTTTCGTTTTCGCGCAAAGTCATTCAAAGCTATGCGCCAATTTCGTTAGACAAAGTTCCAAAAAAGTTGTGCTGTATTTCGTGTTTTTTTTTTTTTTTTGCTATTTTTGCTGTTGACGTGAAAAAGGTGGAGCAATTGTAAAAAGAATGTTTTTAAACAGATAAAAGAGCAGAGCAAACATACAACTTTTCCTTTATTTTTTTTCTTTTTGGCTTATTTCACTTTCATTATACATTTGGAACTTGCTTTAAGACGACAATAATCATCCAAATGGCAACATTGAAATGTGACGATTGCAATATGAAGTTATAAACATGGATTTATTTTAAAAGAAATGCATAAGATACAAAAAGTATCTCAAAGATACTTTTTGTATCTTATGCAATACTTTTCAGCTCTTTTGTTGTTTTTATCAAACAGTTTGCAGCATATGTTTTTAATTATACCTTTTATTATTTGTTTTTGTTTTTGTTGTACTCTTTTTTTTTTTTTGGTGTAGCTGCATAATTGCTTAAGGCAAGATAAAATGCATGTCTGTCGCTTTTGTCGCTTGTCTTTTTAGTGCGAAATGCTTTGTGGTTTCCACAACGTCTCCTCTGTTACTTTGGCTTGCCATAATTTTGCGAATTTATGATGCGTTACATGCGCAACAAACGAGACATTTTATAGCAGATCATCAATCAATTTGGTCATTTAGTGTTCGTTCGTTCTGTGCATGCATGAAATGTCTGCAAGTTGCTGCTTGCCTCTTGCTGCATGCTTACAATAGCAAAAGTGTGTGTGTGTGTGTGTGTGTGTAAAGATGCAGAAGCTATTCTAACTAGTTAAAAGTGCAAATGGGCTTCTTTTTAGGGTTCACTGTAAGTAATTTCAGTTTTGCAACATGTTTTCTTAGTTGACACAATGATGCATTAGCAAAATACAGCACAATGCTGCGGTGCTGCAATGCATACGTGGCGTATGAGTAATGAAGCAAGAAACATACGTGTATGTCAGACTAACTGACGGACTGACTGACTGAATGAGTGTATGAATGCATTGTGGCATGAGTGAGTGAGTGAAATATTAAAATAAATAGGTTTGTATTTTTTAGTATGCAACCAAAATTAATTTTTGGTTTTGTATAGAACTTTCTTTTTGAGTCGATAGTCTTTTATGTGCGCCTTTTACCATGCTTTGCCATTTTAGTCGCTCATTGACAATTATTAATGCGCATTTCCACGCACTATAAAACTTTTGGCAGCATTGTGTACTTTTCCACTGAATCATATGAATACATATGTGAGAAAACCAATGATGCATGTAGTGTGTGCATTTATAAAAAGAGCGCGATGATGGAGTAGCAACAAAAAAACATATCACATTTTATGAAAAGAAAAAAAAAAAACAAGCAGGCAAACAAACACTGCGTTACAGTCATTGGGTGCAATAAATTAATTTTTTTTTTGTCTAAATACTAAAAAGGAAAGCACTCTGCAGTGTGCACGACTAGAAGATACCTTGTAAGCTACCTAAGGATTTGTTGGTTCACAATATACTCCTTTGCTGTTTCCACCACTGAATGCCAATCTGGCTTTAAAAATGTTCCAATCCGTCGAGATTGTGCTACATTTTAAAAATATGTACCCGGAAATTATTTAAAAAAAAAAACACATATTATCAATTTAATCATCAGAATATAAAACGGATACGGTGGTTGCACGATGGTATTTATTGAGTTTTTGGCATGTACTCCTGTAAAATCACGGCACGAAAGATAGCGTTTTCTGCGGATGCTCTCGTGTAGACGCCTCAGATAGATAAGTAATAATAATAACATCCAGGAGAAACTCAGACTGAACCACACCGTGATAATCAAAGAAAACGGTTTCTGGGTACTTTTTTTTCCAGATTATACATCAAAATTTATGATTGATTCAGGGTTTTCTCGACACACCTTTTGAAAACGAAAGATTCAAGCTTTAATTTAAGCTAAAATCAGGATTGACGGATAATGCTTTAGACCTGATTCGCTTGATACTTGAATCAAAAATTTTAGTTTTTTGTCGACCTATGATATTTAACAGTTAAATTTCGATTAGTCTACAAAACATATATCCTAAAAAAACCCCAAAACAAAAAATATTTTGTCAACTAGTGTAAATTTTTTTGTAAAAATTTGCGCCTATTGTGTCTTTGCTAAATTAATAAAGTGCAAATAAAGGCGCAAGAAAACGCGAATGATGTATCGTATGTGTATAGCATTCATGTAATGTCACATATGGATGTGCGAATTTGTGGCGCGCAACCATTCATGTAGACGTATCGGTCGGGTCGATTGGAGTCGAGACGCAGATGAGGCATGTAGATGCTGTATGACGGCACGCCAAGGCAATTCAAGTTGCGACATTAATTTTAGAGGCATGTATGCATGCATGTGTGTGTGTATGTGTGCAGAGTGTGCCAACGTCAACAGTTTTGCGTTTCTCCATAAAATGGAAGGAGCGAAAGCTGCCTGCAAATGTTGAAAGCATTGATGACATGCTGCATGCTGCCTTAAGACTTGGTTTGTTACTGTGTCACAATCTGTGTGTGTGTGTATGTGTCTGTCTGACAATAACAACAAATATGCGTTAGACAAACAGCAACAACAACAAATATATTAATACAAAAACACATATACACACATTACATAGATCTTGGCTAGCAGCAGACCAAATGCTGCGTCAAGTGACAAAATTAAGACAAATGTCTATCGTTGAAAGCTGTTCAAAGTAATTAGACAAACATTTGCACACTTTACAGCCGCAGTGAGTGAGTGACTATAACACCCACATTCCGCACACACTTCCCACACACACATACACATACATGCACACCACTTCAATTCTCTAACACTTTAGCTGCTAATTGCTTCAATCAACACGTCGCCAATGGTCGTCGCCTGAGTTGGCGTTGCTGTTGTTGTTGTTGTTGCATGCAATGCAGTAATTTCTAAGTGCCGCAACATATTAACAAACTTTTACCAATTGGAATGCAACAGCGTCACACGCGTTCATTGCCAATTGCAAAAATTATGAAAATTTAACAAATAATTTGCATACTGCAAGCAAGTTGATTATGATTTTCTCGTAGTTTTCATATTTTCTACAATTAAAAAAAATGCTACGTGTGAGAATTGCTGCTGCTACAGCTGCAATGATGCTTTTCAAATATTAAGTTTGCTTCATTTTTGTGCCCAGTGGTGGCGTTGTTGGTTTCAGTGGTTTTAATGTTAGTTGGGTTGCATGCAGCATTTGTTTTTAATTGTTTTTACTTTATTCGTTGCTGCTGCTACTGCTGCTACTGTTGTTGTTGTTGTTGCCCGTAACGATTTTGAAAAACCGCACGTAGCAACTTTTCGCGCAATTTTCGAAAAGTGTTAATTACTGCGCGGCTGTGCTGGCTCGGCTATTCTGGCTGTTCTGGCTGACTTTCCCCCCAATTGGATATTTTGCTGCTGCTGCTGCTGCTGCTAAGCTGTCGAAATTGCGCAAAAAACATAAGCAGCTGTCGGAGCAGAAATCATTTGAGGCAACCTGAAGCAAAACTACTATTTTGAGGCTACGAATGTTGCATTAGGCACGAATTGTCCATTGTGGCTTGTTGTGTGTCGAATCGAAGCAATTGAAAATCTGTGGCAAGCGAATGATTTTGTTTTTGCTGCTTATTTGCAAATCTAATTGCAAGTCGCGTCTATGAATTATTTTCTTCTTCTTTTTTCTATTTGGTTGTCGCGTCGAATTTTATTGTCTGCGAACGTAATTGATATGCTCAGATTTTATGGCATTTGCACAATTTCGAAGAGCGTTAATGCCACATTTTCGGTTAATTGCACTTTAGGCTTAAATTGCTGTAAAAATTTGGTTGGAAGTGAGAGGGTTTTTATTTTTATGTAATTTACAAAAGGAGCAACCCATGAAATACGGTTGCTGATCAGCTAGAGAAGTAAGAACTGTTCTAGCTATATTTATTTTATTTGAATTTTCAAGGTTGCCCACAACAGGGTCAATTTACTGAAATTTGAATAACTTTTTTCTAATTGAAGTAAATAACTAGCTTCCTTCACTGAAAGTTAGCTAAAACATCTGGCTTTGCACTGTATATAATAAATAATATAGACAATAGTTACGAGCTAAAACTCTAAGGGTGCCCACAACAGGCACACTCTCCCTACACATAGTGCAGACAGACGAATAACTTTTTTTTTTTTTTTTTTGTTTAAGAATTGAGATACAATCTATGAAATCTGTAAATTTTTTTAATCATATTTTTGATACCTTATCACACAAAGTACTTCCAGCTACAAAAAAGGGTTCAATGCTACATGAATGTCCAAATTTCAGATTAAACATTTTTCTTTTTATTTTTCTTGCCTTTGACAATTGATTTTCTGTGGCTTGAGTGCCAAATTAAAGCTGCCAATTTATAATGAATGCGATATGTACAATATTTAATTTTAAGTATCGCTTTGAAAATGTGCTCATTACACTGAGTCACGCCCTTTATACTGCTCAGCCTTCTTAATTATTCTTTGCCATATATGTATGCCTGCTTGAAGCCATATTCGCCATGACTTTTCATTCATGCGCGAAGGTTGCTCTTGCCTTTATATATCAAACATACAAGCTGCAACTTCTTTAACTTCTCAACAGCAGCAGCAGCAGCATTAACTTTGACATTTACCAGTGACTTTACACATTTAATTTTTTAATTGAAAACTGTTTCCCTTAATTGGTAACACCCTGTTGAACGCAACGCGTACATTATATGAGTGAATGAATGAATGAATGACTGAGTCGACTATGACTACGACTACAACGATGGCGATGACGACTAAGACGAAATGCAGTAACTGGAAAATTGTGCGACAATTAAAGATTTCGCATGCAATAAAATGCGCAACATGAGAAACAGCGAATACAAGGTCGCAACAAGGAGTCGGCGTTTCAGCCTACAATCAGGCACTGACAATGTTGGCGTCTCATTGCTGGGCGGTCTGTGTCATCAAGCATAAATGAAATAAAGAATGAATGAATGAAAATTAAAAATAAAAAAAAAAAATTGAAGAATGCATCTTAAGACTTGTTGCAGCATGTTGCATTTTCACTGACAGACAGACAGACAGACAGAAAGACAGACAGACATACAGACAAATAGCAAAGACATGAATGCTACATGCAACAACTGTGCACAGTAGTTGACAACTTGTCTGTGACAAAATTGCTAACAAGTTTTCGCCTCTGTGCACTGCAGTGGGTGAAATATTTTGTCGGATTTAAGATTTGTTGCACAATTCGCTTTCATAGCTTTCAACTAAAGTTGTCCAATTTGCGTGCGCTTTTGTCTTGTAAAACAAATGAGGCTGCTGTCCAGCAAGTCAACAACTTTTCTAAGGCGAAAAATTTATTTTGTTTTTTTTTCTTGTACAATTTTTAACGTTAAGTCTAATGATTTATCTTGAGTCATGTCCAGCAGCCCCTGGGCCGCTTGTTAACCTCCAGTTCAACTCGTTCATCAGTAATACTTTATGTGCTATGAGGCACAACAATCTACTGCTGCTCGGTTGGTTAAATCATCAAAGCATGCCTTGTTTTTTTCATACGCTTCTCAGAGAGTATATTGATTTTAGTAAGCATTTTGTGGCATACTAACGAGGACATCAAAGATACCCGAAAAAATTTAATTGCAAGATCATCTAGGCTACTGTTCGTCTGTCCATCTGTACACATGTCCGTCTGTCCGTCTGTTCATCTGTTCACATGTCCGTCTGTCCACGTGTTCGTCTGTCCCTTTCTATGTCTGACTCTGTGTCCATCATTCTGTGATTGCTTTCGTTTGATTCTGCTTTCTAGCTGCAAGCGTATGTGTAGCGTATAATTGCTTTAGTTCCACGGATATTAACTTTAATGCTTTTTTCCAATACGAGTTGATTTTTTCCTCTGCTTTGAACCGTAAATCATTGTGTTGATTTTTCGCCTCTTTTTTGTTAGGCACAATATTCATTTGCCATATGAAAGACGATCTAGTGTGTCTTGTGTAGGTGTTGCACTCTGATGAGGCATATTCTGATGTCTTCGTAATTCTCGTAAAACTTGAAACTTTCAGGCTTTCACCCTAAACATTTAACCGCACATGTTGAGCTGGACAACACTTTTGCAAAATTTTATTGGTTTTTATGGGTTATATTCCAGGCACTATACAGAAGTTTGTTATGTTAAGAGTTTCAACATATTTTTTCAAAAAGATCTCAGTTTGTTCTTTTCACGATTTATTTTCTGCTCACTGTCTATCATCAAAGCAAACTTTAGTATACATCCTTGTAGTACATAGTAGGCGTCACTGACACACGCGCAACATTCATGCATGTAGCTTCCCTTGCTAATAATATTGCCACTGCTTCTTCTTCTTCTTCTTTTTCTATTTCGTGGACTGGCTGCGTTTGACAGCAGTGGCATTTACTTTTAATTTATGTGACTTTTGCAGGCGTATTCAACGCAGATACTTTTTTTCGCTTTATAAATATCTTCTTTTTCTTTACTTTTTTTCTGGTTTTTTTTTTTTTTAATGCTGCCGCAAACTTTTCCTTTTAATTCTTAATACAGATAAATATAATATAGCAAGTATAAAACTGTTTGTATAAATGTCTACTTGTAACTCATATTCGATGCCTTGAAGACATATGTCACGCTTTACTTTATGCCTCTTTGGGGCAAGATAAAAGCACATAAAATCTCTTTGCGGTTGCACACACACACAACTGACCAACTGACTTGACCAACGATACTGTTTCTGTTTGTATGTTCGCTACAAGTTTGCGTTTCACTTCCGCTTATCTTGCGCTCTCGAAACGACGATGACGACGATAATTGCATCTAATAACTTTTGATGAGCGTAATTAATTCTCATAAGCGCTTTTGAATTTGTTGTCCCTCAAGTCGTCTTCAGTTAAGATAAGTTACTACTCGATACGTTGTCGTTCATTGTGACATGTCAAAAGGTTTTTGCAAGCCATGAAAGTGACACGCTGTCAGCGTTTCAAGTGACATAAACAGCATAGATAGTTAACGTTCATTTCATTTCATCTCATTTAATTAATACTTTCTCTTTCTAACGCATATGAAACATATTTGTGTGGTTTGTGTTTAAGCGACGCGCATTTCATGGCTGACTGATTGCAATTAGCGATAGTTTCATTTATTTAAAGTTGTCGTCGTCGTCATCGAAGTCGTAAACGATGAATGATTGTAAAATAAATGAAGTGTCAAACTCCAAAGCGCAATAAATATCAAAAATTAAATGATTTTAATTAATTAAAATATTCGATTTAAAAAAAAGAAGTTGAAGTTTTGTATCTTTTTCCAACTTTTTGTATCTTTTTAACAGAACCCAATTATAATTTGTAAATCATATTTTTTTATAAGCTTTAAACCAAATTTACAAAGCGCTACTTTCATAAATTTTATAAATAGATTTTATTTTACACTTTTTTGAAATATAAACATCAAAGTGAACTTCTTTTTTTGTGCGCTGTTCGAGCTACTCGAGTTGCACAAAAACAAAATGTAATTTAATGCAAATTCAGTTCAATCAACATTTATGCGCAGCTTTTATGTAACAAATTCCATTTTCTTTTTTTTTTTTTAACAAAAATGACAAAATGTCAGCGCCAGGCGAAAGCTGCTATTGCTGCTGTTGTTGTTGTTGTTGCGATATTTATCGCATTTCACGCAAAATGACATCCGACAAACAAACAAACAGAAAAGCAAACACCTTTGACTGCACTGACAACATTTTTAATACGCTTCATGTGACGTTGATGATATGGCTTGCGCCATTGTACATTGTCAAGCTTTAAATTTCAATGTGGTGCTTAAAATAGCGCAAAATATTGACAGCGCAATGCGCATAGAAAATGAGACATAAAAAAGGATGCAGCAGAAGCAGCAGGAGCAGCAGCAGTAAATACATAATTTGCAAACCAAATCCAACTGCAAAAATTTGCCAATCAAATGGTATTTTTTTTGAAACCGCATTTAACCTGACTCAATATGAGCAAACAAGCAGCAGCAGCAGAAAGTAAAAGGACTTAAAAAAGGACTCTATGCATAATCTCATTGTAAATTCGATTGATTTAAATTTGCGACAAAAATCGTTCGTTTACATTGAAATGTGAAATGAAAGATACTAAAATTTTAAGATATAAGATACAAAAAGACAATATGGAAAGCAGCAGATACACAGAGCGATAGATAGATAGAGACAGAGAGAGAGAGTGTGAGAGAGATAGACAATTTGCCAAAATCTGAAACCAAACTATTAGCATATTTAATCCCAGTGAAAGTTTTACACAAAAACACACACACACACAAAAAAAATAAGAAAAAACTTTTTGCCTCAAAAAAATATTTTTTTCTTCAGCTGCATGCAGCAAATTGCGTTTAGGAAAAGTTAATCATTTGTGGCGTATTTTCAATCCATTTTGTGCTAAATGAAAAATACTTAAACTTAAGTACGGTTTTACTTTTGCATTGTATGTGTACATATAGATAGATACATTTGTGTATCCATGAGATACTTCAGCCAGCCAGCCAGTCACAAGCAAGCAACACACAACACAGTAATAACAAAGCTTATAACACTTTGCATTACACTAATGCGCAGACAATAGAGGCTACGCTAGCTAAATCCTCACATGAGTAAATTTTCTAGTTCCATGAATGCTTAACTGTCGGCCTACACACATACATTTTGCTTGCTGCAAATCGTTCTAAGCCTCATTTTGGGAATTTTTCATACATTTAACTGCGTCATGCGGCGCACACAGCTTTCTGTAAAGTTATCATTAAGCTATGCAAATACATAGCATACCTCCTCGTACGAGTTGAAGTTTCAGTTTTGGAAATTTTAGTGTGTGTGTGTGTGTGTGCTGCTCGAAAGTTTAAAGTTTCACTTAACTTTAATTGTGTACAATGCAAACTTTTCAATAAGAATTTTCTGACCTTCTCCTCCTTCTGCTCCATTTTGATGCAATTTTAAAGTTCAACAGTTTGCAACTAATTGACTAATCACAACAATAAATCTTTCTAATAAAAAAAGTTAATCATTTTAACACAACGAAAAATGGCAAAAAGCAATTCAACCGCAAACTAATTTATAAATCCTTAACACTGAAAACTTTAGTAACCATTTTGCTACTTGATCCTTGTTTCTTTTACATTCAAATAAAAATGAAAAGAAAAAAAATGAAAGAGTATCTCCGGCTACGTTGCTAAAATATATTCATGCACATAAATCTCCATTTAGAGATTTATGAAATACATGCAACGCCAACTGAAAACTAAACTAAAAACTAAAACCAGAATGTAATAAAAATTTGTGTAATGCCAATGAAAACCCGAAAAGAAGCACATGTTTTTCGTGTGTGCGGAGGGGTAAAAGCTTTAAGCGAAACGAAAGGACAAATTGATGGAAAAAATAAAATAATAAAAAAAAAGTTAAGTCCAGATGAATGAAAAAAAAAAAAGTGTGGTTTTTGCGGAAGCGCAGCAATGCTTTTACTCGTTGTTGGGGAAAATTTACAGGAAACGCGATAATAAAATATGCAAGCAAATAAACGTGAAAACGTTTTGTGAAAATGCAACAACAAAATTGTAAAAATATGAATGGAAAAGGTTAGCAGTAACACAAAAAAAAAAAAAAAAAAAATAAAATAAAAAGACAAAACAAAACAAAAAAAAAAAAAACAAATATGAAAAAACCGCAAAACAGAAAAAATGTTGGCAAAAATTTTTTTATTTCATAAAAAAAAAAAAAGTGCAACCCTATATAAAAATGTGCTGCAATGATTTCATTACACAATTTTTATTTTTGTAAGTTACAACTGCAAAATTGAAGATTAGTTGAATTGCAGAGGTTATGCGGTGATTTGAAAAGGTCAGCAAAGCAATGAAATGAATTCGTTTGAAACAAATTTTTATATTAAGGTTGAAAAATTAGAAAGCTTTTGGAGTTTCTAATCAAATTTTGTTATATTTTAAGTGAATTTTTTTAAATAGATTAATCGATAAAAATTACACCTATGTAAGAATGTGCCTTATTTTTTTTTTTCTCCTTTCACTCTTCACTCTCAATTTTTCAAAGGCAAAAAAAAAATGGATTTATCGAAAATAGTCGTTTTTTTGGTGAATCGATTTCAATCGATATTTTCAAATAATCAGACAGCGCCTCACCTGACCATATTGGGTGTACAAAACATTCCGATTTGCAGATGTGGCCGAGAAAACTTGGTAACCTTTCAAACCAATTCAGATTGAAAAGTGGCGGCTCTTGTATTGCGTTTACACGTGCCTGCCCATCACTGATACTCAAATTCAGTTAATAAGGAAAAAAGAACAATAAATTAATTAAATATTTGTCTACAAATTACTAACATTCATGTAGCTGCATAAGTTTCGAAAGCATAATAAAATAATTTTACAGCATATTATCATAAAAAAAAAAAATTTAAAACGCAATAATTTTTCAAAAAATATTTTTCATAAATATAAATAACCAAACAATTTTAATAAACATTTTTCACACCACTTGCAAAACATTTTTTTTCCAACACGGAAAAAGATAATATTTAAAATATTTCTCGCTGCTATCTCGACACACGTAAAAAAAAAAACAAACAATTTTTTGTCATTTAACAAATTAGTTACAGCAAATAAATTAGTAATAAATTAAAAACAAATTTGCTGCACGAAAGCACAAATAAAATGAAGCATTCATTTCATTTAACCATTTTTTTTTTGTTTTAGGAATAAAATGTCAAAGACTTTTTGCACTTTCATCTATCAAATTTTCATGACAAACCTAAAATAAAGGAAAAAACAAGACTCAGGGGAAATTGAAAAATATTACAATTTTTATATAATTTTTTTTTTTTTTTTTTTTGTGTTGATTAAACTTTGACATTTTTATTTTATTAATTTTACGTTTGACACTATAAAGCATGAACAACAATAAAAACAACAACAATTAAGTATGACACAAAGAATTAAAACGCCAACGCAGAACTTTTAACCCAATTAGTAGCATTTTGGGTGCAAACTAACGAAAAAAAGATACACAAACAAATTTGGCTGCGGATGTCACATGAAATTAAAACGGAAAAAAATAAAATGCTGAAAAATTAAGGCGAGAAAAATCTATAAAAAATGAAATAAAGTTAATAGGGGGGGGGTGTCTGCAGGCGTTTGGGGAAATACATAAATAAGCAAATAAGCTAATGGGGCCAGGTAGATATTGTAGATCTTGACATTTGTACGCACAAACCCCTTTTTTGAGGGCAATAAGACTAATAGACTCGTCGAATGAAAGCATTAAATAGCGATCAAAAAAGCATTAAATGAAATACGATTTCAATTTGGAATTTTTGGAATATAAAAAATAAAACTGACAATAAAATATGTTGTCGCTGTCTGCTTATGAACCAGTATCAAGCTGAATGAAGCTTAAAATATAAAAAATAATAATAAAAAAAAAAAAGTTGTTTTTTTTTTTTTTGGAATTTTATTACAATTTTTTGTCTGCTTTTGTTTTGCCTTAATTAACCATAAAAAAGTTTGTTTCAAAGAGTTGTAAAAACAAGAAAAGGAAAATATAATAAATAAAACTTAAAAGAAATAATTCTTTCAATCCACAAATCAGTCTCAAGCGCAAGCAGCAAATCCAATCAGAATATGCTTATTGTTTATGTTTGCGTTTAAAATTCAAATTAAAAAAATAAATAAAAAAAATAAAATAAAAACTTAAGACACATGTTCAATGTCGTCTTCTTAAAAGTATTTACAAGATAAAAAAGTATCTGAAAAATGAAAAATGCAAAGACAAAGTTTATATTTGAGAATATTTTTTTTCCACTTTAATTTTTTTTTTTTTTGTATTGTTGTATTCAGTTGGCTAAAGTGCCAAATAAAACTAACCAAGCAAACAAAGCATAACTTCAAGAAAAACAACAACAACAAAACGTCATTAAAATTGAGGCAAGTACAATGTATGAACGTGCAGCTTGCTGCAAAATGAGGCGCAACGAAGCATTTGACAAACAGATTTCTTTGCATCTAACTCAAAAATTGAACAAAGAAAAAAATCATTGAAAAAGAAATTCTTCAAGCAAAGCCTGCCTGCAAAGAAAAGAAAAAAATTGGCGTAAAAGAATTTCCATAAAATTAGAATAACAGCAGAGATTTTTCTTTTTTCTCAATGTTTGGCGCTAAATTTATGAGCAGCCTGAATTTAAAAACGAAAAAACCAAAAAAAAAAACTTGGGAAAAAACTTGTCCAAGCGTTGCGTTTTTCCAACTCGTTCATTTTCTTGCCGTTTTCAATTTTTTTCTTGTCTCTTGTAAAAAAAAAAGTGGAAAAAAAATAATTGAAGTTGCGTTGGCGTTTTGGCGACATTCACATCCAAAGGAATTCACCAACGTACAAAATCCTTTCTTTTTTTTACGTTTTATTTCCTTTCTGTACGCCGCTTTCTTTTATTTGTATTTTTCTTCTTCTTATTTTCATTTTTGTAATTTTTCTCAAAGCTGACACTATTTTTCTTTGCAACTCGTCTTATGTTTCTGCATTTTGTGTTCAGCAAATATTTGGCCCTATGTAAGCAATTTTGTTTTTTTGCACGGTTTTTTTCCTTTTCGTTTAAGTTGACTTTTGTAATTTATCTGCAGCATCGTTAGATGATGTCACAAGGGGGGTTGCTGTAGTTTGGAAAGGCCTTCTTTTTACCTATTCTTTTTTATTATTTTAATTCTTGGATTTTTCACCTTTTTTTTTTTTTTTTTTGTTGTTGTTATAATTTTTGTGTAATTTTTTGGCGGCTTAGCACAGACAGTCTTTTTTTGAGATGTATTGGAAAATTTGTATCTGAGTGTGAAGTGTTTTTTGTTTATGAAGTGGATTAATGAATGCTTTTCAAACTTTACGCATGACGAAATCTTTTACTAACTCCTTTAGTACCCGCCTAAATGAGCAAATCATTATTTTAAGCGCTGTTCTCGAAATACCTCGTTATAAGTGAATTCAGACTCATTTTTCGAACAGGTAGCAATTGTGAACGTATGAAGCAATGGACAGACGTACAAATATTTAAGATCTTACAAAACAATTTTAGCACGTTTCTGGGAATTTTGGATGGTTTTAGATTATTATTTCTAAACTCAAGAGTCAGTAAAACTCAAAATTAAAATAGAGCAAACAAATAGAACAAACAAATATTTACCCAACTATTTGAATATTTTAAAATACATTCAGCAAAACTAAAAAAAAAAATTATATATACATTATATTATTTTTTCCATTTAGCTCTAAATTCCAAACTTATCTTATGACATCGAACTTAAGAACTCTTTGTCAGCATTGACACTTATTGTCTGTCAAATGCTTAAAATTAAAGACAACAAAAACATTTAAATTGAACAAAATGCTGTCATAAAGTATTTGTTCGAACTAAACCTCGAACTTTTCTCCCTTTTTCAAAAAAAAAAAAAAAACAAAAAAGACTAAAAACTAATTCCTATTTCTATCTCGAATGCGCTACAAATAGATGCTTTACAACATGAAGAGAATGCTGACAAATAAAACTGTCAGTTTTAATAACTAAAAACAACAACAAAAAATACATAAAGTACAACACTAAAAAAAAAATACCAGAAAATACAAGAGAACAGCAAGTGTACTTCTACAGACTCACTCACTCACTCGCTGCATTTTTTTATTTCATGATTTTCAATGACTTTTCATATGATTTTATGGTTCATCTTATTCACTCTCGTACATTCATCAATAAACGCATGAAGCGTGTGCTACACTGCGGAAAGTAGGAAAGATCTATAAGATAGAACATGTATATTGGTTGTACAAGTAGTGTAGCTGTATAGTCTTTGCAGTTGTTTGTCTGTCCGTACGTATGTCGCCATGGCGCTGACAGATTACAGCTGTGATAAAGCGCTTTCCGAGTGCCACTGAAATTCTTTTTTTTTATTTTATTTTTTTTAATATATTTTTATGCGTATTTTTTAATTAAAAAACTAGAGTGAGAAAACACGCGCCAAAGTATAAATGTGACAGCTTTACTTCGCTTTCGAGAAAGAGATAGTCATAGTTAAATGCATTTGTCTATCATTTTGAACTGTTGATAAGTGAACTTGGTTTATTTTGATATATTTTATTTTCTTAATATAAAAATTGTTATATTTTTTGACTGCAGCTTATGCACTCTATACACTACATGCAATATAAATTTTATAACATTTACAATTTCTACCAAAAAATTTTTTGTATATATATCAGATTTTTACTATAAATTTAACAAAAGGATTAAATCGGCTATTTTTCACAGACAAAATATTTGAAATTATTTTTTTTTTGTGATTTTTATACGGAATTTTTTGAGCTACACACAATTATTCTATGGATTGTCGGATTGTATACAATTAAAATAAATTTAATGTGTTTTTAGTCAAAAATACTACCTAAATTTTATAAAATCTCTTTATATATAATAGTAAAAATGTTTCTATGTCCGCTTTCAACTTTGAAACTATTCTACCGTTGAGTGCCAAACCAATTTTATAAAAAAGGCAACAATTCAAGTATAATTATAGAACACTAAAACTATGCCAAAGACACATTTGGTTTACTCATTTTGTATGTTTTTATACTAGCCACAACATAAAAAGTACAAAAATGCCAACGAAAAGAAATACAATCGCTTAAAAAAACAGAAGTTAAGAGAGAAAAGAGCAGCCGAATCGTAGTAGATAGTATTCAATAAAAAGTTGTCAATTCTTGTCTTTAAAAGTGTAGCGCACTACAAAGTCGTGCATTTATTTTTGTCCGTCAGTCTGCCTTTCAGCTCGTAAATATTTAAAGTTAGATTATTTTTCAGAACATATTTTATTTTATTTATTTTTTTCTGTTTGACTTAATTAATGTTGATTTTTATATATATTGTATATAAATATTTTAACTCTAAT
This sequence comes from Leucophenga varia, assembly GCA_018903435.1. Taxonomy (NCBI): domain Eukaryota; kingdom Metazoa; phylum Arthropoda; class Insecta; order Diptera; family Drosophilidae; genus Leucophenga; species Leucophenga varia. The sequence goes on along the minus strand of JAEIFJ010000493.1, from coordinate 865,256 downwards.
GAAATTTTGGTTTACAATTTTTTTGTTGCTTTAATTTTTAGTAAAATATTTTTGTATTCTTTACAAAAATTTTATTACATTCATTTTCCGTTGCTGATAATCACAGCAATTAGCTAGAAAAATTTATGTAAAACAACATTTAAAGTCAGTTTTTTTTAAATAAAGTTTTTTCCTTTAATTTATTTATTTTATTGTTTTCCTTTTGTTCTATTAACATCGATGTGACAAATATTATAATAAATAATGGAATTAATATAATAAAATTTGACTTAAACTACTGTATCTGTGGCATCAATATTGCTTTTAAACTAGATACAATCAAATACTGAGCATGAGCTTGGATCCATATGTATTTCGGGAATGTACTAACTTTACTAAAATTTATTTATTTAAAAAAAACTGTACTCAAATAAATTAACCAAATTTATTGAATTTTCCTTTCATTTCAGGTAAGCTAGAAGCGCACAACCAACACCATTTAATTAACTAAATATTTATTATATTCAGCAAAGTGTAAATAAGTACATAACAAGTAAGTTTATTTAAAGTAGAATTTAGTTTTGCAAATAGTAACTGAACTGAATAGAATAGCATGGAGAAACCTTGAGTGCTATTCAAGTGCAGCTAAAAACACAAACATGCATAAAAAGGGCACAGTGCATATATACCATATATTTCTATATAAACAATTTCAATGGTACATACATATAGTATATGACAATCATGCATGCCAATTGCCAGTATAACATTATCGATTCGGTATGTTACATTACGATTCTATTGAAAATCGAATATTCAACTTTATATATAATATACATATTTGGACAAGAAACAGCTGCTAACGCTTGTCACAGAATTTACGTTGATAGCAAATTGAATAAAGACAAAAAAAAAGAAAAAGATAGAAAAAGAAATGGAATAAGAAGAACTAGAAAATATATACAAAATATTATTTGCTACAGATGAATTCACCTGGTAGCATGATAGACAAAAATTCATATAAAGCAGATATATTGAATCAAAAATAATAGCATCAAACAAAACGAACAGACAGACGACGACGGAAGAGCAGATAGAAACCTAATCAATACGCACATATCAATAACAAAACAAACATAAATGTAAAGAAACAAATACGAAATAAGGATATAGCTACATTCCATAACGTATAACATAGACATTCATGCGTTAACTGAATAGCCTGCCCGACTGACTCACTGACTGCCTGCTGTGCACGCCAAAGGACACGTGCTGATTAATTCATTAAATATTAACGACAAAAATACATATGCCTCTGCCTCAAAAAACCTAGAAAACAACAACAAGAAATGACAAATGAAATATTAGTTTTCTTACCAGTATACGCGTTAGAGTGAGTAAGACAGAAAAAAGGACCTGCACAATGCGTTGCATTTTGTCGTAGGTTAATAGCAACAATAAAACGATTATCATTTTAATAATAATAATAATAATCAATTGAGAGTGCAATAACCTAAGAAAAAGGACTCAAACTTAGGAAAGGACAAAAGAAATGAAAAAAGGTCAACATTTTACTATGAGACGAAGCGTAGTTTGTCCTGTTGTTGTTGGTTTTTACGATAAAGATAGCAAATGTTTATTGTTATCATATGCTAATGCGCTAACGTGTCCTTTTAATATGCGTCGCTAAGTGTAACAAGGACTAAAAACACAAACACATACATATGTACATGCGACAGATAACAAATTTGTAATCCTCAAATAAATTGTTATTTTATGTGCCATAATAAGCCGCATTAGTAGCGCATGAAAGGAATTGTACGCACATACACTGTGAGAAAATTGCTGTTGTGGAAAATAAGAACGACTCTACTCGATCTAAGCACAAGCGAAATAATGCTCGAATGTAGCTGTCGGCTTGTGTATCAAGAACAGTGAGCTTGTATAGAGATCAACCGTATATAAACGAGCTTAAGTTGCAAAATGATAGACCAAAATAGTGAACCCAGACGATTCGTTTTTAATACAAGTACAATACGTTCTTAATATAAGTACAATTCGTTCTTGACGCAATCACAATTTGTTCTTAATTTGATCTTCTAAAGCACATGTGCTTGCATTAAGTTGATTACCAACTTAAAAATATGCTTTATTTAAGAACATTGTGCTTGATTTGAGCACTATATGCTCTTTTTCATGTTTCTCTCTGTGTATATGCCATAAAGGACATGTGTCATATTGAACGCGCTTGAGTATATGAACTATGAGTGAGATACATTTGGGACATTGAACTATACCATTTTTTAATGTTGCTTATATTGTATTATGTATATATGTACTCTCCATGAATAGAAAAAGTTCTAAAGTTATTTACAGCTTCATTGCTTGAATTCATGTCTGCTGCTGCTACTGTTGCTGTTGCCGTCAATGCTGCTGCTACTGCGTGTCTGGGACTTGAAATTTTCAACAACTTTTAGTTGTTTGTGCGTGTGTGTATGTCACAAAAGCCCAAAGGTGTTAACTGATGACAAAGTCAAATATGGTTAAAAGGAAGAAACGAAAAGAAAAGCAGAAAATAATGGCGCTGTTACGTGAAAACAATTTATAACAAAAGCAGCAGCAGCAACCAAAGTAACGTAGCAGTGCAAGGATATCATGCTGCCAGCATATTATAAACAATTTTAAACTTTTATTCCTTCACTCACATACTCACACACTCAGACGCTCTGAAATCTTTTATTAAGCTTTATTTCGAAATAAAGTGAAAAATTATAGTTGCCTTTTGGAACGTGCTGCGGTCACATTTCATTACGCTGTTGGCTACTTTTTATGCTTTTGTGCCATGATACAAAACGAAAAAGAGTTAATAAAGGCATAAGGCTGCCATCCAAGCCGCTGATTGATACTTTGTTGTGCAACGCATTAATAAGACGAGTCAAGCGTTGTGCCTACCGAAATGGATAAAAGCACAAAATCAAAAAATTGATATGCGTTATAATGTTTCGCAATAGCCTCCAGCAGCAGCAGCAGCAAGCAAGAGCAGCAACAAATATTGAATTTGGTCGCATATCAGTCAGGCAGCCCTTTTTTTGTTTTTTATTGTTTTTTGGAACAACTCATTCTGTATGCTGCTGCTGCATATTCTTGCCAGTTGGCGCTCGCTTGACATTGATGTACACCATCAGTTCTATTTTTTTTTTTGTTGGCCTTTGCCACAATGTCGCCACCGGAACAAGCACCAATGTTGCTATCGTTCACAATATCCTTAACATCCTGTACGTCATTGCAAATGTTATTGACGTTTTAATCCTTGCACATTGCATTGCTGCTGTGCCTTGGTGCTACTTGCTGCTCGTTGCAGCATTTGGCATTGTTTTTGATGTCCTCCAACTCTACGACAACAGTGACAACAGTATTATCCTGTTCGAGTCTCGTTGTATTGCTGTTGCTTTTGTCTTGTTGTTGTCTAAATGCGCTGAGAGTTGCATTTCTGTTTTAACATTCGCGATTTACAAGCACTTTAATGCACTCGTTACACACACGCCCAAAACTACATACTTGCCACACACACACATCCACTTTTGTGCTATACAATAGTGGCAAATCTTGTAGCATTCTAACTTGGTGGTTACTCTATACTAGATACTTGGGAACTTTGTGTCCATGACAGTTGCCATTTGCTTGCATTATTGCAAATGTTCTGTTGGTCACAGATTTACAGACACACACACACACACATACTTACATACATGTATCTTTTAGTGTTGCTAAAATCTTATGCGTTCGTTTGCTACTTTAAATTTTTAATTAAGGCAAGTTTCTATGAATTCACAGAAATTAACAACCAAACGCTGAACTCTACTTTCAATGATTTCGTTTAAATTCTTAAAGTCATAAATACTAACTCTAACTAATTCTATTATCTCTTCAAGTTTTTTTTCCATTTATTAACCATTTTTATTTACATTAAAAAATCATCCAACGTGCTTAAATCGACATCAAACTCATTTTACGCTTCACAAAACTTTCAGTAATCCTTTGATCCCTGCAAAAAAAAAAAAAAAAAAAAAGTAGCAGCAAGAAATAAATAGCTCGAGTTCGAACATTTGACCCTGAGGATGCCCATATCATTTGCTGCTATACCAAACGCTCAATTGAACGCCATTGTACAAAAAGTTTTTAACCAAAATAAAAAAAAAAAAATAGAAAAGAATGCAGCAATGACAAAGGACACAACACTGCTGTCAATATTTGTAACAACAATTCTCAATATTTTTTTTGTTTTTTTTTTTTTGCTGTAACACAATAAACTCTTCGAGTCTCATATGAGATTTTTTTAGATTTTTTTTTTTTGAATAGAAAGTTTGGAAAGCTAAATAAATCTCTAAAGTTTTATTTTGTCGTAGCTGCTTGTTAATTTGATATGCAACCAATACCATTACCCACTATAAAAAAAGGACACTTTTTTGATTTGGCTTTTTATTTGTTTGGAAAGAACCTTGAAATAGGTTGACTATGTCTGCTATGTTTGATAGTCTCAATTTGATTGTCATTCAAATTGTAGAGTTAATTTTAATTAAGTCAAAGTCAAGGACATTTTTTTTTGTTGAAAGGAAATGGCTAAGTTTTTTATATTTTAAATTTTTTTTGTAAATTCGATTTAAATTTAAGTGGGTATGCCGGTTTATGACTAATATTAAATTTAAAATGTAGTAAGGATATACAACCTTTCTATTTATATTTATTTCAATGTTATACTTGACTTATAAATTTATGCCAAAAGGATATATTTATAAAAAAAATTGGTGACAACTAGCAAGCAGCGGCGTCAAAAGCCGACACTTAACTCAAGCATCAATGTTGCATGTAGTAGCTTAAGATGTGGCAACATATAAAAATAAAATAGAGAAACAGAAAAGCGCAAATAATGTGCAATTGAAGGCGCTACTTGAGCACTTGAGTCATCAAATACATTGAAATGGGACACAAATAACACAAATAACAGCAGCGGCGGCAGCAGCCGTTAAGCGTATTTGCCATTTTGCAATATAATATCAAATTGCACTTTTCACAAACAAACAAATAGAAAAATAGACAGACAGACAGACAGACATGCTTAAGCATATACATATATATACTGTATATGTATGTATAAATATATATAGATAGGACATACAATGGCGTCAGCGTTGTCAAGCAAACAAACAAACAAACAAACGAAAGGCTGCAACAACAACGTTTGCTGCAATGTCTACAAAGAATATCAAGCTTAAATAGAAACGTTATATGTCACGTTGCCGTTGCCACTGTCGTTGTCGATAACATTGTCGTGTGCTGCCGATGTTGTTCCATATACAATATAAATAAATATATAGTTGGTATACATACAATACTATATATAAAAAGTTCACAACATTTCTTGCCACTCTGCGGCATTGGTAAATATTATTTAAGTCTATTTGCAACAAGAGAAAAACAGAACAGCACACAGCAGAGCAGAGCAGAACAGCGCAGCAATGCAAACGCTTGCAGCAGCCGTTGTTCTTGTTGTTTTTGTTGTTCTTGTCGTGGTGCATGCAACGTGTAGTACCTACTTACATATAACATGTTAAGGATGGAATGAGATGGCAACGTAGGCAAAAAAATTTTTTTTTGCATGAACTTAGGCAACATTGTTTGTTCGCATGTTAACTTTATTTATTTGTAAGTGTGAGGCGTGAGTGTTTTTATTTAATGCTTGCAACATGATACAACGGTATATGAGAGTACCAACATTTATTAGCTTAGGTGCTTCAATATTAAAGTTGTAGTTTATGTTGTGTTGGAAACGTTATGAATATTACATATACACACTCTGGCTGTACTTTGCGCAGCATTGGACTAATTAAATTTTAAAAATTTCAATGAAAAAATGAAATGATGTGAAATATTTCAAACAGTGTAGAACGCTGTAGATCTTACTGAAATACTTGATAGCGTCAAGCCATAACTACAATAGATTGACATTATGTAAGAACATAAATCGCCAGACAAACCAGTGTTCAATAGATTAGTTAACTCAATTTATACTCGGGTTATTTAGTATACCAGAGAATACTCCTTTGGGGCTGTCTAATCCCTAAGTCAGGTCAGTAGTTTTAAAAAATAAACGACTTTACTTCATAGTATCTACAGATCTAGAGATGATAGGAAATTCGATATCATATTTTTATGTTCAAAAATGGCGTCCTTTTTTTTATAAATCGATTTTCATTGTGTAAGTGATGTGATAATATACTTATCAAAGATTTTTTGTTTTTTTTTATTTAATTAGACAAGTGACAATTTTTTTGTTGAAAAGTATGGATACTAATATTATTATGCATCGAAAAGTATCAATACCTATATTTTGATATATCTATATCTTCAAAAAATATTTTTTACATACAAGAAATATATTAAAAATTTAGATATTTGTATGAAGTACTGTAGTCAGCTTCATACCCACCCGTCTATCTATCTGTTTATGCCAGTGTGAGCATCACGTCATTATAGTTCAATGCTTGCTATTGCGTAATGTTCAACTTCAATCTGTTAAATATCTTTCAGATATATCTACTCTCATATTTGACTTGAAAATATATATGTAGCTATATTTCATTTGAATCATAAACTATTTAAATTTGATTTGTTTTAATTAATTGTTAATTAAGCTAAACAGCAACATTGAAGCATAAAAAATTTTAAAGCAAAATTTCAACAGTAAAATAAATTTTTATCGTGTTTTTTTTTTTTTTTTTTGTATATTTTTTACTTTATTGGGTCAGTATTTTTTTAGCAATTTTATTCTTATTTTCGTTGTAGCTTTTTAGTTTTGGATACAATGTCTCCTTTGTCAATTAAATTCAATTTAAATTAATTTATCATTATTATCGTTCTTGTAAAATTTGCTGTTGTCGTTGTTGTTGTTTGTCTATTGCTGCCTTTGCTGAAGTTCCAATTTATTTAAAGCAGTTGTATTCACTTTAACCCAATTTTCTAGACAAATAGGCAGCACAACGCAGCGCGAGCGCATAGAATATTGTAATTATAAAGCATTTTTAACTGAACTGAACGCTTTTAGTATGTAAATCAATACAATATTCTGTAACAAGACAAACTAAACTCTTTTGCTCGCTACCTCTAATATACTCGTTGTGTGTGTCTGTGTGTGTGTGTGTGTGTGTGTGTGTGTGTGTGTCAAAACAACATTGTTGAGAAAGCAAAATTGCATTTTCACTTTGTAAGAGGCTTTGTTGTTGAGTAGTGGAACTATTGATTGTAACGTTTGTAGATATTTGATGATGGTGGGCGGTGTGTGGCGTTTGGTTTGGTGTGTGTATTTAAATTATTCATGCGATTTGACTTTAGGGTCACCGACATATGTATGAATACAATAAAAAAACGAAACGAAAAGCCTTTACATTGTTTCTTTCTGCTTTTTTTATGCTAACAATTCTTGGTGATTTGTTTTACATTTTACATTTTACAAAAACTGCTTCAGGGTGCTTTGAAATCGATTGACATAGTTTCTAATGCGTTTTCACACAAACCGTGTCGAACGACACAAATTGGCATTTTCAATATGCAAACGCACAGCACAACAATTGCGCCGTTGGCAATAGTTATTGAAAAAAAATAGTGTAAAATATGAAAAAGTTAAGATATCCGTTCTATATATTGAAAAAATAAGTATTTTCGATAAATAACAATTTTGTAGTTCAAGAAAAATAGGTTTCTATGTGAATGCATTTCCCTTTAACATTTTTCCTTTTTTCCTGTCAATGTTACGCTCATTAAATACGCTTTTATAACAAATAACCACAACAGCTTAGCAGGATATTGTGCATTAATTGAAAACAGTGACAGACAGACTGGCAGTCCTGGAAAGGACATTAGAGCATGTGACAATATTTCCAAAAATAAACAAAACAAACAAAACAAAACGAAAATTAAATATCCAATCGAGAAATCCATAAAGTGCTGCGCTGTGCAATGTAGTGGAACCACCCTCACACTCACACACACACACTCACTCACTCCTTCACTTCTGCTTGCTTCCTTGCTATACTGTGCAGCACAAAACAGCTGTAATGTTAGAATTTATTTGTTTTCTCGCTCTTCTGCTAAATAAACAAATACGCAAAATGATAGGAAAAGTTTTGTATTGCAACTAAACCGAAAAACCAGCTGTATACTCTCTAAGCGCATTACTGATTGACGGGGTTGCTTTGACCCTTGACCTCTTTTCAACTTCAAAACAAAATGAGAGCAACGCGTGGCATGCAAAAGATGCCGCATATAAACGCAATAACAATTCAAAAAGTATTTTAGTTGCTTATTCATGTTGATGTCTGATAGAGTCATCTTTGAAAACACCCTCAATTTTTCATATGGCAAATGAGTCGCTTTAATTATTTGACCTTCTGTGAAAAAAATTTACAATAAATCTACTACTGCGTGGGCTGCAGCATGCTGACCTTTACTGCGTTGCGCTTCAGTGACCGAACACATACCACTACCGCATATATGCATACATCAGCTGTGTGCACAGTTTTCAAATTATATTGACCAACCCACTTTTTGGGGTTTGTTATTTGTTGTTGTTGTTGTACTAATTCAATTATAAAACTCACATTATGTCATTTCATGGTCAATACAATTTAATTGCGTAGCATTCGGGGGTGCAGCATTTTATTTGTTTCTTTCTTGCTACAAAAAGGCTGAAAGTACTCTAAATGTGTGCGTAACTCTCAGTCAATGAACGCACTGACTAACTAAGCAGCAACGAAGCGTAAAATACCTGTGCACATCATCATCATCATCAACAACAACAACAATATTAACATCAGCAACATCCAACATTATCAAGAGCAATATAGTATGTATTGTTGTCGCACATGTCACTTGATAAACAATAGCAACAGTAGCAGCACCCCCTCTTCTAAATGTCCTTTGGGCGTACGCTTTTCATACCAAAAGCTCATTGTCACTCATTCTCGCATAGAATGTCATGAAAGCATGCACTGTGGCCGACATAGCCACAGAAACTCATTTCACGCAAATAGTAGCATTCATTTGTAATCTTTACTCCGACTCCATGCAGCAGTAGCATCAGAAGCAGCAGCTCTAAAATAATTCACATGGGAGACACACACACACACACACACACTCATACATTGTGACAGGACGTCAACTAGTCAGTCACTCTCTCATTCATTCAATGCTTTAGCCTCACTTCTTGATAATAAAAAAAAAAAAAAAGTAGGAAAAACGTTTTCCTTTTTTTGCACAAAATTTTCACATGCGACGTTATTTGTTGAAAAGTCAAAAAAATGTCTGCGTTTTCTTTTTTTTACCTTTACGCTATTTCGATTTGTTGCAATTTCCCCAAAGGCCTAAAAAGTGCGCTATCCAAATCTCTATGTTTTTTTTTCCAAATGCACAGTGGCTCAAAAAAGATTTTTAGATAAAAAGAAGACTCACTTTATATAAAAAGGTTCCCCAAGACGTTTCCGTTTCAGAATATGTTCTGGTTTTTCTATGGATAATTATTCATATATTTGTATCATATCGAAGTTCTGGAAGACGCTTTTTTATAATGTTCAAAAGTAGTTAGATTTTATTTCAAATTGTGATCTTTATGAAATATTGATATATCATAAAATATCGACACTGGCTTCATCTCTAGCTTAATCTAATTAGGAAGCAGAGGTAGCTCTGCTTAAAAAAATGCTGGTGTATTTGCTTCTTTTACACATTTGGCCTATCTTTGTGGCATCTAATAAAGAGTGTTTCAAGTGCATAGCTAATCTATCTTTTAGATTCTTGTTGATCAGGACTTGTTATCGGAAGATCCGATATTGAAAACGAAATAAACTTGTATTTAACGTTTATCACTAACCATTAACTTAGCTTGTAAAACTTCGGTCCGCATAGAGAGGCGCTTCAGACAGTGGCCAGTTTTTGTGCTACTTAGCGTTAAATATCTAAGCCAGTTTCTGTACTCAAACTCATTTTTGGATTAATCTTCTCAAGCTTTGACACACTGTTTTACATTGTTTTACACTTTCTTGTTTACTTTAGCGAGGTGTGTTTGTTTTATTTCGCCTGCTCCACAAATTGTTATTTGTATAGCTCTGTTACTGACTTTATTAAATCGAAAAACAATTACAAACAATAAGGCTGTACATAATATGGTTATTTAGGTATAGTATATGCCCAAGCGGTACGGTCTACCTACTCATCTCATACACTTTATACAATACAAATATCAAATGTCCTGCAGCGTTTGCACATATGCCATGTACTCTGCTTCATGTACGGTTATCCTTTGTTATGCTGCTGCTGCTCTGGTGTTGATTTTTGTGAATGACTATTATACTGATGAGGCGGCGGCATGCTATATTCTATTGTCCTTATATGCTACATATACATAAATATAGCTATTTAAAATGATTGTGGTTGTTGTTGTACATTTACTATCCATTGTTGCCTTTGGCTTTGGTCGCTGCTTCGCTGCTTCGCTCGTTCGTTCGTACGTTCGTACGTTCGTACGTTCATTCATGCCACATTTTGCGGCATTTTGTTAGCGTAAATGTCAATTTTATTTCTGGTTTATCTGCAACAATTACAACAAACCACAGCAGTCGTACACGTTGTCTGCGTATGAAGAAGGAGCGAGTGCTTCTATTTTTGTTTTATTTTGTCCACATGCGAGCACATTAAAATACAATAATAAAAAAAAGAGTAACATGCTTATAGGCGCTGAACAAGTTTTCAGTTGTTTTCAATGCAATTCATTTTCAGTTAACAAAAATTCCATTAAATAGCAACATTTATTTGCTATACTCGTAGTTTATATTGTACCAAAAATAATACAATTACATTTTTTGTTTTTATTAAATATTCCAATTTTGATTTTCAATTTCCTTATTGCATTTGCCATTTCTACTTTTTCTTAAAAGCATCAAATTCATATAAAAATGAAAGCGAAAAAAAAATTACATTCACTTGGTATGCTTCTATGAAAAGATTAATTACATATACAATTTCCAAGAAAAGTTCAAATCGAATAGCATGAAATAATGTATTTTCATTGGAAAATATTTCTTTTATTTTTTATTCTTTCTATAATTGTTTTTGTTGTTGTTGTTGCTATTTATTGTGTATGTGAGCAGCAGAAGCCAAAGCAATCAACTGCAAAGTGTATGACATGCGAAGCAACGTACATGATGTATAAAAGCAGAGACGAGACGAGACCATAAGTGACTTACATACTTCTATGTTCGTACATACCATACCATACCATATATGTTTGTTTAAACATTCTCTATAAAATTGATTTGACCTCAACATTGTTTTATGAGTATGAGTTGGTGAATCTGTGTGTGTGTGTTTAAGCATCAAGAGTATCTGTGTACATAATAAAATTCTTTGAATTTTTAAAATACAAATTAAAGTTAGTTTAATTTGTGTTATAAGAAAAGCATATTATTTTTAGGTATATTAGCTTTTTATTTTCAGGAATGCAATTTTGCAATATTTCCCATGATGATTACATTCGATTTTAATAGCTAATATTGCACAAAATTCTTTAGATCACAAGAAGACTATTCTGTATCTGCTTTAAAAATTACGTTCCGAGAAAGGTTTTCAGCATAGGTACCTTCTTTTAAAAACATGGATTGCAAAGGAATTGGAAACTTTTTTCTGTGACCCTATATTGATAGGTATCAGCACGGATAAATGGGGGCATAACTAGATTAAATCACGCCACGCTTGACACGCCAGATTAATTGAAACTGGAGAGCACGCTGAACAATAGTTAAACCTGTACGTTTTGTGATTGCAGACAAGCTTGAGAATGAAGTTTACTGAGCCACTTGTTTTATCGAAAGATTCACTTTGTCTTTTTTCCTGCGCAAAAAATCGCATCCCAGACCATTAGAAATCAGCTTGCCAAAGTATCTTTGTAGCTTTTCTCTGGCTCAAAAAGGCTAAATAAATATTTTTGTGTTTAAATACAATTAATTGCTACCTTTATCCATATACTGCATTGTATCTGAGCTTACATTTTGCAGCATAAATGTTATTGGCAAGTAAAGCTATCATAGTTAAATTCTATATTCATGCAACACGATACATTTTCGCTAAGCCAAGTTGATACTGACAACCGCAAGAGCTCAAAGGCAACAATAGCGAGAGTAGCGAAAACAATAACAACAACAACAACAACGACAACGTATGACAACAAGTACATGTTACAGCTTTCAATTAAGATTGCCAAAACTAAACGAAAGGAACTGCAGCAGCAGCAAGCAATAACTCGAGCACTTCGACAACTCAGAGCAAATTTAGACAACAGCAACAACAACAACAAAAATAGCAGACAGCAACGGATTTGTGGCTACTTTTGTGGTGATTGCTTTAGTTGCTTCGCTATTTGACTTTATTTCCGCTTCGTGAACTAACCTAACCTAAACTAAAATAACCCAAAACTCGCCTAACAAGCACTAACAGCGTCATCTAAAATACGTTCATTGCCGTGTGGCACATGTACAAACAAGAACGACACAATTCTATCCTGTTTCTTTTTTCCCAATTTCTTTTTTTATATGCAACACAACAATACAATACACATACGCAATGTGGACGCTGCTCGCGTTAACTAAGAGTGACATGTAGACTTCATTCATTCATTTTTTAGAACTTCGTTTGCCAAACATTTTTTTCTTAATCTTGTAACTCTCGCTCTATCTCTATCTCTGTTTCACTGCAATAGTAGTTTTTATTATTTGTTGTTGTTGTAGTTAAACTTGCGGTTCGACAAGCGTAAGACATTTTCAATTACATTTAGTGTATACATACATATATATGGTATATGTAACTCAAAGTTACATACATATATACACGTTGTATCTTTATTTGTCTATTTGTATCTTGTACTACGTGAAGGAATTGTTTCGCTTTGCTGTCATTCTACGTGTTTCGACAGCTTTTGTGTTAGTTTAGCTTACTTTACTGTATAGTGCAGCATTATTTTCTAAGCCATTGTTGTTGTTGTTGGCATTGTCTACATTTATATTTTTTTTTGTTTGTGGCCTTAGAAAAGTTCACGCGTTGCACTCTGGCGTTCATTAGTTTAATGCGGTTATTGTTTGTTTCGTTTGGGATTCTATTTGGAATTGTATAAGCAAAAAAAAATATGTAAGTATGAAATGTAGCTCATGGATGCATAGCTGCTGTAGTTTCTGTAGATACATTTATCGCATGTAAGATAAAATCATTTGGCTTTATAGAATTTTCTTTTGCTACATCTTGTATTCTCGCTGGGTTGTCACTAGCTAAAAATGCGTCAATTAGTAGAAATTGCAATGTTAAAAAAAAATATAAAAAAATATATATATATATATTTTTGTCACATGTGCTTGTTGTGGCTTTTTCTTACACAACTCCCTTGTATAGACATTTCACTCGGATGTCATGCTATATTTGTACAAATTAAATGTTCTTAATATACGCTGTCAAGCATTTCGCAATTGAGAACAACATTTTAAGTTGATTTAATAATTTAAAAACTATTTGGAAAAAATGTTTAATATTGTATATTCTTTAATTTTAATAGATATTTTGTATTGTTATACTTTCCATAGATACCTTGTATAGATACTTTCCGTACATACTTTCTAAAGATTGTTTCTTTAGATACTTCCTGCAGATACTTTCTTTATATTTTCTATAGATACTTTCTATGGATAGTTTCCTTTAGATACTTTCAATAAATTCTTTCAATTGATACTTTCTTCTAGATAAGTTCTATAGACATTTTGTATAGCCATTTTCTATATAGAATTTTTACAGATGCTTTGTTTAAGATACTTTCAATAGATACTTTCCAATAGCTACTTTATGCAGATGTTTACTCCTTATGCAGATACTTTTATGCAATAATTTCATATTCTTAGCTTGAGCTGAGTCTCTTAACATTATGTACAATTGTTAAAAAAAAACATTCTTAAATATCCAATAACTATCTTCTAATAATCAACTAATCATTTGTGCTAATTAAAATGTCAAATATACAAAATTCTGACGTGTACAAATTTTACAACATAACTGATGCATGCTGTATTCTGTATTTCCTTGTCTAAAAGCACAAATAACAAAATTTATCTAGCTTCAAAGAATGTAAAGACCACACAACTTGCAGGTCAGTTTTGTCAGTACGCCAAAACAACAACAACATCAAGAAATCTTTACACTTCAAACTCAATTCCAACATGCTTGTCAATCATTTCGCACTCATAAAGCCACTTGAACGGCTCAAGAACTCAAGTGACTGCAGCTATGCGGAAATCCATTAAACAGATTTTCCAATAAATCAATTAAAATTGTGTACAACAGCAACATTGTTCTTGTTGCTTTTGTTGTTGTTGTTGTCGTCTTCTGGTTTTTATCTACAAAATTGATAATCGTTTGCATTAAGTGAAACAATTTTATTAATGAATTTGCCTACATATTGCTGTGATTTGCTCTCAAATAAAATAAAAAAAATAATAATGCTGCAACTTAAGCTTATCGAGTACTTATAGTAGCTGTCTATCAAATATTATTTTCAATATATGCAAGCAGCAGCAGCAGCAGCAACAGCTTTCAATTTATTTCATTGAGCGATTTATTTTGCTGCTGCTACGTCTGTTGTTGATTTGTCTTCTTTTGTAAAAATCTTCTTGAATCGTTTGTCCGTCAGTCATGCACTTCATTTTCATGCGCGAGTGAAAATCTGTTTTTTTGTTGCTATTTTTGCTTATCTGACAGACAGTCGTAATGAAGCGGCAAGTCTGTGGGTCATAGTCACTTTGTTGCTGCTTTTGCTGCTGTTGCCTCAAATTTAAGCGCATTTTAAATATTGACAGCTATTTGCCAATTGCTTCATCTACATCATTTCCAGCAGCATTCATCTTTATCTTTATCATTATTACGCTAAGATGAGCAACGCCAGCTGCTGCTCTTGCTGCTCTTTCTGCTGTTGCTGTTCTTCTACTTCTGTTTCTACTCTTCTGGGAGTCCAGTCTATTCGTATTCAACGCAGCGTGTTCATAATTTGCTGCAACGTATTTCGAAAACAATTTTTTTTTTTTGTAGCTGTTTCCTTTTGTACACTTTTTTTTTACCCAATAAGAAAATTGCTCATATTTTTTTTTGTGTTAGCAATGCTTAAGCTATGACCAAAAACAATTTAGTTGTTGTCCTGGCAACAGCTGTAGCATCTTAGATCTCTATCTACTCGTGTATGTCTTTAAAGCTGTATTTCTATCTTCAGCAGTTTAGCAGATTTTCAATATATGCTGCTTAGAATTATAGTTCTTTTTGGTATTTTAAATATTTCTTTGTATGTTATTGCAACTATCGACTCATATTTTTATATATATTTCGTGCTATATAAATATAAAATAAAAATATTTTTTTGTTTTCATCTCATACACACAAAATTTGCTGCTTATCCTTTAATATTTCCTTTTTATTTTTTAGTTTTTTTGTCTATTTTTCCAACTTTCATCCGATTTTATATGCATCTTTCATTTTTAGTAGTTTTTCTGTTTCTTATTTAAGTTCATACAAGTAGGTACATATGTACATACTACTTACAGTTTAGTATTTGCTGTCTGTCATAAATTGGCAAAAAGCAGCACAAGTGTTTTCGAATTGTATATGCAAATAAAATTTAAACAGTTTGACATTTTTGTTTAAGTTTTACATGACAACTGTAACTGAGTTTTGCACGTAGTAGTAGTGGTAGTGGAAGTAGTAGTTGCATACTATATGAAGCTGTAAGTTTACTTGTCTTTTATCTCAAAAAAGTATTTGCAATACATGCAGACAAGTCATGAATTGCATTTGTGAACTATAGTGGAAATAACTATAAAAGCAAGTTTATTTTTAAAATAAGTTTTGTGTGTACCTTAACAGCAAAATAAACAGAATATTGTTGTTTATTTTGTATTGTGACATAGTTTTTAGTATTTTCATAGTTAAAATATGCAAAGAAACTTACTAGCAAAAGTAGAAACTAGATTAGCAAAAGTAGTTGACTCGTTACACTCAGTAGCTATTGTTAAATTTGGTATTTTTAAAACGCCGTTTGCTAATTTTTGTTGAAAGATGCATGTACAAGCATTTTGGAGCTATTATGAGGTATGTAACGAATTATGCAAAGCGGTTACTTTAGCAAATTAGGCACTTTGCAAGTCTCTTTTATATATGCAGTGGCGCTATTGTTAGTTTTTCTGTTAAAATCACTAAATTGTGTTATCTGACAATTCAACTGCAACTAATTAAGTAGCAAAATATCTAAATAAATAGATCAAAAAAGTTGTGTATATAAAACTACCCTCCTTATAATAAAGCACATACATATCCTCCTTAATTAATAACCAATTTCTCGTTAAAAGAGCAACAATAAATGTTAAAAATAAGTAACTACTAATTGAAACTTATTTATAATGACTAGACACATTAATTTGCTGTTTAACAAGATCACATAGACTTGAAAAAGGTCGTTACATACTATACGAGATTTAAGGCTTGACGTCTAGAAACTGTTTATAAACTGACTGACTGACTGACTGACTGACGAATGAGTAACTGAGTTAATGAGTGAATAAATGACATGCTACTAGCTTTGCTTGGATGTCGCTTGAGTGGGTGTCCAATTGGCTTAAATGGCGACACTGGGCGTTACACTTAACTAACACTTTATGGCTGTAAAAATGTCTATAATTTGAATGCCTTGCATTGTATATGCCTTTGTCTGTGTAGTCAGTTAGCGACTATATTGGCTAGAAGGGAAGCTAGTTGACAGCAGTTGTAGTGAATTATAATCAAAGGACATGCCACGATAATGGCGCGTTTAGCATACATTAAAATACTAATTTCAGGCACAGACTGCTTCTACGAACGAACGAACGAACGAGCGAGCGTTCGCGGCTACTGCTAGTGGTAATGAAAAGAAAGAAAAATATAGACAAAGGCGCACATCTAAAGCAAACGCAAGGCGTGGCAATGGGCGCCTCAATGCTATGTACAGTATAAGATGTGTTCTTAATGGAGTTACAGAGAGAGACAGTGGAACAGTGGGTGGTATACTACTAATTACATGAAGTTAGCTAACGAAAAGCGCAGCATAATATAAGAATATTTGCATGAATAGAGCATTCATGCTTTGCCGTTTATCTCTATGGCAGTGACTCTATTCAGTGGCAGTGTAGCAGCAGTATGAATATAATGGCGATCCATACTTGGCCCAGGGCATGCTCTTTTGAGGCGTGCCACGCAAAATAAAGTCAAATTGTAATTAAAAAACGCGCATAGAATTTATGAAACGTAACATGAAGCAATGTAACGTAACGCGAAGCACTTATGCAAGTAGTTACTTTCGAATACACTACACTCATTATGTAAAATTGGCTACTTGAATTTTGTGACAATTCCTAATTTAAAAGATACAAGAGAAATCAAGATCAATTGACTACCTTTCGAAATATGCTTAAATTATAACTGAAAATGTTAATTTAATACTTTAATGTATCAAACTGATTCTGAAGTGCACATAAGCTTCGCATTGACCAAAACTATTCTTAATTTAATGGCAAAAAAATTCTAATTTTATGTGCGCATAGTTAATTTTTACTTTACTGCTTTGTGTTTTTGTTAGATTCTTTTTTTTTTGGCTTACAAAAAGAATTTCAAAATAGATGAGAAAAAAAATGCACATTAATATAATTATAGTCCAAGCGAAGCTGTTTGATAAACGACTTCTGCCAGTTTGGCGTTGTTGCGGCTTGCTGGCAAGCGTATAAAGTCGTTATCATGCTGCTGCTGCTGTTACTGCCTTTCATCTTTTCGTCTTTATGCCGCATGCTGTGCATTTAAACGCTCGTTATCCTTTCGGCAGCACGCTGTGTGAACGCTACAGGATGTGTATATGCGTGTGTGTGTGGGTGCGTATGTGCTCATGTGTGACGTTTTTTAAGTGCTACAGTATACATTTTTTTTGAGCAATGTCCGGCTGATATAACGTATGCTTTAAATATCTACAAAAGCTTGAGTACTCTGTTGGCTCGTTAAAGAATAAAAAAAAATTGTATGTTTGAAATTTATTAGCAGAAATTATTATTATGCTGCTGCTGCTCTTTACTCTTTGTATTGCATAAGCTGCTTCCGCTTTCATTTAAAATGGCGCTTAAGGTCTTTACTATTTTTTTTTTTGAATTGTTTGCTTTATTTTGCTTACTCGCATTTTAAGCGCGCATTTATGCAAAGTAATATGAAATTATTTATTGTACTTTTTTTATTCCAAAGTACTTCTTTATATTTCTGCGCTGCACATAAATTGCGTGTAAATAATTCAAATGGAACGAGGAACCATAGAGCGAAATTCAACGGAAATTATTGCAGCCATTATGACATGCAATCAACTAATTGATTAGTATGCAGTAGAAGGAGCGAACAGCGAGGGTTGCTTTGTTAAAAGTGTGAAG
The DNA here is from genome assembly GCA_018903435.1 of Leucophenga varia. Taxonomy (NCBI): domain Eukaryota; kingdom Metazoa; phylum Arthropoda; class Insecta; order Diptera; family Drosophilidae; genus Leucophenga; species Leucophenga varia. The sequence goes on along the minus strand of JAEIFJ010000493.1, from coordinate 846,717 downwards.
AAAAGCGCATTAAAAAGATATTCTGTATTTCTTTTAATATTCCAAAATGTGTAAACTTGTGGAGCTTCATATACCAGAAATATTACCTAAGAATCATGCAAATCACCCCACTTTAATACACATGCCGCCCCTTAAGATATGCAATATAAGTTGAATTATATATTTGTTTTATTGAACAACGCCTTTTGGTATGCTACAAAAAATAATTCATTTCGACCAATTTGAAACATAATACATGCTAAAATATTTTGGTATAGTAAACCACCCCACTTTCTTTCTGAGTAGATACAAAAAATATATATTTTAGACAATTTTATATCATTTTTGACTGCCACATGAAAGCGCATAAAACGCGTAGGATTTTGCCATTAAACTCAAAACAGCAACAGCAATTTTCATCGAAATGCAAAAGATAGCAACACAAGTTCTTGATTTTTATACCTGCCCCAAAAAAAAAAAAAAAAAAAAAAGGATAATGCGCACAAAAAAAAAAAACTCAAGCTATTTTGTTGCCACTTTGCTGCTGCTTCTTTTTCGCAATTTTATTCATTTTGTTTTGCCTAAAGTGTAGATTTCTTTGCAACAATGTTGCTTTTCTTATTGTTGTTTTTGTTGTTGTTGTTGTACTTATGAAGGCATTAAACTTTCTTCATTTCAGTTGTTGCTCGTATTTCATTGTCGTCTTCTTATTATTATATTTTTTTTCTTCGTTATTATTCTTTTCATTTTTTTTTGTTGCCTACATCAGAGCGCGCACTTTGAAGCTACTTCTAACCTTATTACCGCCTTAACCCGATATACATAAGTAGTGAAGCGTGAGTGTGGCCCAAAAGGCAGACACATGAAAATGACAATAAAGTGTATGAACGACGAAATGTTATGAAATTTTAACACTTACACCAGGAATTCATAATACAACTTCTCCTCTGCCTTTTAAGACTGCTTCAGGTTAGCATTGTTGTGGTACTTAAAAAATATAAAATACGCAATGAGTGTGTAGTGTGAGGCATAAGCATTTATGAAATCAGACACTTCAACGGCTTCATTCGATAAAAGGCATAAAGCGCAGAACAACAGAAAGGCTGTACGCGTTGCTCTGACACTTGGCAATTGTTGGTAAATGAGTTTTGGTTAGAAAGAAAAACAAGTAAATACATGTATATGGGAAAGGGTTTTAGGGGTTCAAAGTTTGTGCTTCAAGAGTTAAGGCGTTGTCATACATTGGGGTTTCATTTATGTCGTTGGCCTTAGTTTTTTCTCTCATTTTTTTTATTCTATTTTCTCGCAGGCGCTTTGTTGATTGTTGTCGTTTTTTTTTTTTGTCTACTTTATTCTACTTGGTGTATTTAGTTGTTTGTTATCCTTGCTGCTATTTCTTTACTTAATTTTTTTTTTTCTAATAACATTCTTCTTTGTTGTTGTTGTCATCGTCCACGTCGCCAGCTTCCTTCAGGGACTTTAACTACTCTTCTTGTGCTGTTAACTTGTCGCTGTGTTGTTCCCTATTTTTTCCTTTGTTTTTCTTTTTTTTTTTTTACTATTCATGTGTGATTTTGTTTTAGCTTTTGTTTATATAATAATATTTTGCTTTGTTTTCATACTCTACGCACTTTGTGTATAGCATTTTAATTTTGATAAACAGTTTGTAACGCAGTGTTCGTCTGTCCCTCTGTCCGCCTGTCTCTACTCATTCTACAGATATTTTTTTTATAATTTGGTGTAAGCTTGGGCAGAAAAGAAATAAAGCTTAAGAAGCTTGTCAACACATTTGTCAGTCTGTATACATTTCTTATATTAACAACGAAATAATACAAATACAAATGTACAAATCTGTGCAGTGTATCAAAGTTGCGTTTTAACAATTTCTCTTGTTTTTCTTCATTTTTATTTTATACTACTGAACGCGCCTAAAGTGTTGATGTGTATGAAGAAAAAAAAAACACAAGCAAAAGAAAACCTCACTGAAAATAAAGAAAAACATGCAGAAAATAACGACATTTCATATCTGAATGCATGAAAGCCAAGTCAAGCGGCGCCTGTAAAGCATAGTATTACTCCTATAGAACACACACACACACATACATACATACATCTGCATATATAGAAATTTATATGTTTTTATCAAAACGTACGTTTATATGTGTCTGTTTGCTGTCTGTTTATGTTGCCGCAGGTTAAAATGTGCGTTTTACAAATGAAATGTATGAAATTTTTATGAAAAGCCTTAGCCTCAGACCAGGCAGACATAAAAGCAGTCGTTGAATAGAAAAGGCAAAATGTCATTAGAGTTTTGGCAAAAAAAAAAAAAAAAAAAAAAAAAACAATCACACGGTGATCTGTACTTTTTTTTGAAATGTTAGCAACATTTAAAGATATTTTCTTCACATTTATGGTAAGCAGACTGAATAATGTTTTTTTTGTTAAAGCTTTAAATAAAAATAGATTTTACCGACTATTTTCTTGACCAAGTTGTTCGAAAATTTGTAAGATATCACTTTGAAAATTACATAAAATTTTGCTAAACTGACAATGGCTCAAGCTGTGAAAGGTTCTTTATGGAAGTAGCCTGTCCGTCTGTCCGTATTTTTTTTAGTTGATGTACTTAAAATTTTTTTTTTTAAATATTAAATCTAACCCTTAGTGCAAATATTAAAATTTATAAAAATTCATTTCAGCGTAATAACTTTTTTTAAAGCACTATCACTTCAATAGTTTGTTCGTCTGTCCGTCAGTTTTATATTGTAGAGTTTCAAGGCATCGGTTGGAGTTTAATTATTTTTTATTTTTAAAATTTACAAGCAATTTGTCATATAAAAGCTATTATATTTATTTGGCCTCAGCCTTCCTTGTTTTTTTTTTAAGTTTCAAATTGACTTAAAAAAAAATTGAAGGTAAAACGTGATTGTAAATTTTTTTTTTCCTAAGTTTATACTTGAATTGGCTAATGTCATTCAAAATATAATTACCATTTCAACAATTTTTGTCTAAAACATTAAAATAAAACTGTCGAAGACTTTCCATTTTTTTAACAAAGAAAAATAGACGAGTTGTTAAACCGATTATTTCTTTCTAACATGAGCGACAATTTTAAAATAAAGTCAAAGAAGTCACTTGCAACATTTAAAAAAAAAAAAAAAAAAATGCAACATCAAACTGCTGCAAAAAAAAACACCAAAAGAAACATAGAAAAAATGCAACAGCAGCAAAAGCAGTTGTCGACTTTGTACTTCAATGAACAATTATTGCTGAGAATATAGTTACCAAGCCTTAAGTACTGCACTACCTCTTACCACACTTACCTATGCTAGCAACATACTTAAAGCAACAGCTTCTGCAGTTGAAGTTGAAATTTTGTTGCAGGTGTAAGTGAAACACTAAGAAAAGAAAAGAAAAAACGTGAATTATAACAACATATTTAGCTCTTGAAGCAACATTTAAACAAAAAAAAAAAAAAAAAAATAATAATAGATGGAATGTGTAGTAAAATAAAAAAAATGTATGTAACAGAAATTATAAGTATAGAAGCAACAAAATCAACAAGGACAATATTAAATGAACGTGGTAAAGTTGAAGCAAAACTTGAATGGAGAAAAAAATTCGAGAAATGTAATAATAACACAACTCAGACAAATGAATTTTTATACACAAACAGTTACTAACATCCAAAGTCATACTCGCGTACATATGTGAATATGTGCATCTATGTGTATGTATGTATAAGTTGATAAACATATCTTCTATATACATATATGTACGAGTAAACATAGTTATGTACATTTACATATGTGTATGCAAGTACATATTTTGTAATCGAGCGCAACGCCATTTCACACATTTATGTGCATACGAGGGATGTGTAATAAGAATGCGAGATGTGAAAAGAGTTGTTTGAGTACAAAATAGAAAAAATATTTAAGTAAAGCGAAAGTAAAAGAGGAAGAAATGCAACACTGTGCATTATGTGACTTTGAGGTTCAATGGACAGACGGACATTTGGGCAGAAGGACATAGGGACAGACGGACACTTGGACAGACGGAGATATGGACAGACAGAGATATGGACATATGGACGGATATATGGACAGACTCACATTTGAACAAACGAACATTTTAACAGACGGATATATGGACAGAAGGTCTCGACGGACAGAGGAACAGACGAGCCAATGGGCAGATGAAAAAAAGGAAAATATCTAAATGCTCACTATACCAATGCTAATCGAAACTAATCAATCCACTCTCGTGTTTACTCGCTGTCAGCTTTTATAATTGTACGGCATGCGCTGTAAACTGAAGCAAATAGATGAAAAAAATTATAAAAATATAAAAAATAAAAAAAAAAAAAAGCACAAATTATATTTGTATGCAAACATGTATTTCTTTCTTGTTTTCCTACTTTCTTTATTTTACCGGCGCGCTTGTTGCTGCTGTTTTATATACAATATTATTTTTCGTTATTATACAAAGTAAATATGCGGCAAACACACACAGGAAACACACATACTATACACACACGAACAGCTATAAAATATAAAAACACTTTTATACTTAGACAAGCAACAGTCATTGTCACTGCTGCATAGCGTTGAAGAAGGCAGCATAGAGTTATGTAATGTGAAATACTACAAAAAAAAAAAAAAAAAAAACAAAACATAAAATGTGCAGCATACGCATACGCCATGTTGTATTCAGTGAAGCATAAGCAACGCACAAAAGTAGGCAATATGTTTTTGTTTATTTATTTTGTTGTGTTTGCACACGCATGTGTGTGTGTTTGTGTAACCACAAAATGCCAAATGTGGCCTGTCTAACTTAGTAGCAGCTCATGTCACTGATACAACAGAACACTACACCCACCAAAACCATCCAACTCCCTCATACCACGTCAACACCTTTTTGTGCAGACATAATTTACGCATTGTACAAGACTCATTAATGTACGCATATGACGACTTGTTTTCTTGCTACACCCACACACACACAAACACTTTATTCCGGTTTCCGTTATATTTTCACTTGTTTTACGGTGTCTCATTTCCGTTTTATAATTTAGTCACTTTTGTAAGTAATTTTGTCACTAACCTTTTTTTTTTTTTGTTATTTAAGGACTTGTTTAAGTGAATATCTTATAACTATGCTCAATTTTAAAAGACTTAAAATAATTTTATAACTTAAAACGTCTTTAATTTCTAGTTGCTATTTTTTTTTAAATTTAATTTATTTAGTTTACTAATTTAAAAATTAGTCATTTGTTTATTGCTATATAATAATATATTTATTTTTTTTATTATGCTGTCATGTTCATTTAATTTGTTTTTATTTATATTAGCGCGTTCCGCTTTAATTGTGTAAAACAATTTATATATAAAAATAAAAAAAATAAATAAAATTATGTTTAATTAATGACAATTTGTTATGGAATATTTATGACAAATTTATGCTATCATATAATTATTTATTGATTCATTGTTTTTATATTGTTATTGTCATTGTAATTATCTTTATTTTGTGTGTTTTGTTTCGCATTGTTATAGCCTACCGCTCGCTTACTTTCTCTCTCTTGCTTTTACGCTGTCTGCATGACAACAAAAATAAAATGAAAAATTTAATGTCATTGCAATAATTTTATTCGCTTTGAAGGGATAATCGATATTTATTTGGAACAGTAGACACTTTGCACAATTAAAAAAAAAAATTCTTGTAAAATGAGATAGCGTAAAGCATGCAGAGTAATAAACAACTTACATAGCGACCGAGAAGTTAACTAGTAAATAGCTCGTTAGGTCGTTTCATTTAAATATTTTTTTGTTAAATTTTAATTTTATTAGATGTCGTTGTTATTTCTATGTGCCCATTTCCAATCCATCGCATTTCCTGGATGGTTGTAATATCAGCCCTAAATTAGTAAGAGTGTCAATCAGTTCTTTAGTTGCACCATCTCTATTAAGGGATCGGACGTTCCAGGTGCGTATTCTTAGATAGTGTTCCTTAAATCTTTTCCGGGGTTTGTTAGCATGAGTAGCAGATTCAACGGTAGTTAATGCCTCCAGAATCCATGCCCCTGCCGCGGAGTTCACCACAAGTGGATTTTCACTTCTGTGTTGGCCATCTGGAGTAGTTTCAAGGTGACCATTAAATTTAATTTTAATTAAATTTATTTCAACGATTTTAATTTTAAAATGCAAGCCAGCTACGTATCTTTTAATAAACGAAAATTTTAATGTAATTTATTAAGTTATAAATTAAGTTAAATCTATGTATAATTCAAAATGAAAGCCTAAATATAAAAACAAATTGTTCAAAAGAAATGAACAAAGCTAAAATTGGCACACATTAAAATGATAGCAAAATGTGTAGGGGAAAAATGTAAAAGAAATGACCTGCAGCAGAAAATTACTAACAAAGAAAAACTTAACGCCTACAAAATACACGCAATGTAATAAAATTTATAAAAAAAAAAGGAAAGAATAGCATTGAAACCAAAATTTTGTTCAAAGCCCAAAAGTCCGAAAGCAAGAACACACAGCAATGCAAACCAATGGTCAAACACAAATACCCCATGTATGGTATGTACAAACACACACGCACCTTGGGGAAAAAACTGAAAGAAAGGAGCCAACGAGCGAATTAATTAAATAAAAAAAAAAAAAAAAAAAATTGATAGGTAAACTGAGAAGTTAAATAGAAATGGTAACCAGAATAAAAGCAAAAAAAAAAAAAAAAAAAATAGAAATGGAAACCAACAAGTCAAACTTGAAATTGAATAAAGTGAAACGGAAATAGACTGCCAGAAAATAAAGGACAACAATGCAAAGATAAGCAGCCACAAGCAGAACAAAAGAACGATCACAAAAAAAAAAAAGAAGAAAGTTGGAAGTAAAACAGAAAGCATGAAAGTTTTAGTCATGTAAAACAATGCGCTGCGATAATTGAAGTGTGGCATCAGACACACTCACACACACACATGCCGTACTAAAAGTCAAAGCAAAAATAATCTAGTTGGGCGTTATTTAAAAGTCACACGCGGATATGTCCAGCAGCGTCTCGGGCATCTAATTTCAACTGCAAGCAGCATGAAAGGTGAAAGGTAGCATTGGCAGGCAACATTGTGGCAGCGTCAATGACAACCAAGTCAAAGACAAAGTCGAAGAAAAGTCGTAAGAGACAAAGTGAAAAGTCGTAAGAAGTCATTCATGGACAACGCTCCCACATGATTAGGGTTTGTGCTGCATTTATTAAATACAATTAGTCAAAGTAAACGAGTATTTTTCGGAGTTGACTCACAAAAAGACTCATGGGAGTCATGTAATATAAACCAGCACAATTTTTGTACTCTTTTCATTCTTTTGCTTTTAATATATTATCATTTTCTTTCACTATATTACTTTGTGCTCCTTGGTTACTTGAAATTGAAGTTGCGTTTCGACGCGACATTTGAACTGTGTCTGTGAACAAAGTTCAAATTGGAAATTTATATTTTTTTGGCTTTTGTGTGTGGATGAGGGTGGCTGATGGCTATTTTCATTTTCAAAGTAGTTAATATGTGCAAATTGTGTTTTATAATGGGAATATATTGTAGTTGTTTTTTTTTTTCAATGCTTGAAACCTTTTAAACTGCATTACACTTCAGTTCACACCCAATTGCAAAATAAGCTAAAAGAAATATTTATTTTTTATACCGGAAAAAAAATAAACTTGATGCTTTAGTGATACTCGAAAAAGTTGATTTTCAACGTTTTACGAAAATATTTTCATAAGCGAAAAAGCGGATTTTTTTTCTTTCTTTTTACAAATTTTCATTGTTTTTGTTGTTGAACAACAACTCTAATTGAAAACCACTCAATCAACAAAGCATATAGAGCGTTGTGCCACTCAATACACTTCACTACACCCTACACTCTTTTTGTTCGACAACGAATGCAAACGAAATTCATTTCAGTGGCAAACTAAAACATATCGAATGGAATTGCAACAACAACAAAATCAAATCAAAGAGTAGGCGAGGAAGTGCAACAAACTAAAATAGCAGCCGCTTTGCTTACAACAAAATTTATTGACGACGAGATAAGCTTTAGCTGTGAAATAAAATGAAAAATGAATTGTTACGAGAGTTGTTTGTATAGTAAAAATTTTTAAATTTCTTTGAAAGAAAACAGCTTTTACTTAACGGACAGACGGACAAACTATTGGACAAACGGACATATAAGCGGACAGACGGACAAACAAGTAAACCAACGAATATTTATTTAGATTTACTTAACATATAACACATTGCAACAAATCTTCAAACCACCCTCGCAATATGAAAACTATAGTCAAGCAATACATAACACAACGATTTATCAAATCGAAAATCAACTTAAACTAAAATCAAAGCGCATAAAAATCAAAATTGAAACCAAATCCGAATTAAAAAAAATATTCAACAAATAGAAAAAAACAACAAAAAAAATTATCCAAAAACCAAAAGAGCAATAAAAGTGCCCAAAAGTGTTGTTAACAGATCTCTGATATCAATGATATGCTAAAAGCATATTGTAAAAACCAAAATCTTGAAGTAAGCAAAAATATTCAGCAGCAAAGCAGCTGTTGTATCCGAAGAAATCATCGAAGACAAAACCAGTTGGCAACTAAGTAGCAGCTAAGATTCATGCGGTAAGAGTAAGGTTCATGCGGTTATCGCTTAATCGCAACGCAAGTCAGTCCGTCCATCTGTCCATCTGCCTATTGCCAAGAATATGCTTGAAAATGCTTTGTCTTGCTTGTCGCTTTCTGCTATTCGCATGCACAATCATTTTTCAATAAACAAACAATTTCATGGCACTTCGAACAGCAATCGAGCAAAGCCGCAGCCATAGCAGTCAATGAGATGAGATATAGGATAACATTTGCGTTGTATCCGCGCGCGCTCTTTGGCTATAAATCGGAACTAAGCCTCAATAAACAAAAGACGCAATTTCTTGCTGCACAACTTTAGATATTTTGTCTTAAGTTAAAATATCTGAGTTACTTATACAATAGCTTAAGGGCAATTGCCACTGAGTTTGAGTTTTGTTTATCTTGTTTTATTTTTATGTTTATTGATTATTAATTAATTTAAATTTATCTGTCGCACTTTAAGCTTTTGTGTCTTTCAGATACAAAACAATCTTTAAATGCGCTTCCATGAGAAAAAAATAAAAAAAAAAAAAAAAAACTTAAAAGTTTAATTTAACAATTGCAAAAGTTTAATTAGTGCAATAGCGCCTGAGGATATGCAAAGATACACACACACACACACAAACACAGAATAAATGAAGCAAAAGAAAGCGTAGCTGCAATAAAAAAGAGAAAAGCATGAAGTGCAGTAAAAAATATACAAATGAAAAATTAAACAATTTTCTTTAGATTGCTAAATGAAAGAAAGAAAAAGGCATTTGAGATAGAGGGAGAGAGAGAGAGAGAGAGTGAGATGCTGCAAGTTAGTTAGAAAAAAAGTGATAGAAAAGCAAGCAAGTTAAAACGAATTGCTAAATTTAACTGAAGCATTTATTTTGCAAAGCACTAAATTATTTGTGTTGAACTTGTCTAAAAAAAGTCAAGCAAAAGAAGAACAAACAAAAGCATTATGCAAAACTAGCAATAAAATATAGTATACTGTCTTATATATGCACAAGAAAAGGGCAGAGTACCCGGCATTGTAAGGATATTTTTTAGAGATTTGGAAAAATAATTGCTGAGAATATTTTAAAAAGTCGCCTATGGTTGGTATTTTATTTATTGAATAATAATTAAAAAAGAACTTCAAAGAACTAATTTTTATAAACTGTGGACAGACGGAGGGACGTACGGTGAACTGGCCAATAAATGAACTAAAAACAAAAATTGAGTGATTGATTTTCTCGAGTTAATCAAGAATATTTGCACAAGCTTTATATATAATTTTTTAATGTAGAAACGAGAAAGGATTTTCTCAATGCAGTAGCAAAAGCAAAAGGCAATATAAGAATGTTAAGTTTATAAGTTTAGCCGTTATCAAACTATAAAAATCAGTATAATTACAAGCATAAAATCACAACGATCAACGCCAGGCTTTATCATCAAAATCAACCAGAAGAGCGAATGCTTATTTCGCTTGGCAGGCTGACAAGAAGATGCCGCCAAAGCAATGAAATTATTTGTAGTAGATGCAACCACATTAAAATGTACAAACTACAACTAAAAAAAAAAAGAAAAGAATTTATAAAAAGGGCAAACGCACATAAACTACTTATGTATAGCGCCAAAAAGTATGCAACGTAGCAGCCGCGTCTCATTGTTTGCAACTTCATTTACTTAGTTAGACAGACAGACAGACACGAATGCAGGCTGCATAATATTTGCATCTCTTTTACACCGCTCACAAACATCTTTGAGCTCATTTGCAACGTAAGCTCTTTTAATTTTCAGCTTGCATGCACAAAAACTATGCAATATGTTTTTCAGTAGCAGAAGTAGTAGTTTTCGGTTAGTTTTCTTTACTCTAGAAACAAAACTTATGCATGCATAACGTATGCAAACCAAGCATAAAACATAGACAGAGAGAGAGAGAGAGAGAAATGAGACAGACGAAAAACGACTTTTGATGAGTTACGAATATTCAAAAGATAGAAACTCTCATACTTAGGTAGTATATAAATTTAATGCACCATTAGCAAAAATAAAAAAAAAAGTTAATGCCACAGCATATCAAAAGGACTAAAGGCTAATGTTTAAATTAAAATTTATTTTGTTGTTGCTAAATGCACAAAGGAACAAAGCTGTAGTAACACACTTTACTAATTGCTGCACATGTTGTACTCGTACTTACTAACTAATTAAAGTAATCAACTAAAATAGCAACTAATGAAGCCTGCCGCCACACATGCTTCAATTTTAGATTAGGCAAAAATAAAATAGGGGAAAAAAACTGACTGAGAACTAAGCCCAAACGATTTACAACAACAATGACGACGACGCTGATATCTGACCTTTGCAAATGTTACTAATTGCAAATAAATTAAGCAGCAACGTTCGAAGTATGAGCGAATGAATTGAAGCGCTTAGAAAAAATAGAATAAGCAGCAGCAACAAATTAAACCGCACTAAAGCCTAAAAGAGAAATAATTATTTTGTGCTTAAATACGCAAAAATACTCAAAGAATTTTTTTTTTTGTTTAGTTTTGGCCAAGTCAAATCGAGTTGAATGAAACTTTTTCGGTAAACTTTTGCTGCGTGCCTAAAAGCAGACAAACAAACAAAACAACATAAGTGAAAGCTAGGCAAAAAAGTAAACGTACACGCGCACGCCTTTACTATATACGATGTCATAGTAAAATAAGAAAAAAAAAAAAACATTAAGGAAAGAACTTAACGCGCATAAAAATCAATTCGACAAACAATGAAACGAGTTGCGGAAACTATAACTTACTCAGGGGCGCGTGTATGTCTTATGGGTGCTTTGTGGTATATGTGTATAAAAGAAAGTACCTTCTCATGTGTAGTGGAGTGAAGTGGTGGTTATGGAACGCGTACAATGAATACAAATTGCTGCGTAAATAAACAACATCTTAATAAAGCGCAAATTACTGACGCCGTATAAATAAATAGACGCATTAAGTGGTTAGTTTGAAAAGAATTTCATGAGTTAAGGAATTGTTATTAATTGAATTTATAATAATAAATGATCATTAAACAAATAAATATATATGAGAGTCCTTCAGCTGATCTATATCGCGATAAGCCTCATAAAGTATGTTCTGGTTTCTAAGTCATTCCAATTATATGCATTTGTTTTCAACCAAATTTTGAGAATACGACTGTTTGGAAAAAGTCTAAGGCTTCATCCAAAGAACGTCGATTAATACGGGAAATATAATTACTCAGCTTATTGGAGAAACCGATCTTTCAAATTCTCGTTTGGTTCTGGACGCTACAGCAGCTTTTTTTTCGAATTTATCGATCCTCATATAACTAAGATTCAAAATAATATATATATCCACCAAAGTCTTCTTTCAAAGCAATTGCAAAAACAACATCAAGCTACCCACGCAACTTTATTGAATATAGAAGAAACAATTAAATGAGAAACGCGCACATTGAAGCTGACAGCTGCTAATGAATATAATGCCATATTCAACCACAATGGTCAGTAAACAGACACCAGCAAGAGCAACAGCAGCAGTATTCACCTAAACAAATGCGCTGCGCCTAAAAGTAGACAAAGCCTAAGACACAACGAACTCACACTCATTGCCATATTAATAAAAATAGCGCAAATAATGAAGTAAATCATGGTTAAACACAAGATAAAATGTTAGATTCACTGAAAATTTCGCACAAAGAGAGGAGAGAGAGAGAGAGATGTGTATGGTGTGGTGTAGCAATATTAAATAGTTTAACCTTTGCTCTAGGAAACAAACGGTCGAGCCACAGTGCGCCATTTTAATATTACTCTTGGGAAATACGTTGCCGACAGTGTTGTGCTGCTGTAATTTAAACACAACAACAGCGGCATTTAGTGTTGCGAATCGATGTGTATGAAATTCTTAAGTAGTAAATATTTTTTTTTTTTTTTTTGTATCTGTTTTTCTGGAGAATTGTGATTACATGAAATAAGCAACACAGCCCAAAGGCATTGAAATCTTTTTACATACTTTTACATAGACAGTCAATTTTCTACGCTACCTTAGGCTATTTTTGCATTCGTAGTCTCGCTTTTTTATACAAATCTAAAATAAAAACATAAAATATTTTATTTTATTGAGAGCGAGAGTCCTAAGACAATTTAAGTGAAGCAACTTTTTCTTATTCTTAATATATTTTTTTTTTTTTTATGAGTAAAAGTGAAATGCTTTCTTTTATTAAACAGAAAAATTTCTGTTTGACAAACTGCTAAATGCAGTAAGCAATATTAAATTTCAACTGAAATGTAGTACAACGAGTAAAGCGTGTTTACAATGCATATAAGCTTTATCTTGCCATCTCGCTCTCTCCCGCTCGCACTCGCTTAAATTCCTCCGCCTCTAATGGAACAAAGCAAAAACGGACATCTTATGAACTTTTACAGCTCCATTATATGCAAATGTTGTAGGAAATGAAAGGAGCAAGCATTTGAATCAAGCAGCATGCAAGCAACAAGGCACAGAGGCGGGCAAACAAATATTGTTACCTCGGGCACAACTGGACATACATACACACATACATACATATTCGCATTGTAGAGTGCAATAAGGATAACAGTAGCAAAAACAACAACATTAGCACACTACGAGAAGCAGCATCAATTGCCCGAAAGCGTACAATACAATACTACAGGAAGGATTCAAGCTCATACGCATATATAGGAAGAGCATAAGAGGCGTATACATGTGTCTGAGTGTGTGTGTGTATGTGTATTTGTGTACAGATACATTTACATAAGCAAACAGCTTCTTGCATGCCACAACGAGCACAAGCAAGCACATGTGAAGCAATATTTTCTCCTCTGTACTGTATATACATACACACATATACACATATGGGGTATATGTATGTACTCTAATAAAGCAACAAGGACAGAACAGTAGCAAATGCAGCAGCTAAAGTTGTAACGGAAACGGATATTGAGCTGCACTGAAATGGCTTTCACGAAATGGCAGCTGAGCAAGTATAAAGAAAAGCGTTATTACATGCGTTCAAGTCAAGGCGAATGTTCATGAATGTCCTGTGCCCAATGTTTGCACTACACATACACGTATGGCTAGAACCTATGCTTATAAGTATTTGGCTATGCATTACCATTGTGCTCGATGCTATTACAGGCGCACACATGCAAACAAAATAAACAGCTTTAAAATATCCTTTACCGTGCCAAGAAAAGCGCAACAGTTGTGTGCTACAATAATAAATAGTGCCCACAAGGACCTTTTCAAATATTAAACATACTTAAATTTTCCGCAAACACAAAGACACACACATATACGTAAAGCGTTGGCAAAAGTATTTAAAGTTTAATTGCTGCCGCGCCTAAAGCTAGGCAAAATTTATTTTATTTTATTTTCTTTGTATTTTGCTTCTTTTTTTTTATTTTTATAGCAAAGTGCCAAACTATTTCATTTGTTGGAAAATCAAATTCATAGAAATTCAAATGAAATAAAATTTTGCTTTCGCTTGATTTCTATAATCAAATGCCGCAATAATGGAAGAAGTAGAATAAATTCCTAATGGTAATAAGCATAATCAAATCAGACGTCAATGTGAAAGTTTTACAAATGAAAAAGTTTGCGTTGTCGTGCAGCATTAGTCGTGGTATTATCATCATCGAGTCATCATCAACATGAATGTCAACAGTACGAGTAGAGTAAAAAGTTTAAGCACACACATTATCATAGGCATAATCAAGCGTCTAAATATGACGAAAGGACTTTACTATACTTAGTTTGCTTTCGATAGACTTTTTTTTCCACTTTTCTTACTTTCCGTTTTTTTTGTCATGCTGCAAATTTAATCACTTAACTCTGGCAAAAACTTTTCTCTTTCTTTTTTTTTTTCATACCCTACTTTAAGTGTTTAAAAATTGAGTATTTGAAAATTTTCGATAACTTTGAAAAAGTTCAAATCTATAATAGCTGGATCCATTCGCATAAAACGTTCTACTATGAAGTTTCAATTGGCAAAGTGGCAAAATAATGTTGTCTTGAAGAGATACAAAATAAAAAGCTACATTATTTTCTTCCAGAATAGAACTTTCTCTATTTCTTTATTCTAGAATATCTCACTAAACCTTTTCTACACAAATTTTTGCAGTGTATAAAATCTTCAATTTAATCAAATTAAATGCTTTTAACTTCTTGGATACTTCAACTTGAGTGTAACACCACAAACCAATCGAATAACAATCAAGCCAACCCTAAAGTTCTTGACTATGGCAAAGTGTGTGTATAAAACAAAAGCAAAAAAAAAAAAAAATGAAAAGATAAAAAGTAAACTAAAAGTAACAGCATGAGAAATTGATTTTTCACTTGGCAGAGGTCGCACAAGAGGCATATTAATTCTTTTTTGTGTCTGTGCAACGCGTTGACACACAATGTGCGCTCCTTGTTGGGAAAAGTGTGTGTGTGGCTGGCAAAATGACAAAGTTACTTAAATTACAGCGCAAAACTTTTTGCACGGCATACGTACACACACACACACAAACATACTTTGACACTATTTTCTTAAGTTTTTTTTTTATTGTATACACACACAAGCACATACATCTAAATTTACGCGCATATCCTGTGACAACGCATTGTGCTGCTTGATGCTGGGTAAACAGAATTAATGAGTCCCTTTTTTTTGTTTTTTTTTTTTTTTTCAACAAGAAGTTAGTTGCACGCAATAAGAAAAGAAAATCGAAAGTTTATTTTTCTTTTTATTAAGCTAAAAGTTCTCTCTTATACCGCAACAAACAAAAAACAACAACTACCAATATAATAGAAGCGCCTGTAGCTATGCAACATTATATTTTATAAAATATAAAAGAAGTGAATATTGCGTATACGCCAACGATTTTTGCTTGCTTTTACTAGTTGCAGTCATTAATGTCTTGGCTGTTGTTGCTGTTGCTGTTGCTGTTCTTTTGTTGCCAACTTGTCGCACTAAAGTTGGTTTAAAATATATAAAGTTTACACACACACATACACACATGCATGTGCGTATGTGCCTAGATAGATACACTACTTTAGGCTGACTTTTGTGTATTCTTGTTATATATAAACTGATTTTACACAACACAATGTCGTCGTCTATAACAACTTGCACAAGAACAACAACAACGATTGCTGTTGCTATTATTCTTGTTCCTCTTGCAATTTTCTGTTGCATATTCTGTGGCTTTTACCATGTCAGCGCCCAAAGCAAGTGCAAATATATCCTGTTTAATTTATAAATTATGTCAACTTTTAGTTCCGAATCACGCACACACACGTACACAAACTAATACACACACACTATTACACAACCATAATATTTCGGCATTGTATGACAATAAACCAAATATGCTGGCAACAGCAGCAGCAGCTTTTGCTGTTGATAATTATATTTTAGCAAGAAACTTTAACATGGAAAATAGCATACACACATACACATATATATTCACTTGTCTACTAATAAAGAGTTTTGAATATAAATTATATTCGCTATAATCATGCAAGTCGCTTTTTGTGTATGCAAGTCATGTCTGCAACGATTTTTTATCGCATGCGATATATTTACTTTGTGCGCATAATGTATTAAGTAATTTCAAAATGTTCTTGAAGAGTTAGTAGAAGAATTAACGTGATGGTAAGTTGATTCTTGTTCTTAGCTTTTGATGTATTTTGAAAGCAAGAAAAAAAATATTTAATTAAAATATTATTGCAGTGAAGTTTGTTTTGGAGAGATAAGAGAGTAAATCGTTTTTTTTTTTTTTTTTCAATAGTATTTATTTTTTTTTATTTAAACGAATACAAGCCATTTAGCTAATAATAGGTACGGTTTTATTGGGTTTTTGTTTATTCGCACGTCAGTTGATTAGCCGATGGTTTAGTTATACAAGGTTATGCTAAGCGTTCTTGCTCTCTCAACGTGTTTCGTACCAACATCAGTCATATTTGAAAAAACAAAAACAAAATAAGAAAATATAAATCTTCTATCTCAGTCCCAATTAAAAAAAAGAGTAAAAATTAAAATGAAAAACTAGCAAAAATAATCATTTAAATCTGCGCATATCATTTTAAGTGAATTTTCAAAAAAAAAAGAAAATATGTATACAAAACTAGAAATCCTAAAGTTGAATTTAAATTTTATAGAAAAAAAATATTTATCCATTTACCACGTAAGAGATAATTACTTTCATACTGTACACAGCTGGGCGGACGGACGGATGGATAGATTTGCTAGATCGACTCTCCTTTCAATGCTGATCAAGAAAATATATAGGTTCCTCCATATACCTGTTACAAACATATGCACAAAAGTATAATACCATTTAACTTCGGTAGAACCGAATCAATCATAATGAAAATTATAGTTTTCGTATTGAAGAAATCTGGTTCTAAAAATAGAACATCGTTTACCTATTTTGCATGTAGTCAGTTCATATTTTAGTAATATCTATTGAATGATACAAACATCAAAATCAAGAAGAAAATTTCAACGCTCTTCACAGCTTTTACACTCACTCACACTATCCAATACAACATTGCATATGCGCTAATTCAAAGATAAAACTTTTCCATACTGTTTTTTTTGTTTGTTGCTGCATTTTACATAGAATTACTTCCGCCTGTCAGAGACAACATTGCCACAATTCGTCGTTGCATGACAGCAATAACATAGCAAAAAAAAAAAAAAAAACTTACTATACAATTTTTGGCAACACTTTGCTTGAAGAGAAACTAGCAAGCTTGGCTTGTGCTACATTTTATTCACAACAATAACAAGGTATTGACTTGCTTGTGAAGTTGTGTTTTTGTAAGAGACAAGCAGGCAAGCAGGAAGACAGGCAGTTATATACTATATAGTAACGACATATATCGTATATACTATATGCATTGTATTTGTATATTCCTATCATTGTCAATATTGACAATAAACAAGCTGCCATACAATATTATTCCTTTGCAAAGTGGTTAAGAGCCACTCAAATCTAGTTGACTGCTATTTTGAGTAATGTGGTCGAGTTGAATATTTGAAATAGTCTTTGGCAAATATAAATAATATTGACTTTATTATTGAGTTTTTTTAATAATAATTAATAGCACAGCTGCACAATAATAAAGCATACAAAAGTTAAATGAGTTAAAGTTGAGTTGACTTGCAATGACCGCAGGACACTTTTGTAAATTAAATAAAAAAATTGAAAAAAAATATAAAAAGTAAAAGCAGCGCTGCTGCTTATTATTAATTAATTTGCAAAGCATGTTGTTTTTAATATTATTATTTTTATTAAGCAGCTGACACGCACTTGACCTGCACAATCGCTCATGCTGCTTTGACATTTATGCGAGTTAAAAAGAGCACTTCTGTGTGCTTAACTTTATTTTTTTAATGTAATTAAGCGTAGAGACTATCAATCATTGATCAAACTTTGTTTATTCTTCCTTTTTTATTAAGTTAAAGCTTTAAATAGCAAAACGCTTATTAATGCTTATTTCTGTTGTTTTTTTTTTTAGATTTTGCACACAGTTTACGTCTCGTCGAAGTGCGCATACCGAATTTCGTGATTAAGGGCTCAACGGCACAGCTGGAATGCCTTTACGATTTAGATGGCGAAGCGCTGTACTCAGTCAAGTGGTACAAGGATGGTAATGAGTTTTATCGCTATGTGCCGCGTGATATGCCACCGGCACAAACGTTTCTATTGCCAGGTGTTTCAGTTGATGTAAGTAGCTCAATGGTGAGTTGAAAACTTCTATACAGATACTATTTATATGTAAGTGTGTATGTATTTATGTATACAGATAGTTGCACGAGTTACACAGTTGCTAAAACTAACATTAAAGTTAAATTCAAACAAAAATTTAGGTGCTAAAACTCATAGAAAAAAAAAAAATAGAACAAAAGTTAGCTTTTTAGTTACTTATCAAGCTAAAAAAAAAAAACTATAACAAAAAAAGTTGCGCATAAAAGTAAAAATGGCAGCAAATGTGCAAAACTACATATGTATTTGTGTGCTTATGTTGTTGTTGTTTTTAGTTTTTTTTAGTAGGAAAAGTTTTACATATATACGCTTACACATGCACTTCTTAAAAGGATTTAAGGTTGAAGATTTTTTTTTTCTACTTTTGTAGATATGCACGTGAGAGTGCTTTGCATGCATGAAATAATAGTGGCTTTGGAAAACGATGTAAAAAGTTAGTTAGTTAATAATAGGTGACTACATAATACACTACAATTTATAAACTGTGGCATGCTTTCTTTGAATGAACACATTTTTAGAAAATAGTACAGCTGCAAAAATGCCGATGTTAGAAAGAAACCAAACGATGAAACGTTTCACGTTTCGACTAAAAATACAGTACTGTTAAATTAACATAAGATCTACAGTGCCATTCATAATGGAGCTGTTAGTTTAACATATAAGCTCCACACATTAACATGATTCGTGCCAATTGATATTTTTATCACAATTTCAAGAAATAGATAAAGAAATAAAATAAAATAAATAACTAATTACTTTTCGAACGAATGGTAATCGTTTGAGTGAGAACATTCGTTCTTATATGAAAAACCTTCTATTCTAAAAGGGACAGACAAAACTAAAAAAGAAAAAGAAGTGATACAACGATAGCAAATTTGTGAGAGCGTAGATTATGCTATACACTAATTTGCTCTGGCATTTTGCAATTCAGTTTGCGTTAAGCACGATTATACTTAATACAAACACATTGTGCTTGAAAAATGAACCATAAGCAACATTCTTGCTTGATTGCGTAACTGCTTAGATTAAGTTCAGTCGTTCTTATAAGCCTAACAGCATTTTCCTCTCTGTGCAGATTTAAATGGGTTTTACCTCTTAAAATAACGCCCAATTTAGTGTAGCGTATAAAATGTTGAATCTGCATAAAAACTTTTACTCCTGCTGCTCCTTCTCCTCCTACGCGTTAAATCGAGTGCAATAAATTTGCTTGAACGCGTTGCGCTTTTTTGTTTTTCATTTTGTTGAAACGTGTCTATAAAGTAAGCCCAAGGCAAAAACTACTCAACTCAACTAGAAACTCTCAATAAACTTGCTTAGCGACTACTATGTACAACTATTTAGTTCTATAGTATATCTAATGTCTGTCTGTCTGTCTGCCTGTCTGTCTGTCTATCTGACTGTACGTCTATCGGTCTGTCTATTCATTTGACTGACTTTAGCTTCAACTTTGATGTTACGCTGCCGATAAAAAAAGAGATATTTGCAAGCCACAAACTTAGTCATTGCTACCGACACGCAGACCGCTACATTTCATAGACAACATTAATGGGCGTACCACCGTATCAGAGCATCCTGCACATCCTGCTATTTTGCCTTACCTTCTTGTTCTTTCATTCATTCAGTGAAAAACACAAAACCTTTTCATTCTATCTACAACATTCTATCTTGCCATATGTGAGCGGATATTGTTTTAGCATAATCGATTTGATGCGCGTTACACGTACGCTCAGTTTGCTTTCCATGTAACGCGATAAAATCACCAAACTTTGCTTTATACTTCTTCACACAAAACAAGTTGCCCTTTTTTCTGCTTTTTTTTTTTTTTTTTCTTTGTTTTATTGCAGTTTAAAATAGTTGTATTGTGGTGGTGCGACCGCAGCGGTTTACCAGAGCAGACTCGTATATATCTGTCTACATATATTTATCGTAGATATTTTCTATATAGTAGGGGTAGATATACCATACATACCTACCTCTGTTTCTTGTAGTTTGTGTGGCAACAATAAATTAGGTTAAAACAACAACAGCAACAACAACAACTGACTGAAAAATGCGCAATAAAAGATAACAAAGTGCACTTATGCTCATAGCCTGTCTGTCTGCTCATGTTCAGCTTTAAAATGTTTTATAACTTCAAGCTGACCTTTGAAGCGGCATTGTTTAAGTTTCAAGTAGCATTTTTATAGCCAAAAAGATTTTAAATGTTGAGTTTCAATTACAAACCATTAAATTAAAGCGTAAAATTGGCAACTTTTTTTATGCAACTTTTTTAAATTTCAAAGTAAAAAAAAAGTGTATTTTCATTTTATTTTCTGTTTTATTATTTTTTTTTTTTTTAACGCCTTTTTTCATTTGTTTTTTTAATTGCAGTTGCACAACTCAAGCGATGCGATTGTAACGCTGCGCAACGTCAATCTACAATCGGCGGGTCGTTTCCGTTGTGAAGTTTCCGGTGAGGCGCCATCTTTTCAAACGGTTACAGAGCATGGCGACATGGTTGTTGTGTGTAAGTATAGCAAAAAAAAAAAAAAAACATTTAAAATAAGTAAAAGAAAAAAATGCCGCAACAAACTTAAAACTCTAATTATAAATTGTGTGGCAATCATTACAAAGCGCGCGCAAAGTGAAGCCAGAAAAAAAAAAAAAAATTTTTTTTTTTTTTTAAAAAAAAAAAAAAAAATATTTTTTTTTTTTTTTATTTTCTTTTTGTTTTTTTTTTTTTAATACTTAGCTTTCCGGCTAACAATGTCACTCAAATTGTAACTCTTGCGTTGAGTTAAATGTTTTGCACCGGTTTTTTGGTGCTGCATTTTTCCATTTCATTCTTTATTCCATTTTTGTTGTTGTTGTGTTTTTTAGTGCTGCTGCAAAGTATTTTTGTATTGTCAAAAACTTTTCGGAAATTGAATTTATTAACAAAATATACGAGTAAAAATAAAGAAAACCCAAAACTTCAACGAAATTTTCTAAATCACAATAAAATGAAATTTATTTGTATGTGTGAGTGTTTTATTTCGTCGTATAATGTTAAATTTTTTAAAGTTGAAAAGCTTTTGAGAAAAATTTTTTTTTTTTTTTTGGATTACAAATTGGATTTCAACTAAATCGTTGTGCATGAGTCATATTTTTGTATCTTATTTTTCTAAGGATTCAGTTTTAGTGAAATATTTATTATAAATTTTACAGTATTGCGCACTGTCTTGAACCATGAAGTATAGAAGAGTCCACAACTAGGAGTACCCACATGTAGAACCTTACCTTTATATTTTGGTATAATCAAAAAATGGTCATTCTATTACGGGCTAACTAAGCTAACTAATCTTTTGCAATTTCGTAAATATTAAATATATTAATAAAATAGTAATAGTATTTCTATGTCCGCTATGGACGTTAAAACCCTCGAATCGATTAGTCCCAAACTGGTTTTATTTGAAAGGCAACAATGCAAATAAATTAAAATTTTACTAAAACAATGCATAAGGCACATTCGGATCATTCATGAAGTCGATTTTCTAATTTTTCAAACAAAAAGTGTTTGTATTTTTTTTATCAATAAAAAAAAACACAGCCTCAACCTAATAATGTGGTATTTTTTAGTAAGTTGTTATGTTGCGCTGCAATCTAAACAAGAAAGCAGTAGCGAAATGGATAAGAGCAGACGAAACGCTCATATAACGTAATAGACCATACACTTCAACTCTAACCGCTGCACTTAAATTCCGCCTATGATAAAATCAATTTAATTTCTATTAATAAAATTAATAAAAATCCGTTGAATTTGCTGAATTGAATTCCCAAACAACCATAACCTCAAGAACTTTTAGCTGTTCACTAACATAATTTCAAAGTCACTTGTTGTAGTTATTTCAGTCAGTCTGCATTTCTTCCGTTTTGTTCTTAACTCAATTTGTGTGTTGTCTGAGATTCAATTTCCTTCAAAAGCTAAGCAACGAACAACTTTTGACGATGTCTAAGTCAATATGCATGACAACTTATACCAAACAAAACAACAACACCAAATTGTTTCAATAGTTTAAATTTAAGCAAAAATTTTCGCTGAAGAATGCTGCTGCAAAAAACTTCCAAACTTGTACATTGAAATTATAAACTTTTTGACCGATAGAATGAATTGCTTTGGAAAATTGTAGCAACAATTGTCGAGGAGAATGCTGAGGAGTGAGTGGAGTACAATTGGCAGTACTGTTGCTATTCCACTATTTTTTTCTACTTCGAATGGAAGCAGCGCATAAAAACTGTCTCAATTTAGACAGTGAGAAAAAAATTTGAAAGGAAATGCAATTTTTTTGTTATGTGGCGCACATGAGCGGCTTTATAACTTCGAATAAGCGCTGCAACAGCAGGAAAATGCCGCTACAAAAACGCCACAGGATATTCGCGACACTAGTTATCAAGCGAATTGTTTTTCACTGAATGCAACAAGACATCATCGTAGTCTTCCTTTTTGTTGTTGTTGTTGTCGCCATTTTATATGTCAACTGTGCTGCTTTGCGATTTTTGTGCTGGCTGCAAACTTATATTAAATTTCCGCCGCGGGTTGTTTGCCATTAATTTGTTGTTCTGACGTCTATTTTTTTTTTTTTTTTTTCTGTGGTTGTCCCCTGCAACTAGCATTAAATTTAATTTAGCACAGCTGGATGGAAGTCCTTGTTGCTGCAGTTTGCAGTGAACATTTTATTATATTTACTGGCTTTGTTTTTAATTTAAAATTAAATTTATTATTTTGTATATGTATTTTTTTTATAGCACTACCCGATCAAGGACCGCCAAAAATAAGCGGAGGACGTCCACGTTATCAAATTGGCGATTGGGTGCGCATCAATTGTACTGCAGGACGCTCAAAGCCTGCGGTGCAGCTGTCCTGGTTTGTGAACGGCGATGCTGCAGAGCCGCAACAAGTGCGTAAATATGAAAATATTATATCGGGACGTGAAGGTCTGGAGACATCAGTGCTGGGACTACAGTTTCGCGTGGAGCAGCATCATTTTCGTAATGGCGATATGAAGTTGAAGGTAAATTTCAACGCTCAAAAAACTATTTTCTTTGTTTAAGAAACGAAACAAAAAAATCTAAATAATTTTCTTTTATTTCATTTTGTATGCATCCAGTGTGTTGCCTCACTTTCAACTTTCTATTGGCGCAGCAATGAGGAATCTGTGGAAGGTGATCGCCCGCAAAAGGCACCCGTACTCGAATCACGTGAAACTTCCTATGCCAGTAATTCACGCGCTGATCCTGTCCAAGGTACGTCATTCCGGGAATTATTTGTTACAAAAATCTTATCGTTTATAATTCAACCAAATGCAGCCAACAAAACGGATTCGCTAGTCGTTGCGCATGCGCCGAGTCTGCTAATGCTTTGCATACTGGCATTGGCAGCAATGCTGACCGGTGGTGGTCTTGAGCCATACAGCGGACAGTTGAAAAAGCTTGGGAAACTCGGTGTGCGTACGACGAAAGGCGTTAATGATGATTATGATGATGAAGTAGATGGTGAAGAAGTAGAAGAAGTGGAGCAAGATGTGACTAATGAAAGTGTTGCAGTGAAAAATAGCAAAATAATGAAACAACAAATTACAACAACAACGAAAAAGCAGACACAATCAAATACATTGCAATGAGTTACTACTACACACAGTTTGCCAGGACAACGTTAATTCCATTGCGTTTGCAGTACACAACAAAAGGATAACGACGCAAAGTATAGAACAATCAAAATTTAAAAGTACGCTTGTAGCTGTATACGCTAATGAATCCTGCCATTTTGTTGCTGCTAATGCATGCTATGTACCTAATTCAGCGCTTTTGATTGTTAAGAATAATCCACAACAACAGCAACAACAACAACAGCAAAATCTGTTAGCTGCACGGTAGCTGCATTAAGTCAAAAAGAACAACAATAAAAACATTTCGTCTTCTTCAAAAAAAAAAAAAAAAATAAATGTTTTTGAGCACTTAAAAAAATTCCTTAACACAAATACACACACAAACAAACACTCACGCACAAACACCCATACAATTATTAAAAAACATTAATATGTATCTGTGTGCATGTGTGAAATGTATCTCATTTAATTGTTGTGTTCGTTCGTGTTCTTAGCTTTCTCAAATTGAATTCGTTTTTTTTATTATTGTACTAAATGTGTCTGCAATTAATTGAATTATTTTAACCAAAAGAAAAAATATTAAAAAAAAAAAATACAAACAAAAAAATCAAATTAATCAAAAATATGTTGTAACATTTTGTTAAAAAAAAAATAAAAACTAAAAAAATATATAGAGAAAAATTGCGCAGCATTATTTCAATATAAAAAATGTTATTAATTAAAATCAAACAATGAAAGTTAATCTTTATTAAAAAAAAATAATAATAATATCGTAAAAAAAAACTCTTGTACATAATTAAATTTTAGAATTGTTATTTTTTAAGCATTTTAAGTCACAAAAAAAAAAAGAAAGCGCAGTTTTTAATGTAATAAAAAAAACATATTAAAAGAAATAAATATTAATTATAAAAAAATAGATAAATAAAAACAGCAGCAACATTTAATTAATTAAATATAATAAAAAAATTGAGCCACTAAATAAAAAATAATTAATTAATATAAACATTAATTAATAAAAAAAATATGAGAATAAATGTAAACGTAGTTTAGTTAGCATAAAATGAAGATTACATAATTATACGAAAATTAAATTGATTCATTAAAGTGTGTGAATGATATTAATAAAACATATAAATAAAATATATTAAAAAATAATAACAAAAGAAAAAATAAATGCAGCGTAAAAATACAAAATGAAATAAGCGTAAAACGTAAGACGCTCAATTATTTATAAGGTAGCTAGATACAAAAAGATATGAAAGATACAGCATTCTTCTCAATTTCACTTTCACAAAATTTGAGCGAAAGTGGAAATAAAAGAAAATTAATATTTCCTTCTTTAAAAATCTTCGTAAATTTTACCTATAGTCTTTTTATTTCGTAAAATACAAAATTAATTTTTATTGTTTTCACTTTCGATTAAACTTTGCGAAAGTGAAATTGGAAAAAAGTGCTATTAATGAAAATAAATAAAATTTATAACATATTGTTTTTAACTCTCGGTTACGTTAAAAATCATAGTCGCAGCAAATTTTACAAAAAATAAAAATCTTTATAGTTGATTCAATAAGCCGCAACTAGAATTATGTGTCCGTCCATCCGTCTATCTGTACTCATAGAAGAATTTTGATACATTTTGATTTAACTAGACTATTCTGCAGTTCGCTTCGTTTTATAAAAAGCAAAACAAGTCAATTCCGAACTAGGTGTATTTTCATTAATCGGTTCGTTTCCATAAAAATCAGCTAGCTCTACTGATCACACTGTCAAGGCAAGTAGAAAGTAGGGAGATTATAAACTTTTTTTTTTTTTAATTTTCCAATGAGTACTGCGCATGCGTTATGTTGAAATCTGGAATAGATCGTTTTCATTTCTATTCATTTTAGGTTGGCTTTTGAAAAGCGATTCTACAGCTCTGCCAAGAAGTAAGCTAACTTCGAGAATATTTCGTAAATTTTGTACATTAACTTTTATAAACAGTTTTCATATGGTTCAGATAAGATCACTTTAACTTAGCCCACCGTCCAAATGTATTTCCAAAGAATTAAAGCAACATATTTTTTGATTTATTTTGTATTTAAGCGATTCAAAACCGTTGCTAGGATTTGTCATTTAATTTTTATGTTCTTCACTTAGAAAATTGATTAGAACTATTATATCGATACAACCGATTTGTTTTTTTATTAAACGATCAATTTTTTGAAGTAACCATTCATGGTAATGTGAAGTTTTCCGCCTTCTTTTGCTTATATTATTCAAGAAGAAAACGAGAGACAAAGAGAGGGTGTGGTTTCTCATTTCCGAAATTTGAACGATTTTCAGCAAACCACCATTCCGTCGTTTATCGTTTAGTGAGCATCACAAACGCTCCAGCTGAGTTCGGTATAGATTGGAAATATTTTTTTACAAACACTGCCTTTTCAAATGGTCATAAAATGCTTTTATAATAAACCCTTCGAGTTGATTTCTTTTTTTTAAGTTTCATACAAATTTAAGCCTGTATTATGCGGCTTCGAACAAAATAAATGTAGGCGTCAATTTTTAACACTAAATCCAAATCCCTGATATAAAAAAAATAAATATTTAGAAAAACATTAATAAATGTTAATTGTAAGAAAACTTAAAATGTTATTTAATAATTTTAAATAAATAAAAATGTACTAAGAATAAAAAAAAAACAAATAATAAAATGTTGACTGTTGAAAAGTCTTAAAACTAACAAAAACATATCGTAAATTTATAAATTGCCAAAGTTTTTACTTAAAAATAATATTTATATTGTATAATTAAATAAAACTTAAATTTTAAAAAGTAAAAAAGTATAAAAAAAAAATAATAACTTTTGACTAATTTTTGAGCTAGTGTCAAGCATAAATTTGTATATATTTTTTTAAAGTCAAATTTTTATGTGTATTTAAATTTATTAAAATATTTAAAAAAATTTTTTTTTTTTCTAAATTACTATTAAAAACATTCCGCATTATTATTTTTGCTTTTGTAATTCAAAATTGCAAATGAAAATCAAAATGTATGACAAACGAATCAAAAATAAAATAAAAATAATATAAAAATTGTTAATGAAGCTAACTGATATAGAGCAATAGCCAAAAACAAAACAAAGCAAGTGGTAAAATAAAATCGATAATGAATTTACATATAAATAAATCAAAAATAACAACAAAAAAATAGGCTTAAAATAGAAAATATCAAAATGAAATTAGTTGAAAGTCAAATTTTGCATTGAAAACAAAAAATTATAATCAAAAACTATTTGTGA
This sequence comes from Leucophenga varia, assembly GCA_018903435.1. NCBI lineage: Eukaryota > Metazoa > Arthropoda > Insecta > Diptera > Drosophilidae > Leucophenga > Leucophenga varia. The sequence goes on along the minus strand of JAEIFJ010000493.1, from coordinate 819,395 downwards.
TGCCTTCATTCACTTACACAAAACACAACAACTATATATCACTGTCTCATTCACACATTTTAAAAGGACATACTTAGACATACACTAATAAACTACAAAATCAGAAACCTGTTTAAAAAAAAGATATTCATTTTCTGTAAATAGTAAAAAATTTTGTATCAAAACATTAAAATTTTCAACATTTTTGTACATTTTCATTTATTATAAAATAAAATATAATATTATTATTATTATTTTTCTTTTAATAATTATTCGATATACATAATAACTATTTTGATTACATTTAAATGTAAATAGTAATAAATTTTTAATATAAGTCATGCAAATGAAGCCAATTCAATTAGATTTAAAAATGCGCAAAATTAAACCAAAAAAAATTTTAAAAAATTAAAAAATAAAGTAAAAATAAAAATAAAATAAAAATTAAATGAAAATAAATAAATTAAATAAATGGTATAACTAAATTAACTTTAATTAATATTTAAAACTTAAATAGTTGTTAAGTGTGCTTAAAAAAAAATAATAATAATAATAATAAATAAAATGAAAACAAAAATTGCTTACGATAACATTTTTTCCTGTTGCATATGCGCAAGAATTAAATAAAATTAATTAAATAATTAAAAAGAAAGAAAAAATCAAAAAAAAAAAAATTATATATAATTATAAAATTCAATGGTATGCATTAGTTTGCTACTTTATAAGTGTAAATTATTGTGTATTTATTAATTAAATAATTTAAAAAACCGTTAAAAATAAATAATACTATATAAAGCAAGAGCTATAAAAATCTAACGAAGATAAAATTGCCATAAAACTTAATTTTATTATTACTAAACTTAATCAATAAGCGTAAAATTTTGTAAATAACTTTAAACGTAATTCAATGTATATGAGTAATACACAAACAAAACAAAAAATACAAAAAAAAAAATAAAACAAAACCAAACAAAGTAAGTGAAATAAAAGCAGAAATATTTGTTTCAAAATCAAAAATTATTTTTTTTTTTTTATTTTTGTAAATTTTTTAAAGTTTGAGACAAAAACAATTAAGAAATTTATAAAATAATATTTTTCATAGGTAAGATAAATAAAACTTTCTTACAACAAGTAAATGATGCAGTAATACAGGTGTGGTGCTTCACAACTATCTCTTTCTAGTTGCTTACATAATTATGCCCAGTTTGATTCCGTATGAAGGGAAACTAAGGTGAAAAGGTCAAAAAGTCTATAAAAAAGTGGCAACGGGGAACGAAAAGAAAAAGCCAAAAGCGAAATACTACACCTAGCTTAATTGTATGGTGGCCAATTCTATTTTTGAGTAAATTTAGTTTTGAATATTGCAAATATTTGAATCTTACAATTTTGCAAATGTGCAAAAAGCCAAAAGAAGAAGTGGCAAACGCCATTTCTGTCTCTTCATCTGATCGCCTGCGATTCCATATACATATGTGTATGTCCGTCTGTCCCTTCGATTACACTATGCGACACTTTAAAATAACTGGGAAGTTGAAAAGTAGGCGGAGGTTATAAGTTAGGTCGATTGAATCCAAACTGGAAAATTAAGATTTGTGGAACGCCACGAAAATTTTGTGGTTTAAACGAGAAACTAGTAATTTTGTGAAAATTTTGTTTCATATCGCCATCATTTTATTTATTTTTACTGGCGATGTCAAAGAACGCGTTGATGCTATGAAACAAAATGAAAGTTAAGCTTAACTACATTTTAAATTATTATTTTTCATTGACACTTTTATTAAACGCTTTTTGCCGCATTGCGTTTTTTTTTAAAGCGACTAATATAATTTTAAATTAAATACTTAAAAAGAAAGGAAAACAAATATTCGTAGAGTGCATTTTTCAACAATTCAGCACTTCACTTGACCCAATGTACGCTTAAAGAAAATTGGGTAATTTTTAGAAAATATTCGAAATACGTGAAAATGTGTTGAGCGCACGTGACAGGAAGCGACAACAGTCATAACCAACAAAAGAATGTGCTATAAAAAACAACAACGACGAAAAACGAGTGTAGAAGTATAGCAAATAGAGATACACACACACACGCAGTCATACTAGCATAGGTGGACACAATTTTAACTTCAAAAGAGGAATTCATAGCATACTGCACGGCGCTGCATTGTCAACGAACATTTGAATTACTATGACAATGCAGCAACGTAGAGCAAGACAAAAAAAAAAATGGCGTTAAAAACGTGCAGCGCAATTGTATCGAGGACATTTAGAGTTGCTTTTCTTTATGCGCTTTTGCTCCTTTTGCTTCAGTTTTTATCGCTAAATTGCAGCCGGAGCAGCAGCATTTCAGGCATAATCAAAAAAATACATAAAAAAAAAATAATGCAAAAAAAAAAAAAAAAAAAAAGAATGAAAACTACGTGCTACGGCTTAGTGACAAATTAATTTCGCTGGAAAAAAATAAACAATGGAAGCTGCTTAAAGCTCCGAGCACGCTAATAGAAATGCGACACACAAAAAGGCAAAATTATAACACTACGCGAAGAAGCTGCAAAAGAGAAGTAAGTACGCCGCAGTAGAAAAAAACAGGAAAGATAATAAGATTTTATTAATCAAAAATGCCAGGCAAAAGCCAGATAAGCCAAAAAAAAAAGAACGAAAAAAAAAATAAATACACGAAGGAAAAAAAATGCACACAAATTATCTGACGCTAAGTCGCAAATTTATTGGGCGTTTTATATCTATTTTTTCTTTTTTTGGTCAGCAGCACAGATCAAGTGCAAAATCCAAACTAAACAGCTACAAATTGCTTAAAATGAGCAAAAATTGCTGAGCATTACTCGGTATGTATGAATGTCTGTGGTGTACCTACGCTAACAGTAGTTAGTGGCTAGCTGCTACCTGAGCTATCAAATGTCACATAAATCAGATTTGTCAACTAATAACATCGCCATGCACCTTAACGACCTTTTGGCCCCAATGTTACAGAGAGAAGCCAGTTTGGTAAGAAGAATGACAGCTTGGCCACAAATTGACTTGGCAGTTTCCGTTAAAAAGTTTCTTTCATTTCTTTTTTTCCTTCGTTTTTTCCTTTTTTTTTTTGCTTAAATTGAGCTTACCGCTTACCTAAGCTGCCATTAGACAGCTGTACATAAAGCTACATTGACTACCTAAATGTCGTCTATCTGTTGAAAAATAATAAAAAAGAAAAAAAAAAAGCAAATAGTGGACTGAGGTACACATTGCGTATGCCTTTATTTTATTTTATGATACAGCAGCGTAGCATACTTTAAGGCTTACAACACTGTGACAGCTTGTTAGTAAGTGAATTAGTCAATGACATTTTGTCTTATAATAAACTTTTACGCAATTGCCAATTGTGTTCTACAACAAACGTAAAATATTTTTTTTTGTTTTTGTTGTTTTTTTTACACTTAAAGCAAACACTTAAACTTAACAAGAATTCCAATTAGCAAAAAACAACTTAAAGACATTTCTTAAGGGTTTGTGTGTGTGTGTGTTCTCTCTGATATTGCATTTGAAATCAAATCAATAACGAACGCATTAAGACGTCTTCATAGCTTATCGGAAGCATGACGATTTATTTCATCTTCAATCAGATTTTTGTGCTGACAATCAGTATTGCGGTCAAATCGGGTCAACAACTTAGATTTGTCTGTACGTTTATTTTTCTTGTTTAGTCTCTGTTTTTGTTTCGTTATTTTTTTCTCTTTTGATTTGTTTTGTTTCAGTTCAGTGGCCCACTTGATTGACATGAATGTGTGTGTGTTTTGTTATACTTTTTATGAGGCACAGGGCACAGTGATTCGTTAAGAAAAAAAGATTTAAAGAAATTTTGATATAAATTTTATAAAATATGTGGAAACTTAAAAAACAAACGTCGCCGACCCATTTGATACCAAAAGAGGCTTCAAATAGAGCGAATGCTCACACGTTGACCCGACGGGCAATATATGTTGCTCGTGTTTGCCGAAGTACCAACCGAGTTCTACTTTATCCGGTAAAAAACGAAGTAGATTCACCCAGAAAAAAAAAACTAAATTCTTCAAGACGTTGATTCACGCAGTCCTATTGTATGGCTTAGAATCATAGATCATCTCAGAAGCGGACAAATCAATTTTGAGAGAAATATTCTTCGTAAAATCTTTGGTGCTGTCGAAGTGGACGACGAATACCGAATTCGCATGAATGTCGAGCTGTACCAGATACAAAACGACATTGATATAATCAGGCGCATCAGGTATAAAACCGCCGCTGCGTTGGAAGGTCCAGATTTTCGAAGACATCAGGCCAGATTTATAAAATTCTCGTGTCACAGTGTTTGTAACATACTTATAAGGTTTTGTGTGTATACTCAGTTGGTCTAAGAAGCGGACGTAAACTAATCCTCTAAGTGGTGTGGTGCCGTGTCCCCCATAAAATAAATAGTAATTTAAACTTAATTGTAAATTCATTTAATATTTTCGAAACAACTCAACCGGTTTCAATAAAATTTAGTGGATGTGTTTTATTGCTCCAACTTATAAGATAGAATTTATATAATTTTAGAAAAATGGGCGGTGGACGTGGCTTGTATTGAATCAACAAGAATTTTTGAAAAATTAAGTTTGATATGTATGTTCTTGGGACGTAAAAAGTTTAAGTCTGCATACACTTTACATCAAATCAGAGCACTGTGCACTCAAACAAATGATTTGCCATAAAATCCATCGCGTTGTGAGTGCGCTGACACGTAATTTTCTGCGTTATCCTTACGATATTTGTACAATTTTTTATTATATTTTTTTATTTACGAATAACTTGGACTGCAACAAAAATAATAGGAAATAAAATTGGAAATAAAATCGTTGCCATTTCGTATCACATTTTTTGGTTTTTCTTTGAGTTTTTTTTTATTATTATTTTTTTTTTTTTTTGCGTATGCAATTTATATAATTTCGCCACGATTTTTTTAAACATTATTTTGCTATAAAAATTATTATTGTTATTCTAAATTATATAGATAACAGATACATTTGTATCTACAGAACATTTTGCATTGCATTGCGCTGTTGTTATTTGCCTACTGCGAAAAATCTGTGAAATACATATGAATATGTATGTCCAATGATGATGATTTGATGTCATTACATAAACGTGACATGAAATTTATTTTATTTATATACAACGTACAAAATTTACAAGAATGGCCTAGCAACATTTATGTCGGAAAATTACTTAAGAAAGATATTTCTTTTACCTTAAATACTAACACAAATCTACTGCCACATAAGTTACGAAATTGTAATGCTTACAACAATAATAATTCAAAATTTAGTTGTACTGCATTTCTATTTTGTAGCTTCTTGAAATACTTTATTATTGTTCTGATGCAGACACACATTGGCATGTATTATTACTATTGTTGTTGCTGTTGTTGTTATTGGCTTTGTTACTATTATTGTGCATCTATCTGTCCATACATCTGCCTTGTTGCACTTGAATGAATTTGATGAGATTGCTTGCGACATTGAAACATTTTATCGACAGCAAATGCAACAACTGTAGACAAGCAAGCAAGTAGCTCAAGTAAAATACATACATGCAACTGAACAGAGATGCAACTAAAGTGAAAAGTTATGAGAAATTAAAAAAAAATAAAGAGAAGAAAAATGAATTCCTTTAAAGGCTTATTGTATTGCAAAGGATAAATATTATTCGAAGCAATGAAGAAAATACATAAAGACCTTTAACAATATTGAATTGTAATAAAGTAGTCAATGTCGACAGCATCAGTTCATCAGTTAAAAATTTGAACAACAAAAGCTTGTTAGATTTTTATGTTGGAAAATGATTTTTGGAAAAGTTATCAAATGAAAAAAAATTGATGAAATAGTTTCTTACAGAATGTTAAATTTTTTCTTTTAGTTTTATTATAAAAAAATTTTACTTCAATTTTGTGAAGAGTATTTTTTTTATTTAAAGGCATACATTGTGATATTGAAACAGCTTCAATTCGTGGCTATTATGTAAGTATCACCATTCAAATTGATGATTTTCGATAAATTAAAATGAAACCCAAGTTGGCCATGATTTTTAAAATAAAAAGATTTTTTTTCATTTTAATTGACAGTATTAAAATTTTGTATGCAATAAAATAATTTTTTTAAATTTCGGTATTTTTTTTTAAATAAATTAAAAAGAAAAAAAACAACGAAAAAATGCGCCATTTTCAATTGAAACATATACAAAATGGCTCCCTGATTATACGCGCCATAAATGAGATCAAACCGGCGCCGGCAGCACTGCATGAAATGATTGATTTAATAAGCTTTTGGTCTGGCGAAGCAACGCACAATATACAATTTGAAGTGTTGCATGCCGTCGATAAAGCAGTGCAAGCAGGTTTCTTACGTTATACAACACAGGGACGTGTGCAGTTGGAATGCTTCGCAGAAATGTTGAAGCAAAAATGTAATCGCGTCATCTTTGCTGTACTGCAACAACTTGGCGTACCAGCAACACTTGAACAAATTGTAAATTATTTACACATTGTGAAGCATTTGCAAATTGAAAATCTTAAGGAATTGCTTGCACCAACATTGGAGCTGGCGGTAACGTATGGATTTTTGGGCAAATCAAATGTTTATTTTTACATTGAATACAAAGATTTAGCGTTGCTAAATAGTCCGCTTTATAAAATGTTATGCGCCCCAAAAAAGCCATAAAGCGAAAGCGTTCCAAAGCATTCAAACATGATTTTGATGCAATTCTAAATAAGGAAAGAAGTAAAAAAATGCGTATGACACCAAGTGGCTATTTTTACTACAAGGATAAAGAAACTTCAAAGGCCTCAAGTGAATTGAGTTGAGTTATTACGATTTTTTTTAAAGTAAATTTCGTTGTAAGTGCTGCGAATTGATTCATAATAAAACTTAAGTTTTGATTGAAATTTTTGAAAATTTGTTAATCAAAAGCGTAAAAACTAGAAGAACTTAACAATAAATAAAAATTAAATAATTATGTTATTTCTAAAATTTAATACAAGTAAAACCGCGTCGAGCTGCTTAAAGCGTAAATATTGTCGTTGCACAAGCAACATTTCTGCAGTTTAATATTTGTCAAGTTCTTTTAATATTTGCATAGATGACATTGTTTCACAAAGAACATTCTGTTTAAATAATCAAACATTGTACAAACCGCAAACACGTGATCTGTGACTATAAAAAAAACGGTTCAATTCAAAAATATTGAATTTAATCAATTATCAACTACAAAATTTTTACTTCATCATGATTTCTGGAAAGTTTGGTCAATGTTTTCTAATACTGAGCGCTACGCTGCTGCTATTCAGCTATCAAGTAGCGCTTGCCAAACCCTGGATCGGCAGCCCAAATGCAGCAGCAAATAATAATAATCTACTGACTCTGGCGTGTCTATTGCAATCACCGATTTGTCCATTTTTAACTAGCAGTACAACTACAACAACAACATGGGAATCATAAAAATATTTGAAAACGAAAAATTGTAACAAATAAAAATGTAGTGAATTAGCAATTCAATCGAACTAAATATTAAGATTATAAATATGCACAGAGAAAAAAATAATTAAAATAACTGGAAGCGCTGCGGTTTGAACCTGTACCGTATCAATGCAGCGCTGGCACTTTGTGTTTTTGTACCCTTTACACATAGTGTAAACGAGTATATTCAGTTCGTCCGAAAGTTTGTAACGCATTAAAGGAGGCATCGGAGACCCCGTTAAGTACATATATTATTGATCTGCTCAATTAGATGAATCGATTTAGCCATGTCCGTCTGTCTGTTGCGATGCGTTTTACTCAGAATGTTATTAAGATATTGACATGAAACTTTAAACTTAAGCTTTTTATAGTCCGAGGCAGTTTGTATGTCAGAATCAAGGTGCCACGCCCATTTTTAGGTATAGCCCTCATACAAACTTAACGCCTATTTTCGAGTTTTTGTATGAAAATATTTTTTTCCAGTGCGACATTGCGTTTTTTAAATCACTGTGAAAAAATCAACGAAAGTGATTTTTTGTCAAAACTAAGCATACCCTTTTACACAGCGGCTATAGAGTATAAAAACATTCGAATCTCATCTGTATTGCATAAAAATCTGCGATTTTGTATTTTAAATAATTTTTTTTTCTTTTTTTGTTCGAAAGGATAATTTGTCGATTTTTATGCAAAGCTAATTTGTTGACAAGCAACAAAAAGAGAAATGTGCTAAAAACTTTGCCAAAAAAAACAAAGGGAAAAAAAATGTTTAAGGTCAGCGCTATCGTTGACTCTATTCTATATTATAGGCCTATTCGGTGCGGTCAATTTACTATAATCTGAATTGCTTTTACCTGCTGCTTTACTTGCTTTAAATCTGCATTAGTATACACGACGACACATACAAGCTGTTTGGTATTTATTGTTTTTATTTTTATTGGCAACACAACTCAGCTGAACTGAACTGATATAAAACTCAACTACAACGTAACTTTCGTTTTTTTTTTTGCTGATTTCATCAGAAAACCTCAAACTATGCAAAAGGATTTTCTCGTTATGCTTTGGCAAGGAGTTCGTTCGTTCGTTCGGCCTGTTTTATATATTTTGTGGCAATTTTTATACATTACAAAGTAAATACCTGGAAAATGTTTACATGCAAATATAAAGGATGTGTGTACGTGTATGTGTGTGTGTTCAAGTGGCTGTTGTTGCTCTTATTGTTTTCTGCTTATCTTAACATGGAAAATTGTTCATTTCATTTTACATTTTAGCTTGAATTTTTTTTTTATTTATTTTTATTTTTTGCCTTTTAATGCCTAAGACAAAAGAATTTTTTTTTTCTTTTTTGTTTTGTTTTTCTTCTGTCATTTTATTGCTTAGCTGCTTACCTTTACTTTACTTTACTTTTTTTATTTTATTTTATTTTTTGAGTTGGTCTTTCCTCTTGGCATGCGTTTAAAATAACAATTTCAAATTGGTTTTATTGCTTTAGGGTTAGATTTGTATCTCTATCTGCTTATTTCAATCCATATGCAAATATGTGGTTTGACATTTTATCGTTTTACCAAAACAAAAAAAAAAGGATATTTACCAATTGTCAGAGAAATGTGTATCGCGTATCCTTTTTTATATATTTCTTCTACTATGTAGTGCCTTTAAGCTAAGATCAGATAAGCACTTAAGCGCTGAGTTTGACTTGCGGCTTAAAGTGAAATACTTTTTATTTTAATAAAATTTCTGACCACAAAAATGTTTTACAAAAACGAAAAATATTTTTTTTACAGCAGCACAAAAAGTTTTAGTTAAATAGTTTTAAACTTTTGCAGACAATAATTGAAAATTTTATAGTAAAAATTTAAAAATAAAAAAAGCGAACGTGTTGAAAATGGGCAAACTGTTATAAGGGGAGCTGTTTGAAGTTATATGATTGCATTGTGCTGGCTTTTCGCAAAACTTTTCGAAAACATAAAATTTATGTTAATTGAAATTTATGTGCATACAATGTACGAAATAGAGTACCAGACAGACGGACAGATCGAGAGACAAACAAATAAATGAACAAATGAATGAACAAACAAATGCAGACAAAGTCAAACAAACTAAAAAGTGCACTCACACTTACAGACACACATACAGACAGATAGACAGACAGCTACACAGACAAAGGACTTTAAACTAACAATAAAAAATAAAAAAACAAGGACATACGAACAACGCAGTCAAGCTGTTAAAATGAAGTCATTTTGGCAACGCGAAAAAGCGGAAGTGAAAAACAGCAGCTTCAGCAGCAGCAACCATTCATGTAGCGAAAGGAGAGAGAGAGAGAGAGAGAGGAGCAAGGACATTGCAGCAGCGTCAAGCAAAGAGTTCAGCGCAGTAAAAAAAATTCAAAATCTCCCAGATACATGCATTCAGTTGATCTTAGACTAAACAAAAACAAAAAAAAAAAAAAAAAAAATTCCTCTTACAATTTACAAATGCTGCAGCAAAGCTTAATTGAAATTCTAATTTCTAAATGCAAAACTATTAAATTTTATTTATACTCTTCATTATTTAAACATACAAAAGAAATTAAAAAAATATAGAAATATAAAGCTTGCTGTACTTAAAAGTTTAGCGCACTGACCGGTTTTTATATACAAATTGGAATGCTTAGCGAGTTACTTCTTTGGTCTCAACTTTTCGTGCTGCGTCAAGAACGACGACGTTGTTGACCAAAACATTTCCAAATGGCATTCACCGAGTCATACACAGAGTGCTGCACAGCATGCTAAGCCATGTTGAAAGCAAAAACGGATATACTACAGGAAATTATTACACATAAACGTCAACGGAGCGTGAGCGTTATAAAAACCAACATGGCGTATTCTAAATTGTTAAAAAAAAAACACAGTAAAAATAAAATAAGCTAAAGCGTGTAGACGACATGCATTAGTATGTACAGTTTTACTGTGAGTTAGTCAATGTCAGGGTGTTCCGAGTGTTGACTGCATACACTATAAAATTTTATATACTTTTTCAAAACTTTTCACATATACTGGCAAACGTTATTGATTAGGTTGAGTTGCTTTGATTGGCTCTGGTTACGAATGAGACTCATTGTGAGAACAAACGAATTTCTATTAGGACTGCTCTACGTAAACTAGTCAGTGTTGAACACAAATTTGGCTTCGAAGACTTTTTAAAATTCAAAATGGGGGTACTTATTTGGCGAAGGAGTTTTCAAAAATTAAATAGAAAATCAATTACTTGTCTACTTTATTAGATTACTTTTTTTGGTTTAAATAACGTTGTTTAAGTCACATCTAGGTTCAGTTCCGCAATTGTTCACAAATGGCAAAATCCTATTTTTTTTTAGGGATTTCAGAGATTTCTCGAAAACAGCGCGAAAAATATCTCTAGAAAATTATAGAGCCCATCCACATCACAAAATACATTTATTTTGGAGCCCTAAAAAATGAGATTTTTCAAAAATTTGTACTGAAAAAGCTTCTAAATTTATTTTTAAATTTTTGATTTGCAAAATAAATGTCTTTAGAGCTGCTATACCAGATCTCCAGGAACCCCTCCCAAAAAGGCGTTTTGCGGTTACCACTATATCTCTGAAATGGATCATCTAAAATGAAAAAAAAGACAAATGGCGGCTGTTCAAAAAAAAAAATCTATTTTTTGGCATAATGTTGGCCTTAAATTGTGTATAAAAAAATGTTATTAGTAATAAAAAAGCCTTGATACAAGAAAATATAGTTCAGAAGCTTGCGTAAAAATTTGAGTCTAATCGGTTCGACCGTTTCCAAGAAATCTTGGTCACCGACTTTCAAAACACAGTTTTGACAAAATCAAGGTTAAAGTTTGTAAAGCATTATGCAAATGCTCTGACACGTCGTTGCAATTATGCGTATAACTTCAAAAATAGCCGTCAAATTGGTTATATATCCAGACAACTAGCTTCCTTTTAGGCGTAATGCACGGCCGATTTTATGGTGGCTTATGGCCTTGTCCTCATCTGGGGTCAAGTCTTGATAAAGGTTCCTCAGTTTTTGGAGAAACTATCTGTGACAGAAATGTATACTTGGGTTGGGTGCTCCTACGTTGCGTTTTATTTTTACTTGGTTTTTGCTTGGTCGCTTTCCCTGCTGCTGTTCCACATTTTCATTTCACTTGAATTCCTGTGCTGTGCAACCCTGACTGGCACCTAGAGAACACTGTTGAAAAACAAGAACGTGGCATATCAGCTGATGACTATCTAGCTGGTTTGATACGGTGCTGTCCCGTGGTACTAACCTGTCTTTGGGTATCCTCAAAGTATGATCAAGCACAATTTCCGAATGAATTAGGTATTGAAGCGCTGATCCCTGATCTTAGCTGGACACCGTTCATACAATTTGCAAAAACTCTAATATCCATTATCATTCGTCACCCTCAAGCACGTTTAAACTGAGTGTTTTTCCAGTCAATATAGTTGCTATATACTTTTTCCAAGTGTAATTACAAATTAATGCAAATTCATGCAGCATAACTAAAATCTAAAGCCGCACAATTGTCAAGCATGCATGAGGTTAGGTTACCAAGAAACCATTGGCAAAACCTGCTAAACCGTTTAAATTTAGTTTCTGCAGCATTTTCAAAATGTGAATAATTATTTATTTTGTTTTCATGTTTTCGTTTATTACTGCATTTGGCTTTAACTTTAACTTTTTTTCGGTTTGTTTTGTTTGTTTGTTTGGCATTTAATTAAAATAATACAAAAAAAAAAAAAACAATTGAAAGTTGAAGCAAATTGCGGCAAATGATGCAGGTTTCCCATTTTCAATGTCGCATGCAACATGAGAAATTATGCTTTGAATATTTGTTTCGATTTGCGTTATGGTTTTGTTATGGCTTCTTATTTTTTTTAGCATATTTTAGCTTTGCATTTGTTGCTTAGCAAAATTTTATGACATTTTTGTTTGGTTTTTGGTTTTAGTATGGAAAATTTGAGTTGATACTCAAAAATAAATCAGCTTAAAAAAATGTGTTTAATTTTCTGAATTAAAAACAACAAAAACAACAACGGGTTTTAAATAGTATTTTTTAGTTTTTAAAATGCATTGAAATTATGCATATCCCATATGTCAAATTTATTTTTATATAATAACACAATTTTATGGCAGAACTACATTTGCTTGTCGAAACGTTAATAGTTGAAGTTGTTAACGGCTTTTGCGGGTTGTAAGCTATTTATAAGCTATTAAAAATTTTGCGGTGGCATAATATTTTTATTTGCGAATATTTTTTTTTAAAATTGCTGATGTCGAAGCAACGTAAGCGTCAGCGCTGTTTTTGTGTTGAGTTTGTATCTTTTTTGCTTTTGTTATTCTATAATTACCTGTTTATAATTAATTAAAGTGCAATAAGCGTAAATTTGATAAAAACAGATAAAAAAGATGTAAAAATTAACAAATGAAAAAAAAAATATGCTAAAGTCGAGTATTCAGCACTGAGAAATGCACTATTCAATCAACACCGAAAATATAAAAAAAAATTTTTTTTTAATTTCTTATAAAATAAAATTTGCTTCTAGGCGATTTTGTAACATTGTAACACAGAAATTAACCGTGTTGGACTTACTATGTTATTTTGTTGGAGTACAAACATTTTTATTGTTATTTTAACAATTAAAAAATTCATTATTCAATACCGTCCATGGAAAAGCACGACTTTTTCCTCTGCAGTGTACTAGGTAGGGTGAAAAGTAATATCCTTTGTGGCATTGTGGCAGCTCATGGACCTTCACTTTCCGGTAATCCAACACCTGCCGCTGTGTGCTGGACTGCGGTAGTGGAGTTGGGGCCACCATGAAACTCTCGAAACCAATATTTGCTGGTGATGACCCCATAATATTTATCCAACTCTTCTTTTGTTTCCTCCGTCGTTTTTCCTCTCAAATAATAATGTACTAGTGCGCTGGCTTTATTTTAATGTGACTTCCTTAGTCTCTGTATACAGAAATACAGACAGACGGAAAGTCATTGCTATTTTGCTTCGATTTTCAGTGCTTGCAAATATTGGTGTGTTGCATGATTTCTTTCTTTTATTATATCTGTCTCCTTTCTTTATATAAATTAAATATACCTTAATACAATTAACAGAGTAGAGCTGCTTGTATTGCACATTTACCAGCATTCATTTTAATCGATTTTGCTATATTTTTTTCCTTCTGTTTACGCGTTACACTCGCATATATGTATATGAGGACAACTAAATTATATGAATACAGCTTAATAATACAATAATTACGCACAATAAATGTTTTTCTCATTTTTTTTCAATTTATAATTTTTTTTTTTATTTAAAAAAAAATCCAGCAGCAAATTTTTTTATTACATCAAAATTTTTGTAAATTTGTGCAATGTGCAACAACAGGAAATTGTTTGTGGCTACAAATGGATGCGACTTTAATGGCGGCATGCGAAGGGTAAGAAAAGCGAAAACGGAATATGACCAAATTCCAATTGGCGTCTGACACGTTGCATTTCCGGTCGCTTGCACTTTCATTGCATATGTTTGTGATGGTGTGTATGTGTGTATATGTGTATGTTGTTATTTTTTCATGTTGTGGCATTGTTCAAAATTTTATGCAATTTACTATAGAAAATGTTCAAGTTGAGCGGAAAAACTAATTTTATAGCGCAACGACGCATAGCACAGTCTGTGGTAATCAACGCAGACCGCGTTAAAATTGCAACATAAACACTTTGGCGGCCACAACACTATTCCTATATAGACATGCATACATATGTTCCTATGTACATAGGTTTATGTTCCACATTTCTATCAACTTCTTTCAATAAACGCCCATTCGAGAGGAAATGCCGTTCAATTCAATTCATGCGTGGGCGTATTTTTTTAGTGGTCGCTTTGATGTGAGTTTTGATGCGCATTTCATTAAATATGGCATACACATTTGTCGGTTTATGTGTGTGTGTGTGGGTGTATGTGCGTATAAGCTTTATATACTATATGAGCAGCATTTAAAGGCAGTCACATTGGCGGATGTTGATATTTTGAATTGCAGCGATGCTATGAGCTTCTCTACGATATCTAAACTGTGTCCTTTGATGAGCTTATTACAGCATTACTGTACTTTTGCATATCGGAAGTGAAATTATGCTTCTCACACACACGCAGACCATGAACTGGCTGCCCACTTGATTCATGTCTTCTTGCTTTCCTTATGCATTTTATTAAGCTGAAAAGAGAATGGGCCCTTTGTGTATGTAGTTATGGACTGTCAGTCTAGAATTCTATAAATAAAAAGATTCGAGTTGTTTTTGCTGTAATATGCCGGCACTTTAAAACATTCTTAGAATGATGCTCAATCGAGACTTAAAATTTCTGTTCATTTGTCGGTAACCTTATGCAAAAGGCTTGGAGAAAGAGTCTGGAAGCCATTACACCCATTTTCGATTCTAGTAACATCTGTGTATACCGAATTTACAATATTTTCTCTAGTTCAAAAATTGTAGAATTATACATATTTTTGTATCGATTATAATTGCCACGCCCAACATGCATTATTCGAAAGCCTTATACAGCCTATGTCTCTCCTGAAACTCTGTAGAATATCCCATTTGTAGAATATCCTCAATTAGAACTCAAGCACTCGAGCTGACCCGGCTTTGTTTGGGTCATGTACATATACCAAATTTCATTGGTCTATTTCAATTATTTCAAAAAATATGACAACTTTTTTTTAGTTCGTTTATATGGTGCCACGCCAACGCCCATTTTCAATTGAACTATTATTTTTTTCTTTGTAGTTCATTGTACTATATACCGAATTTTATTTTTCCTATTCAATTATTTGCAAAAATACGATGAGTGTATTTTGGGATCTCTTTTACTGGACTACTCCTACCTCGCAATAAATTTTTGATCGATTCTATGGGGCCACATTCTATTCTCTGACCTACATCCTATTCAAGCCGTTTCGGAGGAATTTTATATATTAGAAAATTTATTAAGTCAAGGATTCGATACTATAATTGGAGAAAAATATTTCAAATGTTTTTGCTTAGAATAATTTTTTTTTGTAAATTGAAAATTATTTTTCACAATCAATTATCGCCAAAAGGTTATTATATTCTGTTTTTGTTGAAATAAATATTTTTCCTTTTAATGAATGCGTCTGTAATTTATTCGATTTCCATTTTAAGTATTATTTGCGCATACTTTTCTTTTTCTGTTTTCATTCATTTATGCAGCATTTCAGTGTGCAACACAAACATTTCTTCAAGGCATAAAATTGCAACAAAATAAACAATTCATGCAGCAAAAGATAAAATCATTGCCAAACAAAGAGAATGAAGCAATCAAAGCAAACCGGATATCCGTTTTAAACATTAATAATAAATAAGATGCACAACGCCTTTGATTTTGCTGCATTTAATGACATAAAAAAAATCAGTAAAAAGTTTTTTTTTTATCTCGTTTGCAAAGAATGTAAATTCCATTTTAACTAAAATAAAAGAAAATTTGTGAATACATTTTAAGTTAAGATTTTTTATTTTAAAAACTATGCTTAAATTTATTCTCTTTTAACTTTTTTTATATATATAAAAATTATACATACATAAAAAATGCAATAAATTAATAAACAAAATGCAGCAAAAACTGCTTAAAACATTTTTGAGTTTTTTTCTTTCATGTTTTTTTTTTAATTTTTATTTTTTCTTCTGAGGACATTTTTACAACACACAAATTTTTTCTTAAAAACTATGGAAATATTCGGTTTTTTTGGTTTTTATTAGTTTTAGCTACTTATTTTAATTATTTTAGTAGAGAATAATTTAGCCAAGCCTAGTTTTTTTTTTTTATATTATTTTGAATTTAGTTAGTTTTTTCTTAATTTTATTTATTTATTTTTATTTTAATGAATTTTTATATTTACAAGAAATTTGGCTAGTTTTAATTATTTATTTTTTTTTTTTTAAATATTTTTTTAGTTATTTTATTTTTAGTAAAAAATTTACTCAACTGTTAAATTTGACTATTTTTCCAAATAAAACATTGGACGGCTACTTTAATTGCAAAAAAAAAAAAAAAAAAAATTAATTCGATTTATAAAATAATTATTTTATTTTATTTTATTTGATTTTATTTAACTCGATTTGGGTATTTTGCTGCATTAACCAAACCAGGTGTGCAAATGCAACATATTTCAATTTTTTTTAGTTTTTTATTTTTTTGTCACAATAAACTTTAGTCTTATTGCTTTCGTTGCTATGTATTATTATTTTATTTTATTTATTTATTTATTTGACTGCTTGCCGTCAGCCTGGCGGCCTTTGTATGCAAATTAGTTGCCTTAAGTAGCGCAACGACATGCATTTCTCACACGCCTCAAGTGAACTTTGTGCCAAGCGACGTTTAGATGCGGCATGTAGCATGTTTTTTGTTAGTACACCTCCGCATTATATCTTTCTTTTTTGTTTTTTTTTTTTTTGGTTTTTTTTTTTTTTGTAGACTGTCATTGTTGCATGTTCTTGCATTTGTCATACATGCAGTCTTTGCCCCTCTTTTTCGAGGCTTTTTGAGACAATATTTGTGTTTTTTTTTTTTTGTTAAATTTGCCATTGTTGCGTTTATGAACAAATTTGGTTGCAAATGAGTCATGATATGCATTTTATTTAACCATTTTTTATGTTTTTTTCTTTTTTATTTGGCAGTTTTTTTTAGATTGTTGGCAGTTTTGCATAAATTTTTTTAAATATAAAAATTTTGTTGATTGCGCTTAAACTGCGCACATTTACAGGTTTGAGTCTTTAGAATTTTTTTTTTTATTTTATGCGTATGTGAAGAGTTTTTTTGATAGTAACTTATGCGTAAAACTCAAATTATTTCTGTTTTTCTAGTCATGACTGCATTGTATGGAGTCAGCCAAATTTTATTAATTTTACTTAAAATAAAATTTCCAGCCGAAATCAAAACTTTGGATTCAAATGATATAAAAGATCATACAAAAAAATTATCAGTTTCAAGTTGAGCCACACCGTTGCTCTTAAACTTTTATAGTACATGCATATTAGATTTTTGATATTAGAATGACTAAATCAAAAAGCGACGCATATTGGAAATATTCCGTGCTCCCACATTCCTTAACATAATATTTTTCGTTTTTGTGTTAGAATTCTAGTATAATAAAATCATTTTATTTTCGAGAGTTCCAGTAAAGGAACATGAAAAATGAACTTTGTATTTAATGTGGATGTACCACACAGTCTAGTAGTAGTTAGCTATTGTTGCACGCTGATGCAAAATCGGACATTTTAAGAATAATGGAATGAAAAATAATCAGACTAGACAAAAAATTATTTGTTTGCTTTTAGATGTCTCAATTTTTGCTTATTAAATCAAAATATTTGGGGAACATGCCCCTTACAGAAATATCCAATGTGAAAGTGGAAGAAGTGTATAGCATAAGATCGATGATTTCCGCCTTTTTGCTTTTACTATTGCATTGAGGGAGAAAAAGAAAAAAAAGGTTTAATTTTTAATTCCCTTTTAAAACCCGTGTGGGACAATATGTTTAAAACATGTAGACCAAAGCATGTTTTTGAATAACGATCTATCGGTTATATTGTTTAAAAATAGTTAAAAACCTTTTGGCTAGATTTGGTTAGTATAAATAGCTCTTGCGCTCTTATTTGAAACTGTGAAGAGGCTTGCAGGTTGCCGAATTTGATAAGAACAAAGAACAACTCAAGTAAAATCACTCAACTTAGAAATATTTAGTAGAAGTTTAGTTTGGCTTAATATAAACAATCAAATGAGCCACACCGCTTTGCCGTGGCAACCAACAAAACACTTTTCAACAACTATAAAATCCCAAATTTAAGATTTATTTACGACTCCAACAATTACGGAAAACACTGCCGTTAGAGTTTCGAGTTTTACATTTTAAATAGTGTTATAAGGTTTCATTTTCAATTTGGCTGGTCGCAAATTTGAGTTTTTGTATAGAGAATAAAATATTTTCCAGTTTTTCCAGTTTTTACGCCAAAACCCTTGATAAAATACGAAACAAATCCTAGTAGTAAACCTTGTTACAAATGAAAAGTTTAATTGTTGTTGCCTTTTGATTTTCATAATTTGAGAAAATAGCTTAGGAAACAGATTCAGTAACATTAAAAAAAAGAGATTTGTCATACAATTTAATGCATTTAGAGAGCATAACAATAAATTCAAAGGGGTTTCTGATTGATCTACTTAAGCTAACCCCCTTTATATTATGTATGAACGGTTAACTGCAAAATGTTTTTCTGCTAATTTAAAAATCGATCGAAAAAATTAAATCAAATCAAAACAATTTATAAATGAATAAAATTTTACAAAGCCAATTTAATAGTTAAGCAAATTTCATTATACTTTCATTTTAAAGTTGAACTTTCATTAATTCTTCTTTTATAGTTAATTCTTATTTTAAATACTTTGCAGCTTATTTAATAAATCTTGCATGCTTTTAGGCGCTAAAGCCATTTGATTTCCATTACACTTTCGTTTTTTTAATTTCATTTACAATTCAATTACAATAATTTATGCATTTTGTATTTACTTTTACACTTAACTTAGCTTAATTTTTGTATAATACAATAGTTTTTTTCTTTTATTAATATTTTTTAAATGCATTTATATGCCTGCCTCTTCTGTGCGCCCCTTAACAAATCTCTGTGTATAAATTAATAATTGAGTTAAGATTTAGCTTCTTTAGTTTTTCTTTTTTTTTTTTTTTTGTAAAACATTCGATATGTTTGTTTGGAAATTTAAATTTACAATAATTGAATTAAATCTAAATACTTAGTTTCATATTAATTATTTACAATATTTTCCATTTAGATTTTTTTTACTTAAATAGCTAAATGCAATTGTAGTGCTTGCTGCTTAATTTTAATTTAATAATTATTTTTTTTTTTCTGAAATTTGGCATAGGATATTTTGCTTTCACTTTTTTAGTTTATTTATTTTAATTTTTTTTATTAGTTTTGAAGCTTTACTTCAGTTTTTCTTTTTTGTTTTTTGTTAAAATTTCTTTGAATATTATTCTGCTTTTTGCAAGTTCAGTACACATTTCCTTTTCTTTTTTGTTGATTTTTATTAAAAAGTTTAAATTAGTTAACTATCGCTGAAACTGTGCGTTCACCTGCCAAAACTAAATAAAATTAGTGAAACTCAAGAGCAATAGGATATGTATAAAAAGAAGGGCGGGACGCGCATGGATTTTATGGGAGCCATCTATAAAAAAAAATTAAATATTTAAAAAAAAAATTTGAATAAAAAAATATCATAAAAGATATTTCTACCAATTGTACTCGATTTTGGCTGCCACAGTTTCACGTGATTCCAATGCTGGCGCACGTTGCTGACCATCGCTTTTGACGCTCTCCTCGTTACTTAGCCAATAGAGTGAGGATATTTTAGCAACACACTGAAAAAAAAAGCCACTTAATTATTAATTTAAATAAATAATTTATAATTTATTGTTTACCTTCAATTTCATATCGCCATGCTTAAAATGATAGGAACGCACACGAAACTCCAGCCAAGACGCGCGCCATTTCAGTCCATCACGATTGAGCACAATTTTGTCATATTGTTTAAATGTGAACGATTTGCTGGTTCACCATTGATATTCCAGCTAAATGACAAACGGGCTTAGACGGTGCTGAAGTGCAATTGACGCGAACTGTGTCACCGATTTGATAACGTGGCTGACCGCCTGAAATTTCGGACCGTGATTAGGCGTTACTGCAAAAAGAAAAAAAGAAATAAGTAATTATTAATTCAATAAATTTAAATGCAAAGATTTTTTACTACTTTTTTGTTGCATTCTTTTAGGCTGAGTGTGCTGCTCTTGACTTGTATACTAACCTCGTCGGTCTGCCTAATACGTACAAATATTTCAAGCGCATAAAAATTAAGCAGTCACAAGTATACAAAACCAAAAATGACCACAAAAATGCTCATAAATTGTAATGTCGAAAGGCGAAAATAAGTTATTTCAGAAGTGGTCGTTGGAACAGTTAAATAATTAAAACAGCAAAGTAGCAGCAGCAGCACTTTATAAAAATAAGAACATCGAAAAGCATTTAGACGTAATTTGTATTTGTTTGCCACACGCGCCAAATTGAAAAATATGTTCCGGGCGTAACATTCCAATCTGTAATTTCTGTCAGAAAAACAATAAAAAAAAAAAAAGGAGAAGCAAAACAGCCACAACTCCCAACTGGCTACACGTGCCATTATTGTTGCTGCCGTAAACAATGGATTATATTCTCACATGTATACATGGCTCATTTCATGGTCAATTATTTAATTTTAATGAGTCAGCAAAATTGTATATTTGTGATTGCTACGCTTTATTCTACTAGGAAGTGTAGCGAGAAATAGTAAATGAATGAAATTCATTGTGATTTAGTTATTGATTGTTAGGTCTTTACTCTTCTCAGGCTGTCAATATTTACTATGTATATACAAACACAAATTAAACAAAACAATTATTATAATCGTGGAGACTCTTTATTACGATCAAAATGGATCAGTAATTAAAACGAAATACCTACAACCTCTACAATAAAACAACCCAGACCATTATGGACAGTCACACAGTGTGATTCATGTAATACTCCAAATAGTAACAAGGAAAAGCGTTAGCTTTGGTGAAACCGAATCTTCATACACGTCACACAATGATTTGATTAACTTTTCTTAAATGAATATGCAAGTTTTGTTTATATGGGTGCCATATGCTATAGGGGCTATATCCTCCTTCAATCATGTATCCAGCTGAGAACATGGGTTGCACAAGAATTATTTAGATCATATTTGTCAGAAATCACTTCATAAATAATCCATTTTTTCTAAAAAAAAAAAAAAGACTAAAAAAACAAAAATTGGAGAATGATATGTATGGGGGCTATATGCTTAAGTGGAACCACTTCAAAAATGGGTCATTTTCAAAACATGGGTTGCCATTAAAATTGTTTTTACCAGATTTTAAATATATCGCTACAAAAATAACGAATTTTTCATGTAAAAGCTCAAAAATTGACGGAGGATTTGTGTGGGGCTATATGCTTAAGTGGTCCCATCAAAGACATGGGTCTTTTCTTAATGTGGGTTGTTGTTAGAAGTGATTTTATTTTATATAACAAACATCTTTTCCCAAAAAAAAAAAACTTTTTTCAATGGCACCTTGGTTTCAACAATTTAACTGCTTCGGCCTGAGAAAAGGTTAAGTTCTGACTTTTAGATCAATATCTTTAAAACTGAGCGTGACAGACAGACAGACATGCGGACATACAGACATACATGGTAAGATCGACTGGTCTCGTCAAGCTGATCAAGTTTATGGGGTCTACGGCGTCACCTTTTATGCGTTACAAACTTTCTGACAAACTGAATATACCCTTTTACACTATGAATGAGGGGGAAAAAAAATGCAACCATTTTCGGAACGCAATCGAATGCTTTATAAAAAGAATTAAGATCCAATAATGCCCATAAAACATACTAAACAAAAGAGGAACCCGTCAAGGCGAAAGTAGTTCTTATAAGAATCATTTTCATATTTTTAAACTAATTTTTAAAAATATTTTACATAAAATGTTAGAAGCTATAAAAAGCAAAAAAATTTTTATTTAAAAAAGAGTCGATATGTTCATGAATTAAACTACTCAAGTGAAACAAAAACTCTTACAAAAAACAAAAATACACACAACTACTCTTCTACTAAAAATTCTTTAAATTTCATATTCTAAAAGCATAAAAGTTTATATTAGAAAAAACCTGAATAAATGCCAGCTGCTTCTAAGCAAAAATTAATTTTTAGAAAATCATCAAAAATTAATTCAACTTTATTGCTCTAAAAATGTGTTGCTTCGAAAAATGGTAAAGAAACTTTTTATTTAAAGCTATGCAAAATATTGCAAGGTGTTTCAGTTGATTGTAACTATTGTTTCCATTAGAAAGTATGCAAGATTTTGTGTGGACTTGATTGCAGTATTTTTACATACATATTTATATATAAAAACCACATTGAACGATTTTCTGCCATAGCCTGAAAAGCAGAATAAAACAATTTAGGCTAGTAACCCTTTTCCCAACTGCTGACCACAAATAGTTTGTGTATATTTGCATATATTGACGTTAAGTTAAATAAAAAAGAGAAAATAAATATTTATATATGCGCACCAATGTACGTTTACGATAATATTTATTGTATATAATATACATTTCTTGTATGCATATACGATGAGCCATAAAGACATAATCATCAGCTGCGTTGCTTCATGATGCTTCATGTATATTTTGCGTAGCAGAAAATCTTAACATAAATCTTCAATACAATTTTTTTTCTTCTTTGTAGGCAACATACAGCGGCCCCAAAAGTGTGCTACATTTTATTTTATTTTTTTGTTTTTACATACACACATATACTATGACTTTTGTGACTGAGTGCCTGCAGCTCTTTTTAAAGCAGTATAAAATGTTCTCGTTCGACTGTTCTACGCCCACAATTGTTGTGAGGGGTGTGGCATTACAAACACAATGTGGAACTGTTGAATCAAGTATGTATGAAATCGGGGAGATTGTAGTGAAAATGAGAATAAATTTGCTTAACTTTGTGTAGCATACGATGAGGTATACGAAGTAAAATAAAAACAAATGTTATGCTAGTTTAATAATAGCAAAATGGATGAAAATATCATGAATGGAATGGCGTATTTTTATGCTTTCTACCAATGAAATTTTATTTTGTCTTGATGTCTCTGTTTTTTCTTTTTTTTTGTTGTAGATATTTTTAGTTTTCGTTGCAGTTGTGGTTGTTGTTGCTATGATGTTGCATAAAATAATAATATATGAACTCGTCTATTGCAGAGAATGTTCAATGAAATCAATACGAAGTATTAATACATTACAAAAATATTTTCGAAAAATTGCACACATTGGAAATATTAATAAAATAAGAAAGAACGATGACCAGAGAAGATTGTGCAGGTACAGATTCGACTTTGACTTGAAGCAAAAACGATCACATTTTGTCAAAGAAGAAGTACTCATCTACTGAAACAAATCACGAGTGTGGCCGTCACGATAAAGATCGCCAAAACAAATTTTTAAGTTTGTTTGATAAAAAATGGTTTATTTATAAAGCGATTTGCGTCAAATACAGTAAAAACACCTATATAAAAAAAAACACCCCATGTTTAAAGAAGGACCCATGGTTGAGGTGTCAAATACGGTGGGATCACTGCAACATATAACTCTTATAGAAATTTTCCTCTAATTTTTGTGTATTTGTATAAAAAAATGTTTATTTATGAAGCGATTTATTTCAAAATATTTATTGTAGCAACCTTTGAGAGGAATTTAAAAAATTCTGATATCATACGTTTGATCCCATTCACGTTTTCTAGAAATACTGAGATTTTTGAGATTGAACTAATTTCATTCATGAATATTTTGACAGAGTAGACACTTCCAGTCTATTGAGGTCGCTATTCTTATCGAGAGGACATAGATTCATTTCGCAATGATGGTGAAAGCTCAGTGAAAATCTAATAAACTTCAAAACAAGAAACTTTCCAGATAAGCCCACTCCCAAAGTATGCTATTATATTGCAGCAAAAATAAAGAAAATAAAAGCATTTTAAAAATAATTACCCACCAATTTGATTAAGCTGTCGATTTGATGATAGCAGAAAGCAAATTTTAATACCAAATAAATAAATAAATAAATTAAAAATAATTACGTGATCCGTTACACATTTCAAAAAAGAAAAGAAAATAAAGCTGCGTGTAACCAGAAGCTAAAAATTCCATTTAAAAAAAATATAAGAAATCTATTACCAAAGTGAATTATAAGGCCAAGTGTAACACATAACTCAAAGCAGCACTCTTTTATTTTAATGCACTCTTTTTGAAATTTTGTCTACGTAGGCGGTTTATGCTTTGTTATCTAAGCACATAAACGACACTTTTTGAAAGGGAACCTTTTTCGTTTACTATTAACATTTGCACAATTTTATGCCAAGTTATCGACTTAGACGAAAATGGCAATCATTGGCAGGTGTGAACTAAGCAAGTATGAAACTGTAACATTTTTTTCCTGGCAATTTAGTACATTCGCATTAAAGTAAATCAAGCCTGCCAGCTGGAGTTGGCTTACAAATATGTGCTGCGTTGGCTTAACAGGCCTACAAAAAGCTTAAATATGATATTTTTTGGAATTGTTTTGATTTACATGCAGCTAAAATAAAAAGCAGTCTGCCATATTTGGGATTATGCAAATGGTGTGGCGTTCTTTTTTTTTTTTTTTTTTTTTTTTGCTATTTAAAGCGCAGCATGAGTTTTAAATTGAATTTTAAACATGCATTTTAAATCGAAAAAAAGCTTTAATACGCAAAAGAGAAATTAAATTTCTTTATTTGAGCATTTTACTCTTAAACGTATTGGTTAAGTATTTCGTATGCATTAAAACAGGTTTCGTGGTTTTTAATATTTTAAAATTTTATTCTTTGCAACGTATTCAGTTAACGATGTCTTTCGTTGTATCTTTTGCGTAAGAGATACTTTAAACAAGCAACTTTGAATGTTTTATGGTTAAATCGATAAGCGATCACATAAAATCATATATGTTTATCTTCATATAATGTAACTGTATGTGTGTATGTGCGCATATCCTTTAAAGTGCACTTAAACATAAATTTTCCAATATGCGTTACAGATTCCAGCAGCAACAGCAGCAGCTGCTGCTCATTAATTATGAAAAAAGGCGATGCTTCTATATATACACACATACACACACACATACGCACAGCATATACCATACGCAAAGGAGCGTCTGCAATAAAGCAAGCCAAAGTATATTGTAATATGCATGCTCCATCGTTGTTTTATTCGCATTAAAAATCGCGCAGTCCATATTCAATCCATATGTAAAGGCAAAGATAAGAAATTGGTGCGAGTAAAGTAGCAGAGTATATGCAGCAACTGTTGCGATTTTTTTAAACGAAGAAATAAATTTTTTTCCAGGACAAAGTACAAAGACAGGAAAAAAACCGCAATTTAAGTCAAGTCATAATGTAAATTTCAATTGGGAATGCAATCAGCGTTTAATGCAATGGAAAAAAAGTCGATATTAACGAAACTTTTTATATCCTTTTTGTTCTTTATACTTTACTATGTAGCCAACTGCTTGAATGAATATTTCCGTATTTTTAAAGAACTTCAAAGTGAAAAAAAAAAAAAAATTGTGGACATTGTGTCAAAGAAGTCAAGCCAAGTTACTCTGTGTACTATCACATATCCTTTTTGATATGTGCCACACTGTCGCTGTTATGTGCACAGTTGCGTTCGATATTTTATGGTTCACTTATGATATTCAACTCTGCGTTTGAACTGTGCTTAAGTTTTCTGAAAATATTTGTCTCAGAGCGCTTTGCTTAAAAATTGTACATGAAATCATATTGGGGCGCATTGTTTAAATATGCAAAACCATTTTGGCAAGGAAGTTTACGTAATAATTTTTTTTTTTTTCTTCTTTTTTTTTAACAAAATATTTCTGCCCTGCAGTTAAGCAAAAGAAAAAAAATGTAATATATTGAATTCGATTCAAGTAGCTGATAGGTCTGTTGCGGTTTGGCATTTCCGTTTTTTTTTTTTTTTTTTTTTTTAAATCAGCATATATAACTTATGCTTCGGGGAGCAGTTTTCATATGGGAATGCGATTTATTCGAATGCTTCGCAAGTTTATAGCAAATCTTAATGCAACATTTCGCCTTTGGGCAAACAAATCAGACGAAATTCTTCAATGGAATTAAAGGACAGGAAATATAACTTGTTGAATAACTTATACAAGATAATTTATTGGGGTGTATGCATTAGTTGTAGCAATGCCGATGGATAATACTTGGAATAATCCATTTGTAATAATTTTTTTCCAAAGAAATGAGACAATTTCTAAAAAAAACTTCATATTTGTTTTTTATTTTTTTTGGGTTTCGTTAATTCACTTCCAGTTCCATTTATAAGTATTGGGATTTTCAAAATACTTTAGGGAACACGCTTGATTTTTCTCATTAAATGTGGATGCTAGTTTTTAATTTGAACATATTTTTTTCCTAATAAAACGATTTGTTTTATTTAAGGTTTAAATATTTAAATGAAAAATAATTTCGAAATACAACCCTTAAAAAATGTTCAACCAAAAACATAAAGCCTTCAGTACAACAAAAAGTAAAAGACATATGCTGCATTCCTTTTATCCTTTCTTGCCAGGACAAGTGAAACATAAAAACATAATTTTAAACTTAAATTGCAATGACAGCAGCAGTGGAAGCAGTGGCAGCAACAATGGCAACGGTAACGCCTCTTCAGTTGAGTTGAGTAGCAAATGGAAGCATACTTTATCTTTTGATTATACAAATGCATACATATATACTATAGATACACATAGATATAAGTGCATATGTGTCCCTAGTAAAATATTGAATATAAAACTCGAAAAAATTAAATTCACACACATACACACACATAAAGTCATGAGTATCTGCCGTTTTATTGTTCTACTTAAGCAGAGGAAATATAGCAATGAGTGTAAAAAAAAAAAAATAATAAATAAATAAAATCTATTTCAATTGTTTACTTAGCTTATGCAGTTGTATTTAAAATGGAAGACAGCTAAAGGACATTGGAGAAATATAGTACATTCGATATACTTCATTGTAGATTTTAGCTGCGCATTTTAAAAAAAATAAAGTTTTTTGTTTCGTCTTTTCTTGCTTTCTAACTCTAGCTTTTTTTATTCATTCAATACTCTAGTAACTGGAGTAAAATTAGCAACAAAAATCTTTAGGCACTCTTAGCGAATCTCCACTGGAATTTACTTAAAACAAAATAAAATGCCAAAGAAAAGCGAGCGTGTGCCTGCTTTAAATTGAGACTTCGAAGCTTCGTTAGCGACTAAGAACGAAAGAAAAACAAAAAAAAACGAGCATTAAAAAACAAAACAGTAGTAGGTGGCTTTTCGGAGGACATTATCGAAAAGTCACTCTGCATTTTTCATGCGGCATGGTATGGTATGGTCTTACTTACTCATCTTTGTAATGTATTAAGTTAAGTTCAAAGGGATTTACAGAAATATGAAATTTCAGGAAAAACCTTAAGAAAAAAACGAGCTTTAAAAAAACAGTAGTAGGTGGCTTTTCATGATAAATTATCGAAAAGCCACTCTGCATCTATTTTTTTAAACTGTAAAACAAGAAAAAAAGCCTCAAATTGGTAGATTCTAATTGCATTTGTGCTGTGCAAATAGTATTTTTTTTTATTAATATTTTTTTGCCATTGGTCAGTGTGCAAATTTTCAAAGCATTTTAATTATTTTGTCTATAAATTAACTTGACTAGACTTTTTTCATTTCGCTCAGAACTTTTTCTCTTAGAGATTTTGAAGGATATTCGCTTATCTATTGCGTTGCACAATGCGGCATAAACGTAATTTCATTAAAAGTCATACCAAACTCAAACTCGCGCGCGCTGCATGCATTGCCTTGCATTGCATTGCCTGGAGTGGCAGACAGTGTCTATTAGCATTTTAATTAAATTTCTTTAGCTAGCAACATTGCTTTATGTATGAGTTGATATAAACAATACATATATCCAGCTACGTGTATCTGTTTGTCTCTGTTAAACTATTTCTGTTGTACGTTGTCTGTTATTTCATACTTTTTATCCTTTATTTTTTTTATTTTATTATTTTTTTTTTTTTTGTAGTTCGTGCAGCTGCATGCACCTTCATGTCTGTTTGCACTTACCCACAACGGTCATTGTCTCTGATTCGGAGACCGTATTAAATGCGGGCGCTTCACCGGATACTTCACAGCGATAGAGTCCAGTTGACTGCAACGTGACGCGACGTAGTAGAATTTGTGTGTCTGATGAATTGCGGGGCTGCAATAAAGTATAAAAAAGTTGAAATAAAAAAAATATATAAAACAAAGTCTCTGTACAATTTTAATTTTATGCACAATTTATGCTGCCGCTGCTGCGGGTCAACAATACTCAAAAAAAAAAGATGGAAAAAATGGAAAATGGAATAAAAAATCAAAGTTGCTGCAAATATTTCTTCGACATGACACTGCATAATACATTTTCTTTCTTTTTTGTTCTATTTTTTTATTTTAGTAGAGCAAAAGCGAATAAAATCTCGAGTATCATGCAATTAGTTATATTTTGTAGCCGAAGAAATTAAGATTAATGGTTGTCTGCTGTTCTAATTTTCTTTTCTTTATTTATTTATTTTTTTTTTTTTGGTTTTAAGTCTTGAAATGTTTTCTTTTTTTTTATTCTTAAGTGTAACTGTGGCTAAAAATGCCAATAAACGAAACAAAAATGAGAAATGTGCAAAAGTTCGAGTTGTGGTTTGCAGTTGGGACGCACATACGAAAGCTGAAAATGTAATTTGGTCAAGTGTTTTCCACACTTGCCACAAGTTTTCATAAAATCAAAGAAGAAGCAAAGCAAAACACAACCAAGAATAACATGAATAAAAAAAATGAGAACAAAACGTAACAAAACAGAAATGAAAATGCAAAAGTCATAAAAACATGGAAAAACTAAACAAGAAACAAATGGAATAGAAAAACTTGAACGGAAAAAAAAACTAGAAACAATAAAAATTTTTTGTTGTTTTTTCTTTGTTGGAGCATTCAGCTAGTATACGCATTCGCGTAAAAGATTATATCTAAATACAAAGATGTACGAGGTTTATTTAAGATATGACGTTGAAAAGCGATAGAGCACGAAAACAGGAAAAATAAAAAGGGTAAAAAAAAAAATAGTAGTTGATGGCTTTTCGCAGTACATTATCGAAAAGCCACGCTAAATTCTTTTTATCTTAGTATTTACATTGTCTTTACTTGTACCTCACACCACAATCTATATTTGAACATTCTCTGTAACAACATCGCCATATAATTGAATAAAGTAAAAGTTCTAACAAATTTGCTGATATCTGAAGTTTCGGAATAATATCGAAAAAATTGGACTCTTTTTAATTTAAAAAACTGAAATTTTCCATTTATAAAACGCTAAGTCAAAAAGCCTCGAATTGGCAAGCTGATAAGGAAAACTGTGCTATTAAAAATTTGCAGTTGGCTTCTGCAGGTCGCACATCTGTAATGCTTCACGTTGAGCTGCACAAAGAGAAATTATATCGAGTTCTTTGCTGGAGATCGTAGATTTTTTAGATCAGCTTCTCTTTACTCTTAAAATTATGTGGACTATCAGACAGCTTGAATAATTTTTAACTTCTCCACTGTCCGTCTGTCTGTTTTTACTTTCTGTTTAAGTTTTCACAAAACTCTTTAAATGAATGCGCAAAATTTTTTTCTTATTTTTAATAATTTTTTCAGCAAACCTTGCATTGAATTGTATTTTTACTTTAGCACATTTTTTCTGTAAAAAGCAGCAATCTTATGCCATCAGCTGATGAAATTGCAGTCAAGTTGCTGTTCTAAGTTGCAGTTTTATTGCCACAGTGGAACTAGCCTTACGACTTTCGATACGAAATATCTATGCATACCATACCCCGATTATCTTACGCCGCAATGCTTTCAAAACTTCAATTCGTTGCAAAACTTTTCATTACAGCAAAAAAACAAAACAGTGCCACAAACCAAAATGTTGCGCTTTTCGGAAAAAAATAAAGAAATCTGACATGGATTTTGTAGCATGTTCTTAGCTGAATTTCAAAATGAAAAAAAAAAAGAAAAATAACAATGAAATGAAGCCAAAAAAAAACATATTTTTTTGTTGTGCGAAAAACTGCAAAAAAATTATGAAAATTCCATTGACCAAGAAAACAATCATAAAAGTCACGTTCAACAATATTTTTTTGGTGCTTTGTTGTTTGTATTTGGTTTGTATTGCTATCATCACGAACAACAAGCTAAAACGAATTTTTATTGAAGTAAGACGATTCGGTTTAGTTACACATTTTGGCAAAGAGAAATAAAAATATTTTTGCAAAAAATTTTGTTTTTATTTTTAGAAATAAATCTGCGAAAAGCCACCTACTATTTATGTCTTTATTTTTCGCGTTTAAGATAAAATATTCAAATTTAAGGCATTTAAAATTGTATTTTTGTATAGCCTAAATAGCTGCACCGCATCTAAAATTAGCTTCACACATTAGACTAAAACTATACGCTTACACACCTTCTACAAAATAAATTATGTACGCTGCATAATAACTGCAAATTTGCAAAGGCCTTGATAATTTAATAACGAATAAAGTATTTCAACTTAAAATAGTTCATTGAAGTTCTATGCTCTTCCCCACTAATCCAGACAAACTGCTTGAAATGCGCTCTTAAATGTTTTAGCAAATTATTATAGCATACATCAAGGCGTTGAGTTAAGCAGTTAGGTAAGGGTTTTCTGTAATTTGTGCACACACACACACACTTGTGTAGGCGTTAACGATTTAAAACTTCATAAATTTGAAACAAAATACAGAGATTATATGTAAAATATAAACTAAGACATTAAATAAGGCCAAAAAAGCTCTAAACCAAAAAAGGAAAAGGAAAGAAAACCGAGTCAAGTAAAATAAATATCAAAACGTGACCTTTCTCAACAAAAGATTTTTCAATATTTTAAGCAGCAACAATAAAAGCTAACATTAAATTAAAATTAAATTGCAAAAATTACGTGGCAGCATTAATTCCAAAGAGCCAAAGTGCTGCAATTTTGCATTTCAAAATAATCATTATTTTAAGGATACAACATTAAGGATACAACATACACACTCATGCAAGCAAGGCATACGTAAAAGCAGCAACTTGAGCCAAATTGCAAACATAAATTGTAATAAAAATTAAATTGAATTCTTCTTTTTTATAAATATTTTGTAGCACACACACACACACACACAAACATGGCATATAGAAAAGTTTCCAGACACATGAATAGAAACTTTTGAATGGCATTTATATATATTTAAATGTGTGACTTGTTGCTCTCAATATAATTTTATTATATGTTAAATTTATATTGTATGAGAGTGGCTACTCACATCGATATTGACGCCAGGCAACGGAAACGCTTGTCCGGGTGGTTTATCACGCGGCACATAACGATAGATTTCATGTCCGTCCTTATACCATTTAACTGAATAGAGCGATTCACCATCGAGACTATAACGACAGCCGAGTACAGCGCTTTTGAAGCGCATTATGTGATTTGGTATCTTTACCTCAGTCATCGTTAGTGAACTGGTGATGTCTGTAATAAATAAAATGAGAGAGTAAAAGGAGAAAAGGATATACATAAAATGTGCTATAAATGTAAATGTAAAAGCAATTTAGAATAGTTTTCTGCATGTGATAGGCGCGACATTTGTTATGTTTCCTGAACAGCAAATAGTTCTTGTGTCGTAAGATAATTCAAAATGGCGGTTTTTAAGTTAGCGACCTTTAAACTCTTTGGATAATAGCAGTTTTCATTATACAATTTCTGTTTAAATTCCTTTGGAAACACCAGGTCTCATTCTGATAAATAATAATTATTTATTTCTACCGTTCTGCATCTTCGTTCTTGAAACTCCAAAAGATATTAGTAAAAAAGTGTCTCTAGAAATTGCACACATTTTGGCAGTAAAATATTTTAATTTAACATAAGGATTTCAATGGATTGGGATAAAGAGACAATACAGACCGCATATAGTACAAAGGATAGGTAGGATTTTGGACTTGTGGTCTTCACTAAGTTATGGTCACAGCGTTGTTTTATCCGAAATCCCGGCAGATTTCAGTGGCCCTTTTTAGTAAATCCTTTTAAAACCACAATTGCTTCAAGGCAAGACTGAATGGCGGAGCGGACTACGATGGATAGGTGTGGGGTCTGGAGGTACACTCAAAGGACTTGGAAGTGGAAGAGTTCTTTCTCCTGCCGGATCTATGCAGTGTGTTTCAGGCGGAAGTCCAATGCCATGCAGCTGAAGATTCGGGACAGATCGATTATCATTTTCTCTGCACTTAGATCGAGTAGTCTAAGACACTTTGGACATTGGCACTTAGAATCGCTGAGGGATCTAGCACTCTTGTGTCCCTCCAACCTAAGGTCCTTCCTTAACAGTACTGTTTGGCTATTATTCTACCGAGATGTCGAGACTTTAAGTGGTATCAAAACGGCAGTTATATGCTAGTTATGCAGGGAATATGGGTTTTCCCCTCAGCCACCTTTATATTTAGGATTACCACTTTGGTTTGTTCTAGTTCACAGTTTCAAAACGATGCTAAATGTAATTCTTCATATCAAATTAATCTATGTATTTTGAATTACCATATGCATTCCAACTCAAAGTCTTTGGTTTAATTGAAAACTTTACAAAATTCAATTTAGTTTAGTACAGCAATACGGAATATCTTTCTCATTCCTCTGACACACTTATGTCAATTTTAAAACCACAAAATATGATATTCAAGAGACATATGCAAAACTGATATGAAAAACGCCAACTGCAGTCAACAAATTTTCCATAAAATCGAGCGCGCGCGCAATGCACAGTCTACAATTCAAAAAACAAAGAATCTTAGCTAAAAAATAAACTGATAACTTACAAAGCAAAATATGAAATAGCAAAGTGAAGCATTTAAATCAAATCAAAAATATACAAACAATGACATTTGCCTAAAGTTGTGCTACATATATTTTTGGTTTTGGAAACTACATGCATTGCTGTATGCTATTATTGTAAACGTTATTAGACATAAGCATAGCAGCCATCGTTTGCAGTTGCACTTTTCATTTAACGACATTTTGCAATGGAGTATCTCGAAAGGCACAAGCAAGGCACGCACAGACAAATAAACAAACCAGCACACAAACACACACACACACACACCATACACACAAACGAGTTAACTTAACTAAGGTGAATGTGTGTATTCGAAAGTTATAGCCAGTCTCGTTCTTGTTTTGTGTTGTAAGAAAAACACAAATGCAAATAAACAGAATTTGACATACATTCACACACAAACGCAGCATAACGTATACGCAGCGCATAACATCACTACTGTCTGTGTCTGTGTGTGTTTGTGTGTACAATATCGTTGAATTTATCACATTCACATGCAAATTGCGCCAAACGACCTTATTATGCAAATTGCCAACTGCAAATGGAGAACGAAATTGATTTTCCTGCATTTCGCTCTCTACGAAAAAATATCTAAAATAATAACAATAACAACAACAACAATAACCAAATAATATATATAACTGTCTATCTATGTATTAATGTGTATGTGCATGTTTGTGTGGATTGTGGTTGCCATCGTTCAACAGTTTTGCAACATTGGCAAACCGCATTTAGTAATGGCGACAGTTACTGACTACCAACAACAACGACTACTTTTACCAATATGGCATACACTGCACTACTCATTCAGTAAAAAAAATTTAAAAAAAGAGAAAGAAAAAGAGAATATTAAATCGTGGATTATTCAGCGACAAATGGCGAATATATTGAGCTGTCAGTATGAAAGCATCGAAACCAAAGCATAAGCAATTCGCATTGCTCGCAACTGAATTGCTCAATGTTGTATTAAGGCAATAATACTCGATTTGTTTTTTTTTTTTTTATATTTATTTTTATTTTTTTTTTTATTTCTATTTTCTATTTTATTTAAGCGTTGGAATACGTACATGTGTGCGCATTTTGTGTATGGAGCGTGTTTGCATTTATAAACTTACGCTATTTTTGTTGTTCTTTTTTGCCGTGTAAGTTTAATTTGTAAAATTTATGAAAAATATTTACTTTATCGTAACCATGCAGTTTGCTTTATAAATTTTTAATGCAGTCAACGCTAAGCATAAATTTTTGGTACGATTACATTAGTTAACAAATTTTGACTTTGTCGAAGGATTTTTTTCAAGGATTTTTCTTATAGAGATGACCACTAACAATTTTTCTTGAGGATTGCTCTTGAAATATTAAAAAAAATTATTTTTATTAGGGAACTCCCTAAGGAACAGGCAGCAGCCAAATTATAGGAATATACCAAAATAGTTTATCCAACGAAGAGAATGCAGTCTTGGCTGACCACCCAACCCAAGTGGTGCAGCCCAACTAGGAAAGTACAGGTTTCTTTAAGTGCCTGGGGGCCTCAGATTTGAAAGATTTTAATAGAATTTAAGAGAATTTCAAATTCTTCTGGATATATATTCTATATGATAATCCAAAACGAGTTTAACGTTTTTTAATAGAACAAATCTTAAATATTTCTAATGTCTTTCTATGAAGAATATCATGGAAAAAGTTTGAGCAGAAAGACTGACAGGCGAACTCAGGTACTACAAAAAATACTACGGTAAAGTGTTGAGCAATTAAGATAACCATTGAAAGTAATCAACCTAATTTAATAATTAGGAATATTTATGCCATGTACCAGAAGGGTAAAAGGGTACATTAATTTTACACAAAGTATGTAACAAGCTGAAGGTGATATGATAGATCACATATACTCTAGATCAGCAGTGCCTGATCTAGCTATGTCACTTACAAAGTATTATTCTCTAGCCCCACTTTAAGGGGTACCCCGATTACATTCTCCTTCTAAAAAGACTACGCCCAAAAGTCGATTGCTATAACAATATATATCGAAACAACAAAGACATTTCTGGAATTTGTTATTGTTTTCCGTCTTGAATTGTATGGTTATCCTTTAACTGTATTTTTGCTTAATATTTAATATGCGATTATATGCTGCGGCAATTTTCAACACGGAAAACTAAATAAATCCTAGCGGTGTATGTGTTTTTTCTGAAATTTGAGTCAAAGCGTACACAACGCAACAACGCTGACATTTACAATTGTCAGTGTGGCATTTTTTAGCCTTTTGACTTTACTGTACAGTAACAAGTTTTGTGATGCGCAATCTTTTTAAGTCCTGCGACAAATACACTTTGACTCGATGGCTTTCGCTTTGGCTTTTGCTTTGGCGTAACGCGTTACGCTTGTCTTCTGCTAAGCTTTTCAGTGTCTTTGTGCCTCTTGTTATTATTATTGCAGCAAGCGGTGGCTGCATTACCGAGGGTGACAGTGGCAGCAAAAACCAGTCACATTTCAAGTCAGGTGAACTGTCGTAAATAATTAATCTGCCCGCAAAGTGCGATTATCAAAGTGTTGGGAAAAATGTTAAATAGCTCCCTAAGGGCAATTCAACCACAAAAGACGATGACGACGACGACTGAGTTGCTGACAGTTCAGAGAGAAATGACAAATGCGCGAAAATAAAGTACGATTGCCTGCTGCTACTGGCTTAGAAATGATTCGCTTCGCTTTATTATTAAAGGAGTGCAGCAACTGAATAAAGTTTATTTTAGCTTTTAGCGTTTTATGTTTTCAATTATGCAAATGAGAGCGTCTTAACTTGACAAAATTAAACGAAATGCATTCATTGTTTTATTTCGGCAGTTACTCATTTTATCTTAAGACAACATCAACGCCAGTTTTACAAGCGATTCCTTTTTTTATTTTCTTGGGAGTAGACTTTAATAAAAATGTTTTCCATGCTCGATTTGTGTTTGTGATTGTGCTAACTATAAAAATTTCAATTATACGCATACAAAAGTCTGAATTGACTTCATTTAAATAGATAGCAGGCGGCATATACACATAAAAAGGGTAAAATGTAGCTCAAAGGCATCAGGCGAGGGTGTTGATGTTGAAGTTAGCAACACTTAAAAGCGCTTCATTTAATTTTATTTGTTAAAATTTGCTTCAGTTTTTGACATTTTACTGTCAGACAGACAGACAGACATTTAGCTCGTCGATTGTAGCACTTTTATTTTGTTTACTCATTTTCATAGCATACTTTTAGGAATATTTAGGAACAAAACGCTTTGCTCGTGCGTGTTTATTTGAAGCAAAAAAAAAAAAAAAAAAAAAAAAAGAACATTGCACAAATTAAACCCGAATGAAAAACTAAACGATGCATGAAATTACTTCTGCTCTTCTGCAAACATCTTGAACTTTACTTCTTCTTTTTTTGAATTTTTTAAAGTTGCTGCTGGGCTTTGGCAACTTCCTTTGCGCTGCAAACTTCTTCCGTTTTGCTTGTTTTTAATTTTTAATGTGCAGCACTTTTGTCCTTGTCTGTGTTGACTTGAAGTCAAGAAAAAATCATTTTTTTGCTTTACTTTTTTATTTTTTTCTTTTTACTAAAGAAAACACTAAGCTTGCCATTACGCACGCTGGCTGGTAGCTGGTAGCGGGGTTTGAGTAACGCCCTGCAGGGTTTGTCATCACATTATCATGCGCGTTGCTTTTACAAAGGCAGCCAATTTGCAAAGTCAAATGTCAGTGACTGCAATTAAAGCATATT
Source organism: Leucophenga varia (assembly GCA_018903435.1). Classification (NCBI taxonomy): domain Eukaryota; kingdom Metazoa; phylum Arthropoda; class Insecta; order Diptera; family Drosophilidae; genus Leucophenga; species Leucophenga varia. Next base: position 782,471 of record JAEIFJ010000493.1, on the reverse strand, counting down.
TAGCTGCAAAATAGTTGTTGAACGCGAGTTGAAGGGTGCAGGCATAATGGATATGTTTGTAAAGTGCAACGAAACGTAAAAACAAAGCGAATTGCCATTTTCTAAACGAGATAATATTGATTCTGTGTGCGTGTTAAGTCAGGAAGTGATGTATTCAGGTTTTTATGTTGTATTTATTTTATTCGCTTTTTTAAATTTTCTTTGATGTTTTATTAATCAAAGTAAAATTGTGTTATAGATAGAGCTAGCGTTGATAGAAGCATATATCGTTACTCATTTCCGATAAGTATCGATATAATCGATGCTCGTAGCCAGTATCGATATTATCGTTGCTCATCTCCCATAAGTATCGATAATATCGTTGCTCATCTTCGATGAATATGTTAATCTCTGATAAGAATCGATATTAACGACGCCATTTATCGATGCCGCCAAATACTCAACTGTACAAAGATTAATTGATTTAGAAATATTATAATTGCAAAATGTATCGAAGCAATATATCTGAGACCTTTTAAAATATATTACCTTAAATATCTCGATAATAACAGTTGATTTTTTCGTCTGTCCGTTAGACAATTTTTCAAGAACCTAAAAAAGCTCTGATTCTCTTCATTAATCTTTCCATTAAAAATAGACTTTTAAAATGTATTGATTATTTTCCATAAGCCTATTTTTAATAAATTTGTTTCAAATCATTTGGTACCTATTTGACAAGAGAAAAAGTTCTACAAAATTTTAGTTTAAAATATTTTCTCGTTGCGTTCGTTATATTTAATTTGATCTTGTTTTACGTTCACGTTTATTGCCAATTAAAAGTTTATAATATTTTTTTAACTTTTGCAAAAAATTTATAAAAAAAAAGACAGTACCATGCCTTATCTTTATGGACTCGCAGACACCAAGTTTATCAAAAATGATTCGCCAACGAAAAGTACACTAAAGCGGCCAGCAACAATATTCAAACGTGGAACGTTTCTTGCAGGTCCAAACTATTACAATAAAAATGATGTACCGCTACTCTTCAAGACAACACCGAATACATTAGTAGAATTGTGTATAAATGTTGTCGACAAATTGCCATTGACATCAGTTTACGATTGGGGCGAAGTGGAGGTAATGAGATGGCTGATGCGGATCGGATTTCCGCAATATCGTGTAAGATAGTTTTTGCATTATATTGAAAGACAAAATTAATCTTTTGCCATTTTAGAATACATTTCGCGTTAATTTTATATTTGGACGCAAACTATTGCTTACCGATGCATCAGCGCTGGCCGCCATGAATATCAAAGATTTCGCTCACATACGCCAACTGACACGCGACATACGGAGCCTGTACAATTTTGAGTTAGCAAAGAAACAATTTGAAATCTTCAAACTCTTTCGTACACGCACCGGCATGACATATGATGAGCTGCGACGTTCTGATCTTTGGCGTGCCATGCAATTGATACGCGAAAAACCACAAAATTTACAACACTGGGAACTGCTTGAATTATGGTTGGAACGCATTCCGGTGCAGCGATATGCCGAACTGCGAGCTTTTACGCCACGTGAAAAACTTTATAATTGCACGGCAGCACCACCTGAGAAAATAGCACCAATGCTAACCGAAGCAGCGATCTGTTCCTGCTGTATACCGCCTTGCGATTGTAATTGGACGGAACGTGATACACAATTGCCAACATGTATCAAAGCTTTGGGCGTAATGACTGCAACGCAGCGTACGAAATCGTTTTATTTTGAGAGTGCATGCGTATCGTGTATACCGCCGTGTGAATGTTCTTGGCCATCGCGTTACTATTTAACTGGAACTGTTTTGAAATGTCTGCAGGAAGTATTTCCAGAGAAATTTTGTCCCATGTTCGATGAGCGCATGCATGCCGATGTGCGTCCGAGCGTTGTGGAACGTTGGACAAGATTTTCCATTTAAGAAAATTGCGCAGATTTTTCAATTTTCGAAATGCGTTCACCTATTATATTTCATGCAGCTTGAAGTTGTTTGTCATTTTAATTGTAGTATTTTTTTATATTAAAGTTTACCGAAGTCACAGCCTACTGCGGAGATTTTAATTAAAGCAAATTTTGATACGAAAAAAAAATATATTTATGTTTTTGCAACTGAAGCGCTTATTTTTCAGCTGCTTCGTTAGCTCATTCCAATTTAATAAACATATTTTTCCATCATTTTTTTTTATAATTAATTCAGTAGCTGCAGACCACACGTGGCGTTTTAATAAACAGCAACCGGAAGCATTTTCCTTATTCAAAAAAAAAATGTCCAAACATTTTAAATAATTTTCATAACTTTTTGTCAGTTGCTTTTTTCTATAATTTTCCACTAAAGGAAATTGGAAATTTATGTTAATTTATATTTCAATACATGTCCGTCCGCCCGTCGTCGCATATCTAGACTTTAGCATTTTGACTGCAAAATAAAAAATAAAAACTATTTTAAAACACAAAAAAAAAGGTAAGCATTGCTAAGCTTAGAAACTTCTGTTGAAAAAAAAAATCAATTTCACATAAAAAAGAAAAAGTTTTTATGCGAACCTTTTCGCCAAAGTAAAAGTTATTGCCATGCTGCATACAAAAATGCTTTGGAATAAGATACAAATATATACATGACATGTATCTAGATACTTTTTAGCAAATATATGTTAACTACTTCGGCATGTAAATGTACTTTTCGTTATGTGAACTTAATGATTATGCAAATTGACATACAAATCGATCGATTGCTAAACATGCCCAACGTTGTGCTGTGAAGGTTTTAGTTGTACACAGCATGTAGGCGGATGTCCTTCTGATTGTGCAGTAAAAAAAATATTTCTATGCTTATTGTCACTTTTTTTTTTTGTGAATGTGAAGTGATTTCTTTTTGTTCAATTTTTGCCTATTACCTTGATTTGTGTTTATCAAGTCGATTCATGATGAAACGATTGGCAAATAAAAAAAGTTTGCATATAAAAATTATGATGGCGACATTTCAAATAAACAAAGCAGCAATGAGAGTAAACTAAACGTTGCAGAAGGTCATCAACTTGAATATTGATTTTGTAAGTTAGCAATTGTCATTATCAGTAATTTTTTGCTTCCAATTATCATATATTCTAGAGGAAAAAGTTGGTTTGTTTAAATAGTCTGGCACAGGCACTTCTGAGAATGTTCTTCATCGATATTTTTTAGGGATTATTATGCGGTGATCGAACAGCATCAATCTAAATCTAGCCTGGGCTGGGCAGTCACACAAGATATGTGTGCTGGTTTCGTCTCGGATTCAGAGGACAGACCCATTTTGTTCAGTTGGAATCTTAGAAGGTTGTGACTCGTAAGATATCAGGATGGTGTAGCCAGTGTTGAGAGACAGAGTCTCTGAAATGTTTCTCAGTGGAGAGCATTGTTGAGGCCCAATTGACCCGAAATAAGGGTTTAGGGCCGCTCATAGTGGTTGACGAGACTATCCTGGCTAGTTCGTCTGCACTACATTACCTACAATGCCTCTATGACCAGAAACCCAACATAGGTTGATTTTTGCGTCCCATGGATAGACGCTGAAAAGTGTTATAACATAACACTGTAAAACTATCTTAGAAGAAAAAGTCCACGAGGTTAGCGCTCTGACAGCCACCTCACTGTCCGAAAAGATAGTGATAGTAGCCCCCAATTGGACTATTGACTAAATGGTGAAGAGCGCAAACTTCAGTGGCGTGGATCTCTGATTGGAAAACATTGAGCCAGATACCCATGGCAATCGATATCCTAGTGTTGGGTCCGAAGACACCCGCACCAATGGCAGTTCTATAAGATAGCCGTCAGTGTACTAGTGGTTCACTAACGGCGCCCCACATGGAGTCCTAAGTTCCCAAAAAAATCAGTGTAAATAAAAATACTCAATTTAATGTTTGTTGTCTTTATTTTTTGTGACTCTTTTTGTTGTTTGTTGTGCGTTCGTTTTTTTTTTTCTTTTTTCCTTTAAAAAAATGTCATTATCAATGGCAACTTTCTTTATATTGTAAATAAAAATTTGCATAATTTTCAATGTTTATGACGTCAACTGGCAAAACTTTGCCCCAAAATGCTACATGTGACACTGATATGCAACAAAAACAGCAACAGCAGCCCCACCCTTAGTTAGGGGAGAATGAATGAAAAAAAAAAAATGAAAAAAAAAAAAAAAAAAAAAAAAAAAAGGAAAGGAAAAAAAAAAGAAGGGACTTTTATAGATAGAAGTTGTGGCAAAAGAATATCATTAAATTCAAATATCAATCAATTTATCATAAAAATCACATTTTCACTTGCTGCAACACAATTTTTCACGATGAAGCAGCCTGTTGCCGGTTGCCTTTTGCTTTTTGTTCGCACTTGTTTGTGTATGTGTGTGTGAGTGTCTGAAGCATTTTCAATGCTTTTGCTCAAAATAAAAAGTTAAAAGTTTGTCAACAACAATAATGCCAGCAGCTCAAGTTGCTGCAAAAGAAGCGAAAGCAGCGTCATTGCATTTCTTTTAGTGAATTTTTTTTATGGTCCTAGGAGAAGAGAAGAGTATTGAGCAGCTGGCCATTAACTTAATTTCCGCTTTAAGCTGCAGCAAACATTTTTATAAATTTCGCTTCTTTTTTATAACCGCCACACATAGTGTGAAGGGTATTATCAGTTTGTCGGAAAGTTTGATAAAGTATTTATATTTTTGATCAGCTTGATGAGACGAATCGATCTAGCCATGTCCGTCTGTCTGTCTGTCCGTCTGTCTGTTTATTACTACTCATTTTTTTCGGTGAAGATATTAAGATATTGAGCTGAAATTTAAAACTTAAGGTTTTCTCGGGAACAACTACTTTTTATTTTAAAACCAAGGTGCCACGCCCATTATTAGGTATAGCCCCATACAAACTTACAGCTTTTTTTTAAAATTTTTATATGAAAATAGTTATTATTTATGAATGAATTCACTTCAAATAAGATGAAAGCACTTCTAAAGTCATCTAATATCAAAATCAAGGTGCCACGCCCATTTCCGGGTATAGGCCCCATACGAACTTACCACTTTTTTTTCGATTTTTTTATGAAAATAGTTATTATTTATGAATGTTTTTACTACGAATTGATTAAAACCACTTCATATGCCACGCCCATTTTTAGGTATAGTTTTAGAAAATAGTTCTTATTTATGAAGATATTGACTCCAATCTGGGTCACTCCAACTGTCATCCTTTGAATGTACCATCGATATGACAAGGATTGGGTCGCTATAACATACAGACCCACCTTCCTTTTTTTATTTTTTTCGAGAAAATTTTTGTAATGTTATGTAAAATTTTAAATATGTACTTCTAATATGAGCCCCAACTTGAGATGTCCCCACCCAACCTCTTTGCGGAAAAAAATCTACGTCATACAAGAACTAATTAAAATTTTGTGTGGTGGGTATTTGAGCTTCGGTTCTACCGAAGCTAACGCTTTTTCCTGTTTTTTTTTTTTTTTTGAAAATCAATGAAAGAACTTTGGCTGCGCGTAATCAAAAAGTTTTCTTTTTATTTTGCAACATCCAATTTGCGCATAATTATAATTTAAGTATCAAAATAAGAATTTTATATCTTTTATTAAAAAAAAAAATATTTTTAAAGCTAAAATAAATAAGCAGCAAATAGGGGCGAAAGAAAAAATCAAAAATTCAAACAGAAAATCCTCGCGGGACTTGCATAGGAAAATCATCGAATGTAGCGCAGCTGCTTTTTTATAACTCATAAATTTTCTTATTGTTTTGTTCTGCTTCTATCTTTTTTTTTTTTTTTTTTTGTTTATTATTTTTTATGCTGCTTGTTTTTCATTGTCGACTTTTGCCTTCTGCAGCAATGAAATCAATACAAAATTGATGAATACAAATGAACATAAAAAACAATAAAAAATAAATATAAAAAAAAAAACACGAAAGAATCATGAACCTTTCATAAAGCTTAAAACAACAACAATAATGATAGCTAAAAAGAATAAAAGAAAATAGAAGCCTTTATTCGTATACTTATGAAAACATGAATTGATGCTGCAAAAGATGCTCGCAAATAAACAAAGAAAAATCATGAAAATCTGTCTTGGCTGCAGCAATACTTTGCAGTAAAAAGTTGTTTAGACGTTGATTTGGTTATAAAAATAGATGGCACGTATTTTTCCTTATGCGCTTCATTGAATGCTGAAAGACATAGCTGGAAGTTTTGAATAAAAGAAAAGAGCCACAAGAAAATTTAGCAGCAAATTTTAGAAATTTCCTTGACATTGATTTGAGTTAATTTATAAGACTTTTAACAATACCAACAGAAAGGCTAACATTTACAATGTCTTAAACATTGACGCAACTGTGATTATTGCTTTGCTTAATAGCTTCATAGTGTAGGCTTCTTCACTTCCCTGAGCCTAAGATAGTTGGAAACCCATGCGCCATGACACAATCTGACAATTTAGAATTCTAAATCGTCTTCTTCATACAAATGTATTATATACCGTCGAGGCAGCCATAATTGATCAAAACTGGAAGGAAGAGTAGGAGGATGTAAATTTTCATTGGTTTTGGAGAAAATGAATCTTTCAGACTTTACTGTAGTTCGTAGCTAGCGATAGAAGGTACAACATCTGGTATTCTTCTAGATGGCAACACCGGTAGAAATACTACAGGCGATTCTCTATTAGGAAATTTTTACAAAAACTTATTGTTGTAGGAAAAATTCAAATTTTTGAATTTTATCAGCTGTTTGCTCAAAATCAAGAAGCTGAAAAATTTACATTAATAAGGTTAAGTTATATAAATTCACCATAACATGCATACTCAACAAAATTTGTTACCAAATTTGAAGGAGGCAGTGGCGGAATACGTCAACTGCTATACTTGCATCATAGACTATATTAACATCTTTTAGAAGAAAACAAAACGCTTAACCGTTGCACTTTCTAACGCTTATTCTAGGACAAGAGAATCTAATCTTCCAAGATTTCAATTTCATCTGGAGAGCAGCAAGAGTCTGAGCTTTTATTCAGCTGATGGGGTCAATCTTCTTTATATATATAAATCACAGATAGCTCAGAAGCAAAAGGTGGCTAAGAATCAATGCTGCCTTAAGTTTCGCAATGGTAGCGTTCCTATAATACAGCGATTTTTTTTATATAATTTATTTAAATTTATATGACATGATTCAATCCGTTGCTATAATTATGTAAATCATTTAATGATTAACAATCACTTGAAATATTTACATATGTAACCTTTCATTCATGCATTTAACGCTCAATTAATGCTTTCTGTGCATGAATACATTGCGCATATTGTATTTTTATTTTTTTATAAAATAATTTCCTTACTTATATCAATCGCAAAAGGCTTTGTATTATTGTTATAAGAAAAGAAATTTCTTTAAAATTAATTTTGCAGAATAATGAGCTCAAGTTGACGCAAAACTTTTACGTATAAGTTGACTGCTCTTGGCAGCCATTGATGTCAAATAGAAGCAAAGCGGATAGAAAAGTCAACATTGCGTATACGCGATTTTTTTAAATGTGATTCTATAAAGCTTTGCGTCATTTAACTGAATTTATTTATAAAAAAAATGAAAAGAAACTCACGTACAGAACGTAACACAAGCAAACAAACAAGCAAGCAATGAAGTTAGCAATAGAATAGAATTGAATGCTCAAGGATTTCACACCGGATTTAAGCAAAAGGGAGTGAGTGAGTTACGAAAAAGTTTATTTAAGAAATACATCAACTGCCTTTGACGTGAAATTGATTCCAATCAATCAAATGTTTTGATTACTTATTGAGCGTGTTTGTGTGAGTGGTTTTTCCGGCAGTCGAATCTTCTATACACTCTGTAGCACTTTATTTATATGTAATTTAATACTTGTTTGCCTTTGGCACATCATTTGTCTTAATTTTTATTAAATGCTTAAATAAAAACGGAAAAAAGTTAAACAATAATTAAAGGAACTGTAATTGTTGGCGCATGTATGCATGTATGCTACGTATTTCATTTCATTAACAATTATTTAATTTATGCTGCACTCAAATATTATTGATAATATTTAATGCAGTTAATAAATATAAATATCTGCATTTATTATAATTACAATTAAACATAAAAGTCATACAAGTGCTTCGTTGCTTCGATGTTGCTGTTGTTGTTCAAGCAGAAAATGTATATAAATATTTAATTAAGCTTTGCGCATATTAAAAGTGCATTAAATAATGCAATACAAAGAAGAAAAAAAAACGAAGCTTTATTTATTTCAATTTACAAGAAAATATTAAAAAAAAATCTATATTTGTAACGCTCAACTGCATTAATCCATTAATTCAACAAGCAACGTCAGACTCTATGCTGCTGCATAACATTTTTTTCTTTTATTTTTGTATATGAAAAATTATATAGTGACAAGGCGCATTACATAAAAATAAAAATGCTGAAAATGTGTAATAGCAAAACGATAAAAATCCGCAATCATAGATGCAAAACTGGTAAACAAAAAGAAGGCAGTTATGGCATTGAGGTCCTTGTGCGCAGGGTTGGGTTGTTTGGAGCATGTCATACAGTTGACAGCATAATAACAAGTATAAAATGGGCACGATTAATAGCACAATGCTGACAGCAGCCGGCGCCATTTTTCAAATGTTATAGCTGAACAACAACAACAAAGAGAACAACAAAAACGCAACCATAGCCACAGCAAAGCAGTCAATGGTATATGCTGGCCCTCAAACATTGAACAATGTTTGCCAATGTGATGCGTATGCGTTATGCTTTTATATTGCACTGTGCGTCGCCGCCGCCGCCATTTTGTAAAACATCATTGACAAGTGTAAAGTTTGTGAATGCATTGAATGCATTGAAAAATATTTTGTAATAAAATGAAGCCAAAAAAAAAATCAATTAAAAATTTTTATGATGCATGTAGACTGGAAATATATATTTATGTAAGCGGTTTTGCTCGTATGAATTTTTAAATTCAGAGTCAGAGTCAGACACTGACACAGACGGACAGACTGACTGACTGATAGACAGAGTCAGACACAAAGACAGAAAACGACACAGACACAGACAGACAGACTGACAGACTGACAGACTGACAGAGAGAGAGAGATAAGTATATCGTATTCGTTCTAACTCTTATTCTCCAACATGCATTTTCTCAGTCAGGACATTTCATTAGAATCTACACATATTTATTAAATTGGTATAAGCACTCTAAGCATTTACAAAAAATAGTAGAAGCCGCATCAAAATGATATTCAAAATGGCAGTGCACAAACAAAATGGCGTACGCCGCAACCACAAAACGCAGCTGTCAGCTTGGCTGCATTAAAATTTGTTTTCATATTTTCATATATTTCAAAAAAAAATGTTTTTTGTTTTTTTATTTTTGTGGAAAATATTTTCATTTATTTTTTTTTTTTTTTCATATTTGCTGCATTTGCGCAATTTTTTGAAAATAAAGTGCAATCATAATTTTTATAATCTGCATCATTTAGATTTGTTGTTGTTGGTTTTGTTGTTGCCTCACATTGTCATTTTTTGGCATTATCCTTGTTTTTGCTGCTGCTGCTTGTTATTGCAGCTGCAAATGCGACATTTTATTTTGATGTCTGTCAATTGAGCACAGCACAAAAGGATATGCACAGATTTACAGCAGCAGCAGCAGGCGCAAATGAAAATTTTATGCATAAAATAAATTCTTTAAGAAATAAAAATATTTAAAAAATAAAGTAGAATTTATTTGATTGCCTTGGCCAGTTAACCTAAATTCTAAGTAAAAAGTTTTCACACGCAAGCAATGCCATTTAACGCATCAGTAAAGCATTGATTACGAGCAGCATTTGCCAGCAGAATTACAAGAAAATCTAAAGTCAAACTACTACGAAACGCATTCAGCCGCAAGCAGAAAAAAAAAAAGTTCATTCGAAAAAAAAAAAACAATTCTTAGAAAGTAAAAGCAACTTTCACTTCGTTGGCTCAGATATTTTAGTTCAAAAATGAACTCAGTTCCTTTTCCCAAAAAAAAAAAACAGTATTTTTCTGCTCTATTTGCGCCTGAGTAGTACAACTTCCACTAAAACAATTTCCTAAAATTTTTTTTTTGGCAAATATTTCTACAACTTTGTGCTAAAGAAAAAAAAAACTGCAAGGCGCCCAAAATTTAGCAAAAGCAGCAGCCTTAGCCAATTCGAAGGCAACGTTTGGTCAATTGCCATACGAAATCCTTGTAGCACCTTAACTCACACACACATATTATTTGCTGTTAATATCTTCACTTCGCATCCTTTTTTTCTGCTTTTGAAGATACTTGAAAATATTTGAACACAATTTCAAGCGTTTAGAATTTAAGGAATGTACGCAGGAAATTGACAAAAATGAAAATATTTGCACAGCATTAAAGGCTTTCGTTATTGGATAAAGCGTATATTTGTGTGTATGTGTGTCGTGTAAAATAAGTCGTATAAGCTCAAAATAAAGTGCAAAAAGGGATTGCTTTAAAAAGGATATTCTTACTGAAATTTGTACGAGTAATAAAATTAATGAATTGAATAATAAATTCAATGCAAAAGTTTTATGTGAGTTTGGGAATTAACTCTGAACAAACCACAAATATTTATCTATAAAGCTATTTGTTTTGTTTTTAGTCTTTAAGGAATTTCTCAAAATTATTTAAAATATGTAAAAAATAAGCAGCATAGAGATTTATTTAGTTGTGTAGTAAAATGTCGCTCAAAGTGTTAAAGAAAACGAAAAATGAAAATATTTGCAGTACACTACACTGTTATGCGGTGTTTCCACTAGCACTAGAGTTCGCGTTAGCGTTTATCTGTTTCTATCGAAAGCAATGCCCAAGAATGTATGTCTAAAAAGAATTTTTCCATGGTAGGCATTCATTTCTAGAGCAAATGGAACGTTAACGCAAGTGCTAATGCTAATGGAAACATAACTTTGTGAATGAAATTATAGTTCTTTCAATAAATTAAAATAAACATATATCAGATCCACCTACTCTCTGCTAATTTTTTTGATTTCGATCTAAAGCATTTATTTATTTACTGAGCACACCTCGAATACGTTGAAGTTATTTGCAAAAATAAGTAAAAAGTAAATATGTATATAAAGTGTTTCTTTGAGTGAAATGCATAAGGGTGCCCCTTATTGTGGTTGGGCTTATAATTTTACCATCCTAGAATACACAGTAGAGTATCTAGTAGTGTTAACAAATAAAATCACAGTGATTTAAAATTCGCAATGTCTCACTATGACTGAAAGTAGTGATATACGTTTTTCATGTTCCTCAGTGAACATGTTCAGTTATCGGCGACTTTTTTAACGATCTTGGCGAACAGCGAAACTGTGCATATATCAGTATTTGGTGCTATTATCACTCTTCGCAAATCGTTCATATTACCTTTAACACCGAATCTGTACAAATTCGTTGGTACATTTGCCAGTCACTTGATTCGCCAAAACTTGCAATTCGCTGAAAGTGCAGTCTACTAAAACGATTGCGAAACAGTTCAGTTAGCGGCGACTTTGTGTATCACTCTTCACGAGCAATGAATCTGTTCAGAAATCGCTGTTTTTCGCAAACTGCGATTTTATCACTGTTTACAGTCACTGCGATGTTCAAGTCGCAGTCGTTACTACTCAAAAATCACTCTTTTTGAGATCACTAGCATTTAGGCTTTGATTGTATTGTAGCTATGAAATTTTTTTTATTATTTTTTACTTTTAAATTTTGCATGAACCCAAAAGTTCTTTGACACAACACTTGCTCCTTCTGTATAAAACTTTTAGGCTTTTACTTTGTTTTTTTTTTACTTTTTTTCTTGACTTTGTTGCCTTTTTGATTAATTTAACATATCGTTAGCCTTCGCATTTGGTCGTTTTGCCCTTTTGGTTTTTCACTTTGCAAAAATTTGTTAATGTTATTTTTCATTTTCTACTTCATCATCATTCTTCTCTTCTTCTCTTTTTTTGTTTTTTTTTTTTTTTTTTTTTTTGTAATACAATATTTTTTACCATTTTCTTATATGTTTTGTTTACCGCCAAAACGCCTGATGCTATGCTACACTTATATACACAAGCTGCTTTCCTTACATTTTTGTTTTTCTTTATTTTTATTCATTCTTTTTCTTAATTTTTTTTTCACCGCTTAGTATATTTTTGTTTGAAATATGCGTGTTTAATGGAACGTAAATGCTGCATGATTAATAGGCATCAGCAGTCGTTTCATTTGTTTACTTTTAACGTAACTCCCTAGCAATAATTTGTGACGTCCATTATCGAAAATAAAATAAAAAAAAATAAAAATTTGTGTAAAGTGTGAGAAGTTTTTGTGTTATTCGATACACTTTAAGTAAATACAATTTGATACTTTTTTTCAAGTCTAATGATTTCACTTGAAAAAGAGAAAAGTAAAAACAAATCAATTATTCTGTCAAGCTATTATTTTTCTTTTATTTTTTTGTAACTTTTTGTGGGCGTTTTTTGTTTATTTTACTTACAATTTGTTTGACTTTTACGCCCTTAAAGTCATTTTTAATTTATTTGTTATTATTTTTCCTTCACAAATCAAAAAAAAATCGTATCAATTACATAAATAAAAATATCATTTTCTGCTTTGTTAAGCTTTGATTTTAAATTTCAATCAAAAAATCAAATTTCTGAACACAATAAAATCTTACGTCAGTAAATAAAAAATAATAAAAATATAGAAGCGGCAAATAAATTACGCATACGACGCGTTTTGCATAAAAATTATTAATTTTATTCTATGTCTGAATTTTCGCTTGACACTTCGCCTTTGTGTCTGCCTGTCTGTCCCTTAAAAAAGAAGTCAATTTCAAAGCGACAAAATATTAAGCTGAAATATCCGTGTCTGTGTTTGTTGACTCAAGTTCACCCAGGAGTCAGTTCCTTTGATTTTTATTTTATTTTATTTTTTTTTTCTGTCTTGCGCGCCGTCAGTTGTTGTTCGCTTTAAGTGAAATTGTTTTGCATATACACAAGCATCAACTCAAAGGGGATATATATATATGGCATATATATATATATGTGTGTGTGTGTGTGAGTGTGTGTGAAATATGCGTCTGATGCGTCATTTGCGCGTCAGAAGCATGACATGCAGTGCGTTGCTTTCTCATTATTTTTAAATCATATCAGTGAATTCTTAATATGAGAAAACATAATGGTAACGGATATATGTATAAGATCTGCGATAAACAACATAATATGTTGTACGAGAGCTGTTTGATAAGTACGAAAGAAAACTATGTAGCATTTATGGCAAGTGTTCAGCGCAACCCTCGTTTTGAATTTTAAATGGTGTGAAAGTCAGCGCAGCGCTTAAGGAACACATTTACATATATTAAAAATATCAGCGTAACGCCACATAAGCAATGAGTGTGTAAGTGTGTGTGTCCTGCTGCGCCGCTTTTTCCGCATTACACTGCCGCTTTTGTACTCGAGCTGCGATAGCATTTGCCGCCACCGTCAGAAGCTTGTCATGTAAAAAATGGCTTAACGTGAAAATCTTTCAACTAAACAATAATCCTAATGGTTTTCAATTTTTCTTAGAAAGTCAGCCAACTTGCTTCCTCTTTGACTTTTACGCTTCGAATTTGTACTTTCTTTTTAAGCTTTTTATTTTTATTTACCGCATGCCACCATTTTTCATTTGTTTTCTCGTTGCAAAGATTTTTATTTTTAATTTGTTTTTTTCTTCTTTCTTTCTGTGGTTTTTGAATTGCGTTTGACGCTAACATTCTAGCCAACGATCTGCTTTACTTTGTACTCGCTTTTAAGCATAAATTCTCTTTGCTTCCACTTCCTGTAGCATAGACATCCTCTGTGGCTGGCTATAACCGCGCGTTTACGCGTTTTTGAGAGGGAAGTGGCTTGGAGTCCGCTTTCGTTTTTGGGCTTTGACTTAAGCGTTGCCTTTGAGCTTTGATGCGACATTTTATTGCGGTTGACATTCGGACGGAACACTGACGCCGACTTAAGTTAAATTTAAAAGCATACTTGACATCCCTTTTCTACAATTTTAGTTTTGCTCTTAAAAATTTTAATACTTAATGCCTGCTTATACCCCTACACAATTCACTATTATACACTGTTATATTTATCAGACTGTTCTGTTGGCAAATGTCCTTGACTTAGATAGCAAAGCATAAAAAAGTTTATAAAGAGAGCATAAAAAATGCCTCACACATATGCGCCTAGCTGTATGCAACACTTTTTACTTAAGAATTTAATATATTTAATTATAAAAAGTAAAATCTTTACTTTAATTGAATTTAGTTTTTATGTTGCAATTAAGATTTTATTCCACTTTATTTTCTTTTAAATTCTTTGGGTGTCAGTCCGTCCATTCTTCCGTCCGTCTGTCTATTTATCTGTCTAGTTGTTTGTTTTTCTATGTGCTTCCCTTTGCTTCTATTTCAATGACATCTCATTCAATGTTTATTTATTTTTTTTTATTTATTTATTTGGTATTAAAATTTGCTTTCTGCTATCATCAAATCGACAGCTTAATCAAATTGGTGGTTTTAAAGGTACTAAGACTACATTTTTTTAACAATATAAAAGAATAAAAAAAATTAGATTATATGATACAATTATTTACAATACATTATTTACAAATTTTTGTTATGGATTATTTTTTTTTTTTTTTTTTTTTTTTATTTTTAAAAGAATCGATCCACCAATTCATGAGGATAAATTCTGGTAGGGCCTCTTGGTCGTCGACGATGCCTCTGCCCAGGGTAGCTCGGGAGACTGCACAATCTTCTTGCTAACACATTTGGATGCCTTTGTAGACGTTGATGGTATTGGTTTGCTATTTTTCGAATGGCATCACCGATAGCTGGTACTTTTAAGTCACGCTCTATACTTTTGTTTCGCATATACCAGGGAGAGTTCGACAGCCGACGTAATATTAATGCTTGTGCCACTCTGATTTTGTTAATATGGGTTTTAGCAGCTATCCCATAAATTTGAATTCCATACTTCCAAATGGGGGCTAACATTATTTTATAAATTTTAACTTTATTAGCAAGCGATAGTTTCCTCTGTCTTAAAAGCCAGTACATCTTAGAGGCCTTAGAAAGTAGGGTGTTTTTCACCATAGTTGCATGTCGATTGCACGTGATCCTGCGATCCAATATAAAGCCAAGGTATTTATGGTGAGATTTGTGCTCAAGCGTACTACCTTGCAACGTCACACCCGGGCAATTGGCCCTGCGATTTGCAAATGTCATGTTTATACTTTTTTTCTGTGTTGATGCCTATGTTCCATTTATTGGCCCAGTCAAGAAAATCCGTCCAGGTAATCTTGAAGGTGCTCCGTGGCAGCAATAACGCTTTGGTCACGAACCATTATAGCAGTATCATCTGCATAGGTAGCAAACCAGGGCGTCGCCGCATAGATCACTGTTAATTGAGGACACAGATGGCATGTCCGAAGTGAACAAAGTGTAAAGGGTAGGACCAAGGACACTGCCCTGCGGAACACCAGCATTGATACTTCGATGCTGCGATGAACAACCATCAATTACCACTTTGAAGATGCGGTCTTGCAAAAAACTTTTAACCATCAGATACAGTTGCGGTGAGACCATCTTTTTTATTTTGTATAGCAGTCCCGGATGCCACACTCGGTCAAATGCTTGCTTCACATCAAGGAATACGGCAACAGCATATTTCCTTGCCTCGATTGCCTCAAGGGCAAAATTTACAACACGATTCAGTTGCTCAGAGGTGCCGTGTTTCTTTCTGAAGCCAAACTGATGTGAGGAAGGGCGTCCTGCACAGCCGGAGTATCCAAAATACGTAAGAGTACAATGCGTTCAAGCATTTTACCTAATGAAGGAAGTAGGCTAATTGGCCTGTATGAATCTACTTCCGACACCGGTTTCCCTGATTTATGGATCATTGTGACCGCGGCACTTTTCCATGCTTTTGGGAAGTAGCTTAGCCTTAAAGAGCAGTTGAAAATCATCGTTAAGAAAAGTAAAGCCCTGGTAGGGAGCAACTTCAGCGTCTTGTTGTCTAGACCGTCTTCTCCAGGAGTCTTTTTGATGTTCAGATTGGCAACAAGACTTTTTACCTCTGAAAGAGTAACAGGTCGGCAGGGAGGCTCCAATTGCAGAGGCTGTTCAAGGCTCGCAACTATTTCATTATTGAACTCTGCTGAGTTCAGGCTAAATGGGCAAAATCTCTTCTCCAGACTACTAGCAAATGCTTCAGCTCGTTCATAACTGGAATAACACCATCCTCCAGTGCTGTCTTTGATGGGAGCTTTCCGCATGACTTTTTACCTCTTGAAACATCGGGTAAGCTTCCACAAGGAATAGTTGGAGGATTTATCTGTTCCAAGACTTTCCATTTGATCGTCAATTTCCTTTTGTTTATCAATAGCTATGGACCTTAGCAACTCGATTTGGACAGCCGTTTAAAAATTCTGAAAATTCTTGGGTCTCTTGTTCGCGCATATTCCCGTCTAACTCTCTTTTTGAGGTCACAGGGAGCAACAGCGGCAGGTGACAGTCTCATGTTGAATCTGATGGGCAAGATTAGCCGCAGGTCTTTTCAGCTAAAGCTGCACCTGTTCTCATCTTGGCCATAAAAAGCTCAACAGCATCATCAATGTCCTCAGGTGAGCTTAATTCCATATTAAGCTCAATTGTTCTCTCCAACTCAGTCTGGAAACGTATGAACATTTGAGCCTAAGGACAAAAAAATTTAGCCCTAACCGGAACACAATTAGGAACTTCAAAGAGAGTGGCAACAACTGGAATATGATCTGATGTCAACTCATAAATATTTTCCACAGCCAGTCGATTTGGTGCTATTCCATTTGTAATAAAAGAAATCCAGCGCTGAGGGGGCTGAACGGTTGTTGTACGAGTAAAAGCTGGGATTTCCAGTAGCAAGAACTTGATAAGAAGAACTGCAGATAGCTTCGTGCAGGCTTTTTACCTCTAGCACACGTCCTGGCGTTGCCCCACCAAGGGTGCTTGGCATTAAAATCTGCGCCAAATATAAATTTGTTACCCAACCGTTGAAGCACCACCTCAAAATCATGCGTTGACCACCGTAATCCAGGAGGCAAATAAGCAGCAGCTATAATAAGTGGGCCACTGGGTGTCGTTAACTGTACTTGAGTGAGTTGGACATTATTGGAAGAAAAATCACTTAATTTAATATGTTCAATGTTGCGTTTAATTAAAATAGCGGAACCGCCTTTACTAGTTCCTGCAGGATGATCAACTTTGTGACAGACAAAACCAGGAATATAGACTTTTTCCGGCCCTGTAAATGTGTCTCTGTGATAAGCATCACATCAATTGAATTGGCAGAGAGGAAGTGTCGGAGCTCATTAACACACTTCTCGACTCCTCTTGCATTCCATAATCCGAGGCGAATATTATGTTTCATCATTGAAATTTAGAGATAAATAAAGAGATCATATCTCGCAAGGCGTTATTTGATTCAACCGATTGCGTAAATAAGGAGAACAGCTGGTCAAACTTCAAAGTGAGGCTAGTCAAAGCAGCCTCAAGTTTACAAATTTTAATGTCTAACTCACCATATCCTAGGGCACTGTTAGCATCAGTAGAGGATATTGAACTTTGGGTCAGTCTGTGAGACACTTCATGACTCAAAGGCTTAGTTAGAGTGGTAGCCTGCTTGATAGAATTGGGCCCTCGCACAATATCCGAGTAAGAAATACCGCTTCTTACTGTTTGTGCTGGAATAAAGCTTCCTTTCGCAAAGGCAACACGCTTTCTCTGGTTATTGTAACTCTGCAGACCACTCATTGGAAGTCTTGGCTCCGGTTTCATAAACTTGATCTTTTGCTGTCGAACTTTACAGCCTTTGTAACTGGCTGCATGGTCCTCTCCACAGTTTGCACAACATAGTTTATCCAAAGGACGGATATTGCAATCTGGATGATTAGTTAAATGACCACCACCACATTTTCCGCAGACCGGACGCTTTAAACAATAATTTTGGTGTGTCCAAAGTCTTGACACCTTAAACATTGAACAATTTCTCTTTAGATTTTTTGGCTCTCTCCACTTTGACCATGTGGGAACCAATTTTATTAATTTTTGAGCATCCAAATTATTTTTTGCTTGTTTTATGCTCACGAAGAAGCACGATTGTCTCGTTTGAGCATCATCAACGTCAGTGAACTCCGTACTCTGAATCATTTGTCCATCCGTGCTTCCTTGGACAGTGAATTTAAGGACTTCATGTCCCAAGTCCTTGAAAGTGTTAATTATCGTTTATTCGATCAGGGTTCACTGATGGGTGAATATTGGGAACCACCAAGCGAAAAGGCTTTTCCTCCGAAAGCTGATGGTGCCAAAACTGGCAGTTATTATTTATTAGCACTTTTACAACCGCTCTATAGGCTGCAGAATCAGCAGTGTATATTCTAGTAACACCTGATTTCGATATACTGAAGGAGTAAGCCTCTGGTTTGATGACAGCGCACAATTCCTGTTCAAGTACATCAATCTTTGAGCAGTTGGGGACAAAGATGGGTGATGGCTTTTTGATGCGAACTTCTGTACTAGTTTTTGGGTTCACAAGCTGCTTGTTGCTCCCGGAATCGCTGTCAGGATCCAAATTACCGGTTGAATTTAGATGGGATTCAACTATCTCCTCAACATCCATTTCTTCCTGGGCCAGTGCTGCAAAACGATTGCGGAAAGGTGCCAGCTGTGGGTAGTTTTTGTCATATGGCTGCACTTTGCCTTTCTTTATTTGACTTAAACGGAGATGTACTTTTCTTTTGAACTTAGAAGATTCGTTTGTTGTTTGAAATCTGCACGAGTCAGGAATACTGGAAGTCAGACAGAACGTTGCCAGTTGAGCAAATGCCACCAAGCTGCAGAAGTCGAAACACAGTATGTTGACGAGGGTAGTGGACACAGCAAAGGTGACTGCTGTGGTAGTTGCTGCATATGTTGAGATCTGCGCGTAAGAGTCACCTGTAGTGACTTTACAATTGACTGATTTGAGAGCCAGCTCCCTTAGCTATAACACGCTCTCAATTCAGAAGGCGAGGCAACCCGCTATCTCTTTCATTTTGGCATAAGTGTACTCACATTGGGTTTTGACTGAGAAGACGGCTTAAAAATTCATATCTACACATACGTGCAACAAACTCCAACTTGCTTCCAACCAGATCACACCACAATATTTATGTTTTTAAAAATGAGTCTCTATCTCTTATTAGTACACACACGCGACCGTATCAATTATAACACTTCAATGTTTATGTTAATTGACTTATTTGTTTTAAGGAAGCTTGCCCAATGGGCAAGCGCACGCGATTACTACAACAAACTTATGTTTTCTTTTGTTGTTATCTTAGTTGCAGCACAAAAAAAGTTGTTATATTGTTAAATTTTTATGCTTTTTATTGTTTTTTTTTTTTTTCAAATTAATTTTCAATATTTTTGGAACTGTGTGACCGAACTCCAAGGAAAGTCAAAAGCCGACATTCAATGTTTAAACAATAAAAAAAAAACAAATCTCAATCACTAAATTTGCCATTTTGTGAAGTTCAACAAAGCTTAAGTAGGCTTTTGTTTAAAAATAAAATAAAGCAAGTACATATTTTACTTTGATTATCTAAAAGAGTAATACGTGTACATGTATGTGTACCTACAGCAAAGCGAAGCCATACTTTAGTATTTCTTGAAGTAAGACAGGCAGACAGACAGACAGACAGAGAGTTATGTGACGTTAACAATCGAATCGACTATACAAATAAAATCGTATTTATTTATGGCTACAGTCTGACGCAATAGATTCATTGAAGCGTTCGGTAAATAGAAAGACAAACAATCAGACATTCTGACAAAGAGACAGATAAATGTATTAGTCGATAATCTATTGTTAAAGTTTAGTCTTTCATTTAATGCTTTACGTGTTTTCTTTTTTCTTCTTTTTGTTTTTTTTTTTATTTTTTTTTTTTTTAAATTTCTGTCTTCATTTTGTGCTCATATGTGTTGATAAGTATAAGGCGTAGATTTATAAAAGATTTATTTAAATCATAAATATGAAGCCTCATAGTTTTTTTTTTAATAAACAAATTTTAAATTTCTTTAGCATTCAAGAAAATTAGATATACTTAATATTCAAGCTACCTTAAATATCACACCGGGATACCCGAGATATCATAAACCTGTAATACCTGGGATACCCGAAATACCCTTCATGTTTAAGGACATAAAAGTTTGTACACTAAAACTAAATTACGAGTGATTCGGAGAATCTTAGTTGTTAACATCGGAAACTGATACGTTCATATAGCAGACAGACAGACAGCAGTACGATGGGATTGACGGGCACTCGGACATGAAAAAAAGTCTCTACACCAATTTTTTTTCCAAAAATGATCCTTATGCATAAGAGTCCGTCTGTTTATACCTTTTTTAACAATTCTATTTTTTTTTTTTTTTTGTGTAAATCAAATTTGAAGCAAATTATTAGAATTATTCACATCTTGTATCAATTGTATTCTACTGATATATGCATATGTCCTTTCGTTCGCTTCAATTTTTATTTAATTCGACTTGAAGATTTTTTTGAGGCTGAGGATTCAAATTCACCCAAAGTCTTTTTCATTCCATCATTTTAGCATTTTGTGTCTGTCTGCACAATTCATTTGCTCAGTTTTAAAGATATTAAACTATTAAAAATAAAATATTTTTCGTTGAACCCAACAGCTTTAAACCTCCTGGCCAGAGCAAAAATATTTGTACAGACAGACGGGCATGGACTTTTACTACTACCAATCAGCTACTCAAAAGCATTCCTGGGCTACATTGAAACAATTCATATTTCTAATGAAATTATTTACAAACAAAAGCCCCACCCAGTCCCTTAGCATACTATCTAGGCTATCTATTTATAAGATATATTATTAGCTGACAGGTCGTATACTTAATTTAATTCATAAGCAATTTAAATTGATTATGTATACTCACTCACTCACCGATTAGGAATAATATCACATGAATTATATACCAAAGTTGTAGCAACGGCGAAGTTGACTTTGTTGTTGTTGTTGTTGAAATATAGCTATGCTGCTGATGATGATGATGATGATTATAATAATGATGTTGTAGCTGTTGATTATGCGGTCGATGATAATGATGTTGCAACTGTTGCTTGTGTTTGTGTCGTTGTTGATAATTTTGCTGTTGGCTGCTATGGCAGAGTTTATGTTGCTGATAGTTCATTTGAGACTCCATTGTAGGTTGCTGTTGCTGTACGCTGCGATGTTTACAACGCATTTTATTATTTTTATTTATTTATTTATTAATTTTTTTTTTTTTTAAGGATACCAAGTCTTTTATTAAACTATGGTGTTGCGCACATTTTGTAGCTAAACTTAAATGTCTTTTTTGTAGCTTTTGAATTGTTGCGTTTTGTTTAAGTTAATTAGTTGTTATTGCTGTTGTTGTATAAAATTTACTTGCTTATTTAATTTCTTAATTTAAACAAGTCTATCATTTTTTATGGCGCAGTGTATAAGTTTTTAAATGTAGACATAAGTAGCACACTTCTGCTTCTACAGCAATAAAAACATAACAATTAATCACTTTTAATCGCGATATTTTGCTCAGTTTTTTTCGAAATTTTTCTGCAGCAAAACTGCAGTAAAAAATACAGAAAGAAGGACATAAGAAACTATTAAGTAAAACGCCAATATGCTGGCATACTTTTAGGCGCCGCTCAAGAAGAAACAAGCTAAAGCATATTACAACACAGTTGAAAGTTGAAGACATAAATTTTCAAGCATTTTCGGCAAAGATTAATTACAGTTGAGCGCAAAGAAAACAACAAAAAGGAACTAAATAAAAAATAAACAGCAACAAGAAATTTATGCGAAAGAAATGAAAGAAGAGTTGCAACAAAACAAAAACAAAAAAGACTAAAGAAAGAAAATGTTTTATCGTACAGAACAGAACAGCACAAATATAGATCGCAAAGGAAATGAGCACAGGAAACAAGCGCAAATGAATGAGTTTGTATATTCCACATAAATTTAAATCCTCGAAACTTTCGAATGTGGTTCAGTATTGTTGCATTCTGCTCTCTAAGGTTACTTTAAGTGTTATGTAGCAGCAGCATTTGCTGTTGTTGTTCTTGATTTACTGCAGGACTTTACGTCATATTATGTTTGGTTATATATTTTTATACGCTATGTTTCTGGACAATTGAAAGCTCAATTGGCGGCAACGCCATTACACTTTATGCCTCACTAAGTCCACTAAGCGCCAAAATCGCACAAAAAGGCACAAAGCAATCAAAGCGACATTTTGGATGAAAGTGTGCGGCACTGACCTATTAATAGCCCCAATATAGAGCGCAATTAATTCTTATTAGTATTGACAAGTCATCCTGAAAGTATGCTATGCATTTTTGTAAGCAAGAAATATAAATCATAAATTTAAAGAATTTTATAAGCGACAAGGCAATTAGTAACGTTTTGAAGACTGTTACACATTTGTGTTTTTATAATAATATTTTATTTTAAATATTGCCACAAAATTTGTATTTGTTTAGAATTAAATTCGAAAAAAATAACACTTTGCATGCAAGCTCTTTTCACATCATACATATCTTGTCTGCATTCCTTTCTAGTCTGTGCATTTATAGCAAACAATTTTAAATGTTTTTCATTTTTAGTTTTTATTTGTTAATTTTTTTTTTTTTTTTTTTATGGGTCATTGCATGTGCATTCAATTTACTGCATTGACAAGCAGAAAAACTGTCAATTTATTTAATGGAAAAGAAAACAAAACAAAAAAATGTACTCAGCACTTACCTAAACTACATAAATGCAAAACTAAAATACAAATATGCTAACTTGCTGTGGTTTGCATAAATGGTTTTATTTTTGTTTTTGTTAGACAAGCGCCACAAAGTATGCAATAAAAAATAAATAAATAAGTAAATGTTACAGTATTCAGTCGTCTATTAAAAGAGAAAGTATAACAAGCAGAATGGTGACACCGGAATATGCTGACAACACTGACTTAATTGGGTTAAATTAGACAAGTTGGTATTATGAAATATTGTAAAAAAAAAAAAATAAATAAAAAAAAAAATTTACACATAAAATCTTATGGCAAAACAAAGTAAAATATGCAAGATAATTTGAGATCCAAAATATATAAGAATGCAAAAAAAAGATTTAAAAAAGTAGGTTTTGTACAAAATTGATGAAAAATAAAAAAAAAAAAAAAACATCTCTAATCCTGAATTTAGTCCTTCTTCTTTTATGCGCAAAAAGTATAATTTAAATATATTAGCTTCCTTTGAACTTTTGTCACATGATTGAAGCATATCAAGCTTAAAGAGCAGTACACATAATAAAAACATTTAAACAAAAAGAATAACAAAACACAGTTTTTGAATATAATATTAATTTTTAAAAAAGGATACTATTATCCTTTGTTATGTTTTAGTCCTTTTTCGTTTTTAATAAACCACAACCGCAACAAATGACAGCTAAAACAAGAACAAAACCAGAAATGATTTTAAAAATAAAAATTTCACTTGAATAAAAGAAAAAATGTTTATAAAAAAAACGTGGCGTGCAGCACTTCATAAAAAATAACAACAACAACAACAACGAATTATAAAAAAGTAATTAACTTGATTATAATTATTTGTATAAAAGATTTTAATTATTTTAATTGCACTTTACTTTTCTGTTTCATTATAATAATTTTCTCTGATTTTCTTTTAGTTTAACGTTATTAAAAAAAATATATATTTATTTTTTAAATTTAATATTTTTATTATTTTTTTATTTTTTATGTTTTTTTTTTTCATTACTTTAAAAATATTTTTGCGGCATTTTATTTGAACACTAACGTATTTTTTGGTACGTTATGCCTTTTTATTTCATTTTGTATCTCTCTCTTTCACACTCATACACTAATATGCATTATGTTTTTTATAACGACTTCGTCCGCTACATCTTCTTTTTCTTCGTTAGTTCTTCAGTTTCGCGTTGCGTGGAGCCGACGTGTTTATATTTCAAAGTGCAAATCGTAACTAAAAAAACTTTTCCTAGCTTGCAAAGGCAAAAGCTCTTGCAATGCATCACTAGCGCCATCAGGCGATGTTCTTCGCAACTAAATGAATAACATTAAAGAAATTTGCTGCATCAAGGAAAAGCTTAAAAGTTTTGTAGCGCAAAGGAGTGCAATGTGTAGAAAAAGCTTTAATAAAGAGCAACTGTAAGCGCGCATTAAACGTAAAAGAGAAGAGAGAAATAATATAAGACTCTCTTCTTTTTTATTAAGCTTAATGTTAGTAAACAGCTTTAAAATGGCGAAAGGTTTTTGATTCGTTTATTTAAAATTCGAAAAAAATCCCGGTATTTTAATTGTAGAAATTATTTTTAAAAAAATTTTTAAAACTTAAAAACCTGGATTCGAAAACAAGTTACAGAGGTCTCATGTTCAATATAGGAATTTTACATCTGGTTATTTTAGGGTGCCCACAATTTGAAAAGACCAGAAAGTTTGATGGTTCAAACATTTCCATAAATAGTGAAATTGCTCGAGAAAAAAATGTCTTATTTCGAAAACTGTATAAAATTACTTTTTTATACCCTGTATCCAAAGGGTAAAGGGTCTTCCGTGTAAATATTATCTCGGAGACTATAAGAGATAGAGCTTCCATATTTGAATCTTAGACTCTTCTTAGCCGTTAATTGTGCAAATTGACGGCTAAGAATCTAACATATCATACAAATCTAGCCCAAAATTTGCAACTTTGAATTTTTTTTAAAGTTTTGTATGAAAATCCAAAACAATAAAAGAACGGTACAAAAGTAAGACTCAACTTAAAGTACATAAAGATTGGGTACAGGGTATCTTGCAGTTGAGCCTATTCGATTTCGCTGTCCAAATATATGTACGGGTGCCATCAACTAGTGGCGTGCCCACATGTAACACACTTTCCCCAAAGCACGCTAAATGCTTAGTTTTCTGCTAAGAATTAAAATTTTTGTTTTTTTTTTTTTTTTGAAGAGTATTTAAACTTTGTGTACAAACATATGTAGCATATAGAAATTTTCAAATTTTTCTTGTAAAGCTGTACTTTAGTGAGTGATGATGTGTCTTACAATTAAATTAAATCAATCATACGCACCAAAATATCTCAAGAAGAAGGCGAAAAAAGTAAAACAAATCTAGCAATAATCCCCAAGAAAAGCAAAAAGAACAATACCCGCGAAAAAAAAAAACTTTAAAAGAAGCACACCAAAGTGTTGTTTGGCAGCAGCAGAGTCTTATCATAAATGAATATTTATAATTCTTTTTACTTTTCTTGGTTTTTTTCGAACAAAAAAGCAAAAGAAGAACGCTGAGTGCTTGAAAAAGTTTGCTTATGAATATTTATTTGTCTTTCGAAATCGAAGTTTTTGAACACTTTTTGTGTTTTTGTTGTTGTGTCTACTAAACAGCATAAAGCTAATAATAGCTAAAAACAAAAAAGTGCTGCAAAAACAGAAAACTTTTATTTTTTATTATTGTGAAAAGGTGCATAAGACAATTTAATTTATTCGACGCATTTAAGCTAAAATATTAACGCTATAAATCAATTAAAAAATATATGCTAAAAAAAAGTTGTTCAAGAATTTTTTTTTTTTTTTTTTTAGCTGTAGGCTTTACAAATAGATCAAAATTTTTGACTAAAGATGCTCATATAAAATTTGCTTGAAATTTAGTATTTAGTAATGTTGCCAAAGATAATAATTTTGGAGTCGCATTTTGATTAGCGACAGCGACTTGAAAATCTCAGTGACTGTAAACAGTGATTAAATCGCAGCTAGTGAAAAATAATCATCGATTACTGAGCAGGTTCACCGCTTGCGAAGAGTGATACACAAAATCGACGACAACTGAACCGTTTCGCTACATCAACACAACAAGCTGACTTTTTTTAATTTGTTGAAAAATAAAACACTGCTTTTATGGTACAAATTGAAAATGCACTAAAAATTGGTCGTAAAAGCACCAATCACAGATAATTGAACGGTTTCACTGTTCGCGATGAGTGATACCAAAATCGGCGATATCTGAACATGTTCACTGAGGTACAAGAAAAACGAAAATCACTACTAAAAATTACCAAGATTTAAGACTTTAATAAATAAAAAAAAGACTAAATCAAAACCAAAAGCTTAATCAGCACTTTAAGTTTTGAAACTAACTTTTCGAAAAGCAACAATATAAATATTATACAAAATAGTAGAGTATATGTGTACAGAGTGTGTCAAATAATTACTAGACAGACTCTTAAAAACATATTCAAAACCTAATTTCGTTTTATTTTTTCCGTATTTTTATTCAAAATATTCTCCATTCGGTGCCCAACATCTTTATTGCCCGTCGTGAATAGACACTGTGTACCCCTTTTTGTTGTTGTGAAGACGAAATATTCCAGTGCAAACGTGAACAAGTACACCTTTGGCTAAGTGCAAGCAAGAAGAGACAGATGAACAGACAACACATATGCAGCAGTGCATATATTTAGCCGGAGTACAGCAGTGCAAAGAACATGAAAAGAACTTTAACTACTACAACTGCTGATGTTGCTGATGCTGCCACTGGTGTTGTTGTTGTTGTTGTTGTTATTCAGCAGTTTGGTATTGACCTCAGTCAACGAGATTTATACAACTCGATTACCACTTTTGTTCGTTCACTTTGCGATTTTTACCTACCAAAAACAACAACAACAAAAAAACATTCAATTTGCATATGTATGAGTATGAGAATTAAGAACAACAGATGCAGCTGCACTTTGCATGAGTGTGTGTGAGTGTGTGTGTTAAATTTAAGCGAGGTTTAATTAAAGAGAATTATTTAGTGCTCTTTTAAAAATTTCTTTGTCGAGAATATAAAATTTTGTATCTAATTTTAATAAAAAATGTAATTTATTTACTACCAAACCTCGCATATTTATTTAAAAAAAAACTACTGCCTTTCAAATGCTAAAATATTTACGAAAAAAAAAATTGCAATGAGTCTAATGTCAAGTTTTGCTTAAATTAAATTTTTTTGAGATACTTTTTGTACTTCATAATGCATTTGCTTTGGTTGCTTTTAGCACATTTTATGCATTCTGTATGAATCTATCTGAAATTTTCTCACTTTTAAGAGTTGCCTTCTAGCATATCGTATGACAGAAGCAACTTTAAAATTAAAAAACTAAGCTGCCGTATATTTTTTTACAATATTTAATTGCATAATTACACAATTAAAAATTACACCTAATTAAAGAATGACAACAATTCGAAATAGTGTATTTTTATTTTCATTGCGTTTAAATTTTTTCGAATTTCAATTGTAATTATACGCTATGCGGTTTGTTTGTTGTATTTTCAATAGATAAAGTCATATATAAAATATATATTTTTTTAATGCATTTTAATTTTTTTAATTGTTTATCTCTTTTACGCGCGTATTTGCGTATCTCATTATTATTATTATTATTATTTTTATTTAAATATTTTTGCTGTTGCTTGCGGTTTTGCTGTTTCATTAAATATTGTGATAATTTTTAATATTTATTTTTAAGTGGTTTTCACTGACAATGACGAAGTTCATTTTAATGCTTACAATCATATTTATATATATATCTTTTTTTTTTAATAACATTAATCAATTAATTGCATGATTAAAATAAATCTTATAGCTTTTCGCACTTTGAATACATTTTATTTGCTTAAATGCTTTAAATGTTTTTGCAATAATTTAAGACTTTTTGCTGAAATACTTAAAAATATAAATATTTTGTTAGTATTAGATACTTTTTTTGTATTGTTAGATACAATCGTATCTAGATATATACTCGTAAATTGCAATACTCGCATAATGCATGTAATTTCACTTGTAATTAACTCAAAATTGTTTTAAATGTATTTTGCTACTTCAATGCAAATACAAATAAATGTATCTATGTGTTTTTCGTATACAAATGTATCTGTTACTAGCGTTATCGATCTAAATCAAAAACATATTTTTTGTGCATATTTACACAAACGCAAAAAAATGTTTGCCAGACGCTTGTATTCGCAAATTATATATGAAATTAAGATTAGTTGAATATGAAATTAAAATTAGTTGAATCCTATTGTAATCGTTTGTGGACACCCAAAAAGCGCCTTTTCTCAACAGAAAGAGCATGGGCGGAAGCAAAAACTAGCCAAGCCATTAATAAGCTGCACTAAGACACCAACTAAACTATCGTGTAGTCCTTTTGTCAAGGGTGCTCACAACTGGATACACACATTATTTTCCTAAAAATTCGTACCTAACACAATAGGCACACTTTCTCTACTTTACCTTAAAATTTGGCAAATATGATTTATTTATAAACAGCAAAATCGAGTCTAAACTGAGGCTGTACTGGACCATTGATCCACACGCATTACTTCTCAAAAAACTATTCAAAGTGTGACGGGTATTTAAGCTTTGGTTTATTTATTAATTTTTGAACTATTCCTGTTCAAACCTTTTAAAACCCTTTAGGTCGTTTCTCAAAACAAAAGCTGTCAACTGAGCGTATTTCAGCACAACGCCTCATTTTTCGTTATTATTATTTTTTTTTTTCAATAAAACTTTTGTAATACAATATTTATTAATCTGTTAAAACTAAAACTATTAAAATTCTTTAAGTAAATTAGTTTGAACTATGCTTAACTGCTTTCAATGTTATCCTTAAGCAGGAAATGGTCTGACTCTTCATTAACTTTGACCACAATCGATGAGCGGCAACACTTTTCGGTCAACTAAAAGTGTCTAAAGCGCAAAACTTTTACCAAATAATACCAAAAACTTTTAACAATGCCGCACGACACAATTCGAAATGACTGCTGCCAGCCAATGCCCTTCGTATTCAAATAAAAATGAGCTGAGCATAAAAAATAGTTCATTTTATTTTTTTCCTTAAGTTGCTGTGAAGCGTTGTGAAGATGAAGATACTGAAAAAAAAAAACAAAGATTGTTGAGGCGACAAATAAAGCAAAATGTTTGCCAACTGCAATTGACTCGAACGACATAAATGTCGAAGGAAGGACTGCAGCGACTGAGAGTGCAGCATGATGAGCTGAGCTGAGTTCAGATAGTAAACGCAACGCAGCAGGATGCGGCAGCAGTAAAGATGCCGATTCCGACGACGATGACAATGAATGCTTGTCATTTTTTATTTGAGAGTGCCAAGAACCAACAAAAATACAAACAGCTCAGAAACTTTGCGGCTAAAGGTGCAGGAGACAAATCTTGCTTTTACTTCCGCTTTTTCTTTTGATTGTTGTTCTTTTTTTTCGGACAGAACACAAATTGTGTGCAAAAATGACAACAAAAGCAATTGACAGAAAGACAAGAAAAAGGCAAACGCTGTGAAAATGTTAATGTTCTGGAGCAAAAATGAAGTATGTAGCGGAAAAAAACTTTCTCAATAATATAAAATATTACAAATTTCTACAAATGAAAAAAAAAGTTTTTTTATTTCTCTTCTTTTTTTGTCTTTTTTCAAATTAATTAAACTCAGCGCCTATTGCTATGCTTCACAGTTAATGTTGATTTTGTGTTAACTTAAAAATTTAGCTTTTACTAGGCGAAATTTTTTTTTAGACGAATGGGAAAAAATTTAAGAATTTTGTAAGGTATTTCAGTAAAGTGCTAAATCGTATTAGTTTGTGGCATGTTGCAAGTGATAAGAATTGAGACAGCGCACGTGTGTTCATGTGAGATAGCAGTTAGAAAGGAAAAAAAAACGCATTAGCTTCAAATGGCTCAAGTGCAAAATCGAATTTTGCTAACGGCATTTTTTTCTATTTTAACAACCAAAACAGGTGCACCACAAACTTTACGCTTTGCATCCTTTCGCTACACTCACTGGTGGCACTGGTGAATCGAAAAACGAAAAAAAAATCAGGCAAACTTAGTATACATTAAAAAGGCACTTTGGCCATTAGAACAGCATAAATCCTAAAAGAATAAAATTTGCAGTTGAGAGCAGCTGACAGTAGCTTGGTTTTTTTAGATTCATTGCACATGGGCTGTTTGAAGCGTTTTGAAGTCAATACGTGTTAAATTCAAGAGCGATTTTGTAAAATAATACGAATTTTAACAAAAAGCACACAGTGTATAACTGAATGTTTGCTGTGTACTCATAATCACTCATTTCGCATTAATATAGTATTCTCTATCAACTCTCGAATTCACTATGCCACTCTTATCTGCATATGTGGCGCGTTGCAACTTCACAAACTCACTTAACTCCATCTCCAAATAGCTACTTCAAAATTTACTTCTGCTGATTTTGCTCTTGCTACTCATGTTAGCCGCAAACTAATACACTGACAGACAGACACCTGCATACAATGATGCTACATAGACTCGATTTTTTGTTTTGTTTTTTTGTTTCTTTTTTTTTTTTTTTTTTGACTGCCGCAACAAAGATATATGGTGTAGCTGCTGAAATAAGAAAAAAAAAAAAAAAAACATGACTTTCCACATGCGGGTTTCATAGTAAGCAAGGCAAGCCAAGCAAGTAGCATTCCTGTTTCCGCCATTGCCAGTGTCTGCCGTACGAATTGACAGTTTGTGCGCCTCACAATATGCTGCAACCCATTTAAATGTTGGCGACAGGCGTCTAACACATCCTGGCAACTATTTTTAGCTCATTCTAGTTTCTTTTTTTTTCCCCAAATATTTCCATTGACTGTTTGGCCTGCGTCTGTTGCTTTCGTTGTTGTTGTTGTTTAATATCATCACTCATGTATGCCGCATACTAAGCAGAATTTATCATGCAACTATCTGCCTGTCTGTCTGTCGTCCGTCTGTCTGTTCGTGTATGCATTTTTTCTTATACAAGATTTAAGCTGAACTACGCTGAGTTTGCGGTTTACTCTCTTTCTCTGCTGCTGCCTTTGCAAGTTTTTTTCTACAAAATCTAAGCATCTTCTGTGTGAGTGGCCTCATTTTTAGCATAGTAAAACGTTGAAATTCGATTAAAGTGTTGCTATTATTTTTATTTTTGTTGCAATATAAAAAAAAAAAATTGGCACAAATTGCGACAGCAGTAACAGCAGCTGTAATGCATCCTTTTGCTATAAAATGAACTTATTTGCTTAATGTTTTTCAAACGTTTACTTTGTTGGCTGCGGCATCCTTTTTTATGTTGCACACACACATATATGCAGCTATGCATATCCGTTGCATGTTTATGTTCGCACCTGCATCGGTTCGCTGCAAAACATTGCGTATGCGTAATTTAATGGATTCTTTTGCTGTTTGCATACAGCATGTGTATGTATGTGTGTGTGTGTGGTGTGTGTTTAAGTTTCCGTTTCCGCAATTAAAATGCAACAACAACAATGAAAGCAGCAGCAACAATCAGCCGCATATGTAAAGTGTAACAGCTGCTGGCACGGATACGGAAATTAGGACAAACTAAACATTAATTTTGGCAACACCAAAGTAAAATGGCGTCATGGGGTTTTTTTGGTTGATGTTATACAAATATTTGTATGCTGACAAAAAAGTAAGTTTCACATTTTATGTTAATTAGATTATTCAATTATCTAAATTCATTTGTCCGTCTGTCCAAATATTTTAATATACATAAATATTGTATGAAGCGTTTTAAAGCTTTTGCTTTATAGTAAAGTTAAATACTTAATAAATACTTAAGCTAGAAAATAAACAGCTAAAAAAATGCTGCTATATTAAAAAAAAAAAAAAAAAAAGTACAATAAACAAACACGAAACCACATCTCACAATTGGTTTTTAAGCTTTTCCTATGCACAGCTAAGCATATACTTTAGTACTCAATTTCCTGTTTCAGTCAGCCTACATTGCCGCATCCTTTTTGTACATTTTAGCTGTTTTCTACATTGCAAAAATTTTTATGCTGAGTAATAAACTTATTTCATATGCTGACTGCTTTTCACTTTGAGTGGATTTTATGTGTATGAATACGTTTGTATTTATTTACGTATTCCATACAACTTTTAAAATGAAATATAACAAAATTTATAAACAAAAATAAGAGAGGAGGTATCGTATCAGTGCGCATTTTACTGTAAATAAATATATTATAAATGCATTTTTTGTCTAAATGCAGTTTAGCCGCATTCGAATGTAGGCGCACTCATTCAACTCATTCAAAATTGCTGACACAGCAGGTGTACTGAAATTCGCTTGGGGATGGGATGGCAATCCTATGCGAAATTACATTTCGATTTCAATGCATGAATTTAGTTGAAGCACTGAAAATGTGAACAGACAGACGGACAATTTTCAAATATTTTTCGTATTGAAATAAAAGAAATTACAAAAACTTTTTATAAAGAACATATTTAATAAATACTAAAGCCACCGCCATCGCTTGTTGACAAAATTGTTGTCAATGCGATTTCGTTCATTTTTTTTATATTTATTTATTAAATTTATTGTGAGTCGGGTCTTTTGGAACTTTTGCGTTAGGTGAAGCTAGCCACGTTTGACATTTATTGCTTTAGACAGCGTAAAATTCAATTACCAATAAGTGAATTTAATGTTGTCTTGCAAATTGAATCAATTCAACGAAAAATGAGTTATTATTTTATGTACTTTCGTAAACAATACTTTTGTATTTCTAACACACAAGAAAAAAAATAACACTGAGCATAGACAGCTTTAAGAATCGGAAAGATATAAATGGATAGCAACAACAAAATGCCAAAATGAAAACAAGCAGCGTGTGCAAGCTTTGGGGTCAACCAAAAAAAAAACGAGAGTAAAAATAAAAAAAAAACAGCAAAAAGTGGCTTTTCGCAGCGCAATATCATCGAAAAGCCACCCTAATTTTTTGAATGTTCGTGACTCAACTTAGCACTTAAATTGCCTTGGCAATACTTGAGCGTTTTCAGCACGGTCAGCTTTAATTTGATACCTCAATTTCGATGATTTTTCATGGTCTGCAGCCGCTTAAAGGTAACACACCTAAAGCTCATCGTCTAATTTTGCACATTTAAAACAAATTTAATACAAAAACAATTTACCACTTTTGCGAACATGCAAGGCACAGGTTTAATAAATTAAAATATATATATATAAAATATATTAAATATAAATGCTACAATATGCTGCTAGGTTAATAGCCAAACTTTTGGTACTCCCATTCAAGATTATCCAAGGGGGCAGACTTGTCGTTTTTCAAGCCATTTCGAAATGCAATGAAAATGAAAAGCATGATTGCATGAGCCCCAAGCGACAGTGCAACCTTCTGATGTATCCCTATTGCCCTGAGTAGCTTGACACTCGATACACAGCTCCATGATATGGTTGCGACATATGGCGCAATTGTCAACGGCAAGATCTGTGAAGCATATTTATAACTCAACACACACACCGTTCCAATTAAAAAAGAGAAAACAAAAAAAAGAAAACTGAAAAACTTACCCCACGCCCACAACGCCAGGGCAAAAATTTCTTTATCTCAAAACGATTTTTGGGACGTGTGGACGGTGACATTTCAAGGGCAACAACCTCACTGCTATTGGTGCTAGTGGCGGGCTCTTCATCATCACTTATCTCTGTAATATTATCATCCGACAGGTTTGCCATGTTTTCAGAAAACGCCGAGCAAATTCACTTTTCGGACGACTCCAAAAAACGAAGACGCTAATAATGTTACAACAACAATTGTGTAGGAGAGAACAGCCTATGTGAACTCAATTATGAATAAATTATTTTTATTTTTTTCGAAGATTTGTTATGTTATGAAAATGTCAAATTTAATTAATTATCAAATAATGACAAAAAAATGTGTATACTACAAAAAAATTAATTGGTCAAAACTTGTAAGTTGAAGCGAGATATGATCACGGCATACCATATTCGATTTTAAGTTCATCCATTTCAAAATAGTTAACTTCGAGTGCTCTTTCAAATTAATGCTCTTTTGATTCAAGTATAATACCAAATATTTAAGCACTTTTTTTCTTTTTTTTCTGTGTTTCTGCTCATCTTTAGATTCATTGAATCCTTCGTCTTTTCTATTACAAATGACGTTGAATATAAAATTTATGTATGCGAAAATGGGTTCACGATTTGTGTGTGTATTATCTTTAGTCTGAATGTGCAACATTACGCGGCAAATAAATATTGTTCATTGTTCTGCAACGTTTATTCTGCGTCATCGAGCGTAACATGGAAAATAAATAAATATCTCTACTATGTATAGAGTATCTATATTTTTTATATTACGCGAAGATGGAACAGGTGAACTGCAAAGCTGTAGGTGGGGGTAGAAAAAACGAGAAAATAAATAAAATTTGCAGCACATTTTTACAGTTCTACTTGTGCTCGATGCATTGACTCATCACAACAATTGGCAATCTTGAATTTAGCAAATAAATAAAAAAAAGGAGAAATATCGAGACAAATAAACACAAAAAAGTCGATTATTTGACGATTTTTTTCCTTTGTCAAACGAGTACTTTTTTTGTCAAACAAGTACTTTTTGACAAACGAGTATTTTTTTTGTCAATTGAGTAGTTTTCCGTTAGACGAGTACTTTTTTTGCCAAGCGAGTAATTTTAATGTTAAGCAAATATTTCTGTATCGAATAGATTAAATGAGTTCTTTTATTTTAAACATGACTTTCATATCATATTTTTGTCAAACGAGTAGTTTTAAAATGAACGAGAGGTCTTTCCATAAAAAAAAAAAGTATCAAAGTAAATGGCTTTAAAAATAACAAAAACAAAAAAAGCACATTCAGCTTTGTGGCGACAACAACAACAACAACATTGTAGCTTTTTCTAACGTTATGCATACTTACTAAGTAAAGACCTTTGTCCTTCGCTCGTTCTTGCTGTTATGAAAACATGGCTTGGGAAGAAAATACCATGAAATACTTTGCTATTTGTTTTGTTAATAAAGCCGTGTAAATGGCGCAGACGCCAAGTCAGTTATCGCGGCATAAAATAGAGAGCAAAGATAGACAAAGAAAGAGAGAGAGAGAGAGAAAGACAGAGCGACTTGAGCGATGTGTTGTAAGCAAATATCCTGCAGTTGTGTGGGTTCGTATGAACTTAGTTGAGAACTGCGCCAACATTCATGATTCAATATACTTCGATTATTTTTTCCCTCAATTAAATTTTACAGCTAAATGTTTTGAAAGGCTTTTGGGAATTTTCATGGCTTATGTGAAACAAATATAAAAATGCTAACTCATTTTCATTCGAAAAAAAAAAATGTTTGTCATCTGTCACTTAAGCTCATCTTCGTCAGAAATAGAATTTTATTTTGTGGAATAATTTTAAGGACATTTTTTAAAGTGTATAAATTCAAATACAGTCAAATCGAGGCCCCAGTTTGCTCAAAACCGAACTTCTTGACCAAAAGATGTTGTTTTAAAAAAAACTTTGAGCTAAGTTCTAATTCTATGCTTTAAACATAAATTATGAAATAGAACTCTGGTACTAATTAACTTAATTAAATAATTACTTTTAACACGAAATAGTTATATCGATAATAAAACGTCAAAAAGCTCCATAAAATATATCTCAACGAGCCGATCCAGCCGCATTCTTTCGTCTGTACATGTGCCTTTGTGTGTCATTTTTGGTTGCGTGTGACTTAATTAACAAGTTGTATAGTTTACAAAAGTCAATACATACAATGCAAATTTGCATAAATTAATTTCCAATTAAAGTAAAAAAAGAATGCGTGTCAAGTGTACTCGACTTCGAGTAGAGTGTATTCAAACAGTACACAGTAAAAATTTCTGCTAAAGTAAGAGTTAGTTATAATGGTTCTATCAAAGATAATATAAAAGTAAGATGAGTAATGACCAAAACGAATGCAGCATTAAAAATTCAAAGTGGCTTTTCGATTTGCGAAAAGCCACTTGACGCAGTTTTATTTGTTTTCGATGTTTTAAATATTTTAGTAAATGCACCCCAGAAAAAATAAAATAAAAACAATGAGTACTCTATTTAAAATGAGTGCATTCATTTAACATTTCAAATTCGTTCGTGCAATGCTCCATTCTCAGTATACAGTTTATGCACATCCATGTTACTTAAGAGTATCTACAAAGTAATCAATAATATCAATCAACTAAACTTTCAAACCAGTCGGTCAGTCAACTTCATGCAAACGAGTAAACCTGTTCACTGTTGAAATTAATGCAAAACACACTACATTACTTCTATATACAAAACACTTCTGAATACTGAACTAAACCACAATTTGCCAAAATTTCAGCACTGTAACTGTTTGACATGCTGCAACACTGCGTACAGGAAATTACAAACGGATGTAAACACATCAATTTCCAAATGGTCGAATGGAGTTAATAGTCGTGCATCGTTGTGCTGTTCTGTCATATCAAGTGAATTCCATTACGAAAGGAATGTTTTGACATACTATGTAAATTTGGTGTCATTAATATGCATTTTGTCTGTTAGCATGTATAGCAACGAAGCGATTGTTACTTACTGTTAAGTGTTGTCAATAAGATATTATCCATTACAAGCTGTAAATATTTTAAAAAACTATTAAAGAAGAAGTTAATAGCATTACCAGCAATAAATTGTTACCATTAATT
Source organism: Leucophenga varia (assembly GCA_018903435.1). Classification (NCBI taxonomy): domain Eukaryota; kingdom Metazoa; phylum Arthropoda; class Insecta; order Diptera; family Drosophilidae; genus Leucophenga; species Leucophenga varia. Next base: position 745,781 of record JAEIFJ010000493.1, on the reverse strand, counting down.
GCTATCACGAAGAGCAAAATGTTTCAACAAAATACTTTGCGTGTTCAATTATGGCTGCTGTCAGAATTTCGCTGAAATCGAATGCAATCAATTTTAATTCGAAATAATATCAGCAACAGCGCAGCTCTGCTGGAGTTTAGTTGGAAATTTTTTCGCGAAAAAAATTTTATAATTACAAAACCATTCGAAAAGGTTTTAAGTATTTTCGGAACATGAAAATTGTCTGCAAAATGGTTCAAGTGGAAATTAGTTGAAATTTGTCAGAAATGAAATAATTAAAACTTTAACAACTTAAAAGTCTGCTTTATTTACCACCAAGTTCGGAAAAATTGGGAGCTAACTGGCTGTACCAAAGAATCAGGCTACAAATGACTTACTTTTTTACAATTTCAAGATTATTTACAATCTGTCTATTGGAGAAAATAAGCAAATTGTTTAAAAATTAATACATAACATGAAAAAGGGTAGGTGCCTATTAGCACAAACGATTCGAAGGATTACAATATTTTCAATTATGGATGAATAAAACAATCAATACAGCACATAAAGAACATAAGGACATCAGGTCTGAAGAGTAGGTCAGGGGAGCTGTCTTGTATGTTGGCTGTTGTCAAGCAAGTTTATAGCCAATTGGTTTGCAGATTTAGCTGGTTCCGAATTTATGATGATCCTGCGGAGCATCGTGCTCTGGAATCGCTGCAGGATTTCGATGTTAGACTCAGCTGCCGTCCCCAAGAGTTGGATGTCATAGGTCCAAACTTTGTTGCGAGTTCTCAGCTTAGATCTTTTGCCGAGTAGCCAGTTCAATTTAGCTAACTTAAGGTTTAGCTGCGTCCTTTTGGCCTCAAGGTTAGCCTGCCAGTTTAGACGCCTGTCGAGGATGAGGCCCAGGTACCTCGCTTTGTCCACCACAGGGAGGAGTGCACCATGAAGGCTGAATATCCTTTGAAGCATGGAATAGTTGAGCGGCTCTACAAAGTTTTGACAAGATCAGAATTTAGAAATTATTAAAATAAAAATAATTTTTTTTATTTATTTACTTTTTTTGGACTTTAAACTTTAATGGCAAATTTTGAAATTCTCTAAAATTATCAAATGTGGAAAAAAAAAAAAACACAAAAAAAAAAATTAAAAAAAGTTTATATGGGGCAAAAAAATACAAAAAAAATAAAACTTTTATTTAAATACGAAAATAAACTTTTTAACAAATTTTTTAACATTTTTTCTGCAATATAAAAAAAATCAAAGCATTTATTTTTGCAGTCACCCAGTATTTCAGTATGCAGCAAAACACACAAACTTAGCATAACAAAGAATGAAAAAGAGAGAATATTAAAAAAAAAAGGAAAATAAAAACAAAGAGTTCATTTCATTTCAACACAAAAATAAATATAAAGTGAATTTTTAATTAAAAGTTAAGTGGCAACTCATTTAAATTAATGTTGACTCAAGCGTCATAGCTTTTTCAGAACATCGAAAAACTAGCAACCGACCGACGGACGGACGGACTGCAGTGGACTCAAATACAAAGTTATGTTAATGCGAATATTTTAACCAAAAATGCCATTAGTTGAAGTTGACAACGTGCAACCACAAATTTTGTTAAATGCAAATGTTGAAAATACTTCTTCGAGGTAAACAAATGAAGCAACAAGTTTATCTCGCTTTTCGCAATTTTTGAGTTTTTCTCCGCAGTTAATATCTTGAAAAAACTAGATCTAGTGGAAAAAAAAAGCAGACACGGCAACACTGCAAAATTTTCTAGCAGTCAGTTTTTGGATCGATTTAGCAAAAGAGCTACGCTTTTATTCTGCCAACAGGTAAGAGCTAGAGGTGGAGGACTATCGATAGTCGACGATAGTTTTCTTAAAACCTTCGATAATCGACGATAATCCCAACAAATGAATAAACGCTCAAAAATTTATATTAGTAATGGGTAGCTCGATCTAGCTATATATGCATTTTTAATTAAAACCTTTTTAATAATTTTAATCTAAGTGCAAAACTTTAACTTGCCAATAGAACGCCTTGATGATCAGTTCTCTTTTGGCTTTTTCATTCTGGCAACCTTTAAACTTTTGTGCAATAAGTTTTCGCTTTTTCACGCATCAATTGTTGGCAACAGGAATAATAACGGGGGTTTTTTTGGTGTGTTGCAATGCAACTACATGCCAAGCCATTTATGCGTTGAAATTTAAATTAGTTTTGTGCATTTTATGCAAGCAATGTCGTCGCCGGCTTTGTTGAAGGTTGCGAAAAACTCATTAGCAACTTTAACGCAAAAAATAATCTTGTAGACCAGACCAAATACCGTTCTACATGGCTGCGCAACTCAATTTTATGTAGATTATTGTAGTGCAGCGGTGGTGAGGCTGCAATAGCGCTAAGAACACTTTAAACATACTTTTAGCATGTTCGCATGGGTTATGTTGCAACATAATTAATTGCCAAACACATACATTTTCATATGAATATTTACATACATACTTGTGCATTATATTTTGACCCTGTGTTGGCTGTTATTATCTTTGCATGAGACTGCAATTGGATGAGTGCACCCAGTATGTGATTCAGAACACATACATCTGTCAAGATCTTTCGATGGACTTGGAGCATCAGCATACCTACTTGATAACATTTTACCAGATATACCGAAGCACTGTTTAGAGGAAATTGCAGGTCAAAAATAAAAATATGCATTTAGCAGGTGATGCTAAGCGTACCATCTCTCTCAATTCATTTAGTACCAATGAAAGTCATATTTAAAGACGAAAAAGGAAAGAAAAAGCACTCTCTTAGGCTTGCAGTGCATTGGTACCAATGTGTCCCTTGACATAACCTGTTACATATATTTTAACTATGCTCCACATTACTTCTATTTCACTCTGCACAACTTCTCTTAAAAAAGTCGAAGTGCTTAGACTGACTACTGCATTGCATGGCATTAAATTATTTCCGCTACATTTGCATGTGTCCTTCGTTAGCAAGTTGCATAGAGATATGGCAAAGTAGACAGAAGCAGCGAGGCGATGGCTTTGCAAGCAAGCAAAAAATTTTAAAAACTTGTCAAGCTGCTGCTTTTTTTTTGTTGCAGTTTCCTTTAAATTTTAAACGGAAATATGTAGCAGCCGTAAAAAGGCCTTCAAGTTGAATTTATAAACATTGACGATGTTACTTTGTAGCTGATGTAAACATAATTAAAAACAATTACAGATTAATTGTTGCATGAATAACAACTAAGATGGAACAAAGAAAGATACAAACAAACAAACAAATTAATGAAGAAGTTGAACAGCTGTCGAAATAAAATCAGCGAAAATAGAAAGGAAATCGCATTTAAACTTTGCTGTTCCTTCTGTTGTTGCCTGTTTTTGTTGAAAATTGGCAGCTTTCACTTAATTTGTCTAAATTCGCATCGATGCACAACAATATAAAATATTTCACTCCTTCACATTGAACTTATGTCTGCCACGCCTACAAGTGCCGCTGCGGCCGCTGCTGCAGCTTCTGCCACATTATTCAGTTAAGAATATTCACGCTTGCTTTCAATTTACACGAAAATTAAGTTTGTTTTCCATTAAGTTAAGTAATTACAAAATTATCCCTTTGAGTAGAAAACTTGTATCGAGTTGGTTGTCTGTTTAGTTATTTTGGAGTATTGGGAATGTTATTTGAACTTCGTATATAAATGCATTTGGCAGCAGAAAATTTTACTATTTTCTTATGTTGGTGCCTGCAGCCGCATTGGATAATTTTGTTTGTTTTTTTTTTTCTTTCGTTTTGATAATCAAATTGTTTCTGCTGCAGTCGTGTCAGCTCGAATAGTAAAAGATATTTGTATTTTAAAATTTTCTTGAGTCTCCCATTCAATATTCAGAACGCGTATCAGTAGAAATAGAAAATATACTCCCTATTTTGCTTATATTAAACACATTGGCACGTCTTGGCACTAAAGTGCATTGCAAATGTCCATTTCCTGTGAATTTAGGTAAAATCGCTGAATATTTTATGCGTTGATAAACAAGAACTGTTTTAAAATCGATTCCTCTCTCTATTATTGCGTTTAAGTTTTTACGATTATCCTAAAACAACACAAACGATCGACAAACTCTTTCTAGTTCACTGCGCCGAAAAGGATTATGACAAAAAGTTGCTTGCTACAAAAACTATACTTAAAGCAGCTGTTACAATATGTTGCAAGACACGCGATAAAAGCGAAAATGGCTTATATAACAATCGATACCCCTTTATATAAATAAAATACAATGGAAAAACTATAAAAAATGGTTTTTAATTACAATGCAAAGTAAGATCTCATTTTGTGAGTCAAAAAAAAAATTACATTAAAATTTTAAATCAATAAGACTATGTGAAAAAAATTATAATAAGTTATCGTTATAATAATACGAATAACATCGTGTGCCATTGGTGCAATCTCATTTTAAGAGTCAAAAAAAAAAAAATTACATTAAAATTTTAAATCAATAAGACTGTGAAAAAATTATAATAAGTTATCGTTATAATAATACGAATAACATCGTGTGCCATTGGTGCAATTCGTGTACGAATTTCAATTTGTATTCGGGCATCACGACGTGATGCAGCTACATTAGCTGCTATTACTTCACTGGCAGCTATAGCAATTCTAGCAACTCGCTCGACAAAACTTAATGTTCCAAGTAAACTGCGTGAAGTTTCTTGAAAAGCGCATACCAGTGGTAACGAGAAGTGTGTAAATATGTCGCTGTCCGGTAAATCATCTACAGAAGACTGCTCAATTGTTGTACATCGGTTGTTAGTGGATGGTTCTTCATTTTGGTCCGACATGCTCCAGTCAGTTTTTTAATTTATGGGAACGATCACCGAAGCTGTCTTGCGCACAGCTATTTGATCTCGATAAATATAACGACGAGACTTCTATATGAGAACTTAGTGTGGGTGTTGTGTATAAAAATATAACAAAAATAATATTTTAAGTCCTCTGTCTCTATAAAAAAAAAAAAATATTTTCTATTACATCTGTGTGATAACTGCGTGTGCTGAAATAATGACAATAAATAAATGCTTGCTACTGTAAAAATTTAGTATACTTAAACGAGTATAGAGATGTACATTTTTTGATAGCTTAAAACCTTCGTGCACATCACGTTACTTTTCACAAACGTCCTCGCTACCATCTCTAACGCCAAGTGTAGAGATGAGCGCAAGCTTTGCACTGAAATGATCTTGACAAAAAGCTGCTTGCTCCAAAACTACTAATTAAAAGCAGACCAACGCGAAAGAAGCGGCTGCAAGTGTATAAAGTTAATTTTTTTTTGTTTAATTGTGTGAAGAAAGTTTGTCATTAAGCTATAAATACGATAAATGCATGGCGTTACTCTTTAATTAAGGCAAAATACATTTGTGTTTAACATGTTGACTTTCTTTGCTGGAAAGAGCAATAAAATTTGTTCACATGATTTCCAAGTGAAAGTCGCTGTTGCGTTTATATTAATTTTATTTAAATAACTTAGCAAATTAAACGTTTAGTGTGGCCCCAGCTAATCCAGGTTAGTTATACTTTAACATATTCTCTAAATGCTGAATGTCATTTATCCTTGCAGATTTTCGAGTGAGCGAGCGGCACTGGTACTCGCTTGGACACGCTTGGTCCAAGAAATTTCGAAGAATTTTCATATAATTGGCATATTGAATGCAGTTGTAAATGGTAAGTTTCTTTTTGTTTCTATTTAGAATATATAAGGAAATATTTTATGAATCGTGCCAAGCAATTATTCATTAATGGCTCACCACTTACCACTGTTTCTGCCAATTCTGGTAATTCGAATTGTTAGTCTTTTCGTGTGTTCACATGGAGTGTGTGTGTTCAAATGGTGTACGTGTTCTCAAGGTTCTTGGTTTTACAGCTAAGGCAGCGTTGAACAGACCTCATCTCTATTTATAACTTAAGTCACCTTTTATGTCAAACTGAATCTGCTGAATTTAAAAAAACGTGTTCATATGCGGTTGATTCTCCATTTAATACCCTGTACCCAAAGTGTAAAAGGGTATATTAAGTTTGTGCAAATGTGTGTAACAGACAGAGGAAGACTAGAAAGACCCTATAAAGTATATATATTCTTGATCAGCAATGGAAAGATAGTCGAACTAGCTATGGCCGTCTGTCCGTCCGTAGGTACAGCCCCTATACAAATATAGCCCTTTTGTTTAAGTTTTTTTTTGTAAATTCAGTACAATAAAGGTACATAAAGATTGGGTACCGGGTATCGTGCAGTCGAGCATACTCGACTTCAGCGTTCTTTCTTGTTTTTTTTGTTGGTTTTACATCTCTCTTTTTTTTGCTAGAGATTTTGTAAAAACAATTGTACATATTTTTTTTTTCAAAGGAAGCAACATCCTATCTCTTCAACTTTTTCTACCAAACCTTTAGTAAAAACATGATAGATTTGAAAATAACCAAGAGAGGTTTTTTGTGACACCTCTGGAATTTTGATTTTTCCTACTACAAGCACTCTTGTTTTCCGTACCTTTTGCTTTTAAGATTGATTACAGCGTTTGTATATAGCTTGTAGTATAGTTTTCAATGGTTTAGCAAGTCACTACACCAGAAGTATTTAGTTAAAAATTCGTCATTATAGTCACATTTTTAGTTTATACAAATATTGAAAATTTCTTCAAGACTTTTTCTCACTACAGGAATCACACTTAAAATATTTATTTAGTTTTAATTAATTTTTCACAACGCTTATAAGTTACGCATGTGACACTCTTTAAGTTGCGTGATAAATTCACAGACAACAGCCAAGGACGCTTGACTTTTTCCTCAAAGTTTAAGCCACTTTTCAGCAGCAGCGTAGCGCATACTTATCAGTAAACTTGCAGATACAAAAGCATCTTTTACCTCAGATTTTACTGTCAATATAATTAACGCAGCAAGAAATTTTAATCAAAAAACTTTTTTTTTTTTATTATTTAAGTAAATCTTTTTATTTTCAGTTTTACCCAAAACTCAATTATGAAGTTGACTTTTGAATATTTGCATTTTACTAATTTCAAAGTTTGTAATTATTATAATTTTATGTTCATAATTGTGTATGTGTGTGATGTGTGTGGGTTTCCTTTTTTTCTACTCAAAAATAAGCAAATGAATATTTATAAATATATTTGACATTTTATTGCTTTAATTAGCATAAATTTTGTAGTGATTTGAACCTTAAAGTAAAATAATATATCCTGTTTGTCTTCCTATCTTTCCATACGTCCGTCTGTCTTATTAGCATTTATAGCATTCTTCACATTTAAAAGTATTTCCTAGTGTTATCAGCGCTGTTAGCAGCTTTCGCTTGAGTACAAAAAAAAAAAAAAAAAAAAAAAAAAAAACAACTACAAGTTGCCAACTCAAATGTAAAACAACAAGCAGGAGCAGCATTATTATCATCAAACAGTATAGTACATACGCATCTCATTTCGTATACAATGAGTAACATCATGTTTCAAAGTCAATTTTCATCAAAAACATGCAACATTAACACGATGTGGTCGTTGTGCATGCGTCAAGACAAGACTTGGCAAACTAGTAGCAGCAAAATTGGCAAAAGGCAAAAATATTTTAGTTATGAATTCTAAAAGTGTTGAATATTTTTTTCCATACGAAGATACATATGTGCAGCTACACAGCATGCGTTCTATATTAGACAGTAAAGCAGCAGAAAGGCTGGTGCAGATGAAAAAGTGGCAAGCATACTTTACATCATCATCATTATTGCGTTAATGATAATCATGATTATTTAGTTTTTGGCTGCAAAAAGGATGCATTAAAGTAAAATATTTTGATACAAGTTTAATATTTTTTTTACTAAATGCTTCTGTTAAGTCTTTTCGTAAATCCAAAATATTTTTGAACATTAAATAAATATTTTTTAATTCAGTTAAAAATTGAAATCAAGTCAGAACATGCATAAACAAGTTTAAATCAAACTGCATAAACAGACGAACGGATTTCTATTCACATTTTTGTTTTTTTTCCTTTTTTAGAGCTATGCACATCGGCTACACTTGATTTGACTAATTTGTTTATTTATGCATAACGCAAAACGATTTTTTTGTATACAAATTTTCCTAATATCTTTTTTTTTTTGTATTTAAAATGCAGCGAAAAGAAATCCAATGGATTGAAATATTTTTCACATCAGCAAAATGCGTTCACATGTTCAGTTTTGAATTCAGTGCGCAATTTGAATTTATGTACAATATTTTTTTTGGTACCCTACGTGTATAGCGTAAAGAGTATAGAAATATTGTGAACAGGTCTGTAATAAGTAGAAAAATTGGTATGATACTGCCCTCTTGAATAGCATCGAAATTATGGCATGTCCGATTGCTATGCTGTTCTTTTGAAGTTGGACGCAAGGATTTCGGAGACTGAAAGATAAAGCTACGAAAATAGGCTAATATTGATGCCATTTTGAAAAGTGTTCATTTTTTTAATATTTTTATCTTTTTTTACTTTTAATTTTTTTAACTCCACAAAATCATGAGCACTGACTACAGCGTATTCCATAGTCGAGTTTAGGCGTGTTTCTTAAAAATTGTTGTTTTTTAAAAGAATTTTTGGAAACTTTTGATTCTTTTTGGAATCAAATTCGGTTTTAGTTTTCAATATATTGTACGCATAAAAAAAAATAGAGCTCAACCCATTTTTTTTTTTTTTTTTTATTTGGTTTTTGTCAGTAAATACTACAAAATAGTGCAAGCAAAGCGAGAGATAGATATTTCAAACGATTGCACAAATGGAGTGCTTCAGCAAAGAATAGAAGTGAAATGTATCTAGAGCTAACATACCAAAGATACATGTTGTGTTTATCTGTCTGTTGTGTGTGTGTGATGTATTAGACAAACAAATCAAATTCGTGATATATACGAAATGTAATGCGTTACTGAAAGAAAGACAGACAGACAGATTTCTCATATATAGAGCCTCCATTGCACTTCGTTACGTAAACAGGAAAATACAAACGGAAAAAGGAAGTTACTCAAAAAACGTTTTCATCTGCTGCTATGAATGACTTTCGATGTTGTGCAACGAAAAGAAATCGACATCAATAAGAGCTTCACTTACTCCGTTCAATGATAAAAAGTAAAGTTAAAGGCGCAAGGCAACACAACACGCATGCAGCTGAAAAGATGCTTTCTTCAAAAAATATTGAATGAAAACAGCGCCAGAGTTCGCTTTAAATATAAATTATGCATGCAAACTATTTTTGCCCGCAAAAGAAAAATATCATCTCAATTTTTTTGTTTTTTTTTTTTTTTTTTTGCTTTACCTCAACATTCACCAGAATTGGAAATAACTAATTTCATTTCAATTCAAATGTCAGTTGCAAGGTATAAAAGCAGCAGCAGCAGCAGCAGCACACAAAAGCGACAGCAAGGATAACGACATAGCCACACGGGAAGCACAGCCAATTGAGTATTAATGGTCAGCACACACGCTCAATGGCAGTGAAGGTGTTGGAGGAGTAAAACAGAGCTTTTGGCACGTAGACGAACGAAAGAACGACCGAGTAAGAAAAATATCTTCGCTTGCAGGATTATTATTGTTTTTTTTTTTATAAAATTTCTGATGACATAAAAACAGACACATTTATATAATAGAAGCAATATGTCCTGAATGAACAGACGTGTGGATTAAACCGAAAACGGAAGTAGCATGCTTCGTTATTTTGACAGATGACATCATACATCTTTGGGAAGATAGCTTTCGGCCTGTACCGCCTGTGAATTGTGTGCTCATCATAACCACATCACTCTTCATTAGGCATAATTTATTTAACGGGCTTTTGCTGTATGATTATGAGACGAGATTAGTTTTTAAAAGTTTTATACCATAAATTCAATAATTTTAACAATTAAATAAAATATTAAAGTAAATATTAAAGAGAAATACCCTGAAATAAATTTTGTGAAACAAAGAATTCAAAACATAAAATTCTAACAAACACAGCCTTTTGTACTCTGAGAGCTTTTTTTAAATAAAAATTTAAGCCTATGGGACCACCACATTTACGCAGATTTATCCAAGAAGATCTAACGGCAACTTGATAAAATCTCTTTAGCTCACTAACTTTTCAACGAGCAAAGCATAGTTCCAGAAAAGAAATACTTATATATTCACAAAAGCGAACTATCTCTGCATCTATTATATTCGTTCGTTCTTGGCATCATCGTCGTAATGTATAAAGGACAACGCATTATGGCAGCTGACAGGCAATGGTTATTCGAATGCTTGCTGTGAACGAAGGCGAAAGCAAAGACATCTTCTTACAAGAATAAGAAGAAGAAGTATATAAAGAAAGCAGCAGGAAGTGTTTTTCTTTAGCTTTACACAGACAATTTTTTTTTTTTTTTTTTTTTTTTGCTATTTTATGCATTTGAAAGTAAAATCAAAAATATATAAAAAAAGTCAAAGTGCTGCGCTCGACGTTGGCAACAAACTGAAGGACATTGAGCGGGCAAGTTTAGCTGCGGCGTCATACATTCATATAATACAGCAAAACCAGAACTGATCAGCCATGATATATGATTATCTAAAGTGTCTGCACGGTTTTCTTGCGTTATAGCTGCTCCACAAACTGGTGACTGCGTTTTTGGCTTTGCAATCGATTTTGGCTTACTCATATTTTATTTATTAATGATAAATTAAATTGTTCATTGACTTGAATAATTTTCTTCTCGCTCTCTCTCTCGCTCTATTTCTCTCTTTCTGCGAATAATAAAACTAAATTATTCGCAATCTATATTTGTTTTTTTATCTTCACTTCTGTTTGTTTAAGTTGTGAATTCATGAATTATATATGCGAATATATATTGCTGTCACATGCGATTGTGACAGCTAAATTTTTCTCAAATTTTTTTTTTGGTGCACAATAAATTAAGATTAAGAAATAACTCGAGAATTCTTAAAGCATATTTTTTAGGCGTTTATTTTAGCATTATGTTGTCACTCATTACTCGCCTTTTGGCTATCCATAAGAAAACTTTCAAAATAAACTTTTATATCCGTTGACATTCAGCAAATTATTTGAAATTTTGAAAATTGTTTAATTATTTCCAGTCGGTGACGCCGATTTCGAAATAGTTTTTACAAAACAAAAAAAGAAATAACTAAACAATTTACAGATTTTGTGTTGTGTTTTGAGTTTGCAATTTTTAATTAAACAATTTCTCGGTCGTCCAAACTTTTCAAGTTCCGGACATGAACATTTGCACTGCGACAAGAAAAAAGAAAATAACTTAAAATAATATTTTCAGAACATTGGTCGAGAAGGAAGTGCGGCTGTAGTGTTGCTGCTGCACAGAGACAAAAAAAAAACTGTTTTCCTATTTTTAACGCTAAACTTTATAAACTTGTTGAAAAATAAAACAAAATCAAAATCGAAGGCATAAATTGTTTTTTTAGCAGGAAATTCAAAAAAGTTTTATTGTTTCTAAAGTGAAAAGTATGCAGCATAACTAAAAATCACAACAAAAAAAATATTTAAACGAAACAAAATTCAAAGCTTTATGAATATTTTGAAGACAAAGCTTAAAATAGTTCAAGTTGCTTTACTACGAGTCAACAACTTGCTGGCTTGCTGCGGTCAATTTGTTGCTTTACTGCAACGCTTCAAATCGATATTTAAGCGCTTCTTCCATTGCGTCTAGACTAGATTTTTCACAAAAAATGTGAGCTAAAGCAATAAAAATTCCATACGCTGAGCAGCAGCAGCTGAATCACACAAATCCTTTATCGCATTATGTCAACTTTTCTTCGTGACATCATTTTGACCGTTGAAAATTGTAACTCGTTTGCGTTTTAGACAAACATAAACCACTTTATTTCGAACTACAAACTATAAATCTTGCAATACAGAAATTTTATAGACACAAACGGAGATTATATTACATACTGCAAACATCTGCATAGATATTCTGTGGAATTCGATATTGTGTATTGCTGTCTTGACTTGCTTAGCAGCATAAACTGTTTTATTGTAGACCACAGATGGGAGAAACTATCAAATAATTTTGTAATGCTTAACGATGTAACTAAAGATTTTGTTTTTCCTTTTGCGTTGTACTATATATAAATTTTTAATAATAAATTGTTTATATTTCAGACTTCGTTATGATGCCTTAAAGGCTCTGAAAAATCAAAATAATAGTGGCTCAAGATCTAAATCAGCTCTAGACTAGCCAGTATTCCAGCCGAAAAGTCATAAACGCGGCATTAATGTCTTGGATGACAAGTCTTGCAAGACTTCATACATCACATGTCTGGTAAGACGTCTTGTGTGCTTGCCATGGATGTGTCTTTAGGCAGACCTATTTCGTCAGTATCAATTGTTAGCAATCTTCAATTGATAATTTTCCCAAACTGTGACCATCCTGCTTTATAAATTAATTGCATAATCATATTGTGTATTATAAACTCGCCAATGGTAAACAAAACCGATGGTATGTCACCTAAAAGCCTCTAGTGACCACGTCTCAAAGAAAAATTTTCCCGTTGGGATGGTGGCTGCTTCCAATCAAGCTTTTTCTTCGCTTCTTCATTGTCCTGGATGTCGTCATGTTAAGATACCAAATGTATGGTTAGCATATGTCATAATGTCACTTATTTTTACTCGAAGTAGTTCCAGTAGATTTTCCCAATGCGACAATGGTTTTAGTACGAAATCCGAAGATCATTACACTTCTCAAAACCGCTATAAACTGGCAAATAGGGTAAAAAAACCCAAGCTAAGTATAAAAGCAAACATATAGCTTTAAATTCGTGTATTTAGGCCAGTGATGGACACATTTTTAATATCGTCGCTAGGTTACAGAATTCTACTTGTGATGAAGTTAACATCTGTTCTGCTATAGTATTCTTACTTTTTGTGACGTCGATGCTGTTGCTATATTTTCTGCCCATTTATTTAGGTGGCCATTACTGACCTCGGCTCAAATATATTTTAAGAGGAATAAGCTATTTAATTTTAGTAAAAGACTCAAGCATAAACGATTTCGACTTATGAGTTATTTCCATCTTTACACTTGCATTATGTTTGCTATTGTCCAACTACATTTCCACAGTATAAATCACGCTCCAATAATTGTTCTTATGCATTGTTTACACTTTCATTATTTTCCAACGAAATATTTCTATGAATGTTAAATATTTTTAGGCTAATGGACGTCGGCTCATGTGGCGCATTTCAAGTGTTTTGTCTAATAATTTTTTTTTTTTTGTTTAAATGAAAATAAATTGCGGCAACATAATTAAGATGACGCCGTCGTTGTTCTAGATTTTAGTGCAAACTGTAAGAACGAATGAATACGAATATTTCGTAAATGTTATTTAAGTTGTAAATTGATAATTTATTTAAGCAGATTTACACGGCTCGGTCAAAAATTTTAAAGTCAAATTAGTAATGGCGCATGACTTTAACTAAATTCTTAAAGATTTATGCGTTGCTTTATTTGATTTATCTGCTTCGTTGCATAACAATTTATTTAGTTTTGAGAATGTGGTTTACTCTTGCTGTTCTTGTTCTTCTTAAGATGTGGTATAGTTGACTACGCTTGAAGTGCCTTATAAGATGCAAAATGCTAAAGGCCTTTAAGCTTTTGCTGCGGTCGAGTTGGCAGCGCTCTCTTGTTTATTAGCTGACGTAGATCTTGATGAAGAGATGTGAATGATGTTGACGAAGACGAAAACGAACGAAGGCTTTTGTTTGTTTTGTATTCTGTATTGTGTTGAGAAAGTGTGCCAAGTGAATAATTAAGCGGTTTATTCAGACATTTGTCAACAATGACAACAACAAAAAACGAGGTGACGCACTTTTCAAGTGTTGGAAAACTGCGTACTATGTACATGCTGTGCTGTATAGTTTTTTTTGGTTTCTTTTATTAATTTTGAGATTATTCAACTGCTAACTCCATACCTGGTGCCGCCGCTGTTTTCTTAAAAAATTTTAACAAAGTAAGATTTGGTATGTAGCTACTTAGTAGACTAGAGTGAGATGAATAAATTACCTATATGTTTTTTCACCACAGTTTGCTTTCGTACTGAATCAAATTCACCAATATATGCAAGCATAATAGTAGTAGAATACTTACCATCTAATATTGCAACATAGTTAATTCTAAGCTTTGAAATAAGTACAAGGTGTGTTACAAAAGTATTCAAACTGTGTTCATATTGGGTGTTTTCATTAATCTTTGCAATCTGACATTTTTAAACAGCGTTTATGTTTTGCTCTTCTTTAAAGTAAACTTAATAAATACTTGTCCGCTCCCTTTACATAAAAGAAAAGTAATTATGCACTCATTTGACACATTTTATTGTGATTTCGAAAAGCATTCAAATGATTTACTATCTCATGTATGTGTGTGTGTGAGGGTGCGTGAAAGCGAAAAAGGACACTCTTCCACTTATGCATTACAACAACACAGCAATTGCATTAAATTACAACAGCTCACATTTTGTTGCAACAATTTGCAACTTGTTTGTATTTATTTATTCTTTACGCTACTTCTCTGCTTTGAGGCAACTCGTATAGTTTTTATTTTCATTTGGATACACGCTCCAATTGCAAAAACAATTTAAAATCAACTTGTTCAGTTTACAGCTGTGCTAAATGCAATTTCTATTTTTTGTTGTTGTTGCTGCAATCGTCATCATTTCTTCGTCCTTTGCGTTCAATACGACAGGCATACAGGCAGGCTGGCATGCTACATTTCGACAAGTGCTTTTAACATTAAATATTCATTTACAGCATTAAGGGCACTCGAAGTCACGCGTTAACGTTAACATTTTTTTTTTGTAAGGACGTAGGAGGAGGTGTAAGGATTTAAGTCAGTCTTTTAAAAACTTCAGAGTTTGTTGTTGTTGTTCGTATTTTTTGTTAATGCAGTTTTGTAAGGGAAACTTATGATGGGCAGCGGTCCGGCTTTTTGTAGTAATTTATAATTTACTGCAGTGCCTGCCTTTTGTGAAAAGGGTTTGAATATGCTAATAAGTTGAAAGAAAAAGTTACTTGCTGCATGCAGCATGTTGCAATGCGAATTTTGTTGCTGTTACAAAATAAAGCTTTGAAGCTTTTTATTTTGATTAAGAGTAAAAGAATAAAGAGCGCTAGAGAGAAATATAGAGCGCACAATGAGAGCGTATAAAAATGAGCGAAAAATATTTTTTATGAGCTTTTTATGCTCTAAATTTATTTTGTATGTCAAATCTATTGGCTGCAGCCTAAAAGTATGCTAGTAAAGCTTTTCAGTTTTATATGCTATTCACAAGCAGCATGTCCTTTTTATGGCGTTTTTTATTACAAAAAAGAATAATAATAATATCAAAATTTTTTATTTTAAGCTTTACGAATTTGCCACAACAAACAAAAAAAATGTTTCTTTTTATATGTCTAAAAAATATAACACATACATTTATGCTTGTCCACTTGTATTGTTTGTGTGTGTGTGTGTGTGTGTGTGTGTTGACTCACCTTGTCCTTTTTTCTTTAATTTACAAAGTGACCTGCATTAAAACAAACACACACACACTTATTTTGAACTTCAAGTCAGCTTTAACTCATTTGCATTAAAGCATTTCGAGTGTTGCTTAGAATATTTTAGTCACACCTGCTGCGCCTTTTCTTGTGATATAAAATTTTTACTATGTTGCACGAGGACAGTTTGAAGTGTTTTTTTTTTTTCTCAATACAAATTGCTTTAACTCATTTTAACTCGTAAGCTGCTTTAAGGTTCTAGACTGCTTTCAACACTTTTTATATGATTTATACATAAAGCTATGAGTATGTACTTCTAGTAAAAGCATTCAAGTCGTTCTTTTGTTGCGCTAAATTTGTAGATATTTATGCACAATTAAGCATTAAATGAATTGGATTGTGCAACAATTATACGAATGCTTATGAACATTTATTAATGAATATTTTTTGTTGTTGCTATGGTTACTCTATACAAAGCTGATTGTTGATTCTAATTAATGATTAACGATTAATTTGTTTACATGCAATACTACGTTGGGATTAAGATAAAATCAAATATTTAATGGATTACGAGATTAAAGACAAACGTAATAGATAAAAAAAAAATAACTTAATTTAAAAACAAATTTTTGGCACGCACTAGAAACAAATTTTTTTTAATTCACAGTTCTACTGATTCAATACTTTAGACAATCCAAGGAGAAAGCAGACAAACCAGCACTACTGAAAACATCCAAAAATCCGAATATTTTAAAAGTTTCCCGATCCCGCCCAATCCCGAAAAAATTTTGGGACCCGAAATTTTTTGGGATTGGGCGGGATCCCGCGGATTCCCCGCCCGACGCCCATCTCTAGTTTGAACGCTTGTTATACAAAAAATATTCAATTGATATTTACAAATAGCAAATCGTCGTGTGGAAGAAGTAATTACCTTTCAAATGATGTATAGCTAAGCTTAGTTTAAAAATAAACATTCTAGAGATACATAGTAATAACATAAAAGTCCAAACCAAAAGGTTTTGATATCTCGAGAACGATTCTTATCAATTTTGGAATCAGCGGCCCAAAATAAAAAATTTAATATTCCCTTTTATCCCTTGGGTACAGAGTATAAAAATTAAATCATATAATCCCTATGCAAAGCCACTTCACTTTCGAGTTATTGTCAGGAAAATTTCGTTAACGGTTATTCTTGGTTTTTTAAATATTTTTTTAATTGATTTTTTTTTTTTTATTTACATTTTTATTTAAAACGTATAAAATAATAAATTTGATAATAAATATACTTATATCTGGTTGAACTCACTTCTAAAGTAGAAATATAGTTGGTAAACAATGAATAAAAATATATATTTAAAAGTTAACTCATAGTTTATGGAATTGTTAACGAAATAATTAATAAATTTTTTTCTTATCTTGGTCCTTTTGGTTTACAAAAAACTAATAAAAAGTTCGTTTTGATTTTTTGATTTGCTTTGGACCACGACGCTTAGATGCTTTTAATTTGGCCTTAGCCAACTTTAACTTGGAAGCAGCAGAAAGTTTTGACTTAGCGGTTGGTTTTAGCTTTTGTTTCTTGTAACGTGTCTCATATGGACGTAGATAAGCTGCAGCCGGTGGCGCATCGATATAGCCAGAAGGACCAATACCAAATGGCAACGAATGGTCACGAATCTCACGAGAAATAGACGGCGACGCCTTTAGTTGATTACCATATTTTTTCAAAAGCTGCATTTCGAAGGCTTTTGCATTATTTATGGCAATTACGGCATGTCTTTTGATTTTACGTATCATATTCAGACGATGTTCTAGTTGGGCGTCATAGATATTAGCATCGGAGTTGAAATTGGAATTGGATTGTTGCTCAGACACAACAGAACCGCCATCGCATGGCATCATTGTCGTATCAGATTTTAGCGAAGCATACGAATCTGCGTCGAAACGCGATAAAGCAACGGCATCCGAAGATTTCGAAGTATCGACTTTGAAGGAAGCAAGCGAACCAGAGTATTTTTCGTAATTAAATGTTGGCACCACCATGGAACCCATTCTAGGAGCAGCCTTAACATCTAATTTGTTAGGATTTACGGCTGCTGCGTCGCTAAAAGCAAGAGCGGAATGCGTTTCGGAAGCAGCTTTTGCACTTTTTTCGCATTTTGGTGCATTACAATTCGATGATTTATCAGCGGCAGCAGCCGAATCTGCTTTAGAAGTAGCTTCTGATTTGCCGCCATGATTTGCAACATTCTTTTGTTCTGACTTTAGCTGCACTGCAGGTTTGAAGTTAGAGCCAAAACGTGCTGTTTGAGTCCAAACGTCCAGAAGTCTTTCAACTTCAGGCTCACGACGTCCATTATCTGTGATAAAAGATCATAGATCATATAGTATATCATATAGAAGCAGCAACAGCTGTTCTCTTACCATTATTCAGTTGCGCAAATAGTTGATATGGATCTTTAGATGATTCTGTTGGTTCCATTATAACTGGTAAAAATTCAAATGGATTTATATCGACTGTGACTTGCTTACGTTTAACGGTGTGAAAGTCTATTTGGTGAAGAATATTATTTGGAATATATGATATTTACAAAACAAAACAGATAACCTAGCACGAATGAGCGCTTGTGGTTGGACCCGGGTTTGCCTTTCTGTACTCAAAGATCAGGTACGCTTGGAGAAATTATGAGCAATGAAGAGAATAAGACGTAGAAACAAACACTGGAAGAACTTCTTATGTAAAAATCAGACAATTATCGGATTCTGTTTAACGTGGCAACTGTCTATGTAAACTTAATCCCACAGAACCCATAGGCACCATTTGGAACGGCACATGTACTGCGAGGACTGTCTAAACCTCGGTTGTCTGTCTGATACCATTTGAACAGTCAAGACCTGGTTATTTACACATCGCCACGTACAAGCTATCGTTCTACCCGCGAGTTTGGGTATAAATCACAGCCACTGCGATACTGCCAAAAGAACTGTACCATTCGAGCCAGGGCCTTGGGGCTGCTAGTACCAGACGCGTGTCTGTGGTCAGACCACGTACTATACCGTTCTGCCAGATTAGCTCGTTCCACCATGGCCCCTAACTTCGTAAAGGAGTAGAAATTAGACAGCGTAAAAAATTGTTATGTGCCTGCAGCTATAACAGAGAGAATTGATAGCAGGCTTTCTAAATACAACCTTAAGAAAACATGATAGCATCCTATCCAGTTTTATCTAGAAATGAGGTTTTACTAAAAACAAGACTCTCCAGCTATGGCTTCTAAAATGATTGGGCGGAGGTATGTTGCAAGCGCTATGTTGAAACTTTTTCAAGAAGACAGCTCTCAGTGATTACTTTCCATAATAAAAGTTTTAAATAAAACTTACCATCATTTAATAGCTCAGATGCGCCATATGGTTGAGCAGCCGATTTATTATATTTGGGCATATATTCCAAAGGATCGTTGAGGTAATCGTTTCTACGTGAACCAGTTTGTGGACCTAAAAATTGTGATTTACTTTAAGAAAATAATTATTACTTTTTTTACCTTTATTCAAAATAGAAAAGAGAGCAGTAGGATCGTTAAAGGGTGGTCTTCTCTTTACCGTTGGCATATATTCAAATGGATTCATATCGTCGACATTTTTACTCTCATCAGAATTTACGTCGTTAAAATTATATTTCGCGTTGATTGCAATGATTTGCAAAATTATAAAAAGTTTTACAATGCACATATTTTATTTTGTTTTCACAAAAAGGTTTTTCTTTTAATAAAATATTTTTTTTTCTTGTAGTTGAAAATTTTATTTTATTTTATTACACACACGCCAGACTAAATATTTTTTTTGAAAATTCGAACAATGCTGACTATGTTAAGAATAAATAAAAAGAAAATGCAAAATAATGTTTTGTAACTGCTAGAGATAGTAATTTCTTAAAATGTATCGATATTTATCGATAATTTAAAAAAATCTATATATTTAATTTTTAAAATTAATCAATAAACCATTAGAGATTAGTCTTATAGGGTGGCGTAAGACTTTTTTTATTAAATATCTGCCATTTTTTTTGCTATTCATTTAACCATAATTAATTTAGTTCACTTGGTCAATTAAACTGACAACTTCAGTCAATAAAAAGCTTATGGAAAAATAAAATAAGAAATCCAAATGTAGTGTGCGCATATTGTAGCGATTTAATAAGAGTGCATCACGTTTTATTTTTTTGATGCTCTTCACACTCTTAAAACATCAAAAGCGGTTTTAGATATTTATTTACAGTAAACATTTGAGATAAAGACATACTTGCATAAACAAAAAAAAATATGAATTAGTGATGTGCAAAATAATTAACAATTTACAAGTAACAGTTTGCGAAAATAACAGTTATTTTTATTTTGTCAACTTTGTGTAATTCGATGCACTAAAAGAGACCCAACATTAAATCTAAAAAGGTAACCCAAAAGTAACTGTTACACAAAAAGTAACAATTTGTTATAGTGCAAAAATAACAGTTACGCAAATTTTGAAAACATCGCTAATACATCGCTACACATTTACTATTCAAAGACAACTTTGTTTGACTATGAAATTTTAAGCATGCATGAGCCCACGCATACTTAAGCAAATACAAAAGCGGCGAACATATACAAATACAAATAAGCTAAGAAAGCGTCCTCGCCATATGCAAATATATAAATAAATATTTTTTCGGTAGCGTTTCTAAAAAAAAAAAAAAGTATAGCAGCAGCTTAGGCGCTTGAAGCAACAGAAATAGCGACCGGCAAAAACGTTCTAAAAACTGACAGCGAGAGGAGCGGATTGTTGCGGTTCAAATGGCATATTTTTGTTATACATATAAATATGTGTGCATATGAGTGTATCTGTGTCTCTGTTTGTGTATGTGTGTGTTTGTCTCTTTGTGTTTGCGTGTTGGTTAAAATATTTCTCGCTGCGCCTGATTACGGCGCTTAAAGAAACACTTAAAAAGCGACAACAGCGCCAAGCACAATTGGGGTTAATATCCTTGCACGGCATATTTTCACACACACACACATACACACATAAACTTAGAAATACACATTAACACACACATGCACATATTTTTATGAATTATTTATGGTTAAGTTTATGGCAAAATTTTTGACTTGAATTTATTTGTTGGCATTTCAACGGATTTCTTGCTTTTGGTTTTGCTTGTTGAGCTTTTCTTGTTTTCTTTTTTTTCGTGTCCTTTGACTTTGATTTCACATTTATTGTTAGGCAAATTTTATGTTTTTGTTGTTGTTGTTGTCAAGGATTAGTATTGCCAACGGCTGCGTCTTTACTGTTTTTTGTGCATAATAAAAAATTATGCTGAAATTAATCACAAGAAAAGTTGTATAAAAATGAAGCCAACAAAACCTGCAGCAACAAATTAATAAACAAAAATAAAAAAATGCTGCGCTGTGAAAATACGTATTCTTTTTTTTTTTTTTTTTTTGTTTTGTATAAATTTCGCGTGCATTTACCGGCCGGGCTAGACAAGCGGAATTAATGGTTTTTGGAAGAAAAAAGAAAAAAGTTATTTTGCTTTATTTAATTTTTTTTTGCCATTTTATATTCGTGACCGCTGCTGCTAAACTGCTTTGGTTTCTTTTATGCAACACAAAATGAAGTCGATTTTCTTCATTAAATTAAAAAGTGTCGCCGAAAAATTTAATTAAAACCGATTCAAGCAAACTAGTTGGCTAATAGCAAAGCTTAGTTGCGAATTAGTTAGATGTGCAATGAAATAAATTGAAAGTTTTAAACTGATTTATTTATAATACACTGCAACTGTAGCGTTAAAATGACTTATTTAGTTAATGCAAAAGGAAAAGGAGAGAGAAGTGTTTATGTGATGACCCAAAGCGCAAAACAGACCAACAGGCATGCATCAATTTTGTGCACAGACAGACGGACATGCCGAAAACAGGTTTATACTTGGCGCAATCTAAAGGGTGTTGTGTGCTATTAAAACTATTATGAGAGATCGGTGAAAACCAACGAAAATCAACTTGAAAACATGCAAATGGAAATTTCTCTAGCGGTGGATCAACACTTTTCATATCGGTTCTTCATGATTTAACTGTGCAACACTTGGCCAATTTTAAAATAGTACAATCTTGGAACTATGAATGATCATCACGGTATTCGTGTACTTTATAGAGTAATCGGCTTCTGTCCAAAATATATTCTGTGCATAGTTTTCCAATATTTTTTTTCAAATATTGTGATAGTGTGATTAGCGACTGCGACTTAAAAATCACAGCGACTGTAAACAGCGATGAAATCGATAACTGAACATGTTCACTGCGGAACAAGAAAATCGTAAATCACTACTATCGGTCGCAGTGTAACATTGCGATTTTTAGGTCACTGTGAAAAAATCACCGAAAGTGATTCTTTTTGCCAACACTAATGTGTTTGTCCATCTTCATTAGACCTACACCTCGCGTATTTCAAAATACTGACGCAATAGCTTTGTTGGCTGACAGTCCAATCTTGACGTTCTTCTATACACGTTCACCCGGAGAAGTTTAATATTTTGACTGTTTTATCAGCTTAGGTGTATGAGATTAGATTACGGTAGATCATCGCTAAACACTTCTTTGACGAAGTGAAATTGAAAACCAGACAAATAAATCCGTATTATTTGTTTGGTTTTGAAATTCATCGATAAATTAAGACCGATAAATTTTTTGTTTTCCTGTCATGATCTAATCTTCAACTCATTACAAAAATGGTATTTTGCAATGCTGTATTATTAACAGATCACCCCAAAGTTGAAAGTTTTCATATTATCCCAGCACTCTACTTCGTCTGATTGGCAGCACAATTAAAAATGTTCACAGTTATTGCACGTAGAACGTAGAAATTATTGATGAAATATTGTTACCGGCAAATACATCAACGATTAATTTATTATTATTATTAGCATTATTGCTTAGGCAAACAAAAGGCAAAAGCAATCAAAGTAAATAAATAAAACACCAAGAGCTATTGAAAGCCTAAAACGTGGTCAGACAGCCAGAAATATTAGTAAACTAAATGCGTAGCCATAAATTAACACACGCGGGTAGCATAGAATTTTCGCATGAATCATTGTTGTAGTAGAAGAAGCCTAAGTCTAACAGAAGCTTAGACTAAGCAGCCAAAAACGGAGCTACGCATCAATGACGCGCATCCTCCTATAGTGAATATGGGCAAAGTGCAAATGTAATGAAAATTCTTAGAGCTTACGTGTGTACCTAAGATGTTTTAGACGTATATAATGGAAAATGTCCGTGCGTGGTCCGGATATGCGCGTCAATTTTTACTTTGAATTTAAGTTTGGTTGAAAGAAAAAAAAAAAAAACGAAACGAAACGAAATGAAATGAAAAAGAAGAAAATATATTTTATTCTATTTTCACATTCAATCAACATGCTTGCCTATCAATAAAATTATTTTCAAGATTGATGAAATGTTGTTTGTGCTTCCTTCCTTTTTTTTTTTTTTTTTGGCATTTGAATCAAAATGTATCTCAGGATTTCTTTTTAAGCCTCAGAAAATAAATAAATTCAGTTACCAGAAAACTAAGAACACAAAAGAAGGACCAACAATTTAAGTTAATCAAATCAAATTGTAATGGTGAAACATTAAATTAACAAAAGACATTGTAAATTTTATAGACAAACAGAAGAAATGCTTCAGTGCGCATAACGCAATCGAGGCGATATGGAGCGTGTAACAAAAAGGGACGCAGAACATGAAGGCAAACAAACAACTACAACAATGCTGCTGCTAGTCCTGTACAACATTTACAACCAAAAAGCGACAAAGTGTAAGTTGTGTAGTTGAAGATTTATGGCAATTTAATTAGTTCACCTTCATTATTACACGTACACACACACACGTATACACACATACAGACACACAAATGTATGCTTTCTCTTTTACAAGCATATAAATGCTCTGTCTCGCTCTTTTTTTTATATTACGCATACGCCTGATTGTGTTGGTAAAAAAGGTGTTTTAATTAATTAGCATTGTTTTTTTCTCTTTCCTTTGTGCTTTCATATTTAACTTTTGTTTTATTTGTTGCTTTTGTTTATTTTGTTTTTTTTTTTTATTATAAACGCAAATAATTTGTATAAATTAAATTTTATCAACTGAATAGCAACATAGAATATGCTGGCTAATACATTTTGAATAGAAGAATTAGTAGTATAAACAAAAATAAAAATAAAAAAAATAAACTAAAAGCAGACAACAAAATATTTACAAAATTAATTATACGCCATGTCGATTTGTCCGTCCGTCTGTCTGTCTGACTTTTATTTATTTACAATAGAAGCATTTTAGAAATAAAATACAAATCTATCTTTAAGCTTTGCACGCGTTACAAAATGAAATTTAATTTTTTGCTTCTGAATTCTTTGTGTAGCTTTTTTAAAAAGTAGACAATTTGATAGGTCTGTATTTTTTTTTTTACGAAAGTATGAAAAAGTAAATTGCGTATGCTCATCAGCAAGGAAGGGTTTCAAAAAAGGCTCTGTTATATGTTTGAATTACTTTGATAAGGTTAAAACGATCAACAGCGAATATTATTCAGACCTGTAGAACAATTTTGACAAAAATAAAATTTTTAAAACATGGAAAAGCTTTAAGATTGGCGAAATGAAAGCTTCAACATGGCGTTTGGTTTTTATACTCGTTACACATAGAGAAGAACATTGCCTTTGAACGAACCCTGCAAGCAAGAGTATCAAGAGCGATATCAAGAGAAACAGGGAAAGGGAAAACACATTTTCAAAAGCAAAAAAAGGACCTAGAAAAGCGTGAGTCGGTAAAATCTGAGACGATGTGCGAAAATGGGGGTCGAATTGCGCCGCGTGCGAATTGCCGGCAGCGCTGAAGAAGAAGTGGATTCCTCGATCGTTAATGTGCTTCTTGTGGAGCAGACTATGACGAAGTCTTAAAAGCTATAAAAAAAGCTTCAAAATATTAAAGAGGCAGGGGAGACGAACTACACGCAGAACTATTTAAGACCGCATATAAAAGGCTGGTACCTTATGTACAGGAAGTAGTTTGATAATACCAGTGCGGTTCAAGACTGAAGAGTTCGACCATCGACACCATATTTATCATGAAAAAAACCTCAGAGAAAAATTTCGTCACACTTCACATTTCCGTCGACTACCAAGCTGCTTTTGACCCGACCAGAAGATCAAAGTTCTTTGACGCGCTGGTATTCCTGCATAGATCGTTGCCTGGATCGGTATAATAACGACCGACAAATAATACCCGTTCACACAATGAATGATGAGTGTAATAAATCGTCCTATCAACTGATGCGTCATTCAGCATCTTCTGTTTTTGTATCCTGATTATAGGAAATGAAATCTGTCTTCCATTTCAAAAAAGAGTAAGTAGTAAAGTAAATTTAAGCTTTTTTTAATTTTTTGCTGCAATTCATAGCAACTTTACCACAGCTTCGCCATTTTGCATT
Organism: Leucophenga varia; assembly: GCA_018903435.1. NCBI lineage: Eukaryota > Metazoa > Arthropoda > Insecta > Diptera > Drosophilidae > Leucophenga > Leucophenga varia. The sequence continues at coordinate 720,753 of JAEIFJ010000493.1, read as the reverse complement.
TATTTTAATCGATTAAATATAATTAGATAAACTGTTGATGATAGCTTAAAATCTACAATCAACTGTTCATTCTGTAACTTTAAGCTTAAATGTAAACAAGTACTTTTGGTCCACTAAAATACACACTTACGCCCACTTACCTATCGTTGTGTCAGCAAGTACTGGTTCGTTTTGTTTCGTTGGTTAGTCTGTTGTCTCACTTGCATACAATTACCAAAGATTTATGGCTTGTGCATTTGCAATTGATGGCCAGGGCCTAATTGTCATCCGATATGGCACTCGATACGACGGTACACGAGCGACCGAACGTCTGCATATATAGGTTGACTTTATGTGCACCTTACTTACAAAACACAAAAACAGGACACTACTATATGCATTGAATATTGTTGTTTGAGCTGTACGCAAATATACACACACACACACACATACACACATTGAACCAAATTCGCTTCGTTTGGTTCCAGCGTTCGCATTGTTCGGGATCGATGTACAATAAGTTAAGACTTTAGCCTCCAATTTTGCTATTACAATTGCTCTTCCTGTTACTGATAAATCGCTGGCAATTTATTATTGATAACACATTGGTACATTGATTGTGTGTGTGTGTGTATGTGTGTGTGTATTAACAGAAACTGTTTGCCAACGAAATACAAGAGAACTAAATGACATTGATAAATAGTTGATTCATGAAATATTGCACGTTATAGCTCAACACGCAAATGTGTGCTGCCAAGTCTCTCGTTTAAATTAAGCTTTTTAATATAATATTATGTATAATATTTGACATTGTGACATACATACTATGTACATATGTACAATGTATACACACAATTGGCCTCAGACATCTCTAAACTAAGCCATCTGAGTTGTGGCAAATCAAATTTCAATGCATTTTGTAGCTTTATGCTTTTATGTAGCACTCACTCAATGATAATTTGTATCTGTACGAGAAATGCAAGACAAGAATTGCATTAATGCAACATATCAATGACATTTATTATGCATAATTAAATTCCAAGCTTAACTATGCTATAAGAACGTACTTATTTGATTCAATTTCATCCATTTACATTGTCTGTTGTGCCACAAATTTCAGTTTATGCAACATTTTCGATTTTCTATTCGAGCCAAAATCGGTTCACATTTTAAGGGTTTCTTTTAATGCGGATTTACTTTAAATTGAAGTTAAATCAATTTTGGTAGATTTTTAGAATTAAAGTCATTTTAGGAAAATGTGTAATACGCATTTCGTTTACTTTGCAACAGAAAATGTGTTCGATAGCTCCAAACTAAAAACTCCTCTGAAGAGGTAGTACGAGTATATAGACTAACTAATAACATTTCTTGCCAGACCAGTACTCTATCGCTGGCTAGTTCAGTATAGTTAGAGATGGAAACATATCGTTATATTTCGATACTATTGTGTGTATGCATTTGTCTTTGTCGTTTGCCAATAGATGGCGCCAGTGGTTAAACGCTGATCAAAAATATCAAATCAAAAATGTCAAATTGTAAGCTTAGACACATCACATCGCATCCTCGCTAGTATTAAAGAAACCAATAAATGTAAACTATATAATGTATATAGCTGATTATGTAAAAAAAAAATTGCATTCTTTAAGGCGCAAAACTTAAATTTGTATTTAATGAACAATATTTTCAATACTCTATTTTTTTTTTCAAAAGTCATGCTGACCAGCAATGGCGACATTTCCGCTGTCATAAACATACAAAACGAAACATGTTAGAGCTTTACGGAGTATGTATATACAAGGACATGGACACATATGCACAGTAATGCTAGTAAATGAGAGAGAGAGGGACGCTAGTCGGAAGTCACTCTATTTTAAAGAACATACATGGTGTGACTATGTTGTTTAGTCATTGACAATGACGCAGTAGGCGATAATGTTAAATGTCAGCTTTTTGAAACAATTTCAACACGCATACACAAAACAGAGACAAAATTACACAAACAAACACAAACATACATATGCAACACAACGCACAAAAAGGACATTTACACTTATAACAATAGTCGTAATAGATGAGATGAGACAAACAGACACAGCACAGCCAGTCAGGCCATTCAAATCTGTTAGATCTGCGTACATGTAGACGACATTATTGTGCATAGTTAGTTATCCTTTAAATGTCACAACGCTCTTTTCCTTTGTAGTTCCACACACACACAGACAGACAATCACGGCATGTTGCCTAGCATAAATGGCTATGGAATTCGTAGCTAGCTTTTCTGTCCTTTCTATTCCTATCTTGTCGTTATGCCTTCATGTCCTGTTAGTCTAGCTGTCCATTGTCGCCAATGATTGTGCGGTTTAGTCGTGTCGAGTGTACGTCAAGAGCACTTTTGATTGCTTTCATTCATTCAGCAAAGATACTTGGATTTTTCTCTATAAATACTCGAGCAGCAGCTAGCAGCTACAGCTGCACTATATGTCGCCACAAAATCTAAGCACTTTTTGTGTGAAATTAATACAGAGATTTGTTAATAAATGTGAGTTACGCTGCTGCTGCTCACGTTAAACACTTTTAAGCTTTCGAGTTTATAAAGCAAAACAAACTCAACTACTTTTTTTTCTGAAGGTGTAAATATCCTTTTGCACATTTAAGCTTAGTCAGCAAATACCTTTGGAATGTCTTAAGTTTGACTTGAATCTTTTTTTGGCTGAGTGCACACATTTAAGTTAATAAAACATAGACATAGCAACGTTGTTGTGAGTTGTTTAAGTATCTTGTATGCGTCTATCTATCTACTTGTCTGTCTGTCTATCCGTCTGTCTGTATAAATGTGTTTTTCTGTATGATATGACTTAATCAAAATGATTGTTTATTATTGTTGTTTATTGTTATTTTTGTTATGCTACTTCTTATAGTTGTTTTTGACAATTGACTCTTGTTTTTACTAGATCTCATGCTTTCTTTCAATCTAATTTTATCTATTTTTGTCTTTAGAAATTGTGACAATTGAAGCAATAATACAAACAAACAAAGAAACAAACAAGCGCAATAAGAGCAAGAAACATGTTTTTTGTGTCATGTAGATTTTGGCAATTTGTGTACACAAACATTCATTTATTGTGTGTGTGAATGTATGTGCACATATACAAACGCACATAAGTATTTTATTGATGATGCATCGGTCTGATTGAATATTTTATCAAAATTAGATTGAAACAATTAAAAGTTGAAGATTGGAAGATGCATATTTATTAGAACTTTAATCAATTTGGAACTCAATCGTATATTTTGACGTTATAATGGTTACAAAAGTTTTTAAAGTAGGGCTTGTAGAAGAAAATACCTCTCAAGACCTCTGGATAATCTTAGTTTCATGTTTGGGGCACTTTCTGTTCTAGTCTGCGAGATAATTGGTTTAAAACATGAAATAAACAGCAGAAAGACTGGGAGGAACTCGTAATGTATGTAAACTTTAGCAGGCTAAGCAGCAACTCCTCTCATTTCTACTTTCGATGCTGATCAAGAATTTTTTTTTGCATGCTTTTTGTTTATTGTGGCCAAAAGCAAATGCCAAAAGTGGCAAGAGAAATAATCTTTTTAACTCGATTTGTGTATATAGCCATGTCCGCCTGTCCACATATTCGTTCATCTATCTAACATGGGAATGCAGCACTAAAAATTACTTTCCTTAATTTTTGCTTGAGCTTTATTTGCAGAAATGCATTAACAAATTGAGAATTTTTTTCTTTTCTATTAACTGAGTGCAATCTGATAATGTTGTCAAAAAGAGTGATTTTTGTGTTGCAGTGTCCTGAACGACTGCGACTTGAAATTGACAGTGACTGCAAACAGTGATTAAATCGCAGTTCGCGTAAAAACAAACAGCGATTACTAAACAGTTTCATTGTTTGCTAAGAGCAATACACAAAATCGCCGATAACTGAACATGTTCACTGAGGCCCAAAAAAACGCAAATCACTACTTTCAGTCGCAGTGCGTGATTTCGATTTTTAAGTCACTGTGAAAAAATCACCGAAAAAGATTTTTTTTTGACAACACTACAAGTAGACGTAAAAATATTAACTCTTCTTGAGTGAGTGAGTTAGTTTTCTTTATTCTTTTTATATTTCTAAAGCAGATATGTATGCATTTCAATTAAATTGTTTGAAAAAGATTTCCTTTCTTTTATAGAAAAGCTTTAATCTTTTAGAAAATATACACAAAAATGACTTGCATTCCATTGATGTTTGCACAATAAAATCAATTGAAAAGCTTACATTTATTAAGGATATAAATACATTATTTTATAGTTATGCAATAAGAGTCTAACTCAACAAGGAAAAACATTTTAACTTGAATATATAAAATATGAATTTAAATAAAATATAAATGTTGAATTTAAAGGTAACAAAGTAAATATACACATAAAATTAGATACAGGCGTCTACTTCAGAAACAGTCAATCAAGCGAATGTATAAAATAATGAATGAAGTAGCTACAATAAATGTGTCTAAACAAGCGAATGAGAAAATCAAACAAAGCGTAGAGAATAGAACAACTCAATTGAAGAATTGTAAAACGAAAAATATATAAAATAAGTTACAACAAGAATAATAATAATAATAATAAAAAAAATATTTGACTTTTCAATTAAAATAATTAATTAAGAGAAATTAATTTAGGTTGAAAATGAATGACAAACACGATTCAATTATTCATTAAATGAATACTTTGAATACATTTTGCCACTACACATTGTGTGCTGTACTTTAAATTTATGTATAAAATAGCTCAAAGATAAAAGATAGATGAACGAGCGTGACTTAGGAATATATAGTATATACGAGTATGAAAGTGGAGTGTTTGGTAAATATCGCAAGGACATATTGCAAAAGTGTTACGCAAAGCGAATGAAGAGAAGCAAGGAGACAAAGGCAGAGGCATGCAGCTACTTGCATATCCGCAGACCTTAATAAATGCATGCATGCATATTATGCAAACATGCAACTTCCGCATGCAGCGCGAATAATGCAAGCAAAGACTCCATATTGTCTTACACACATACACACACACACGCATGCATGCATAATTACGTATGAGTGTGTGTGTGTGTTTTGTGTCATGACACCGACACTAACTGCATCGTTATAATATTGTAGTAAGTAGTCTCATAGTTGTTAACACAAACACCAACCAAAGAAACTGTTGTGCCACTAACACTAACCAGGCCTAAGACTACATGCAACAATAACAACAACAAAAACAATAACAATAGCGAAGTCGAAGAGGTGGAGTGCTATAAGCAATATTTGTTTGCCACTTCACTCCGTAGTACTCAACTGAATATGGCGACATAGCTTGGTTACTTAAAGTATACATTTGTATGTGTATGTGTGTATGTATGTTCATAATGCAAAATAACTTATTGTCCTTATAATGTCATTTATGTCAACGAAAGATAAGTTATAGTTGCACTTGCAATGCCTCCATTAAGCGAAAGGATGCATGCCTTCAAGTTATATGTATAGTACTATCCTATTAGCAATATTTGTGCGTGTGAGTGTGTATGTGTGTTTTTATATTTATTCAACAATATTCCTTTGTGTTTTTCATATAAAAATTGGCTTCTTGTTTTGTCTTTAATAACTGTTTTAAATAAAACAAGCAAAAACGTTACTCTTCGCTGTTACCAAAGCTCGAATACACGTTAAAAATGTTGAAGAAGGTTTACGGGGACCGAGCTCTACCAAAATCAACAACAGAGAACACATTGAAGACGACTTTCGACCTCAACGGACGATGCTCACATCAAAGTAAAAGAATTAGTTCTTGCACACCGTCGATTTATTATAAGAGACATTGCTGATGAATGACGTATTAAAAGGATCAATTAATACCATTTTGAAAGATGGTTTGAGCTTTAAACGTGTCAAGTCTCGATTGGTACCAAAAAAGATAAATTTTCTTGAATTTTGTGTGAAATGTTCTGTTTGTAAAGCCAATATCTACCAATTTTGTCGCTTACAAAACCTATTCTGCTTAAGATTATTTGAGTCTGCAGTAGCCGTAACATGTTTTCCTCAAGTCTAATGGAGATCTCTTTCCTTTTTTTATTTTTATAAGGAACATCTTGCCAAATAAATTCGGTGGTACCCAGGAAGTCTAACAAAACGACCCACATCGTTAACGCATTTACAACGCATTTCCGGTTATGTGTTTACCCTCTTTTATAAACATTTCTTTTTCTTTTATTTTCTATGCTAATGACAAACTTAATTTGACATTCATATGTTTGTGTACATGCGACATGTGTGCGGATGGTGAGTGGCAAAACTTTGCGTTTTGGGTGCATAACAAATTTCTGTGCACCCCAAATGAACTTTGAGTACAACCAGTTATGCCATTCTACCCACGGCTAATCCATACATCTGCTATGCACTGCGCTGTTGAAAACTTAAAAAAAGAAATAATATTTCTTTAATCTCAGCACATTCCTCCAGTACAGATAAAAAAGAACTTTTTGCTGCCGTTTGCAACTTCAAAGTGCCAAGAGTTCAAGTGTAAACTAATTTTATGTGCAGTCAAGTGGCAGAAGGCATTAAATTATGATTTTTTTTCAGTCAAGAATGAAGAAAAATTGTAAAAAGAAAATAACGCCTGGCGTACGCTTTGGTTGGGTTTGACTTGCTATAGCACGGGTTCCTTAATAAATAATGTACGTGACTCGTTTGCAGATTGAAATGACTTTGACTTCAGAATCAAAAAGGAGTCAGTACTGTTTGCCAGCTAAGCTAATAAAAAGGTTATGTGTTGCCACATTTTTTTGCGCTTTTAATTTTTTTCTTTGTGTGCCAATTTTTTTTATTGAAAAAGAAATAACTGAGAAGAATTTGTTTTTTTTTTTTTTTTTTTTTTTTGATCAGTTTAGCCATTTTGGCGGTTTGTGTTCTTGCATTGATGAGCACAGAAATCTGCTTAAGCTTTGTCGAGTCTATTTGATTTAAATTTATTTTTTTTTTTGTAATTGTAAAATTCGACCAAAGTTGTCCATTTTATTTGCAAAAAAATTTCAAATGTTTTTGTTTTTCATAAGCCGCGTTTTTATTGTTCGTCCAATTTTTTTTATTTTTTTTATATGCCTTTCAGCCATTATTGTTGTGGTTTAAATGCTGTGGGCGTTTTTCGATTGAGCAAGTATTTCATTTACAGTTTTCTGGTTTCATTTTCACAAATATTTTCACAGTCGTTTCCGTTGAAATGTTTTGTTTGGCTGCGATTTAAAAAAAAAAAAAAAAATATAAAAAAATAAAACAAAAATTGTTTCCCATTAAAAGACAAATAATTGGGTCGAGTTAATATTTTGAATTTTTATTGTGCCAGACAAATGTCCTCCCATTGATATTCAAGGCATTAAGAGTATTACTAAGAAATAAAAATAAAAAATTAAAAGAACAAAAGAATTGAATTCCAATTAAAAAGAACATTCCAAAGGCGCTTATGAAAGCGTGTCTTTTATTTCTGTGATGGCATATATAGTAGGCACCTGTTTGGTTTCTCATAGCAGAAATCGAAAATATTTGTAGATGATTTAATGTCTTCATTAGTTTAAGCGTTGCAATTACTTAAAAGTTTTTTGCTGTCCATTGTTATTTAAGTCTAACATAAAATATAATATTTATAAACGCGTCTAGACAGACGTATTGATTTGTTTATCCAAAATATATCACATTACTGTCAAAAAAAAAAAAATATTTAACATATGCCTGATTTTGTTTGGGGCGATAATAATGGGATGAAATGTTATACCTAAAGAATGCAAACCTTTGTTTATGGTTTAGTGACATTTTTATAAAATAATAATTTTATTTTTAAAGAAAGGGGGAGGTCTATTTTCGGCCAATTTTTATTTATTATTTAGAGCAAAGAAATATAAATTAAGCTAAATTTTGAAATACACTGTCAATCTGTAAACGAGGCATTTGATAGAAGATGTTTTAAGTTGAAACATATACATAAAATATTTAAAATGTTTCTATGTCCGCTATGAACTTTGAAACCATTCAACTGATGAGTCCCAAAACCATTTAATTTGAAAGGTTACAATGCAAATAAAATTATAGACCACTAAAGAAATGCATTAGCCATATTCGGTTCATTAACAAAGTCGATTTACAACTTTGCCTACATAACAATTTTTGCTTTTTGTATTTTTTTTATACGAGCTCTAACACATATTGTTGTCTCCTTGCATTAAAAAAATTGATTTTTATTGCTTTTTGTTGAATGTTTTCACACAAGCCCCAACATATTTTGGACACGCTGCAATCACAAATCAAAAAGTACAAAAATGCTACCGAAAAGAGATGTAATCGCGCAAAAAACAGTAAATCCTTAACGGAAAAAGAAAGGAAAGAGCAGCCGAAATTCGGTACGGCCCTTTTGGGTGTATCGTGATGGCTGTTTGGGTAGAGTCAAAAGTGCTCAAATGGGGAGTTGCTAAAACAATCAGACGCAGAGATCTTTTTCATCATTCTTCTCCCATCAAGAAGAGAAACACATATTCCAAATCACAATATGGCTTTTGAAATTGGTATCCTAACTAGGATGCCGCTTTGCGTAAACCCACTCCCATGGTCCCAGGGGTTGTGTGGTATTGAGTCGCCCAGGTAGACATCTACGTTAAACTTTGAGTATTACATAACTTTCTCTTTATCTCTCTCTCTTTCACTATCCATCTCTTTCCCTCATTTAAACGCTCTTTATCTTTATCGTTCGCGTTCTTTCTCTCTCTCTCTCTTGTAAAAAAGTGCTATATGACTAACTGAAGTCCCTTGTTATACACTACATGTCACGGAGGTGCACTGAAACAGAGTCATTCAAAACTTCAAAAAAATGTGGAACGTTTTTTTTCTACATGGTGCTCAGCAAAGATTCTCATGTTCGAATGAGTATATTCCAAGATTTATCTTTCGTTTCGCTTATGAACTGTTTACAAGAATAATCCGAACTGCAATCCGCATACATAAATTAACTCAGCATTTGTTGTGCTTTTGGCTCAAATGTCAATTATTTCTTTAGATATTGTTGATATATTTTTCTGGTACTAATTGTTACAGAATTTCGCATTTAAATTCCTCATTACGTCATGGATTAAATGTATTATTCTATTTTTTATCTTTCATCGTTTTCACATTCGCATGCAATTATTTGCATGAAATATAATGTTGCACATATGCAGCAGTGATGCATAGAATATTACATTATTATCCACTGTGTGTCTGTCTGTCTGCACTTCTGTAGGTATTTATATGTAAATAAAAAAGAAATGAATGCTCAAAACTATCTGCCATACAAACACACACATACACACACACAACCACACACCTTTTTAACAAAAGATACAACTAAACTGAGCGACAATTGTGTTGTGACACTGTGCTATAATTTTCTGTACTGCATCCTTTTATGTTTTGCTTGCATCCTTCTTTTGCATCTAATGAGTTATACACAACGTTGACATTGTCATTGTTGTTGTACTGTTTGCAGTTCCTGGTTCCTTGTCTGTCTGTCTGTCTGTCTATTCGTGTGTTTTGTGCTTATCTACACTTTACGTGCTTATATTACTCATACGCGACGTTAGCATATGATGCTTATTTTGTGTATTGTTTTTGCCTGATGTTTGTGAAGTTGCTGCATACATGCATGCATATGGGTTCATGTTGCTTTTTTTTTTTTTTGCTTTTCTTGCTGCCGTTAAAAATTATTTTTATAAGTTTTGACAGCAATGTGTCGCAATGTTTGTCTACAAGTTTGTGGCGCGTAGTTACTTGCAACAACTTCTTTTTTTTTTGTGCTTTTGGAGTTCACTCGGTTTTGTATTGTTTATCTCATGCTGCATATCAGAGTTTTGTGTCTTGTTTCTACAGTTGCATTCATATGTATGGAGCTATTCATTCATTCATTTGTTCGTTCCGTTCATTTGTTGCCTTTCACATTTGTCTGTTTGTTCTTTTAAACGTTGATTAAATGCTTCATTTTTGTTGTTGTACATTTCATAAATGTTCTTACGGTTTTTTTAGATTTTTCAGAATTTTGTTAAGTACTTTGTTCAGAGTTTTCGCTGTTTGTAGCGAAACTTAAAAAATTTTAACTATTGAGTACGCTGTGCGTCAGTCGCTGGAAAAAAACCCGTAAACTTAGGCAAGAATACTCTCGAAGGACTCTAGGAAACAAAAAGTATCAAAGGTGTATCTTTAATTCGTTACATAAAATGTTACAGAAAGCCCGACAAAATCTGCCAATAGACCGGAATCAGAGATTGGACATAGCGCATCCGTCCTCTTGTTTAGAATTTTTCCATCATCATCATCTCCAATAATTTTTGAGATATTCTAACCTTAAAATCCCATCATGCTTCGTATATACCATCTTTATACATATATCTTTGCTTACAGAAATTTGACAATTTAGCTTGTGGTGAATTATATATAATTTCTCCACGATGGGAGAGAAGAGTACGAGAAATTTTGAGAAAGGCATAGAAGAAAAATTTAGCTTGTGGTGAATTATACATAATTTCTCCACGATGGTAGAGAAGAGTACGAGAAATTTTGAGAAAAGCATAGAAGCCAAATTTATATTTATCTCTGTAGTTTTGGCACGGTTGCTTTGGTGCTTTTTAAAAACATTTATATTTAAATTACTTATTGCAATTATATAAAAACTCAACAAAATTTTATAGCAAATTAGAAAGAGACAGTGGCTTAATACTTCACCTTCATGACTTAAATAAATTTTTTATTAGTGAATATTCGAGTCAATGTCCATTTTCATACTTCCGCAATAACACTGAATCAAAGACATATCCGATAAGCCTTTTCCAATGCAATCTGTAAAGATTTTCTACTTTAAAAACCAATTTATGCATAACCGTAATCTGTTCGTAAGTTTTTAGTTAAACAGAGGATACTATATGCAGTTCGTCAGCAACTTCAAAATTTTCATCAAAATCTTTTAATATTCTATTAAAATTTTTTTTTAACATAGTCAGCTATTTGATTCGACTGATAGGCATGCTAAAATTTCTAGCTTTCCATATAAATTTACCAGATTTCCGTTTTTTTTTTAGACTCTAAGCTGCGCAGAGCATTTGTATTTGTGTTTATTTGCATGAGCTGCGGAAATTGTGTCATTTTATCGTGTACCAATAGACACATTCATCCATCCATTCATCCTACAATGCTCAAGTGTCATTTGCATATTTGAAGCTAAAAGCACTGATCAAAAGCAACAAAAACAACAAAAAGGAAGTGTAAATAAGTATGCTAAAAGTATTTACTTTTAACTCAAACAAATTTATACATTTCCTGCAATAGATTACAACAACAAAAAATATATACAAAGCAAAGCCAAGCGTAGGCAGGCAGCAGAATATATTTGCTAAATAGAATTTTTCTGTACCAAAAAAAAAAAAAAAAAAAAAAAAAAAAACAAATACTCAAAACCGCATACAGCAAAAGCATTAAAAAATGTCGCAACGCAGATAATAACAAAAAAAAAAAAAAGAAGGCAGCATACGACAGGATAAAACAAGCGAACGAAACCAGAACAATAAACAAAATGGCAGCAAATATAAAGAAAAGCGCCTGCAAAGCAAAAATCTGAATGAAATGTACTCTTTATTGACATTTGATTTAGTTGAAAATTTCGGATGTATTGCTTTGGAGTGGAAACTTTATTTGCACAACGAATTTTGCTTTGCACAGGATACTCTCTTTTTTTGATATAAATTTGCTTTTAATTTGTTGCTAAGTAATTTTCAAAGCGAGTTGGTAAAATTGTGGCTAATGTACAAAACCGTTTTTAAATTATTTAGGAAAGAAAGTTTGGTGTTTTCCTTTTTTTTCTATAAAATAAATTATCAAACTGTCAAATTGACATATCGTTGGAGTTATGTGTGCGACTGAAACAGGCAGCTAGCTTTAACGAATCCAAACCGCAGCGAAGATGGAACTGAATGCGGCGTTTGCTATTTTTTGTGACATGTTGAAACAAAGTAAAAACATAATCTACAGCATCATGTTGCTCGTTTAAAAGATGTCAAAGGTCGGCCATATATCACAGGCACATCAAATACAAACACACATACACATATAAAGAAAGAGTGAGCGAGTGCGATATATAGTCTGTATGTTATCCTTGGCCAAAGCTATACAAAACCGCCAGGCTACTACTGTGCTCTTAGCTTTACTGTAAGTTCATCTTCTTCCCTTACTTTGTGTACATTCGAGCTGAGCTGTGTTTCAGATTTCCAATAAATTTGTTTCAAACCATTCGCTTTCTTTTACTGCTGCTGCTGCTGCTGCTATGTCCTGTTCGTTCGTCGCCGCACCCACTGCTGCCGCCTGTCTGTGTCGCTTATTTGACATTCTGACAGTTTCGACAGTTTGGTTCTCTCGTTCATCTACAGAAAAGTGCGAGTAGTTCTCTTATTTATTTTTGTTTTGTCCTGTCGTAGTAGTCCTGTAACGCTGTTTGTTTTGTTTGTTTGTTTGCTTTTTTGTTTTTTTTTCTGTTAGTGATTCAGGTTGCTACAGTTACGCATAGCGTAGGCAAAATATGCGATAACATCGTTGGTTGGCTTGGTTGGTTTGTTGTGGTTGTTTTGTACGCTACACATTTCGTTTCGTTCAAAAAGGATTGAAAGAAAATTGTTTCCTGCATTTGTATGTTTTAATAAGACAGAAGCACGTTTCTAATTATAGACAAAAACAAAAAAAAATCGTTGTCATCGCTAGGTGATTGGCGATTTTTTTCACAGTGATTTAAAGATCGCAATGTCGCACTGCGACTAAAATTAGTGATTTGCTATTTTATTGTTCCTCAGTGAACATAGTTAGCTATCGACGATTTTGTGCATCGCTCTGTTTGCCGTCGCTGATCACACTGCGACTTTAACATATTAAAAGAGCGGTACACTTCGTTTCAAAGCTTCAGACAACCTTCAGCTTTGTTGCTAACCTTATTTTTTGGTTTGTGGTTAAGATTAAAAGCAGAAATTTCGGTGTTAGGTGTTGCTGCTAATATGAGTCTGAATCCCAGTTATCGAATCATAACAAATTACTTCAATTAAGTTTTCTATCTGGTTCAAAAAGGGATGTTAGGGTTTGAAATAGAGTTGTGAGCGATACTCAATATTTGATCAAGATCCGGCGAATATGCTCCGTGATTTACATGGTTGCTGCCTTTTTTTAACCTTTTCTTTAGTACTCTTTACTTGAAGGGTTTAAGCCAAGCTTAAAACTTAATTTGTTTAGAAACATCCCGAAGTCACTAAAATCAAAACAAATCGCAAATTTGAAGATCTTTCCGATCGCTCACATCCAAGAATTTTTCAGAGTTCTTCCGATTCATCTGATTATTCTTTAAAAAAGATGCGCCTTTTAAAATTTTTCGAAGCGTACAAAAGCTTAAACTCAAGCGTTTTGCAGTTTCTGTTAAACTAAAAGTTGTGTAGGAGAGAGCAAAAAAAAAAAAAAAAAAATAAAAAAGTTACATCAAAAGTATCGTAAAACCAAATATCGCAGCATGTGACAGCGATATTTATTGAAGTTGCAAAATAAATTGTTTGCCTGTAGAGCTTGCATTTTCTGTGTGTGTGTCTGTGTGTTGTGTGTGCTTTGCAGTAGAGCATAGCTTAGCTGCGCCAGCGCAAATAATTTACTTAAAAACGGACTAAAAGCACGCACACATACACACATTCATCCATGTAAACCGAGTGCAGCACATAAATTGTAAAGAAATACACAGATCATTGGATTAGTTATTTACTAAGTTAGTTAGTTGACAGGCAGTCAGGCAGGCAACATGCAATTGAAAATGTTGCAGTGACAAATAGATAATGCGAAAAAAATTCAATCGAAATAATATTCGCGTCCTTGTGCTGTCCTTTATACTTGCGAACGAAAGCATTCCAAGGTAAAATGGCTGACAACAAGAAAGATACATATTAGAAATTTTGTAAAAGACTGTTGAAGGACAACAAGACAAACAAACAGATGAACTGTGTGAACTATGAAGGATATTTAGAAAGGATTTTGACAGAAATTAAACGCAAAACAACGTGCAGACAGATATAATAGCAAAAAATATTAAAAAATTCCATGTGCCACACAGAAAGAGGTTTACTGCAAATAAATCAATAGCAAATAAAATGCCAAACTAATTTTTAAAAGTGGAAAATGAATGCCCGACATGCTATGCATATGAATAAAAACAAGCGATGCATGCAAAAGTAGAAAGCCAGACAGACAGGCAAGGCTTTTTATGTTATCCTTTTTTGTCTTTTTTTTTTTTGTTTTTTTTTTTTTTTTTTGTTTTTCATTTCTTTAGTCTAAAACGATAAGCTGCTGTAAACAAATTTGCGAAAAAAGGTACTTTACGCTTAGACAAACAAAGCTGTCAACAAAATATCTTTTTAGCTGCTGATTTGTTTGGATTTTTGAAATCACAAACAAAAACGAAATGGGGAAAAAACAAACGAAAAGAAAATATTGTGATTTATACTTCAATAAATAAAAAAAAAAGGAAGAAAAAAAATTAAATAAAAATAAATTTAAAATTATGAAAATTACTGTAACCACAATCTGCAGCGATCGTTTATTTATGTTAGATGTTGCCGAGCAACTTGAATTGGAACATTTCAAAATATTCTGCGTAGCTGATTCAGGCATATCAAGCGTTGAGATGCTTGTCTATCATAATGGACAACCTTTGCTCGATGATACACGTACGCTGCATGCGTATGGCATTAAGGATGGTGATTGCGTAAGCATCACTGGTGTCGGCACCGAATTACTCGAACAGGAAAGTCTTACAAATATACATGAAGCTGCTGCAAATTCATCGGATAGTTTTGAGGATATCAGAAATAATGCAACAAGTTTACTCTTAACGCAAAATACAAATTTAGATGCTGAGGCACAACGTTTCATTGCGGAACAGATTAGAAAGCAAAATATACAGGATAATATGCAAAAGGCTATTGAATATAATCCAGAAATATTTGGCAGTGTTACAATGCTGTAAGTGTTTACTTATTTGCTGCGATTTGTAAGCAATGTCCGTCTGTCTTTTTATTTAGCTATATTAATTGTAAAGTGAATGGCGTCGCGCTAAAAGCCTTTGTCGATTCAGGTGCGCAAGCAACTTTGATAAACGAGAAATGCGCTGCGCGTTGTAATTTAAAGCGTTTAATTGATACAAGGTAAAGTTTTAGCTAAGTTATAGTATAATGTTTTTTAAAATTAAATTTAATATACTCGCTTTAGCTGCTCTGGAAATGTTAAGGGTGTCGGCAGTGGCTGCATTATTGGACGCATTCACATGGCTAAAATTCAAATTGAAGCTTATCATTTGCAAACAAGTTTAATTGTCTTAGACAAACAACCGGTGGTAAATTTCTTTTAAAGTAGCATGTACGCGCGTAAATCCCTTGAACATACCTAAAATGTTTATTCATTCCAAAGATATGACTTTTCTTGTTTCAAGGTCCCTATTAGGCCCTCGATCGCAATTTTCAAACATTTCATCTTAGTGCTCACCTAAAATATAAAAAAAATTGGTCAAAAAATCTATTTTGGGTCCACCAATGGGTCCCAGGTCCAAATTTCGGAAATCCCTTAAACATGCCTAAAATGCATTTTAACCATCTTTTAAATGCGTTTTAAGTCTCTACATTTATTTATTCCAAAGATATATCTTTCCCGATTTCAACGCATCTTGGGCCCCTTTCAAGTTCCTCTACTTAATGAAATATGTACAGTAAAAATATCAGTTTTCTATCTTTAGACTTTTGGCCTCTAGACCGATCACGTGAAATCAATCTGTCAGTCAAGGTGAAAGAGATTTTTATATTTTTACAGAAGTGACACCGAAATAGCAGATTTTTGGTATAAGTGTTTTGATTTAAATACTCAAAAATTTTCGCCATTACACCGATACTTCAAGTGTTTTCATTAATTCCATAGGGTAGCCGTAAACCTTACAACTCTATTTGAAATGTAAAACTCAAAACTCTGTTGGAAGTGTCTTCGGTGTCACGCCTGATAGATTATAATTTTTGATTTATCTCAAATTCGAATTTTTCAGGATATGCTAATCGGACTTGATATGCTAAAGCGTTATAAGTGCCAAATTGATTTACAAAATAATTTGTTGCGCATCGGTAGCACTGGCACTGAGACAACATTTTTGCCAGAGCATGAAATACCTGAGTTAAATTGCAATCAAGAAGAGGAGAAGTGTGCTGAATAAAATTATAAATCAAAATTAGCGAAAATAATTGATTTATTTTTATTTAGAATCTATTAAAAATGTTTTGAATGTTACGTATACGACATGACGATACGTTTAATTGTTATAATTAAATCAAATTCAATTAAATAACTCTGTATACTATTGCGCGCTCTCTCTTTCTCTCTGCCTCTCTCGCTCTCTCTCTCTTTTTTTGATCTCAGTGCATTTGCTGCCACATTAATTTAATTATAACTCTAAATTATACAAAAAACCACAAAATAGTCAGAGGTAAATTGTTGCAGTTATTAGTTATGATACTCGATTTAGTAAAAAGCAATTAATCTAAATAACCAATGATTATTTGTAATTAAATTATTGCATACTTGTTGGCGTTGTGGCATGGTTACTGCTGCTTTGGTGTTAAAGTTGCAACTAAAATAGAATTTATAATAAATTAAATACGGAAAATACTATTTTTATTAAAAAAGATAATTGAATAAATTTATGATGAAAGAAATATAAATGAATTTATTTGAGTAATAATCAAGTAATTGTTTTATTTGCTTTTGTTGCATACATATATGAATATGATATAAATGTATTTATAGTTCGAATGTGGAGAATGTCTTGTTTTTTTTCGAGGTAAAAGAATTTTGAACTAAAATAAAATTCGGAGCATATCTCATATTTTGTTCACAGAGATAATAAACAAGTAGTCTACAGTGAAATTGGCTCAGTTAAAACAAGAACCAATAGGAACATACGTACTTGATTTCGTATTTTACTAAACAAAGTTCAGTCTTTCTTTATTTTCAAACAGCGATTTATTCTTTGCTTTCTTTGTTGAGTCCCTCTGTTGATTATATAGTTGGTACGCTGCTGAACTATGACTTTATATTAACTGTATTTTGATTTAAGTCAAACCATTAATCTCTTTAAAGTGTATAAGAAACAAAATTTTTACCTTTTCCTAACTAATTTAATTTTCGTTTTAAAAGCTTTTAAACTTTACACTACAAAATAACAACAATAAATATTATTATTGCAACAGTGTACGCCAGACTGTTTCTGGAGCTAACTTGTCAGTTGCATATCTAACGTTGTTATTTTTAGCGTTGTTGTTTCTCTTGATGTACTGCAATGTTTTTTTGTTTTTGTTATTTTTTCTATGTTATTTTAGCGCATGTTGCGCATGATTGCATTGCAAGTTGTTAGCAAAATCAAAACAAACGTAGCCAAAAAGAAAACATTGTAAAACTAATGAAACTAAAGCGAAAGTACATTGAATTGAAAAAACAGTTGAAAGACAATAAAACGAATGAAAATGTATTTAAACTTAATTTTCAACATTAGCTGCAGTTGTTTGATTTTAAATGTAGCAAAAAAAAAAAAACGCCTTTTAGAATGCTACAAAAAATGCCAAGTTACAAAATATAGAAATAATCGAAGATGGTTTCATATAGAAGGGAGAAACACGAAATATTTTATTCAAATTTAAGAAATGACGCTATGCGAGGCGTGGCACTGCTTAATCCGCGTTTAATAACACAAAAAGCCATAGCGCCGGATACATCGCTAAAGCAACAGCAACGCAAGCAACATGCAGCGTGTGCAATTGAAAGGCGTAGCAGCTGTTGTAGTTGTTGCTGCAAGGCGTCTATTGTTGTTGGTTTTACAGTATATACCATATAGAAAAATATTTAAAAACTAAATTTTATGTATTTATTTCGTATTGAATTTTTTTCTGTGCAACACTGTTGTCGTGCTGCTAACCAGCATGTGTGCGCTGCATTAAATAGCAACTTATGGAAATTGTGCGACATAAAAATTTATTACACACACACACACACACACACACACATTCGTTTGCATGCACATCCGCCTACTTTAATCATTGCCACTGCAGGCGATTTCATGCTGCAAGTGTGTACGTTTTCTTATTGGAAAATTTTATTATAACGTTTGGTTGGCATAAAAATTGTTTTATTTTTTGTTTTTTTTTTTTTATACAAAATTTTAATTTAATATTTTCAATAAATTTAAAAGAATTTAAACCGAAAATATGCCCTTTTATCGTTAGCCCAAAAACGGACTCATGAAAATGAAATGCCTGAAATCAAAGAGATACCAATACACATACACACTTATACACAGCCCAGCACATGTATGTTAAGACTTCTTATCGGTGTCGTCGTCATCATTTACGTAAATTCCACGTAGGCCAGATAAAACATGCATAAGCCCACAGCTCAGTGCTCAGTTTGGTTAAAAATATGCCAATGCTAAATATTTGTACATGTCCTGCATGTCCTGTGTGTGTGCGTTGCGTGCCTGTCTACCAGGATATGTTGTTTGTATTTTGCATCTATGTAATCTTTTGCGTGTTTTACGCATTTTTTGATATAAGGTAAACTAGGCAATTGTCGATAGATACGGTTAAAGTGTTTGCACAGTTCAGAGAATAAAAAAAAAAACAAAAACGAAGTAAAAAGGACACGCAGCACATTTTTCATTATTCATTTAAACAACGTCGCTGCTTGTTGTTGTTCATTTTTAAGTATGTTTTTTTTATGTTCTTTTATGTTTTTTTTTTTTTTTTTTTGTGTTACTTATTCTCTTTTTGGCTTTTTAACTATGCGCTACAACTGTATTTACTTTTTATCGTTGATAAAGCTTAATTTATGGCTTGTTAAAAAATTTAAATGCCCAAGAGGGGTCAAGCCTTACACATACTACATACATATTACACAGCAGAGAATTGTCCCTTTTGTAATACTTAATTTTGAACAGTTTGAATTATTGTGAAAGAAAAAAAAAACACTTGAAATTGTAGTGGGAGAAAGTAATTTAAAGATTTTCATCAATTTTTGTACTAAATAACTTTTTCTTTTTGTAGTACGTCGCTGCTATAACTCTTCAGGCAAATCGTTATATTAGACGCAATCTAAATTGATGCGCATCATAATTGCGGTTTGATTGGTTCAAAAAGGATACACATAGTGAAAACTATGTAAGTTTTAAAGGACACACGATCTTACGCCACAACAAAAAAATAAATAGAATAGGTTGGAAATAAATGAATTGCTAAGCTTGGCCAAAGTGAGTCAATTTCCAAAAATTGTATTCTTTTTTAAGAATGATCTGATCGTGTTATCCTGAACTAAATGACGGTAAGCAAATTTAAGCTTAGGAGTGGTAATGTTATGTATCTTTGATATTCGATATTATTCTTTCAAAATAATAATCTGGGTATAATTTTGTGTGTGTGAGCAGTCGCCTTCTGTATACTCGATTTATTACAGTTTGGTTATCGTTTCATATCAGGCATATTAAGCTGTACACATATTTCATGCCGTTTTATATAAACGCTTATTTCGTGTTTTTTATACTAGAAATTTACCTAATTTTCTGAATACTCGACAAATTAGGATGATTGCTCTGGGAAAGAGTTATAATGAGTGTGAATTCAATGACGAAATGACTTACCGAACGATTGTCATTTGACAATAAGAGCTGAGCTGTCTTCCTGTTGTCACAATTAACTAAAACTTCAATTAAAACCATTTTTTATGCTTAATAAATTAAAATTGATTTATTTATATTCAAGTTTTCTACTAAAAAAGGAAAGAAAAATTTAAATTAAAGCTAATACACAAAACTTTTTCGTTTTTGTTTTTAAGAAAAATATGAAAATTGTGGAAATGTGGCGAAAACTAAGTCAAGCATAAAATTACAATTGTGCTGTGCATATTTTAGCGTTTTATTTATATCAAACAAACCATAGAAGCATTTGCAGGAAAACAAACGGAAAAGCGCGGCAAAGCTATGCAGAAATAATGAAAAAAAAAAAAAAATGAAAAGAAAACTGCAAAGAATACAGTTTGCTTAATAGTCATAAATTTTCTTTACGCCATTTTTTGCTTTTTTTTTTTTGTTTTTTTTTTGTTTTGCTGCTTGTGTTTCCCTTTCCTTAGCAAGGAATTCCAATGTGACTCTGCGACTTCGAATGCTCATTTTGCTTGTCTTTTTGCAATGGTAAATCGAGCTGTAGAAATAGTTTTTTATTCTTTTTATTTCATTATTTTGCATTGCATTTCTTGTGCATTATTTTTGTTTTCTTTAAGTTGACCTCATTATTTTTGTGCAACCCTCGTTTTCCGTTTTTTTTTTTTTTTTTTGCAAATTGTGCTGAAAAATGTTTGCATATTTTGCAGCATTATTTTTTTTGTTTTTCTTAAAAATTAAATAAGACATGCAATGCACACAATCAACTTTTGCAGAATATTTGTAGCAGGAAGGAAAATATATATTTTTATATGTGAACAAGAAATGAGCTGCATATGAGTTTAAATAAAATAAAACAAGGAAAAACGTTAACTTCGGTGGAACCGAAGCTGAAATATCCGTTACATGGGCGTGTCGTCTTGGTTTTGACCCTGGATGACCAAAAAAATGTTTTTACCCAATTGGGAGCGAGTACATTCATAAATAATTACTATTTAAAAAAAAAATCGAAAAAAATCGATAAGTTTGTATGGGGGCTATACCTAAAAATGGGCGTGGCACTCTCATTTTCGAACTTAACCTAGTCGTTGCCGAGAAAAGCTTAAGTTTAAAATTTCAGCCCAATATCTTTATATCTTCATCGAAAAGATCGCATAGCAACAAACAGACGGACAGACAGACAGACGGACATGGCTAGATCGATTCGTCTCATCGAGCTGATCAAGAATATATATACTTTATGGGGTCTCCGATGCCTCCTTCAATGCGTTACAAACTTTTTGACAAACTGAATATACCCGTTCACACTATGTGTAACGGGTATAAAAATAAAATATTTATAAATAATATTAATCTTACTTAACATTTTAATTTAATTTTTTCAACAAAAACAAAACGCTCTTCAGCTTAATAGCTTCTAATGAAGTCAATATTAATTAATAAACTGCAAAATCAATAATAAACTAAAAATAAAAAAAAATAATATTGTGGTTTATTTTAATTAAATAAGCTTAAAAATTCAACAATAGTTTTAGATTAGCAGCGCTATTAAAATTCAATTATTCATTTGACAATTATTTGTGTGTTTCATTTCAAGTAGTGCACTTCACTGAAGCTAAAAGCACTAAATAAATAAGTATCTACTTAGCTTACGTCCACTGAATTTCTAATTAGTGTATTCAGCTAAATTTATTGCTATTTGATAGCAAATTACTTTCGTACGAATGAACCAAATGTAAGTTAATTTTTGAAAAGATTAAACTGAAATGTAAATCATTTATCATGCAAACGTTTTCCACTTTCAGATGTATGAATAAGCTATAAACGAATGTAACAATCAAATGGAGGAACATACGTGCGGATCGATGATTGACATTAATCAGAAATCTATGATCACACAAATGTAATTAAAATAATACCATAAATTCTTATAATCTCATAATTCTCAAACAGTTAAGGCATATTAATATAGAATATATAGTAGTCTTTACTGAACTTGTTTTCAAAGCCCACAACTGGGTCTTAAACTGTTTGAAAATTATAAGATTATAAGAATTTTTTAAAAGTAAATTAATATTAATGAAAAGGGGAGCATGACTGTATGTTAATATTGTTCCTTATTTTTCCCTTGTCTGTCTCAGGATACAATTAGACAAGGTGGCGTACTCTTACTCTATGCCTGTTTAAATTATCAACTCGAAAATAAGCTGAGCACGTAAAAAAAAAAAAAAATTTTTTAAACAAACTGACAACTTAAACAGATAAAACACAGAATAAGAGAAAGAGACAGAATACGAATACACCACCTTATATAATTGCATCATGGACTAACTATTCAAATATACAAGGTAGCTCCCACAAACGTTCTTCAGATATCTAATGTGTAGCACATATAATAGTATATTATGTTCGTCTCAAACAATGTTACATTTTTCATGCTTCATGATTCCATTGCTAGCATTCTTTGCAGTTTACAGATAAATTAAAATAGCAGTTGTGGCAAATTATATTGTTTTTATTCTAATTTTAATTTATTTTAATCAATTTTTCACAACCCTGCACATTAACTCAATTGATTATAGCGGTTAGCGTTTAATAAGTTGGCCATTATAATTTTTAAAAATAATATTAAAAAGTCAAAATTAAGTTTTTTGTAATACAACAAATTTATGACTCTTTCTGAAATCCCACTGCCAAACTAAAACGCACTAGCGGCATATCCTTTTAAATTTTTTTTTTTTTTTGCTAATCAAGCGACCTTGCCTTTTTCTTAGTGTCTATTTTGAAAGTTTAATTAACACGAAAATGGTTTCAATTACATCAAATTACATTTTACTGCCAAAGTTGTGCTGCTGCTGCTGCTGCTGCTACTGGAGCGCTTGTGTAAAACGACGATGACAATGTCCTTTTGCTACTTTTTTTCCAACTATGTACAACAACTTGGCTTTAATTTCGACTACGACAACGTAAGCAACTTGAAGCGTTCGAAATGAGCGTGGGACTGCGTTTTAGCATTTTTTTATTTTGTTACTTTGCTTTTGCTGCTTTTGGGCTAGGACAGAGTTTATTGGGCGTCACTTGCAAAATTAGTTGAAACATTGTTGCAGGCGTTGAATTTAAAATAAGCTTAAAGACATTTCCACTTTGTTGCGTTTAATTAGTTAAAAATTAGTTTTTTTATAAAATTTATTTTTTACGATTTACATGGCGCCTGAGTTATATTTGCTTATATCAAGAAATAACTGTTGCCTTAAAAGAAACGCAACAAAATATTAATAAATTTTAATACTTTTTTTCTTTATTTTTGTGTGTATTAAGATTCTTTTTTTTTCTTTTTACCCGCAGATTCTATTGTTCTGACTCATTTATTTTACTTACTAAATTCCTACAAAATACATAAAAAAGCACCTGCACAACACCCACATAGTTCGGTGTTGTAACTAACACCTTAACAAAAGCACATGACGCATACTACGCGTGTGTGTGTGTGAAAGTAAATGACATCGACGACGGCGGCGTCGCACATTCATAATTTTATTTCCCATGCGTATCCCTCTGCTCGCACTTGTCCTCTTGCATTGTATGTCGTCAAAGTAGAAAGAAAAAAAATTGATTTCTTCCTGGTTAAGCAACAAATAGGCCTACCTGGTGTTAAGGATTTTGTGGGCGACCTCAGTTGACACACGTCATTATTTTATTTTTGTGCTCATTTGTAGAGCAAACGCAACACACACACACATCATCGAATTGTGTCACTTTCATATTTGTCAATGCATATTTAAGCAAATGAGTTCATATATATCTTTTCTTTCTCGTCGTACGTTGTCGTAGGCGTTTTTAATTTAATTTATTTTTTGTTTTATATTTTGTTTTTTTTTTTTCTGCGAATTAAATGAAATTTTGATTAAAAATTTGATTTAATTTCAGCGATGACAACAAAGTAGCAACTTTCACCTTCAGTTTTATTGAAAATACTTCAATTGAAATTAAGTATGTCGCATGACGTCGTTTTATGTTGGCTTGGCTGGTGTCTGTGTCTTTTTTGTATTGTTTGTGGTAAGCACTTGAACGCCCTTTAGTTGCTCAACAACGTGACCAATTTTATAAATAGATATAAAATTGTCTTGAGGTAGCTGCATTCTGTCGACAACAACAACAACAAGTCAATAACGTAAATAAAAAAACAATAGCGCCTTAAAGTAGACTACACTTACTTAGATGCTTGTTTTGCAATTTTACATGGCGTATGAGCAATTTCATGTTTTGTTGCGCGCACACACTCACTCGTTATTCTTTGCCTTAACTGCGTCATCATCATCGTCATCATCATCTGTCAACATCGTCCTTGCACAATTTCATTTTACGTGCATCAAAATGTGAGTTGAATTAAAGTAAAAAAGAAATAAAAGAAACGAAACGAAAAAAAGTGAAATTGCGGTCGCAGCAGGTTGCATGAATGATAGGACAACTATTATATAGCAGCAGTTTATTTTAGGTAACGAAAATTGATTTTACTTGTTATTTGTTACTTATTTTTTTATTTTGTTTTTTTGTTTTTTTTTTTTTTTTTGTTTGTTATTGTTTTGCTGCACGTTTCAATCATTCACGCTGTCACACTGTTTATATTGACCTTAGTTCATCACTTTATTTTGTACGAAGCGTAGCAGTGGAAATTAAATTATTATACAATTTTTTCTTTTTATACCCGCCACACACAGTGTGAAGGATATTATCAGATTGTCGGAAAGTTTGTAACGCATTAAAGGAGGCATTGGAGACCCCATAATGTAAATATCTTTATTGATCAGCTCGACGAAACGAATCGATTTTGCCATGTCCGTCTATCTGTCTATTGCAATGCGTTTTTCTCGGAAAGTTTTAAAGATATTAACCAGAAATTTTAAACTTAAGCTTTTGTGCAGTTTATATGTCAGAAACAAGGTGCAACGCCCATTATTTGATATAGCTCCCATACAAACTTACCATTTTTTTCGATTTTTTGTATGAAAGTAGTTCTTGTCTATGACAATATATTTACTACAAATTGGGTAAAAACACTTCTAATGGCATCCAATATCAAAAGAAAGGTGCCACGCCATTTTCACTTTTTCTGTCATCCTAGGAATATGCTACCGATATGACAAGTATCGGGCCACTATAACATATAGACCCCATACAAACTCACCTTCCATTTTTTTATTTTTTTAAGAAAATGATTAAAGTTTCGTGTGGCGGATATTTGAGCTTCGGTGTTATCAAAGTTAACGTTTTTGCTTGTTTTGATATATTTTATGTAAATTTTGGTTTTTTAATAAATAGCGAATTAGTTGTAGACTTAGTGTACTGCATTGCAATGCATTTATGAATAATTAAACAGCATAATTAGGTTTTCATTGTTTATTAATTTATTTATTTTTGCGCTTAAAATTCTATTTAATTATTTAACATAAAAATATGCTGTTTATTTATTTAAATATATGTTAGGTATATATATTTTTTTATATTTTGTATATATTTTTAAAATATTTGTAAATTACGCTTTTATAATTTATGTCAATTTTAAATTAGTAACACATTTAATTCGGTTTATTTGATTGGTTTAAATTTGATAAAAGCAAAAATAATAATATAATTCACTTATTTTTGCTTTACAACTTTGAATTAATTAGGCCTGTGCTGCTATATTCAAGGAGTTGCAGAAAATACTATTTTTAGCTTGTAAACAAGGTGTAATATTCAACTACTGTCTCTCTATTTTGTGTTTCTAATATGTTATATTTTGGTGTGTTTTATGCAGCATAAAAGCAAACTGTGGTGAAAAGTACAGCAAATATAATTATAATTATTCAAGCTAATTTAGATTTATAAAATTTAAAGGATTTAAATGAACTTTGAACTTTGTAGCATATAATTTATCAAACAATTCGAAAACAAATTGTTAGCCACATGTAAACTCTCACGCTTCTTTGTTTGTTTGTTTATAACACTTCAAAATCAACTTCATTTTTATATTCAAAACTTTTCAATGTGTCTCATGACATGCAATAAAAATAAATTATTATTCGACCGACTCTCATAGGATTTGCAAAAAAATCGCTTAGCAGTTTAGCCAACGCAAAATTTTCGGCTTTGACGTTAAATTGATGGCTCGGAATAAATGACATTTTGCTCAGTAGGTGGCAATGTGCTCATTAAAATGAATCACTTGGTGAATTTAAAGCGAGAAACAGTTTTCCGTTTAAACAAATTGGCAGTCGATTTATGGCACTCAGCAACGGTGTGTGTTTGTGTGTGCGCAGCTAAGGCATGAGTGGGTTTTGTTTGAATAAATTAATTTTTAATTATTTTTAAAGCGGTTTGCATTTTTTTTTTTGTGGTTATTCTAAAACCGTGAATTGAAAAAAAAATAGCTCAGAAGCTTATTTTAACTACAACTTGAAGAGACATTCTTCTGCGAGTTTTTTTAAGGAAAAATCTTTTGTATTTCTTTTTTTAAAATTTTCGATTCGCAAATATTAAAAGTTACACCAACATCGCGCATACGCCGCGTGGGCGCCCTAAAACACTTTCAACTTAAACACGTGCAAAGTTTTTTTTTTGTCATTTCCTGCTGAACTTTCTTAGCACAGCCCACACACTTTATTAGCGTATATATTATATATATTCATATTGATTATGCTTTACATTTTGTTGCGCAGATTTCTTTGCTTTTGGCATTGTTTTAAAAAAAATTTTCTGCGCTCAGCTTAGCAAAATAGTTAAAACTTTTACATGCATGAGAAGAAGTTTGGCATACCAGAAACTTTTGCCTATAACCACTCAATTTGTTTGCACAAACAGACACACACACACATCCAAAAAGAATAAAAGGAACACTTATAATTTTTTCACTGCATACTTTTACGCGCATAGCATTACTTTCTTTAAAAAAAACTCTAACAGCAAAATTTTCAAATTGAATTATGAAATTTTCGGCATATTTTTACTAATTTCATTTAGGCACATAATTTATATGGCACAATAAAGTTTTTGGACTATACACCTTTGTGCATTCAAATGAAAGCGACCCAGAAAAAAAAAACCTAGCAACGTTGCAAAAATACCGCAAGGCAATTACCTAACAAAAGGGCAAACGTCTAAGACAGACGGACATACAAAAATAAAAAGAACACACATGATAAGGAAGTCTGTAGTCGAAAATATGTAAAATGCTCTTTTTTTTTTTTTGTTGCTTTTGTAGTCTTATTGTCCATTCATGCCAGTCAGTCTGTAACACTAACGACGTCCATTTTATGCAGCAGCTGCGTCATTTTTGTTGCCTCTTTACTTCACTTAACTTCAACGCTGTTCCTTGTTTTTTTTTTTTTATAAAAAATTTTATACAACATTTTATGAGTTTTATGAATAATATCCTAAAGGCATTAATTTTCAAATTGGATATTTGCCCATTTATGTGTTACATGCACACACGTATATGTATGCGGTTTGGTTTAAATTGGCTCGGCGTGTGAGTAACAGACCGTAACGGAGAGAAAAAAATATAAAATAATAATATGATTAAATTTTATCAGAGAACATTTTAACAAACTAGCGAACATGTTTAACGCAGACCATGAGTATCAATTCAAAAAAAAAAAAAAAGATACATTAACACGTACACTTTACTTTGTCTGTCTGTCTTGGAACACCGCTGCAACATATATGCTCAGCTGTCTTTATGACCCAATGTGTTATTTATTGCTCATTTATGATTTGGACATGTGATATAATATTTCGGAAAGCGAAAGATTGTAAAATGCAGACAAAGTCGAAGTTTGTAGCTTCGTCGATGTTGTGAAGCTACTTTTGCTTTTTTAATATATTTGATGTGAGTTAAAGATGTTGTCTGTCTGTCTGTGTTGTGTCTGATATATTAAATGACAAGTTTTGAGTGGGAGAAAGACAAGAGAATTTTTATCATACATCAATTAAAGTGAAGTGACAACTTATAGATTGTGACTGAATGCTATTTGCGGTTGATGTTATTAAAAGAGATGAAGCAAAAAGATATAGTGTACAAAATGTAGCTAAAGCACATAAACCTCATTTTTTGTATTCACTAGAAAATATAAAAGAATTGCAATGCATTTGCATAGACTGCAGCTTAATCAAGAAATAAAAAAAAAAAAGCAAATAAACACTAAACAACAAAATAAGTAAAAAGTATGAAATACTAGCTGAATTATCCTGTCTTGCTCGATTGTTGCAAATAGTTTTTTTTAAAAATAGGTTTACTTTTCCCAGCGTCTAGTTTTTCTAATCAATCAAACTTTTTCCGCTCTCTAGTACCCTGTCCATTTTTTGATCAAAAATTCATCTGAAAATAAAAATATTATCATGCCCTAATACTTTCCTGTCAAGAGATTTTGGGAACAGGTATTTGAAGTCTTAGGATTTTTGGGCTGGTGTTTTTTGTACATCTGGGATTATTTTAAAATTTTTTGGGACGCAGAACTTTTTTGAAATTTATCAATATTCTGCGCAAATTTATTAACTTTCTTTTCGTAACAACGTTTTACGAAGTATTAGAAAAATGAAAAAAAATTTATGAAATCGATTAAGTCATTTTCAAAGTTTGGAGTGACCACGTAAAATTGATTCAATTATATATAAAGATTAATAATCGTAGTAGTGCACCAGAAATATTATTTCACCAGAAAACACCAAGAAATATTCCCCGTTGTTTATAATTTGGCACTTAAGCTACAAAATGTTTGATTCCATAGATCTGTGATTTTAATTTTTGCACTTTTAGTTGGGATTTATTTCCCGATATCCTGGGCCAATTCAGCAATGGACAAACTGAACGCTTTCACCAAGAGTTCACAAGCAAAGAAAGTTCTTTGAAGGAAAAAATCAAATTTATATAAAATTTTCTAACCGTTAGTAAATATTTTAATTTGTTTTCCAAATGCCAAGTATGCAGTTTGGTTTTATTCTATTCAAACACATCCTCCACCATAAAACTTTGCAGCAATTTCATGTTTTATTTCTGGCGTTGTCATAGCACTCCAGAGTAGTGTCATCGATGGATGTAGCGAATTTTCAGGGCTTTCGATGAAAATAATATTGTTGTATTTTTAAATGTCAAATAAGCTTTCGACTAAAAATGTGGCTACTATTATCGTACTAAATGCTACTGCGGCCTTATTATGATATTAAAAATTTTACCTGTTTTCTAAAGCTTCTTTGACTGTCTCGAGTCATGTCTTGTCCTTCCGTTGCTTCATACAAATAAATTAATAAACTATGTCGGAAGTGTTCACTCAACCTGAATAGTGCCTGCGAAGTTATATGGCTTCAGTGTAAAAATTATCATAAATAGGACACCTGGAACAACATTAAGGATTAAATAAATTCTGAATTATGTTTCTTACAGCATTTGTAGTCCATTGAATTTATGCCAAACTTAGAGAACTATGCTTATTTTACTCATTTATTTCCGTAGAACAATTATATTACAATTAAAACGTTTTTTTAAAAACTTGTTATTTAGTGTTATGCAACAAACAACGTCTATATGCGCTATTACCATTTAGATCTCATTGGTGCATGTCTTTTTGATGCTGCATGCTGTCTATTGCATTCGATCGATGCATGCATTGTTGCTGGTTAACTCAGTTAGTTGTTGTCATATGTGTATGCTGTCATTTTTAATAAATCGTAAAATGCAAACAACTTCATTTCACTTCACTCGACTAATATAATTTCGAAACAAGCAAAACCACTGACAGTTGTCATAGCTATCAAGCAAAATTAGAAATTGGATTTTCATTTGCATAAAAAAGAAAAATAAAAGCAATAATTGTGTTTTTTGTTCGAAACGCAAAAATGAAATCAGTTGCAAGAATTGCATTTTGCAGTTTTTTAACTAATTTCGCTGCCTGTCATATAAATGTCAAGCGCAATTTATTAACATTAAATATTAAAAAAGTTAAATAAGCAGAAGAAGAAGAGTTTATGCGTGAGTTGACATTTAGTTAGTTTAGTTTAGTTGATATTTTATAAACTAATCAACGCTGTGGCTAAAAAGTTTCCAAGCGCATTTTATAAACACCAACGAACACACACACACACACACGCGCATTGTCTGTTCTTGTTTTATACTAATGACAACCAAGACGCATGCACTGATGATGACGCAACCTTGGCAGCAAACTTTAAGTTTAAACCACGCAAAACTTGCAAAAAAAAAAAAACAAAGAAAATAAAGCAGAACGGAACGGAAGTTAAGCGGAAAAGAGAATACGCTTCCGTTGCAATACGTCATCAACTTCCGCTTATGATCTACCTGCACCGATTCTACTTTAAGCCTGCGTTGGCGGTTTATGAGTAGCAAAAAAAAAAAAAAAAAAATCAAGACTTTAAAGGTTTTTCTTTTCAAAGAAAACTTTTGCAAAATTGAAAGCTACAAAAAAAAAAAAAAAAAATACAACTTGTCAACAGTGACTGGCAAAAGTTTTGTTAGCTTCTATTTTGTGCGTTGCTCGTTTTTTTACTTTAGCAATAAAAAAGAACTTTTCTTTTTTTTTTTTATAAATTGTATTTGTAAAGTTTAGTTTTTGATACCACTCAAAGTATGGTTTTTGAAGTTTTTTTGCTGTCACGTAACCGATAGCTGGTTTAATTTTTCATTTTTTACAAAATTGCGCTAAATTTAATTTGCTAAGAAGTCTTTCGACAAATGCAGCGCCTTGAAGTATGCAACATAAAATTCTTAATGCTTTTATTGTGTGTTTTTGTGTCTTTGCTGCTGCTCATTTTACAAAAAAAAATCAAGTGCATCTTTAATCTTCTTTTTTTTTTTTTCATTTCTTTGTGCGTGAAGCAGTTTCTTTTTTGTTTGTAATAAAAATCACAGCGAACTGACAAAATGAAGTGGAATACACAAGTTACAGCTGAAAGCAAGTACGTTAAGTGCATTGCATTGCATGCATGCGTTCTTCGATAAAAAAAGCGCGCTTCGTCTTGCTTTTAGCTGCTTTACCTCGCAGCTTTGTTGCATTATGTATGACTTCAGTTTAAAGCTTCAAAGGATTATTGCAAAGTTTTTTTTTTTTTTTTTATTTATAAAAATTTATATGCGTTCTCAATCTATGTATTTCTACTTTAATAACTTTAATTTTATATTTTTTTTGTAATAAAAATAAATTTTGCATTTAAAAAATTAAATTAAGAACTAAGTATGTCAACTGTTTTGCTTTAAAAAAGTAGCTCAATGTTTGCTATGTATTTCGCAATTCGCATTTTCGTTTTATAAATCGCTAACTTCACTGTTTAAACTTAACAGTTCATTACATGCCACTATGGGTCCGTCTGTTTGTTATATTGAGCAAAAATTTAGAACTTAAGGTTTTCTCGGCAGCGACTACTTTGTTAAAATCAAGGTGCCACGCCCATTTTTAAATATAGCCCTCATACAAACTTACAGCTTTTTTTTAATTTTTGAATGATAATAATTATTATTTATGAGCGTATTCAATCCAAATTGGGAGACAACACTTCTTAAGTCATCTAATGTCAAAACCAAGGTGCCACGACCGTTTCTGGTATAGTCCCCATACAGATATACCTCCCACTTTTGAGTTATTGTATGAAAATATTTCTTATTTGTGAATACATTCACTTTAATCTGGGTAAAAATCATTTCTACTGTCGTCCTATGAATATACAACCGATATAACAAACTTACCTTCCATTTTTTTTTTTTTTTTTTTTTTCAAGAAAATTATTGTTATATCTTCATTTAAACCTAATAATAATTCAAATAGGCCAGATCGGCTATATGGCAGCAGATATGGAAATAGTGAACCAAGTCAAGCTATACTTGCTACTGGTAGCTCATTATGGGGTTGCAAAAATATTCACACAAATCAAATTTGAATTTATAACAAAAAAGATGAAAAAAATTCCATAGTGCACTCTTTTTCGAAATGATTAGACTCTTTTTTCTATCTTTCGAACACTCACTCTAAGCAGCATAAACAAGTATAAGCATTCACTAACGTAGCACTTTATTTCTAATAGAAACATGCTACTTAGATACTTAATACAAGTGTCTATCTTTACGTTGAATGTTTGCAAATATAACTTGAAGTGCGTACAAAATACAAATAAAATCAGTAAAAAGAGAGTTAAGAGCAAATAACACGTTTAATCGAAAATAAAATAAAATAAAAAATAAATATTTGAACTTGTGTTATGTCTGTTTGTGTGTGTAAATGACTTTCAATGTTTGTATTTGAACTATTTGAAATGTCACAGGTGCATTTTATATGCGACAAATCGAATGCCAATGTACTATAAATTGCTTTTCCACGCTTTCGCTGCATTGCATTCTAACTTTTTAGACAGTCATGGTTGTTATATTTGTTGTTGTCCTCACAGTCACTTAAGCAATTTATGATTTATTATTTTAAAATATGCTTGAAAATTTCAACAACAAAAACGAAATAGTTTTATAAAATTTATTGATTGATTGTGGTCTCAGTTGGCTAAGGTGAAATATATATTTTATTATTTTTGTCTCAAACTCTTAAAGTTTCTTTAATCAAGAAAATAGATTTATGCGCTTGAAAAACTTTTTATAAACAAACTTTATACTTTGTAGTTTTAAGACATCATAAAAAATAAAGCAAAATTAAATTCTAAAAAATGTATCTGTAGCTTTTTCAATGTGTATCTTTGTATGCTTACCTTATTTTATGCGCTACTAAAACAGCTTCGATTCATTATTTATTTAGTGCGTTTGTGAAAGAAACTTTATTTTTAGTTTTTAGTCTTTCTTTCTTATGGCCCATATCAAAATTATACACGTATTTGGCTGCGTATATCTGAGTTGATGTATCTATCTATCTGTCTGTCTGTCTAATTTTAATTAATTACTTTGCAGATACTTTGACACATTTAATTATTATTTTATTAGTTAGTTTGTTTATTAATTTCAGATGTGTTCACTTTTAAATTTTTCTTCTAAATTTGTCTTTAGGGAGTATTTGAGTTGAATTTTTTTTTTTTTTTTTTAAATAAGTTTTTAACAAAATCGAAACATAAAGTTTTACAAAATGTTTTCAT
This sequence comes from Leucophenga varia, assembly GCA_018903435.1. NCBI lineage: Eukaryota > Metazoa > Arthropoda > Insecta > Diptera > Drosophilidae > Leucophenga > Leucophenga varia. The sequence continues at coordinate 687,857 of JAEIFJ010000493.1, read as the reverse complement.
TAAAAGTTAAATTCAAAAAGGCAGACACTAGCCGTAGGGGTATACATCAAGTTACATATTGAACAAATTGATTTGGGCGTATTATTTGAATTAGTTTTCAAATAAAAGTTTTTACACTTTTAAAAAAAGTTTAAAAAAATTTATTTACAAACTGAAACTATTTTTTAAATAATTAATACACGTGTTGAAGCTAAACAAAATTCTATTCGCAAAATGTTACCACAACTGGGAACAACAACAGATTTGTGTCAGAATATTTCATTAAATGAAAATGGCGAACGTGATGAGCCGGAAATGTTTCCAGATTTATCGTACAATCAGAACCAGGACACAGCAGCCATTGAGACATCCAATGAGCTGCATGATCAGACGTCCAAATCGAAGCAGTCGCATATTGAAGTTAAGCTGAATATTTTACCGGAGACCGACTCCCCGCGCATTGCTAACAAATTACACTTGGCGTATAACAAACGGTTGCTTAGATCTGTGCCCTGTGATGATGATGACGATGATCGTGGTTGTTGCTGTTCAATTATGTAAAAAGAGTTGCGCTTCAAATTAAATTAAATTTAAAACTTTTTCAAAATTAAATTCAATTAAAAAAAATTTATTGCTTCGTTATGATTTATGCGCTTGCAAACAGCTTAAAGCCAAAAAAATTTCGATATAACAGCAAAAACAATGCCAGGTGTGTGCATCAGTTTTTGAAGATATTAAACAAAAAAAATATTATAAATTTATACCAGTTTTTTTATTGCTTGCTTGTTTTTTTCTTTCTTTCTTGTTTTTACGTCAAAGAGCCGCGGCGACAACTGCGGAAACTGCTTGTCTGGGGGTATGCTGCTGCCGCGTTGATGGACGTTTTTTTTATTTTTTATATAAACGATTTACATATAAAAAAAATTGTTTTAATTTTTATAACATTTGCAAACATATTTGCTTTTACAATAAGCGCGCAACTGGCGTTTTTTTTTTTTTTAAATGCCCATCAATGTGCTGCATGCTGCTGCTGTGCGAACATTTTTATAGCTTAATACATATAATATTTATTTTGACTGCATAAAATTTCAAGGATCAACAATAACGGAAATATTTAAATAAAAAAATTATTTACAGCTCGATAGCAACGAACGAAGTAAATTTGTTGTAAAATGCGATATGTTGTACTGAGCAATATATTTTTTTTTGAGTATTTAAGCAATTTAGTAGCTTCAATATTTTAAATCGAATGCTTTGAAAGTGATGGCAGCCAACTTTAACTTGTACAACTGATCAGACTCTGTCGAAAGCATGTTTGATAACTTAAAGTATAGCAGACCAATAATCTATTCCTTCAAAAGCCTTCAAAATTCAGTGCACCTTTTGATGACGACGCCTGAAACCAAACTGATGATCTGGTGATCAATTCACCTTCGCCCAAAATTGGAAGTAATCGACGCATTGAAATAATCGATTCAAATAGCTTGGAACACAACACCAACAAGCTTAATGGACGATAGAATTGTTTCGATGACCTATGACTCGCAATCTTTAACTCCTTATTCTCTATACTCACTGAAAGCATAGGCACAGGCATTTATGATTAAAAACTGCAAGAGATGATCTGCAAAGGCCCCAGCTTTATCTTTATCGAAACACCAACACCAAGAGCCTGTAGCTTTATGAATAGGAGTCAATCACCTGCTTGGCCTTCGAATATTTCCTTTTCGTCGCTCCATTGACACTGTTCCTCTACACGATAGATTTGAACAGTCTGACCTTAAGAGTTGTACTGAAATCGTTGTTTCGCCAGAAACAAGAATGCTGCCTTGGTATGTGTAGTTCTTAACCATCTCGATTTGTCGTCCATCGATTACAACTCTACTCTGGGTCGGTCCCGTAAGACTAAGACTGAGGGCTTGTGTTTTCCGCGTGTTTATTTAGCCCAGCGGAACAGATGCCCCCTCATGGTATGCGCGAGAAGGGCGAAGTCGTCAGCGTAGTCGCTTCTGTAGCGTATTAAAGCTTCAATGCGTCCACCATTTTAAACTACTTCATTGCATTTTCAATTTAAAAACAATCATTTTTGCATTCGGTTAACTATTCAAACTATTTTAGTTATTTCTTTTTTGAATTTTAAATTAATTAATTGTTGTCGTTGTTTTTGTTGTTGTTTGCATTAACTTAATTAAATGAAATAAACGTAAAAAAAAATACTACAATTTTTTTCTGCACAAAACAACAAAAATATTGCTTAATCACTTTATAATCATATTACGTATACGCAACGTTGTCGAGTCATGCATTTTAATTCGAAATAGTTGTAGTGTTGATTTAAATGTCAATACAATTTGTTTTGTATTGTATACGCAAAGTGCTGTGCAAAGTATGCCAAATAATTTGTTGTTTTTTTTTTTTTGAAAATAAATTTGATCATTCATGCCGAATAGTTTGGAATGAAATTTAATTTGTTTAATAAGGAATACAATGCGTAGTATTATATGGCATAATGATGCGTATACAATGAAGGACATTAGAGAATTGTTGCACACGGTGACAACGTAAACAATTCATTGTTAATAAAGCGCACAACATTGCGTATACGTGCAATGAAATTCAATTTGAAATAACACATACGCCATGTTGACTTGTTGATTTGTTGTTGGTATTGTTATTTTAGTTTTCTGCTTGACTGCCTGTCTTGGTCTCACTTGCTTTAAGCTGCTAATTTTTAGTTGAATTTAATAACTAAAATTTATTAAGATGAACAAAGGCTAATGTGGCGTCAATACTCAATTTAAATTATTTAAATTAATAAAAACTCCGAATTTTTATTCATTTTCATACTAAAATAAATTTTGGTTCTTTTAAATCGATCTTTTTTTCTAAACCAACAATTCACATTATTTTTTTCTAAAATATTCTTTGCTCGTATTTTGCATACTCATTGCAAACAAATCAGACTGACAGGCACTTCTATGGAAAATGCTAAACTTTATTTTCGGAATAAAGATAAAAAGGAAAACATTGACAATCAAAATTCGTAAAACTTTTGCTAAAACACAAACACACACAAACAGTTGCAGTCACCACACAAATAAAGAATTCAAGTACAATGCATACAGATACACACCATGTATGCATTCAGCATGCATGCTAAATGTCTTAAGAAAAACAAACAATTTTTGAAATAAAATCCAGACAAACTGCAACAACGAATAAACGAGCAAATGAACGAACGAGCGAACGAGCGAACCAAAAACTTGCAACAAACTCTGTGAAAATCCCCGAAAAGTATGCAACACTTAAACATTTACACAAAATGACAACATGTGTGAATAAGTTTGTGCGTGTGATTGTGTGCGTGAGTGTCTCACTTCTCAAGTGTAACTGTCACAAATTTTTGAAACTTCTACTTTTGAAAATTTTTCTTTTGTGGGTTTTCAACGAAAGTCAAACTCAAAAAACTGTAGAAAAAGTCAAAAAAATTTTGTAAGAATGCAACCAAACAAAAAAAAAAAAAAAAAAAATAAGAAGCAGAAGCAGAACAATGAAAACGACAAACAAAAAAAGGAAAAGTAAAATTTTAAAAAAGAAAATAGTTCAAATGAACTTGTGCAGCTATCTTGACAGTCGGAAGGAGTGATAAAGTGCGAGTGAAATGAAAACAATGGGAAAAAAATAGAGTTAGGGAAGACCCAGTTTATGTGCATTGTGTGCTGTGGTTGCGAGAGTAGGTTCAGACGAAAGGGAACTGAACGCGACGTGATTTTTTTTCTGACTGGTAAACCGAGTTCTTCTACTGACTTTAAGTTTCCAGATCCATAATGAAAATTTGGTCTAATTTTGAGCATTCAAATTGGCTTTTACCGGAACCCAAAAACTTCAAATATACCAATCGGTGTTGCTAGAGTTCTTTAGTTAAGGTTTCATTGAACTGGAACAGCAATCTATCCACTTTTCATCTCAATGCTAAAACCGCTCTTAACGCTGGATAGGTTCATATGGCTCATAATATCCTTGCATCTAGGACATTCCCAATGCATTTAAGTGCTTTGTAATAGTGGTCCGATCGATCAGCTTCCAACGACGTTTCGTCCATCTTTTGGTAGCACTTTCCTTAAAATTCTTTAAGGAAAATGGAAAGATTCCCATAGTAAAGGGTGTCCTAGATTTAGCGCAAGTTTCAGAATAAACGCAAGATTTGGAGTAATGTGCTGGCAGCACTAAAAAAATTCTATCGTGCTCTATCGAGTAACGCTCCATATTTTACTAATTCTAAACTGTCTACGGGCAAATTCTTTTTCTTAATTCTGGGACTTGCGTTAATTCTGGGACACCCTTTAAAATTTTCACGATATAATTTTTCAAACTGCTCTCGTTTCTCAACGTTTTTTATTTCAGTGTCGTTGGCAATATTCTTCTAAGTGACATTTATATCTTTTGATTTAGTTTTTGTACAAAATTTATGTGCACCAAAAGAAATATGCAAAAGTAAGAAGCGAAGAGTATATTAATTGAAGCAGATAAAACTAACATGTGCTACCATAGTAGTTGCAACAGATCGGAATCAAAATGTATTACATATGTTAAATATCTTAAGAAAAATTTAAGCAAAAAATAAAAAAATATTCATTTAAAACAATTCAAAAGGCAGAACTTGGATAAATTAAACAGCGAATGTATCTACAACTCATTGGCATGACAAGCGATATAAATCAGCAACACTTGACAGACGCACTGAGTTACTAATTTAATTTACATTTTTAATTCATTTTTTTCTTTTCTTTTTTTTTTCCGATTAATTTTTTTTCTGCCTGCTTAGTCTCTGTGCGAAGAAGCGATTTGCACAGAAGGCGCTACGTTTGCTGTTAAGCCAACGCTGCACACGTTTTTCATGTCAAGCGAATAAGTAATGAATTCAAAACTTCTCAAGAATTTCAAATTAAAAATAACAATAACAAGAAGAAGCAGAAGCAGAAGAAGGCGGCGTAAACAAAGAAGAGTAACTTAAGAAAATAAGAAACAGAGCAACAAATTAGACAAATAAAGCAGCGCAAAAGAAAAACAGGATTTTTAAAATCAAAAACATAAAACAGGTGTTTTGCATTTTTAGTTGCTGATGACTGCAAAAATGACTAATTAAAAAATAAAAGTTATTTGCCTCCAATAAAAAAAAAGATACAGCAAATGGGCAGTTTAGCACATGAATAAGTTTTTTGCTATTGCCTACTTTTAGGGTGTGTTAAGTTTTCATTAAGTTATTTTTTTTTTTTTTAATAAATTATGCAGACCACATTCTGCACGCAACAGCATCGTCTTTTGTTTTTTAATTTATGTGCGTGTAAATTCTAAAAAAAAAAAAAAGAATATATAAAATTCTATAAGAAAAAAAATATTGGGTAGTAATTTTTCAGAGATTCATGCAGAGTTTGAGAGTCATTGCATTTTTCTTTTGTATCTAAAATAGAACATATTTTAGTATACTTTTGGTATGTATGGTATGCATATTTGAAAGCAATACTTAAGCTTGAGGCTGAGAGGCTAAAGTTATAAAAAAAAATTACAATTTACACGAGTTAACTTTAATACGTAAATAGCATACACAGATATTTTTAAATTCTCTTATTGAATTAGAGTTAATCAGCTTTATTTGAATATCAAACAAATTATCCATAAAAAAAAATAAATATTTATATCAAATTTATAAAATGCACTCTCGAATATATTTTTTTGATATATTTTACTCATTTCGCGCAGCTGTTGTAAGTGTTTAAAGGAATAAGTTTAATTTTTGCAATATTTACAAATTAAAAAATAAATAAATAAATAAAAAAATATTTATTTTATAAAAACGAACTCGACAAAGGTAAATACATTTAAAAATTACAAAATCACACACACACACGCACATGCATGCATGCATTTCCCATGTGTATTTAGCTCTTGTTGTAACACAGTAAAAATATAAACAACAAATGAATGAATGAATACATATTTATATATCGAATTGCAATTGTTATTTCAATGGTAAACAATACGAATTTCGTACGCTCGCATTTATATCATTTGAATAGGCACACGAATTGATTGACTTTATTGCAAATTTATAGAAAACATTTCACTTTTATTATTGGCATTGGGAAAAAATTTGCAAAAAAAAAAATAAAGAAAAAATTTTGATGGTCGTTTTGTGCAGACATTTGCCGTGACGTAAGCGAGCAGCTAGTGCAAATGATACGCTTCCGATATGCCTTTTCTGTCTGCCATATTATGACGAATTTCTCAGTCAGAGGTACTAAACTTGGTGTTTAGCTGTGTCTGAGCCTACGTAAGAAAAAATAAATTAAACTAGCGGTTACTTGGCGAATCCTACAACGTTTCAGAACTGCTGTTTTTTGGGGGAATTGCAGGTTTTTCAATGACATTTTTGTTTGCAGCGTAACCAAAAATACAAAAAGTACCGTTTTTTTATTGGATTGCTGCGAGACCACGATATTTTGGTACTAGTGCATTGTTTGATTGGTCTATAATTATGCTTGAATTGTTGCCTTTCAAATGGAACCTATTTGTGACTCATCGGTTGGATGGTTTAAACGTCCATAGCGGACATAGAAACATTTTTGCAATTATATTGATACATTTTGCTGTGTTTCCATTTCCAGGGGAAAAATATATCGCCAATGTTCAAAAAATATTCTTGTTAATTATTTCATAGGCAACTTTTAAAGATATTTATATTATGTAGTCTCAATGCAAAAATCTCTTCAAGTTTTTATTGTAGTTTTTGTATTTCTAATATTTTTTTTTGTGCTACTTTGACAAACAAACAAATAATGGCAAACAAACATGAAACCATGAAACAACAAAGAAAAAAAATGAAAGCATGAGCATAAAACATGTCCAAAATAACTGCATCCAAGCATATTGCAGCATGCAACATGCAAGCACATTAAAAACTGTAAATGAATGTCATGATGCAACGAGAGAGAAAGCGCGAGGATATTTTTTTTTCCTTTTTTTTTTTTTGCAGCATTGTGCAATTTTGTGTGTTTTCACGACGTCATTAACATGCTCTGCACTCTTCTAATTCTCTTTTCATCTTTTGATTTGCTTTCGTTTCATTTTTTTTTTTTAATTCTTCTTTGCTTTATTGCTTTTGTCTGTCTGCCTTTTGCTTTTTAACGTAAATTTTACATCCGGACTGGTCCATTGCTGGTCGTCACAGACGTCGCCATTGCTTACGTTGTAGTTGTGTTGTTGCTGCTTTTGTTTGACACATGCAACTCACATGTCACATTTCTAAATAGCATCTATCACCTTACACACACACATACACATATGTGTGAATCTATTTGAACACCTTTTTGTGTTGTGTTGTGCAGTGTTGTGTTGCTTCGTTAGTTGCACGTTTGTTCAAATTTTTATCATTTCGTGTGCAAAAACAAACTAAATGAACGAAACGAAAGTTACAGGATACACAAATACAGGCGCATGCATGTCCTGTATTTTTTTTAGCTTTGTCATTTATTTACTTTTTTTTATTCCAACGCTGCTCCATTTTTTTTACCATATCTGTGTAAAGTTCGTTACTGTTTGCTATTATTTAATTTTTTTTTTTTTTTGTCGAATGTCAATTTTGCAGTTGTTCGTTGTTTCATTTTGCTTCTTTTTTTAGATTTTTTTATTTATATCTTTTTTTTTATTTTCGTGGCAGCTTGTAATACACTTCGACATTTCATCATATGAAGAACATCCCACCTTTTGACTGTCATGTGTAGTGATGCTTTATTTTTAGCGTTAATAAATTACTGCTGAACCTTGCAACTGCTTAACAAATCCAATCAATCAGTGACACTTGTCAGTGTTTATTTTTATGCATGCTGTAGCTATGAAAAAGCTAATGAATTCTATAAAAGAAAAAAGAAATGTTGTAGTATCTAATATGCACATGAACCGCTAAAAAGTCAAGGTTTGTTCAAACTAGAAATGAGTGCGAGACTAAATATTTGGTTACGTTTCCGAACTTTCCGGGTTATTTTAGATCCGTCAAAAATTCAACTGACAAGGTTGCCTCTTAGTTGATTCTCTTAGTTGGAATGTATCGGAAGCCCTGTCGTGTACTGATAAATTAACAGTTTCAATGTTCGTTATGCCAACAATAGTATGGTAGCCCTATCTCTTATAGTCTCTGAGAAAATCATTCTCATACTGCAGACAGCATGACAGGCGGTCAAATGAACAGTCAACATAGCTAGATCGACGCTACTATCAATGCTGATCAACAATACATATACTTGATAGGGGTACCATACCTCATTCTGCCTGTTACATACATTTCCACAAACTTAAAATACCATCTTACCCCTTGGGTACAGGGTATAAAAAGTGCAAAATCATAAAATAAACAGTAATGTTTCAGGAATTCAAAATGGGATATCCGAGTAAAAAAAAAAAAAAAACATTTTCTTAATATTCAATTGAAGGCTTCTTATGTTTTAACGAAAATTTTCTCTAGTTTACAGTTCATAATTTGATTTGATTGTTTGCTTATTTAATAATTTTATTATTTAAAATCAGTTTTAGCCATTGCCACAATTTTAATTATTTTATTTTTTATAAATGTATTTTTTGGTCGAATATGCAGCAGAAAATTTAAAAATTAAGCCAAACCAAAAATCACACCAATGCAGCAGACAAAATCAGCTTATTTATGCATTGGTTTCGAACAGCAAAAAGGATTGCAGCAGCAAACCATTTAGAAAACTGCAAACTATTGAAACAGATAAAATATAAAAAATAATAAAATGATAATAAAAAAATCAATTTGAATCCACAATAAAGTCAAAAATGAATGTACGCAAATAAATAAATCATTGCACTAAAAATAAAATTTTTTTTCTTCTACTATTTTTCTAGCCAATTGAAATGACAAAAGTTCAATAAGCAAAAAACCCAAAAAAAAAAATAAAATTGCTCGCTAAAGTGTGCAACTCGAGAGAAAAGAGTTGAAAACCACACAAAGTATGCCACTCTATTACATATTTCAATACTTTACAACAACAAACAGGCAGACAGACAGACAGACAGACAGACAGACAGACAGACAGACATACACAACTCGTCCTGTTTTATCCTTGTTTACGCTCGCAGCTATGCACAATCGTTGCAATGTTCATTCGCTTCGTTGTAGCATTTTTAGTTAAATTGAGCTACAAACACGTTTGGCAATAAAAATGATTTTCCTAACGCTTTTTTTTCCCTTCCATCACCCTTTTGCCGTTACTTATACACCGCCGCCGACGCCATTGTTTGATTCAGCTGCTGCCTGCCTTCGATACCATCAATGTTTCCTGTTGACTCTTTTGCTCTTACAATTTTCATTCATTTTACACATTCAAACAGATTTATTTCACTCAAAATAGTTTCATTTTAGTTGCATTATTGTTATTGTTGTTTGTTCGAGTTCGAGTTGTTGTTGTTGTTACCATTCGCCATTTGTTATTGTTTTGTTGATTTTGTTGTTGCTATTTCTATGCTATGTATGCATCAGTCTGATTGTCCGTCGATTTGTCTGTTTGTGATTGCCATAAAAAAAAACAAATAAAAAAAAGTTTTTCTATTATTTTCAAATTTAACTTTTTGCATTTGTATAAATTTTATTTTTTATTTTTGTTTTTTGATTTTTTATTTTTTACTTTTAAAATTGATATTTTTGAGTTTTCGGTATATTGCGTATTATTTTAATATTTAAATCAAATATTTTAACAAAATCTAAAATCAAATATTTTAATAAAATCGAGAAAATATTTAAAAAATTATATATTTAAAATTTTTTTTTTTTAGAATGGTAATAAATTTTAAGAAGAGAGATAAAAAAGTACAATTATTAAAGTTGATCTTTAGATGATTTATGTATGGGTTTAGTTGTTTAAACTAGAGAATCGTTTATATTCGCTTGAACATTGAACCTGTACAAACTCGTTGGTAGAAGGTTAGGTCCGAAAAACAAATACTTCGTGTTCTTTTTTGTTTTTGTTTGTACTATAAACTTTAATGAAATTTACACTTTTCCTTGCCGTGAATAGAAATATCTCGAGCAGTGTCGTCTGTATTTGTACACATACCTTGAATGCATTTACCTTCATTAACTGTAGACAACTTTATATGACAATGGCAAATGTGTTTTGGAGTGTTTTGCAAATAATTTACTTTTTTCATACTTAAGCAACTTTGTGTGTTTAGTTGGGATGACACTGCATACAATTGTGTGTGATCCTTGTACATTTACGTAATTGTTTTTATATTGTTGCTAGACTGTAACTAAAAGCTTTGTTGCAAAAAGAATTAAGTTGAATTATTTTAATTCGTAAAAAAAAAATAAAATTAAGATTAAAACTATGTAAATTATGTATCTAATATACGCAACTTTTTTTTCATGCAAAACGCTTGTCTCAGAGCCATTTATACTATTTTCTACCGAATTCATTTTGTCTGCTTAACAAAAGTCTCAGCTTAACCAAATCAATCCAAAGACCAAAAAAAAAAAAAAAAAGTCAACGAAGTTATGACAAATTGGCGCAAAGGTCAGCAACTTTGCCAAATAAAAATTACAACGAAATCGACGGCGAAAACTTGTAAACTATGACAATAAGCTGTGAATTGGTTTTGTCACCTTTCGACAAATGGAAACATCGAAACGTTTTACACTGCCAACAAAAAAAAAATGAACATTCAGAAAAAGGTTCAACACTTTTTAACATCGAAATTTCTTTTACGTGACTGGATTTATAAAATAAGAACAAAATTATTGTGCAAAACTACGAAAAATACAAACTGAAACAAATTTCGATTGTAAAGCATTCTGTGTGAGTGACAAAAACAATTTTCTTATTGCTACAAGACACGAAGAACAACAACTACAACAATAAATGCAAGACGCCTGTTTGTATGCAGCAATTTTTGGACTTTGTTAATATCCTATTTGACTTGTGTGTTATAAATTTTTTTGACAGTCATATAGCAAAAGCATTTCAATTAGAAATAAACAAAAGACAGCTGTGGACTGGATGAAATGAATTTAATATGACAATTGAGTGAAATAACGGACAAATTAAAATATGTTCGCAGCAGTTTAAACATTTATTTTGATTAAATCTTTGCCCTGGACTAAAGTGCAAAATTTTGATGTTTTCTGTCACTTGACATAGCACATAGCACATACTACAGAGAAAAGTGCATCAAGTGTGCTGCTGCGTGTAAAGTTTTCTCATTATGAACACCAAACAACAAGAAAACATTTACCAACAAAGTCAAACCAACTGGAAAACAGTGTGTCGTTTACTTGCAACAACAACAACGACAACAACCAAAAAGGTGCAGCATGCCTTGAAGCTTTTAATATGTACAACAAAATAAGGAAGCGAACGCTTGAAGTTTTGTACAAAATAAAATATGTAAAATAAACTTTTCTGTAAAGTAAAACACATGCAAAGATAAAAACAAAAAAAGCCAAAAATATTTTGTATACAAACAGTGAAAGCATTGATTGAACAACTGTGTATGTATATGTGTGTGTGTAGTGTGTACGTGTGTGTGGTTTGTATATAAATGTAAGGTTACTTAAAGTTTGCTGCCATTATCATATTTATACTCAGCCTCATTGGAAAGTCAGTAGCAAAGTATGCAGAATGTGTGTTTGTGTGTGCTAGTTTCTGATGAAAGTTACATAAAAAGTCGTTAAAGATTTTTATATGTTTGGTTTAGTAATAAATTTTGAAAACTTGCCGAACGTATTTCGTTTTCCACGAAAGATTGATTTAATCATTTATATGAGAGCCGCTCCTAGCTTTGTCTCTCTGTCCTTCTTTCTATGTTTTTTAAATCTTGACTTTGTTCAAAAATAGATTAGATTCTGATTCAAAACCGGTTCATGAAACGAATCAGCGGTTTAAAGTCATCAACGCGTCAATAATGCTGCATTGATGACTAGTCTCTCTCTGTCGTCGTCGTCGATATTTTCATGAACATGTCGCAGTTGTAATGAATAACATGTCTTGCAAAACTTCTTTGATGACAGACTTCAGATGTCAGAGCGGAAGTTGCCGAGGTAAGTGTTCTGGGCCCGTGCCTATCCACTGCTGATAAGCCAATGATCTTTGACACTAGGCTGCTACCGACACTGCCCTCTTATCTACCGACTTCTCACCTCAAACTACTATTGATATCCTCCAGATGCAACTGGATACGCTATATTCTTGGCTCCGGTTAATCCGGAGAAATCCACGCAAACAATATTTTCTCTAAGAAGAAGACACTTTCAAGTATCTGGGTCTGAAGCTCGATAGACGGTTGAAATGGAGACCTCACCTATTCAATAAGAAAAAGCAACTAAACTTTAGGTTGAAAAAGTTTAAGAAAAGATACACCCTGACCCTACACGCCAAGCTTCTTCTAAATAAGATGATATTTAAACCCATTTGGTCATATGAGATCTTAATCTGGGGCACTGCCAGTCATAGCAACTATGAATCAATAAAAAAATTCCAAAGCAAAGTACTCCGCACAGTCTCCAATGCGCATCCGTTCCATGCGAATAGGGATATACACAATGAACTCGGAGTTGAATGGGTCCATCAGGAGACTCCCAGGCTTAACACAGCCTACTTGGAAAGTCTAGATAGGTACACCAACTCCCTTGCCATAAAGCTGTTGGACAACAGCGATGTTAATCGTCGCCTTCCTAGAGGCCAACCGCTGTATTTGCCTCACAAATTAAGTTGAACACTACTAACCAAACCAACCAACCACTCCCCAAATCCCAACACCCAAAAACTTCAAAACCTTTTAGGTTAGACAAAAGGCTACATAGCTAATCGTTTTAGTTTATTTGGACTTCTGATCACAAATGTTGTGGCATGAATTTTTTCTTAAGCCCAGCAGAAAAGCATAAATATTTTAAATTTATTTTTTCTTTTTATGTTTTTTTAATATTTTTTGAAAACTTTAAATTTAAATTTAACAATTTCTGTTTATTTTATGCAGAAAGAAAAAACCTTTTGTGATGCTCGTCTACAATATGACACGCATTCAGAGACAATGTTTTATATTACTTCCTGAGTGTCAGCATGTTTCTCCTATTTACAGTAGTTTTCTAGTACATTTGTAAATGTGTGGAGGACTTGTTTCTCGCATTGTTAACTCTGTCGTTCATTCACTCGTTTATTCATTTCACTATTCGTTCACAGTAAGTGGAACATGACACTTGTGCAGCAACAGCAACAGTTAAAAATAAAGCAAAACCATAAAAAAATTAATAATTCTGTTGCATATTTTATGCTGTGTGTGCTTTTTTTTTTTTGCATGCGTGTGTGTGTAACTAAGCAGCTACAAAAATAAATATATTGGCAAGTTACAAGCTAAAAATGGAGCACGCAACACGCACTTTTATACGATTTTGCCAATTAGTGTCAATTGTTTGTGCCATGCCATGAAAAACATAAAAACAGTTAAGCAGACAGACGGACATTTAGGAAAATAAAAACAAATCATAGAAGCTGAGATTTTTACTAAATTTTTCAATATGAAAAACATGTTTTCTTTTTGTAGTTTATGCTTTGATTTAAACTTCAACTAAAGAATTTCGAAGAAGAAAAAAAAAAAAATATTAATATTCACAAAAGACAAACGATTTTTTTTCTGTAGATATATAAAGAGTAGGAAAATGTCGAACGATGAGGAGACCACAATTGCTGATATATCCGAAACCATAGTTGTCGATTTAACTGGCGAAACAATCGAAGATGAAGAACATCAAACGAAATTAGTAAAAACTTTTGATAAACGTTTGAATCCACACGCGCCAGAATTTGTGCCACGCGCACAAAGTTTGGAAAATGTGGCACTAGTCAACAAGATTGCAGATGAAGGTAAGTGTTGAAGTAGCAAACGTGTGAAAGACAATATGTGACATCATTGTGCTATAAATAGTACTTTCTTGGAGCACAGGTGAAGAGGTGCAATCGTGTGGACGCATTTTTGATGCAATTTGGAAAGAAAATGCAACAGCGCCGATACCCAACGCATTCATGCAACGTCATTATCAACAGCAACGACTGCATCCGTATGCTACAATCAATCACTGGTATGGCGGACACTATGCCCCATATCTAATGCCAAGTCGCTACTATGTGCCGCCACGTCGTGGCACAACACCTGAATTGCGTCGTACACAATCGCAGAAACTGCCACAGAATATTTCGCTAAATGTAAATGCACCTGAATATGTGCCTCAAATGCGACGCACTTGCTCGTCAATAGGCGGTGTATGCGAGCCACTTGCTTTAGATGGTGGTAACAGTAAAACAGAATTGGAGTTGTTGGAAGACTTAGTGCCTGAATTGCCATATGATGAGGGAAACAATAAAGAGATTCCCCTAGAGACGCCTGCTGAAACAACGCAGGATGAGACAACTGAAACGCAGCTGCAAGTTAGTGAAGTGACGCTCCATGGCAGTCCAGAAACAGATGCGGTGCCATTGCCGCTCGATGCAAATAGGTTAAATTTGAGCTGTAGCAGACGTTTGCTTAAATCTGTTCCATGCGATGATGATGACGATGATCGCGGTTGTTGTTGTTCACTTATGTAAACTGAGTTTCATTTGGAATAGATTTTTTTTTTTTGTTTTCTTTGGTTTTTTGCTTAAATGTAAAATTTATTGAATGCATTATTTTGTAATAAAAAAATAAAAAATAAACGAAATAAAAATAAAATAAAATAAAGCTAGAAAAAGTATCTTATTAAGCACTTCAAGCTGAGGAGGAAACCCATATTCCCCACACAAGCACTCAAGTTCAAAACAGAACAGTGTTGTGCGGATTAAAAAAAAAATTTTTTTTTTTCATTTTTAGAACCATCTGTTCAGTTTATTTTGTTCAGGAAGCCAAATATTATTTAATAAATCACAAATTAGATACTTTATTAAGCGACAAAATATATCTGTACAGTATTTTCTGAACAGGTTGTTAAATGTGTAGTGAAAATGAATTTTAATAAAATAGTAATTAAACAAAAATAAAATAAAAAATAAATTTTAAATTTATATTTGATATTTGAAAAGAATCGATATTTTTTAAGAAGATAGCAAAAAACAAAAAGTTTAGCACGAAAGTCTTTGATGACGCAATCTATAGTGTCCATTAGTTCTCAAGTAGCTGACCTTCTGAATCCATCATACTTTCGCAATGCAACTGTTCTAATATGCAACAATCTTTATACTAGAGTTGTGTATATGCAGTTTGAATATAAAAACATTTAGAATTAAGTAGGTAGAAAATAAACGCAAAGTAAAATAGAACACATTTAAGTGCACTTATTTCATTTTAGAGAAAAAGCATTTTTTTGTGTATTATCATTCTTCTGCATTTTTGATTAAAAATAAAAGTAAAATAAAGATTGCATATGAAAATAAGCAGTAGCAGCAGTAAAAATTTCTTTTATTTAAATTTTAATAAACCAAAAAATGAACTTTCAAATGCATAACACACACACACATACACACACACAGAGAAATATAAATTTGTAAGTACAACGTTATTCATTCATATGCAGCATTTTTATTTTTTAAATGTGCACAAACTTCCTTTACTCCTTCACTTACTAAACTGCTGCATTTTCGAGATCCTTTATATCCCGGCACTGTGCTTTGCTACCTGTGTGCACTCTGTCATTATTTACTTTTATAAGGCTGCTCTATTTGCTTTTTGTTAAATTGCTGCTCTTGTTTTTTTATGTTTTTTTTTTTTTTTTTTTACTAAAACCAAAACTAACCTGGAGCTCGGCTATAGTTAACTGCATACACACATATTTCGCTCTTTGTTTTGTTTTAATATATTTTATACAACAATGAAATAGCGACGCGTAACTTATTAGCACAAAAACACAAAAGTTACGCCATATTCATGCATAAAATGTGAAAATGTAAGTAAAAAAAAAAAAAAATATAAAAGGACTTGCAGCATATACACATATGCAAAATGAAGTCAACACAACACATACTATACACAGCGGATGTGTGTACTTTATAAATAAGTACTACGCTACTCTACACTACTCCTACCTAGAGTTACTGCTGCCATGAACTGGTGAATATATGGCTTAGACTGGAATTAGAATTAAAATCGTAATTAAGTACAGAATGTAGTGGGTGCGTTGACAGTGTTTGGCATTTGGCTTGGTGCAAACGGAAGCGGATATAAAGTTAAGCGGAAGTAATGTGAAGTACCTTTTGGCTTAATTTTAACTGCTTTGGATGCTTTGTAGCGAGCGGTATTAGCATGCCGCGTGCTGCGTACGTTGACTGCATTGTCCGAACTGTGTACGGCGGAACTAATGTCGACAGTTATGCTAATTCCATTGACAAAGGTGATACATGTTATTCAGCAATGCGGTATATGCGTTTCTTTTATTTTTTTAGGGATTTATTTTATATATATATATATTTTTTGTTCTTCCTAATGCTCGTCTTCTTTTTGGATTATGTTATATTACGTTATAGAGTATGTAATGCCTAAAAGCTTTGGATAAACGTATACATATTTTTTTTAAATCTCATAACTTCATTTCTGGTCAAGTTTTATACTAAAGGTCAAAGTTAACACGTTTATTTAGCAGTAATTGTTTCATAATATTTTATTCCATTAATATTTTAAATGTTGTCATAAGATTTTGTGTTGTTTATAAAGGCAGCACACATGCATTAATATTATCAAAAAATAAGCAGGTATCTCATCTAAATTAACTAAATTTTTTCGCGAAAATTAATTATTAATTTAAATGTTGAATAATTCCAATTTTTTGTCTGTCATTGACCTTTGGCTTAGCCAAACCTGAAACATGAAGTTTAAATAATTATATTTATTTTTTAAAAATAAAAAATGGTTCTTTTATGAAGCGATTTGTAGGAAATATGATAAACACACTTCTTTAAGCGACCATGTTCAGAAAAGTACCCATGGTTGAGATGAGACAACTAAAGCATATAGCACCCATTCAAATCTTACGCCAATGTTTTGTGTTTTTTTTACGAGTCGATTTATTTATTCAAGAGAAGTTAGTCTAATCATTGTGTGACGGTTCCACCGAAGTTAACATTTTTCCTTGTTTCTTTTTTGTTGTCATATAAATTAATGACAGCCTTGTTACTAAAGTCCTTGAGATATATTTTTTAATGCTCATTAATTTTCCAGTTTAAGGACAGCTTATGTAATAATCAAAGCCTTTTTTTTTGCAAAAAGTCCTTTGCTAACTTTCCAGACAGTCGTTACCCTTCAGACGATGTAAACTTTTTTTCTTTTGCTGCGATGAAAAAATGGTTTTTAAAAAAACAATTTTTTGTAGTTCAATAAAAAGTAATGCGGCCTAAAATGCATTATTTAATGCAAAGCCAATTTATAAAGTAAAAAACTGTCTTTGGAAAAAAACGTCGTAAGATACATTTTGCCCAGTCTCAACTTAATTAAAACACAAAAGAACGCTGCAGTTAAGTAGGCTCGAATTTATTTGGATGCTGTACCAAAAATTTCGTTAGTCTTACTCAAATCGGTCAAGTTTTAGGGAGATGTTTATATTAAGAGTACCCTTTAAAAGGGGGGCTAGAGATAAAGCATTTGTAAGTGACTATTTGACGGCTAAGAAGAGTCTAGTCCTTTGCCAGTTTAGTATATATACAACTAACTAACCTAATATACTCTTTTACCCTTCAGGTATACACATGTATTAAATGTTCGAGGCGAACATGTCCATCTGTCTGTCTTTCTGTTTGATTCATATATTTGTAGAGTTCCCATTAAAGCTTTAAGTTCAAATATCAAACAAAACATAAACTATAAAAACTTTCGGATTCGCTTTACATAAAGAAAAATGTAATGAATTGTACTGCACAACGCCCACAACAATTTTATTCGAAAAGCATTTTGAGTTGAACACATTTTTTATAGTTTTTCACATGCCGCATACATCCTGCGGCAAATAACCAAAATACAATCGTATGGCACCATTTTGTTAATTTTTTTCTTTCTATTTTACTTTGTATTGTATACTTTAGGGCGCAAATCACACAAACAAACGAAAATGGCCGCAAACTAAAACCAAACACCAAATAGCATTCAACCAAATATGACAAATATTCGAAGTATTTTTTTTTTTTTTTTTTTTTCTTTTTGGAAATGGTTTTCATATAAACGAAATCTGTGATATTTCTGTTACCTTTCTATGCAACATTGGCATGAATAAAAACTATTTTCAATTTTTTTATTTGTTGTGAAGTATGATGGAAATTGTTTCTTTAGTAACTTTGATAAAGATACTCTCACTAAATGCAAATACGTTATTTCACTTTAGATAAAGCCTGTAGATACAGACAGTCAAATGGACATCGAAAAATCGACTCAGTCCATGGCTTTGTGTAATTTGCTCACCAGACATTCGCCTACAAAATAACCAATTTTAACTGAAAAATTATTGTCAACACGTCTGCGTCCAATAAATTTCGTATAATGGCTGCATATCCTTTAGATTTATAAAAACAAAAACCAAAAAAATTATACGCTGATTTGTCATTTGATGTGCAACATGGCGTATACTTAACCGCAACCAACTACTTCCGCGTATTTGGCCGGAATGCCAGACCGCAGCAAACATCTAAAAGCAAAAGCCAAGCAGCAAAAATATTGCTAAAAATTACATTAAAAAAAAAAAACACATTAAATCAATTTGAATATTGTCATTGGCGGCTGCCTTTAATTCCGTAGACTAACTTGTCTAAACATGAAACAATGCAAAGTTTGCATATCTACTTGGCTATAATGACTCATTTCGCATGAATGTTTCTGGTTTTAGTTGCCACTGCTGCTGCTGCACTGCTCCAATAAATCTCAAAGCGTAGACGAAGACTTGGAGTGTGAGGTGAGGTGAGTGAGTGAGTATGAACTGCTGCAAATAGCATTTGGCATTTGCCATAATGCGCATTAATTCACAAAATTTGAATGTCTGAGTTCACTTTGGGGTGTAGAGAAAATGCGCGAAGGATGTATCCTATTACGACACGTTTTAGTTGCAAATTACAGACAGACGGACGGATCGATGGACGTACGGACAGCATGCTTGCATATTTTGGCATTTCGTGTGCTGCTGTCTGACCATGTTGCAGCTAAGTTGCTGTAATCAAAGCCTTAATATGTTGCGTGTTTTAATTGAGTTGTGTATTTTTATATTAAACTTAGCTCGAAAAAGTCAAAAAATAACATAAAGCGTGTCGTAAGCAAAGAGTTAAACTTCTCAGCTATAAACTTTTGACTTCAAATTTAAATTTTTATATTTTCCAATATTTTTTTTTTTTTTTATAATAGCAGCGCATGCTGTGCTAGTTCACGTAAATTAAAATAGTATTTTTTATCAGGCTTATCACACGCGTGTGGCCTACTTGCCAGTTAGAAAACTGCCAACAACTGTCGCTGCACTTTACACGCACACACACAGACACCCACAGAGAATGCGCCATTGCCATTATCTATAAAAGCAGCATTACGTGAGATCTAAACTAAAAACTAATGCTATAATTTTGGCATAGTTACTTCAAAATGTTTCATGATTTATATGCAGGTTCAATGCAAAGGTGACATTTGCTGCTGCTGCCAACCATAATTTTGCGCCATAATTTATGCAACAGATTTCGTTCCTTTGATTATTGGCCACTTTATGGCGTATCAAATAAAGCGAAATGGAATCGCATAGAAATACCTAATTGACTTATCTACAAAAAAAACATTTAATGTGATTTTCTGCCAGGCTTTTATTTTTAAGCTTTGGCAATTCGATGGAAATTTTTGATTTTTCTGCGAAAATTGTCCTTTTTGGGTTTTATTTTTGCTCATTGTTATGCGATGAAGCATGTTTTTTTTTTTTTTTTTTTGCTATTAAATAGCTTCATGTAATTTAATTCAATGTTGCGTTACAAATTGCATTATTAGCAATTTTAATAGAAATAAGTTGATTTGAGTTTCATAAAAGCAATCGTATGACTTACTTTAACTTTCTTAGACTTCAAGAAATCATATTATACAATAAGACAGATTTTAGAATTTTACATAATTTTTCTTTTAATTGATAAACTTTATGATTTTGCCAAAAACGAAAATAAAGTTGTCATTGTAGACGCATCAAGAAGCTCAAATGCAATTTTAGTTAACCAAATTGCAATCTTCTACTAAAGAGCTGCTTCAAGATAATATTATTCTCTTTGGCATAATTTGTATATTTAATTGCTCCAATCATGTCTACATTTCGTACTTAATATGAATGCACTTCAGTTGCGAATAATTATTAGTTTACGATTTGAGTGCAAATATCATAAAAAAATGAGGTAAAACATTTTCATTTAATGTCAAAAATTTGTCTAAGAAGTCTAGTGGGCGTATTAAATGTATATATATAGCAACTAGTTTTACAGCTGCTGGGTGTGCATATATATACAAATTACGAAGCTATAAAACTAAAAGGATAAAGCTAAAGGATATATATATAGGCAGCGTTGTGAGATATTTGCATTTTGTTGTTGTTGTTGCTGTCTCAACTAAAACCGCAACATTGTGGCTATTAATCCTGAGAATACATCAACAACACAAAAAAAGCGCACATAAAGTAAAGTAAAAATCATTTTACACACATGGGGAGTGCATCAAGTTTATGATCTCTTCAGAAAAAAAAATAATAGAGAGGAGAGATATTTAGAAACGAACAAAAATAAAAATAATAAACGTAAAAATAGAAAAATAAAAAGAAACAAGAAGAACGCTGAAGTAGGGTATGCTCGACTGCAAGATACCCTGTACCTAAACTTTATGTACCTTAAGTTAAGTCCTATCTTAGTAACATCCCTAATTGTGTAAACAAATTTTTTTGGTCCTTTCCATTTTTGGATATGTTATTGGAACTATCATAGGCATAATTTATACTAAATCTAAACTTCCTAGAAAAATACACAAAGACCTTTTTTGGGGTAGATTTCTATGGGGGCTTAGGAAAGACTAAGTTTGGGAGCATAAAAATTTTCCATGTGTTTTTGGACCACCTTACTGTGCATATAACAGGTTGAAGGTGCCATGATAGACCCTATAAAGTAGATACATTCTTGATTAAGGTGCACACATAGAGTACATATTAAAGTGCGAATAAGTTATTTTTTTTAAATTAAAAAATATTATTTTATTTAATTTTTTGTTTTTGTTTCACTTTTATTTATTTTTTATATACATTATTTATTTTATTTCTTATTATTTATTTCTTTTCTATTTTTTTAATCCTTTTTTGTAAATAAACCGAAATTTTCAATATTTATAAAATTTATAAAATAAAACTATTCACTATTGATTTATTGTTGCGGTTTACTTTATGCGGTTAAAACAAATATTTCGCATATCTACACAAAAAAAAAAAAATAATTTATAGAAATTGAGATAGGAAAACGAATTGTTTTACAATGCATTGAAAATATAGAATGAAATACTCAACTAATTGATTACCTTTTACAGCAACGAGTATCTATGTTACAATACTTATATTTTTTATTTTTTCTTGCTATTCACTGATTGATATTCAATATTTGACTATCTACAATACTTTTTTTTTTTAACATACATATATAATACATATAAAATAAATAATTATAAAATTTAAAAGTGACAATGAAATGCGAAACGTTATCTCATTTTAATTAATAATTAAATTTATCGCATATAAATGACATAATTTAAGCCACCTAATTACCGCTGATCTACGAACTAAGTCGCTTAAAAATTTATTTATTCTTCTCAAAATTAGGAAGCTTCATGGGTTTGACGAATTTTAAATGAGTTCCAAATATTGGTTCAAGTTGGTCTCTGGCTTCTTCTTCGAAATGTAATTCCAAATTTTTCATTCCCATAAAATATATTATTTTCGAAATATATAGTAAAACGGATATTTGAAGTTCCACTTTCATTGAAATTCAGTTCCTTGCTTTTGTATTTATTTGGAACAATTTTCATTTAAATAATACCTCGCAAATAAGGTGGGCGTGTTGAAATTAAATTTAAAAGTAAGAAAGTACTTTAAAAGCGTATTTTTTTTTGAGTGTTGTGGTTTGACCTTTGTTCGACATTTTTTTTTGTTTTGTTTGTTTCCCACGCTTTTTTATTATTGTGCTTTTGAAAAAAACTTGACTAATGTAATTATTTTTAATAATTGACTTGGTTTGTTTCATTTTGTATCTTCAAACTAAAAGCAAATATAAATTAGAAAGAGCATATTAAATTATTATTTTTATTAAGAGAATTATAAAAACTTTTGCTTGTTTTTTGTTTAACTTTTTAATTTAATTTTTTGATCTGGTATGTTTTTAAATAAATTTATTAAATTTAAGCAAGCGTTGCACATTTTAATTTTTGCTTATAAATTTATGTTTTTGACATAACATTTTTAGTATTAAGCAAAAGTTCAACGTGTCGAGTCGTAGAGAGAACTTTGCTTTTTTTAAAGGTTAAGAAAATGTTAAATAAAAAAATGTATAAAAAAATCAATAAAAAAAAAAATTATAAAGGTAAAAACATTTTTGAAAACTCTTAAATATATTTTTTTCTCGACAGCTTTTATAAAAACATTTTAAAATAAAAAATGCAAAGAACTTCGCATAAGATTAGCCTAAGCTCGGCCGCAGCAGACGCGGATTTAAAAGTGTCGGACTCGTTGCCATTTACAGCGTCTAAGGTAAAGTCCACAGCACAGTTGGATCCTTTGCCGCAACCGATTGCCTATTGTCACAAACCACGTCCTGATCCAAATTCGTTGCCGGTGCGTCAATATCTTGATCAGACTGTGGCACCAATACTCTTGCATGGCTTACAAACGTTGGCGCAGGAACGTCCCTCCGATCCGATTACATTTTTGGCATCATATTTGCTCAAGAATCGACATAAATGCGAAGAGACGGTGACTCCAGATGTTGATTTATAAAATGACTTAAAAAATAATTTGTAAATATGTAAAGAGGTTCATGTTTTTTTTGTTGTTTTTCTTTTTATATTTAATTGTTCATTATTGTCAATTGATACATGCAGCTTACATACATACACACACGACACGCTCACGTACACTCTTACGTAGACTCGGTTTCTTCATTCAGTTCAGCTAGTTTAGTGCGCCAGCTCAGTCAGTGCAAAAAAAATATTAAATTCTAAATTCGCAGTGAAAAAGATTTTTCTTTTGTATTTTTATTTGAATTTGGTTTTGAGTCAGGCGAAAACGAAATGTTTTTCAGGGATTTGACAGTAACAGTAGGATTGTTATTTTTGGCTACGTGATCTAGGCATGTGAGTGTTTTTGGCAAAGAGCAATATGAAGAACTTGGTATCCACAAGACATACGTCATCACGATTTGACGATGATGGAGAAATTTTATATCGTTGTCGAAAATATGGGAGCACAGGAGATACTTTATTTCTCATGTGTTCTCAGGTAGACGAAGCATGATGCAGCTATACTTGGTGTGGTATTCCGCTTCCGATTGCTAACATAATTTAAACGTGGTAAGTTTCGTTCTATAGCCTCGAAGAAAGCTGGAGTGAGATACCACATTTCACCAGTTTGCTTTTGTGCTAAAGAAAACTCACCAAAATATTTTAGACAGTGGCCGAATGCTACACCTATAATTGCAAAAAAATTGCAAGAAAAAAATTGTATCTCTGAAAGAACAAAATAATAAGATTGTATATCTTCGTTTAATAAAAACTTAATAGTTCACCTCCTATTAAATGTTGTTGGAATTTTTCTTTAAACAACTTGTCAGAGAGGGATAAGATTTACAACGAGCTGTCTTAGGATATAGAAACTAATTTACAAGCAAAAAATGGTTTAAATCGAAGAAACTTCAGCAATGTCATTCAATGTAACGTTAGAGTACCAGGTTTTGGAAGACATACGCAAGATTGGAGTTCCCCATTTAAATCATCCAGCATTAAATTCCAATTTTCCACTTGTTGCACCCTAATCTCGGGCGTCAAGTCGTGAATACAATAAAATAGGCTATAAAATAATTTAGTGAACAACTTTCTACTTTCTGTACAAAAGAAATACTTCGTAAATTCTTCAAATTTAATCAAACCCAATAATAATTCGCATGCACAGATTAGCTTAATTTGCTCTGTACAAGTTGTCCAGTAAAACAGTTCATTTTGATGCTTCCGCTGCTAAGTTATGCAATAAAATAAAGTAATTAAAAACCGCATGGACTCTCGACGACTACGAAGTGTTTTGAGTGAGTATAAAGATGAGAGATGCTGGCAGAGTTCCAAAGAATCTTTTTAAAATAAAACTCACACTACTCCCCGCGGTGTTTTTTTTTTTTTTTTTTTTGATGAAGTTGTAACGGCCTACAACAGTCAAATTGGGTAATCTCGCGTAACATTATACGCAGTGCTACTGTTATGCAAATGTGAAAGAATGTTTGCGTCTCTTTCTATTTTATTAAGGTAGCGCACCATTTTGTGGTTCTGTTGTTGTGCGACTTTTGACTGTGGCTACCTCTGTAGCGCTCTGGTAATATTTTGTCCTTTGTTTGTTTTTTATGTTTAGAATTACAAAATTTTTAATGTTACTTTTTGTAATTAAATTTTTTTCTTGTATGTTTTTGTTGCTTTATAATGTCATTAAATATTGTATATGCATACATATATCGTTATATATTTTTATTTTATACATTGTTGTTGCTGTTGTTTTATTATTTTATGTTTTCATTTTATGTGTTTGACACATGAGGTGTTTCTTTTTTTTTTTATGACAGCAATTCGCGCGTCCATTTTGTACTCTTCAACAAATTTACTTCCGCTTTTTTTTTATTTTAATTAGTAAAATTAATTTTCGTCTAAATTTTTAATTTATTAAAATTAGTCTTAATATTTAGCTACAATTTAAGCTTTTTTGATTTAATATAAAAATGTAAGCTTGTCATTTAATGCTCTTTGGATTCCATTAGGCTAAAAGTCTCAATAGAATTATAACTTTTGCGTACAAAAGTAAAGCCACAATTTATATATGGGAACTAACACGTACTCACATACATACTCGTATAGCAGGAACGCTCTGTTCAGTGTTATCAAAGTTTGCTGCTGCATCGACATCAAACAAGCTGCTCCAACTACTACGTCAGTTACTAAAGCCAAGTTATCCATTGTATCAACATTTATATTGGGGTTTTTTGTTATTTTGGTGCGCAACTTCTCCATTCTTAACACTTCGACTTCGACTTTTAACTTTACGTTTCTTATTTTGCGCAAAACAAAACAACAAAAAAAAAAAAGCATAAAAATGTTCTTCCTTTTACTCTTGACTTGTGCTGCATTCACTTGTGAAGTATTGTGCGAAAAGAAAATAGCTCAAAGGTTCAATTCCGCAAAACAACTAAACTGAACTTAACTCCAGACGACGACTTTACACTTGACGAAACTTAACAACTGGCAACAACGCTCAATACCCCAAAAAAATAAAACACATAAGAATGCGGATACGCAGGCGGAAGACACAGGCGTTTGTTTTGGTTTTAAATAAGTCGTATAAGACTCACACAAAATAACTGCAATGTATTTTTTTCTTTTGAAATTTAAAATCTATTTTCCGCTTACGAAGTGTGTATTTATTAAAAAAAATAAATAAAAAAATGAATAATGAAGTCGAAATTGAACACAACTTCAATGTAAAATCAATCAAGACGGGTCAGTACGTATGTTATCTATTTTTTTTATACTTATACACTGTACACCTAGAATAATAGAGTATCTTAAATTTGTGCTAGTATATGTGATGCACAGAAGTGTCTATAGTTTAATTGATAAGGCCATGTCCGTCTGTCTATACATCTAACTGTTCGTCTGTCTTTGTATACGTCATGTGATCATGATTTTTTAATTAATTACAGCAGTGATTAGGCCACCAAACAAGAATTTTAAGTTTTAAAGAGCTCATCACTATTTATAAAACTTTTATGAAGAGTATCTAATTGGCGAGCTAACTCGAATGTTACATATTTTCAATTTTTTTTTTATTTTATTCATACATATATTTTTTAAGAATGTGTTATGTGTTATTTCATAAATTGGTTTGATATTGTATACATTTTTTTCCAACTATTTCTAGTCTTTTTTTTTTTTAGCTATCAGGCATTAAAATATACCACATCCGGATCAGTAAAGCAATATGTACAAGTTATGCCGTCGAGTTGTAAAGTATTAAAAAACGCAATCAAGCTTCAATGCTCAAATAACTCAATTTGTTTCGTTTGTTAGTTTACAGTGTGCATAAAAAGTATTTGGAATTGGGAATTCACCGAATGTGATTTTTTTGCTAACACTACCTCGAACTGCCCATAAATCTTTTACCTTGAAACAAATTAGTAGTAGAAGTGTGCGTAGCTTAAGATGTTTTGCAAAGTTTATTACAGAAGGATGCTGAAACATTTTTTGAGTCCTTTAATTTTAATACATTTTGTGTGTCTAAAAACTAAAAAAAAAACGAAACCTATGCCTAAAATAATTCCGATTACTTTTACCGCAGAATGTATCTGTATCTTTAACTATGGCTGCCAGTATTGCACAACGCCATTTTTTTTGTCTGTCCCCCTTGGACGCTGTATCCGGCACACAAGTACAACAACAAAAAAAAATGTTTGCTATAAAAAATTGACATGCAAACGAAAAAGAAATTAACGTATTTAAAATCTCTGTACATGCAGTTAAAAGAGCATAAGTGGTGAAATTGAATATTTTATGTGTCCGCTTGTTTGTTTGTTTTATTTTCTTCCTTTTCATACGCTGCGCATGTAAACGAAAAATGAAGTTATTTGTTTATTGAAAATTTTGTAACGCTT
Organism: Leucophenga varia; assembly: GCA_018903435.1. Lineage (NCBI taxonomy): Eukaryota > Metazoa > Arthropoda > Insecta > Diptera > Drosophilidae > Leucophenga > Leucophenga varia. Next base: position 660,927 of record JAEIFJ010000493.1, on the reverse strand, counting down.
TAAAGTAGGCATTGTTGAAATGAATGCTGGAAAATAACACTGCCCAGTGAGTTTGTAGCAAGTATGGACTCAGTTCTGTGTTCTCGAAAATGTGATGTTATGAAAGCTTTTCGAAACCGGATTCATATTCAGCACGAATTCTTTCCACTCAGAAACACCAGATCCAATTTATGTCACAAAATCCATACAGAGCAGCAGTGTAATCGTAGCGTGTAATTATTTGACTTTGATTCAACCAAAAAAAGGCTTTTTTATATGCGCCAGAATAAGCAAATAACTACATAAAGCAGCCATGAGATAAGTCAATTACATACTTCATGTGCTGTTATGTGTCAAAAATAAATAAATAATTTGTGAATTTTTTGAACCAAATACAATTTTTTCGACCAGCGTTTTTTTTTACTTTTAAAAATTGCATAACATTATTTTATTAATTATATTTTTAATTTGTAAATTGCTAAAAAAAATATGCAGTATTAAAAAAAAATAATATGCTAATAATTTTTTTTGATATTCTTTAACAGCTATCAGCACTTTTTCACTTAAGCAGAAATAAGCTTAAGTGAAGAATTGTGTCTTCATCTTTTTCAAACAGATTAAAAAATATTTTAATTGATAAATGCCACAAAGTATTTCGATGCAGCTTAAAAGTATGCTTTCTTTTTAAATGATATAATTTGACTTATGTCGAAATATTTTCAGTTTCAAAGACTGCGCTGAATGACTCAGTGCAGAGCAGCTTTGTAGGCGATAACTAGTTTAAGATTTAACTTACAATTTTTTTTGAAAATATTTAAACAATTTGTTTGAATTGTAGCAAATTTCAGAGGCTCCATAAAAAATAATTGAATTTTATCCATTTGAATGTGTACAATACTCGAATAGCTCAAAATATATTTGGCAATTATTTTTTGTGGCAAACTTTTACAAAAAAAAAATGTTTTTTTTTGATTTGCTACTCGAAAGATTTTGAATACTTTCTTAATTTTTTGAATATTTTCGACTTGAGCTTTGCGTTTGTATAGAATTTTTATTTCATTTTAACTTTTTAGTTAAGAAATTTAAAGAATTTTCTTTTGCCTTGAACAAAGAAAAGAGCTCTTACAACAAATTGAACAATTTCCGCATTTTACTATTATTTTCGTTCTTCTTTACACAAATTAATCATTAAACTTGGATTCACTGTCATTTTCTTTTTTTTTCATGAAATGCGTGCAAATAGTTCGTCTCATTATCATTCTTATTGAACGACGACAATAATATTCGTTTAATGAATAAAAAAAAATAAAAAAATCCTTTGGAATGCAAGTGCAGCTAAAAGAAAATCGAAGATGAAAAGAATTTTAAAAGACAGATTATTAAATGTTCAATTGACAATCGAACAATAGCAATGCACTGCATACTCACTCACTGCGTGTCCTTGCTTGCAATACTTATGGAATTTTTTCATATAAATAAAAATAAATGAGTGGGTGTGTGTGCGTAAGTGCATGCGTATGTAAATGCATTAAAAATAGTAATCGAGGCAATCAGATTGCATGTTTTAACGCACTCTCATATACATTCCATATACATTGTTTATTTTTCTTTTAATATAAGCCAATTATTCTCATGTAAATTTTCTACTTATTGACTTAAGGTCAAACGACAAGTACAGATTGCTTTTCTTTCATTTTCATTCACTCATTCATGTTGTTGACGTCGTCGTCATATTTTAGCATATTCAAAGTTATTCATCTTACGTTCCAAGCATTCTGATGTTGACTGCAGGCAAATAGCAACCTTGAAGACTAAATAAATATTTCGTAGAAAGCTCTGAAAGAATGCAATTGAAGTAGAGTAAAAGTATGCCAGAAGAGGTAAAAAGCGTCTAGATATATGTACATCAACTCTTATTGCCGTTATTTTGCGGATGTGCTACTCTATATATGCTCATATTTTTTAGTAGCCAAACGCCATTTTGTTTTACGAAATTTAACATGCTTCAATTTATTATATATATTTATGCATAATTTTTTTTTTTTTTTAGTGCATAACTTCCACTTTTGATATTTTTCGGCGTGATTTTTTTTTCACTTTTACAATTTTTTTTTTTTTATTTATTTAATAATAGAAACTTTTCTTTTACAATTTTCGCTTTAACTTCCGTTTTCGACGAAATGCAGCCATTTTGTTTTGTTATGTTAAGTTAGCAAAACTTTTTTTTTTTTTTATTTTATTTTTTGTTCTTTTAAGTTTTACAAAGAATTTGCTACGATTTCATTGAATTAATATTTTCTTCTTATTTCTTACGCCGCGAACTGTAAAAGAAAGTTAACTTGTTTACGTTTTCGCTTCCTGTTGAAAAATGTTGTCTTTTATTTATCTCAAAGCGTAAAGACCACAATTTCATTTATGTCTTTTAAATATTTTAAATAACTAAATACTATAATTTATGTGTCTCTTCTTAGAATTAATATTCTATAGAATTGTGCATGTGTCTGCTTGTCTGCTTTTGAAGTTTCACATTTATATTAATTAGTTTTATTTTGTCAATATACTAAGCAGCTTTTGATTTAATACCGCAAACCAAAATATTCTGTGGCAAAAATATTTAAAAACAAAAACATTAAAATTGTAGTTTAGTCGATTTTATGAAATTAATTCATTAATGAAAATGTTGCGGTTTCGGCAAATTATGTTAAGCGCGCACAAACCAAATGGAATAAAATACTATGAAATAGTTTTCGAATTTTGTTGAATTAGTTTGAAATGATAAATGCTGAAATGAATAGAGGCGCAAACTTAACTTGCATTTTTGATAATAAAACTGAATACTGAACTTAGTTGGTATTAAGAAATCTTAATCTTATATCGATATAAATATATTAATATAAATACTTCCATATAAATATATCGATATAAAAGTATCGATAAAAATATATTGATATAAAACTATCGATTTAAAAATTATTGAATATGTCGATACAAAAAGTAAATAGATCTTAAAAGTATCGATAATTATTCGATCTTTTTTAAGCACATTTTACTTCTCTTGGATACTAGATAAAGAGCTAATCTGGAAAAATTATGTAAAAAGCCAAGAAATCAACCTAATTCTATGCAAAATGGGCTACATTTGTATGGGGGCTATATCTAAAATTTTGTTGGTCCTACTCATACTGGGATATTTCATAATTTATATCAAATTTCTACTTCCTAGAATAAGTGTATGGGCGCTATACCTAAAAACGTTTTTGTTCCTACCCATATTGGTATAATTCATTGGGACTAGTCGACTATCATAGACATAATTTATACCAAATTTAGACTACCTAGAATAAGAAACAATGTCGTTTATATCCAAAAACCCAAAATGTTGGGGTAGATGTGTATGGGGGTACCCCTTAAAATGGGTCTAGAGAAAAACCGTTTGCAAGAGCAGACTTGACGGCCTAGGACAGTCTACGTTTTAAATATGGAAGCTCTATCTCTTATAGTCTTCGAGATAATCTCTCTCATACGGCAGACTGAAAGACAGACGGACGGACATAGCTAGTTCGACTCCCGTTCTAATAGATCTTGCCTCCTTCTGTCTGTTTCATATATTCGCACAAACTTAATATACCTCATTCCTCCTTGGATACAGGGTAATAAAAGTACACTCAGAGAATTCCGGGTAGTACGCAGCAGTGGGCTTAAGGTATGGAATTGGCTATAATGCAAGCAGAACGAAATACATAATAGAATTAATAGACAGTTACAAGATTTTTAGCTGTTTATTGAAGCCTAGCAATTCACATAAATGCAGTGACATATTCACTGTCCCTCTTACCCACATATCAATTGTTGTTGTGATTATAGCTCTCTTATGTAGATGAAAGGATGTATCTAACTATGGCTTTCAGTTTTAAGAAAATAGCTAACATTAAATAAATTTTATGCTTAAATCAACTTGCTAATATATGCATACGAGTACACACTCACAACTACATAAACATATTTAATTACATGCTAAAGTCACTTTGACTTTGATGAGTGTTTCTTACATACAAAATAAACGTATTGAAGAGAAGTGTTTGCTTCGACATATGAGCTGCTGTGTTTGTGTTATATGCAATTCAATGCTTAATTAAAATGTCGCCAAACAATTCAATTTAATTTTGCATGTTTATCAGTTCATCAACAGTTAGTGAAAGCAGTCACTTAGTCAATCAGTTTGTCAACTAGATAGAAGCACTAACAACGCTGCTTTAACTCTTTGTCTTGGCACACATACACAGTAACCAATTTAATAATACAAATAAACGCCTAAAATGCAAATAATGTCATACATATATGATAGCAGATCTTAACATTCTGTTGAACTCGAATAGCGACAAAATGACATACTGTGCGTGAATACAGCATAGTTTTAGGCGTTATACACATTTGACAAAATATATATAGATATGCATTTGTAATTAGCGCTTTCATTGTTGATTTCCTTTTGAGACAAACTTGGTAAAATAAATTTTCGAAATTAATTTCAATTATTCTAAACAATTTTCGTTGTCTTAGCAAATTGACACTTTGCAAAATGCTAATAGTAATTTACAGTTTAAATAAATTATAACTCATATATTATGTGTGTAGCCAAGAGTTAACCTGGCTAATATTTAACAACAAAATTAATACACATTATTTCTAGTTGTTGATTCGATAAGCCTTAAGGGTTTTGAGTTGTTTAAAATTAATGATAGTCCAAATAATTATTTAAATATTTAAAGTTTAATGAAACTGACCGAAAGCTGCAAAAGTGGATGGTGTGGTTTATTAATATTATTATTGCTTATGTGGGTATTTATTCTGCTATCTAGGGAGGTCATATCATACACCGTTACTGGCTAGAGTACTGATTATAGCCCTTTTCTTTGATTGAATCTGGCTATAGCTTCACATTCTGTTAGAATATGGATGGGTGTTTCCTCCATACCATCGCAGAATCTACACTCAGAAGAGCTTGCTACTCCAATTACATGTATGTGTTTCCTAAGTCAGTGCTAGGAGCCCTATCATGATCCTTAGCTGGGTTCTGTTCAGCTTAACCAATGCTTTGGTAACCTTAGAGTTTGATTCATCTGTCGCATGGCTTGCCTTAAAAACCAGTGTTCATCCCTGACTCGTTTTCTATCATTACGTATTGTCTCATTAAGTGTGTGGTTCGCAATGGGACAATTAACTTCTGGGCCTATTAGGGAAGTTGCGGCCCCCTGGGATGCTTGAGTGCCACGGCACCCACAACAGTTGTACCCTGTTCTTTTGTCCTATAGCCCTGTTCTTTTGGCTATAGCCTCTTATACAAGTTTAGATTTTATTGTATCAGACTGTAGCACCTTGAGGACTCAAGTTTTTTTTCGATTTATCCTTTCGTGGCTTCATTTTGCTGCTATTCTTGCTTCTACTTGCGATGGCGAAGAGATTAAATTAGTCTAGCGTGTGTTCAGTCAATATAAGCGCTTTAATTAAAAATAAAATGGATTCATTTGCACTAAATTAGATTCGTTTTGTGATATTTAACTTTATTGAATGATTCTTTATTTGCATAGTACGGCAGTGAGAGAGAAGTGTTTAGAACAGTTTCATTTCCACGTTGGTTTATGTTTATTTTTTTACACTTTTTTTCTTCAATCCGCTTTTTGTACTTTTGTATAACTTCTCTGACAACTTTAAAACACAGACACACATATTAACACATGGCTTTTGCTATGCAACCAAATTGAAAACTTGAAAAACTTTATAAGTTCGTTGGCTTATTTCGCAATAACATCAAAAAGCAATTTTCACCAAAAACTTGCTTCAGAGAACTAATATTTTTTATACAAGTATGCATGTATGTATTAGATACTTAGTTGTTGTATTTGTTGTTGTTGTTTCTTAACCAAAGCGCTTAATAATCTCATAATTGCAACCATGAAACTTAAGCTGCGCACAAATTGAGTTTGACTGGCTTAAACGTATACAAGCACACACACAGACAAGAAAGTTTTCTTTGCTATAATGCCGCAAAGTATGCAATGTATTTTGTTTGTTCATGTTCGACTGCTCATGCAGCTTATTGAACTTAAGTATGAAATTGTCTTAAGCTATTTACACATACTCACACATACACGTAGACATATTGCTCAACTCAATTGCTACTGTTCGCATGCAATTTGAATAAATTCAAAGTAGTACTACGACTTTAGAGGGGTTCGCTCTCTCGTATGTATGCAATAGAAGCTCCGCAGCTGCTTAAAACAATTAGAAATTCAACATTGTTTTAATCTCTTTCGCATTTAACGCAAATTGCTTGAAATTATGTTGCAGCAACCGCAAAATGCAAAACAAAATAAAACTGTGATATAGTGTCATGACGTTTTGTCTCTAAGTGGTGCACTAAATGCGCAAATAAATGTGCAATAATTCGAATTTAAGTATTTTTTTAATGTCATACACAACAGTTTTTTTTTTTTGTTGCTTTGGTTGCAGCTAAAGTTATCGCGGCATTTATTTTTTTTTTTTTTTTTTTTTATAGTAGCTTACCTAATATGAAAACATACAAAAAAATAGCGATTTCTGCTTCGGAACCTCTCTCTAGCATTAAAAAAAAAATGGTTCAAACAGAAGGGATTGCATTGCACTGATGCCTTTAGTAGGTGCGCAAAGTGCTACTTCACTGCATTCCAACTATTATGGTGCAAACTAAGAGACACCTGCCAGCTACACTGTTGCTTCATTTCGCTTCTTACTTTATATATTTTAACAATTTATAAAATTTTCGAACAAATTTGTGTGTTGCATTAAAAGCAGCTCTGCTTTGATTGAATTTTGAATTGAATTTTATTACAGCTTTTTTTTTAATTTTTATTTTTTTTTTCTATCTTTTCTTGGAATACAATGTTTGCGACGTTCTTACCTTTGTCTATAATTGCTAATACTGCTGCAACATTTTTCTATTTGCATTTCTGCAACAAAACAAACAAGAATAAGAAAAATTGTTTCTATTGTCAACAATAAATGCCGATGTCTTGCAATATTTTTTGTATTTTCTATGGAAAGAAAGCTGCATAAAATATTTGAAAAAAGAATAAAAAATAATATAAAAATAAACATAAAATTGTAGATGCTATTTAAATGCTTTGATTAATAATAAATGTAAAGTAGGTACTTTGGAAAGCAAAGGTACTGAATGAATTATTGTTGTTTTCCGTTTCTTTTGTGGCAGCTTAAAAAAAATAGCAATTTCAATTTAATTTTATGCAAAAGAAAAACTTTAAACGCTTCACAAATCAAAGGTTCTAAAACTTGTTTCTTTTTTTTCTTATTTTTGTACGCTTTACTTTTCAATTAACTCGTTTGCCTTTTGCCAGTTTTTGTTTTACTTTTTTATAAATTTTTTTTTATTTGCTTTATGCGCATTTTCTGTTGACAAAGCAACGCAGCAGGTACTGGCTTAACTCTGTTTTGCTATTTAAGTTAAAATGTTTGTTGCAAATTTTATTTTTTTTTTTAACAGAGGAGAGACACAAACAGAGAAACAGCGAAATGCAAATAAACTCAGTTAACCCAATTCGTAGCCAAGTACAACACTCAGGCGCAAGCTGATATAAAAATATTAAAAAATAAAATAAACTCAAAATTTATAATCGCTCTGTTGAGGCTAAGTAAGCCACTTAACTATTTATTTTGCAACTTGATTTCTATTTAGTTGCGAGGATTATGTAATTAGGCATGCTGTATTATTTTGTTGTTTAATTTTTCACTTTATAAATTTTTTCGGCAAAACTAGACAGCAGGCGGAAACCATCTCTCAGCCAGCATAGCATTGAAAACACTTTGGCGTCAATTAAGCCTCTTATTGAAAGAGTTTTTATGTTGCAAGAACTCACTTTAGCGACACTTAATGTCGACAGTTGTAAATTGCTTTGAAATATATGTAAATGCTGCAACATGGCGTATACGTAATAAATTTGTGGCAGCAGCAATTCTAGAGATAAGTTGTGTGTGTGATTTTTTTTTTTTTTTTTTTTTTTTTTTGTGTTTTAAATATTTATAATAGCGCAAAAGCACTTCATACGTTTACGCCCTGCAGCTATAATTTTGTTTAGTTTGATTTTATACGTTTACATATAGTAATGATAAGTCTGCGCAGCACGTGCCACATTTCTGTTGCACGCATGCACGCATACCTGTCTTAAGTTTTGACTTTTGATATATTCGTAGTTATTGTAAATACGCGTTATAGTCTAAAAGTTTTGTACTTAGTGCACAGTCGCCTTTCTCTATTAGCAATGCTCTTTATCTTTGCTGCAGCGATATGCTACGTGCGCACATATTTTATGAAATCTCCAGCCACATTTACCTAAAAGTACACACATGTGCTTGAATTTATTTATATTTTTAGCATTAGAAAAGAAATTTTGAAGTGCAACATGCACTTTTCATAACAAGTTCAGTTACGCCTGAAAGTAGGCAATTATTTTGTAAAAAGTCTGCTCAAAATAGTTTTTCGCAAGTTGAAAAAATCTTAATTTTGTACGTTTTCTTAACAAGAAAATGTACAAAAAATATATTTATGTTGGTTTAGGTCTAGAATGTTCCATTTTATTTTGATTAAATTTAATTAAAAAAGCATTTTAGTAAATTACCGTTTAAATGTAATAAAACAGTGCATATATTACTTAAAATTTGTCGTAATAATGTTATTAGCTGCATTATACAAAAATATTAAAAGGCAATTTTAACTTCTATTTAATAAGTTCTTTCTCTCTTTCGTAATTTTGTATGCAGTTTCATAAAATTTTTGTATGTTTTTCATGCTGCATACACAAAATGATGTATAATGTTTGTATGAAATTTATTACTTGCATCATTATTATTGTATTATTTTATAATTATGCAAGTTGCCAAAAAGCAAAACTGATTTTCAGTTCAAAATTTATGTTGATTTTTGTTACAATTACACAGCATGTGTACGCATATAATTTTGTGCGGTTCGTTAATTTTGTATAAATACAATGCTGTATAACTCGTATCATAGGTATAGTATAGTAAATGTATTTTAATAATGTCATTTTATGGGGCTAATATGTACAATGAAGGCTTATATATGCTGATAAAATTCAATAACTTGTTGCTGCTTTTTCGACTCATAATAAATGCATTTAAATATGTAGTCGAGATATTGTTCAAAATAGCTTTGTTGTTTTTGTCATTAAATTTGCCATTGGCTCATTGCTGTCATCAATTTTAGATGCAGTTGCTCATGTTTGTGTTTATTGATTTTATATAAAGTTTATGCAGCAACATATTTTTCAGTCTTAATTAAATGCATTAAAGTAAAAAACATTAAAAAATTTTAATGTCATTAGCCTATAGCTAAAAACTTAAAATACGATTTTTGTAGATTTAATTAACCACAGCTTGCAAAGCAGCATTTTTGCTGACAACCAGGCAGACAGACAGAGATTAACTAAAGGTGCTTAAACCTAAGCGATAATATACAATGATCTCTGTCGTGAACTGCTTAGCATGTAACAACAACGTGAGTGAGCCAACCAAGGACATTTTAGCGCAAAAAAAGGCGAAACCAAGACAACGCTAAAGCGAAAAACATTGTGGCTTGAATGACCACATGCAAAATGTTGTTGCACGTTTAACATGGATTAAATGATTTTTTGACTTAAACCAAACAGTAAAAAAAAAACAAAAATTGCATTAATTAGTTTTGTTTAAAGTTATGCAACTACATAATGCGCTGCATTATTTTGAGCAGAGATAAAAATTAAAGCAGAAATATTTCTGATAACATTTTAGCTAAAATTCAATACAAATTTCTAACTAGGAAAACAGTATGGCAGATCTAGACAAACAGACAGACAGACAGACGGAATAGACTGCTACTAACAAAAATTTGTAGCTTATCAAAAGTGTTGCAAAATTTCAGTAAAATTTTCAGCTATATATAAAAAAGTGAAGCACATTAAAAACTATTTTTAAGAAAAAAAAAAACAACCAAGAGGACATTGAAAGAGAAGCAAAACAAGAAAGAACACTGAAGTCGAGATGCTCGACTGCAAGAAACCCTGTGCCCAATCTATATGTACCTTAAGTTAGGTTTTTTTTACTACCATACCTCATTGAAATAGATTTTCATAGAAAAACTTAAACAATCGGGTATATCTTTGATTGGGTTTATACCTAAAATTTTGTTGGGCCTACCCATATTGGTCTATTTCATTGGGACTATCATAGACATAATTTATACTACATTTAAATTTTCTAGAATAAAAAGCAATGACGTTTTTATGTAAAAACCCAATATTTTGGGGTAAATTTGTATGGGGGCTATACCTAAAATTTTGTTGGTCCTACCCATATTTGGATATTTTATTGGGACTATCATAGACATAATTTATACTAAATTCAAATTTTCTAGAATAAAAAACAATGACGTTTTTATGGAAAAACCCAAAATTTTGGGGTACATTTGTATGGGGGTACCCTTTAAAATGGGTCTAGGAAAAACCGTTTGTAAGTGCACACTTGACGGCCTAGGAGAGTCTAAGTTTCAATTTTGAAAGCTCTACCTCTTATAGTCTCCGAAATAATCGTTTTCATACGGCAGACAGCATGACAGACGGACGGACGGACAGACAGACAGACAAAGCCAGTTCGACTCCCCTTCCAATGCTGATCAAGAATATATATACTTTATAGGGTCTATCTTGCCTCCTTCTGTCTGTTACATACATTCGCACAAACTTAATATACCCTTTTACCCTTTGGGTACAGAGTATAAAAAGTCTACGTAAAATTGCATATTATTTATTTTTTTTTTTTTTTTTTTTTGAAGAAGGAAAAAAAAAATGAAAAATAGTTGCCATTTACACAAACACACACAACATACGCATGCACATATTTTGCAGTTAATCATATTTGCAGTTTAACAACTTCCGATTATTTTTTTCTCCATCTTTTCAGCCAAATGAGCTAATGAGCGCGTCAGCTTTAATGCGCTAGAAACATGTCAACAACTACAAACTAAAAGAACGATAACAAAAAAAAAAACTGCATGGAAGCAAAAGTCATGCACATACAAATGTATATGAAAAATTATAGAACATTTACGCCAGACCGCGACACTGTGATATGGCAACATGCATTGACTTGTAAAAAAAAAAAAAAAGAAAGAATGCTGCTACAATGTTGAAATTTTGCATGGTTCTTTAGTTTGAGGTAGTTAAAAAAATTTTAAAGATGTTAGATATTGGTCAGTTCTTAGGTGTACCACACATAGATCTATATTAGCTTTTATACAATTTAATATGGGATATGCATGCAAAATGTTGTTTATATAAACGGAAATCAGTCAGAATTAGTTTTGGGTGAAATAGTGATTTTGAATCACAGTGCGATCAGCGTCTGCGACTTGACAATCAGCGGTTTTTGAACAGGCTTTTTGTTTGCGAAGAGTGTTACGCACATTCGTCGCTAACTGAATTGTTTCGCTACAAACCGCTTCTTTAAGTCGGAATTCGATATTGCGATTCTTAAGTCACTGTGAAAAAATCACCGAAAGTGATTTGTTTAGCAAATACTAGTCAGCATATTGGTAAAAGAGAACTGTGGTAAAAATGGCTTAAATCGATCAGTCTCTAGGGGTACTCTCCGTAGGCTCACAGTAAAGACCTGCAAGTATTTTCATATATAATTCAAAATTAACTAAATAAAAACTCGTGCAATATTTATAACTATGATATGCCACCTCTGTCTGAATTTACTTCAAATTTTTATACATTTTTTGCAGCTCAATCTTTTAGAGACTTCACTCGATTTATTATCAAGGACAAAAATATTACATTTTAGGGGATCCAACTATAGGTTCTGCTTAATAAAACTATTCTCCATCAAACTGCATCATTCGATTTTTTAAATTTATTAGTCGAAAAATTGCAATTTTGCCAACAAAGTTCCACAGTGCGCCACTGCGCGACAATGTGTAACAATTTATAATAAACTGTTTTGTAGCGAGAGTATATTCTTATGGCAAATTATTTTATGAAGTCAATTGCATTAAAATTATCATACTTGTAGTGTAATACACTAAGCCAACTGAAACAATGTGAGTAGATAGCATAGGATGTTTTTGTTATATTGTTTTGAGCACAACTGTCTTGGACAATAGTTAAAGACGATCCGACAGACGGACAGATAGTCTAACGACTACGAAAAATATAACGACATACGCGGAGAGACTTATTAAAGTGCGTGCAAACACATATACGAACAGACAGACATTTAGACGGACGGACGTACAAACGACCAAATATACAAATAAGGACAGACGAACACACTATATGCAAACAGACGGACATATATGCGGACAGACAAATGACTAGATCCTCGTTCTAGGAATAACAAAATTGTCATGCTTCAATAACAATAATTCCAATTAGAGTTAAAAAAAAAAATAAATAAAAACACAAAGGTCTGGGTGCAACTATTAAATTGTTGAAAACATTTTAATAATAAAATTGTTAACAAAATTGCTTTTGGACCACAGAAACATGTGTTGGCCTTGTTTTTTTGGAAAAGTGTTAGAAATATTTGTGTATTGTGTGCGGCAAAAGTGAAAGTACTGTAAGTGTGTGTGTGTGTGTATATAGGTTGTCATGGTTCAAATTGGTGTCGTGGCTCATGTTCTTTTTTGTTGTTGTTATTCTTGTAGGTTGGTAGTTTCGTGTTTTGGTTTTGTTTCAATTTCGAAAATAAATTTTTTAACACACAAAAACTCACACAGAGGCACGCACAAATGTGCTACCAAAAGTTTTTTGCAATATTTAATAAAACTAATGTGGGTGTGTATGTATGTGTTTTAAGGGTTTTAGTAATGCTCAAATCCATACATACATACACACACACACACAAATAAACGAGTGGAGGAATGCAGCTTCAAACTGGCAAAAAAAGCTGGGCTCGGATTATTATTATTTTCATTTTTCTAGATTATTGTTAAACCTTTTCAAACATTCACGTACAAGAGACAAAGTAGCATTCTATTATTTTCTGTTTTTGTTGTTGTTGTTCTTTTAGTTATTATTGCTTTTGCTTATTGTTTATTTATGTGTTTAAAAAAAAAAAAAAAAAAAATTTTTATTTTAGTTCGTTTTACTGCGCTGGCAGCCATTGTTTCAACATTTGTGAGCGCCATTTTGAAGTTACTTTTGCTAGTTGCCATTTTGCATGGTTTTTACAGGTGCCAGCGGCAGCTTGGACTTTGTTTCTCGTACTCATTTATTTTATTTTTTGTTTATTTATTTTTATTTTTCATTTTAATCGTTTGGGTTTGTTTTCAAAAAAAAAAAAAAAAAGAAGCTTTTTAAAATTATGCTTTGGCCCAATTTATAACAAACGCCAAAAACGTTGAACATACCCGAAAAAGTTTCTGCGCTTGAGCATATTTTTCTGTTTAGTGATTAAAAATTAAGGTTAAAACTTCGTTAAATAAATCTTTGTAATATGTAGCTAGCATACGAGTATTAAAGGTTTTCATAAAATATTTTATAAAACAAAAAAATACACAAATCAAAAGATTTCTTTTTTTTTTTTGGGAGGGTAATTTATGGTGTAAATGCTTTTGGCAATTTATGTTAGGCACATATGTCTGTGATGCGGGCCGTCGTATATATTATAAAATATATATAAATCGTCTGTTGCAAAACAGCTTGTGTGAAGTGCAGTGAGTCAGTTGAATGGCTCAAAAGCTAGAAGAGATATAAAGTTTTGTTGTTTACAAAAATTACTTTAAGTTTTTCAACGGAGCTTAACATCCGCTCTAGATTGTAGGCTACGTCTATTCTACTCAAATAATTTAAATGGCTCACTTTGTCCCACCTTTATCTTTGCTTCATACACCTAGCTCCTCTATGCAGGTTTATTCTAAAACAAATATGGCAGCTAATTAATTTCTAAATCTTGGCAATAACTGCCTTATTTGAATCCAACCCTATCCTAACCATAAATAAGCAATAACGCTCTTTTCTTGAGCAACATATTTTTTAGTGCTTTAACAGAAGCCACCGCCTGCCACTTCCTTAACAGCATATATTTTTTTTACCAAAAAGCATCTAAAATGATGGCTGTACTGTAAAACTCAAGACTGATGAGGTGATGATGTATCTCAATATGACGTTAGATACTATTTTTAATACTGTTACACTAATGTAAACAGGTATATTCAGTTGTCGGAAAGTTTGTAACGCATTAAAGGAGGCATCGTAGACCCTATAAAGTATCTCTATTCTTGATCACCTCGACGAGACAAATCGATTTAGCCATGTCCGTCTGTCTGTCCGTCTGTCTGTGTGTTGCTGCGCGATTTATTCGCTCCAGTTTTAAAAAAGATTTTGGGCTCAAGAATTTTTAAATTAACTTTTCTAGGTCCTGTGTAGTTTCTATGTTAAAATCCAATGTGCCACCCCACTTTTAGGTATAGCTCCCATACAAAAAGTACAACATTTTTCAAGTTCTTATATGAAGTATAAATGTATTAAAAAAAGCGAAGGCTTCAAATATGGTTAAAATGTTTCTTATACCATGCCAAATCTTCAGTTTAAAATTGGTCCAAATGGGCCGCGAATACTTAACGTTTAAGAGTAAATTTAATTTGTTTAGTATTTTAAAATAAAATTTAATACAAATGCCCCACGAAGGTAGATCAACCTAAAACGAAGGGTGTAACAGGGATATAAGCTTCGGGTTCCACCGAAGTTAACTTTTTTTTCTTTGTTTTTAATTCATTCCATGTGTTAACTAAAAACAGTTGTCGTAAATTTTTCTCGCTTCTTTCAATTTGCTTGTCAAATTTCCTTCTTCTTTGTGAACAACTAATCAAAAGTAATCACTTTGCAATTTTCCAAAGTAAATACACAAACAGTAGAAAAGCAGTCTGTATACACAAAACCATTACTCCTTTTTTTTTCCTATAGATTTTTCAATGCAGACAATGAAACCAAACAAATAGATGCTGCGTATGTATGCGTGTGTTGTACACATGCCATCATCAACAATTTCTTATTGGCAATATACAACGAACGACAGCAATGAAGACGTTGAATTGAGCAACTGCTGCTTCTGTTTTTGTTTGCAGCAACTCTACGAAAAAGTTGAACATTGAGTATAAAAAAATAAAAAAAAAAAAAGGAAAAAAAAGTAAAGATTGTTACCATTCTTTTATGTCGCAAACAGTGCACAAACAAATCATGATAAATGAAGCAACAACAATAAACAAAAAAGTAGCAAAAGGTATAAACACCCAAACACATACACATACAAACATAGTATATATCGCTACTAACAATGGAAGTTACTAAGAAAACGTTTTTACAAAACTTTTCGTATATAGTAATAAAAAAAAAAAAATGGGGAAAATAGCTAAAACAAATAATGGAAAATATGCAAAAAAAAAAAAAAAAAAAAAAAAAGAAAATGAAAAAGCGAAGTTTAAATGCGCTACAGAGTAATATTATTCGTCGTAGGAGCATTGATGGCATGGAATGATAAACTAAGAAGTAACTGCAGAATGTAGCCAGTGCTAAATTGATATGTCAAAAATTTGAGAGGACAGGTTACATTCTCGGACAGAGGGGCACATATGAGGTGCGGCAGACGTACACAGTGAATGAAATGTATGACTGTTCGATTAGAATCATCCTATTTGAATGCAGCGTTTTTAAGCTGTCTCTCAATAATCTTGATAGCAGGTGACAAAATCAACAAGATTCTTTATTCTTTGTTATGCAAATATGTATCTTCGCAACGCACAATACAAATTAGACAAAAAATTTTATGCTGTAGCTAACTAAATTCAAGAGACAAAAAAAAGATAGAAAGAGTGAGATACAAAGAATGCTGAAGATACATAAAGATTTAGCAACTTTGTTTATAATAGATCAAAGAAGTTATTTAAGAATGCGGGTAGCTATTTTAATTTGTTACTTACTTGGCGCAATAATTTGCAGCTAAAAAGAAAATATTGAAGCGAATCAGATGGGATGGGAAAAATTTAAATGTAAAAAATATAAAGCTCCTCCCCAAGTGTAAACCTTGCAGCACAATCATTTTAAAATGCAGCCAAATAAAAAGTTTGTAAACATTTTATGTACTTGCAATTCATTGTCCGTCTGTCTGCGTAATTAATGCGTCGACCAAAACAAGCATTTTGTATAAATTGTTTAATCTATTTTAGATAAGTGCAATTTTCAGCTATTTTGCATTTTGATTACTGCTGGTTTTTTTTTTTTTTTTTTTTTTTGTTTTTATATCACAATCTGCCGCACTTTTGCATACATTTGGTTGGCATAGTAAATATTTGGCAACATTTGTTTAACCGACAAAATAATTATGAAATAATTACAATGCTAATTACTCATACACACTTGCAGTAATGGCGCTCTAGTTAGTCTGGTCACCCTAAAAGCAACGAGACGCAAATTATATGCGGCTTTCAACAGCAATTTATATTTTTGAATAATTTAAAATATTTTTTGAATATTTTTGAAAATTTATAAATGTATATTAGCTGCTCTTATGTACAAATATGCTAATGACTTTGCGCCAGTATTGTATACATTGCTAAATTTGTATACAAAAACAAATATACCTACACTTCAACTTTGGTTGTCATTTAAAATGCATTTTGCATATTAACGCTTTTTTCTTTCCCAATAAACAAAATTTATATTGACAAAGTAATTTTTATTAATTTATGCATTTGTGCTGTTCGAATTTTTGTGATTGTCAAAAATTGAAGCTTTTAAGCTGTATAAATGCTTATCTATGTATTTATTTGTTTATGTATGTGTGTGGAGTATATGTGTAGTGTATCTGATTGATTCAGTGTTAATACAAGTGAAATTATTATTATAAACATGGAATATTGATTTTGCATTAAACTAAAATAAAATAAATACAATTTAAAACAAAAAATATTGCATACTTTTGGGGGATACAGTTAATATCTTATTTAAGTATGAAATTAATAAATTCTCTTGTTGTATCCAGAATTGATGAAAATGATGTGTTTAGTCTTCGAAAAATTAAAAAAGTGGAAAAAAAAAAATAAAAAGTTTGTCTATGCGTCCTGATATCTATCCGTGCTGGTATTTGGCACTTAGGCACAGTTTTCTGCATTTCCTTAAACCTACAAAATTTATAAAAGACTAAAACAAAAAAAGTTTCATTTCTCTTAAACCTACAAAATTTATAAAACGACTTAATAACAAAAAAAGCTATAAAAAAAACAATTTGATGACATAACGTCCAAAAGCACATAAACTAAATTTTTATTCCGTTGTAACCTAAGCCAAAAACGGAACTGAATATATAACATTGTGGTCAGATAACATTTCAAAGAGTTGTAAGCATGCACATAATAATTACTTCAGACATAAATATCGATCCAACGACTATTACGATTATACATAGCTAAAGAAATGTGCAAAAGCCGTAAACAGTCAGCGGTATCGACAGTTGTTGTTATCCAAGACTTCGTGTGGCAATTCCTTTTTATATTTTATTGATACACTTCGATCGTATTAAAAAGTGTATATTAGACTTTTAGACACAGCATGTAATAACTAAAATAAAGTCACCAAAATTCTTGCAGTTTTTAGCCAAATATGCTCTTTTCGTTCAAAAATTTGTTGCCATTAAAAAGTTAATTACATGATTCCTGTCTCACAAAAGCCTTTATTATACTAATTTTCACAAGCCTCTCTCTTGAAGAAGGTTGTATTCCATCAAAAGTATTTTCATATTCGGACTATATGGCATGAGATCTTTATTCGAGCTTTTGGAACTTTGATCCTAGAGCAGCAGCTGATGGTAGGTGCAAAATATCTTTGGCCGTCAATCTTTGCTTGGCTTCGGTCACATTAACGTTCTACTCGTATTATTGTTTTTCGTTTTACTTATGCCACAACGCAGCCATTATCGTTTGTTTACATTCGACAATTCTGTTCCGTGTTCTTGCATATTTTAGCCGTTTTGAAATTTCTGTTTTAGATTGGCATTCTGCTAACGGAAGTGCGGCTCTGCGGTTTAAAGCATTAAACGCAATAGGAATGGCCTTTGGATGCGTGCCTGTTGATATGTATGAATTTCTGGTCATTGGCTTTTATACTCGATTGAAACTGGAAACTATTAAGTGCATCTTTGCCTTGATTTTGCTGTATAAAGTTGAATAAAGAAAGCGAAGTTCAGTTGAGCTAATATTGTATATAGAAAGAGAGTACATAAAAAGTTGTCTTTTATGCAGCGTAACAGACATTCTTGTCATCTCTTTCTCGCTCTCCGCTTTGTTTTAGAACAAACAACGATGAAGCTACTTAGAACTTATTTTTCTCTCCATAAAGTATGCTCAGTTTTTATGTTCAACTTTAACTTTAAGCATATTTTTTTTTTTTTTTTTTTCTATTTTTGTTTCACATTCAATCACTCTTTTTATGCGTATTTTTGCAAAATAGGTCAATTGCTACTAGATAAATCGATTACATGAAGCAAACAGATTGCTTTGTACACATTTCAAAATGACGACAAACTGCACTAAGCAAGCCATTCACTGATAATATGCAAAGTTGCTTCTTTATGTTTCGCTTGAAATGTAGGCTTTACTAAAAAAAAATGTATATATTATTGAAAAATTGACTTAATTGGCAATCATTCATTTAGCATAATTACATGATTGATTGATGATAGACACAGTTGTTGGCTATTACGCGAATGTATAGTATAACAAATGCGCCAGTTTTCAATAAATGAATTTTAGATTTATTGAGCTACTCTAAATTATTTAGTAATTGCTGCATAATATGTTTTCAATAAGCCAAAAAAGGTGTATGGCTAGCTGGACGGAATGTATGTAATAAAATTAAATTGAGCACTAAGTATAAATATGGTAAAATTGGATTGGGTGTCTACTAAAAGTTTTATAGCAACTCCAAAAAAAGCCTGCAATTTCTCAAGCCAATCAAGAGTTCATATAGCCCAGAAAGCGCAGAGACTTCTTCCGAAGATGTTACATAAGTTATACAAATATAACAAATATAGTTGAAAAAGTGCTAAAATTTTACATAATTTTGACCAAATGGTATTTATTTATTTTTATTTATTTATTTGGTATTAAAATTTGCTTTCTGCTATCATCAAATCGACAGCTTAATCAAATTGGTGGTTTTAAAGGTACTAAGACTACATTTTTTTAACAATATAAAAAGATAAAAAAAAAATTAGATTATATGATACAATTATTTACAATACATTATTTACAAATTTTTGTTATGGTATTTATTATTATTTTTTTTTTTTTTTATTTTTAAAAAAGATCGATCCACCAATTCATGAGGATAAATTCTGGTAGGGCCTCTTGGTCGTCGACGATGCCTCTGCCCAGGGTAGCTCGGGAGAATGCACAATCTTCTTGCTAACACATTTGGATGCCTTTGTAGACGTTGATGGTATTGGTTTGCTATTTTTCGAATGGCATCACCGATAGCTGGTACTTTTAAGTCACGCTCTATACTTTTGTTTCGCATATACCAGGGAGAGTTCGACAGCCGACGTAATATTAATGCTTGTGCCACTCTGATTTTGTTAATATGGGTTTTAGCAGCTATCCCATAAATTTGAATTCCATACTTCCAAATGGGGGCTAACATTATTTTGTAAATTTTAACTTTATTAGCAAGCGATAGTTTCCTCTGTCTTAAAAGCCAGTACATCTTAGAGGCCTTAGAAAGTAGGGTGTTTTTCACCATAGTTGCATGTCGATTGCACGTGATCCTGCGATCCAATATAAAGCCAAGGTATTTATGGTGAGATTTGTGCTCAAGCGTACTACCTTGCAACGTCACACCCGGGCAATTGGCCTAGGATTTGCAAATGTCATGTTTATACTTTTATCTGTGTTGATGCCTATGTTCCATTTATTGGCCCAGTCAGAAAATCCGTCCAGGTAATCTTGAAGGTGCTCCGTGGCAGCAATTACGCTTTGGTCACGAACCATTATAGCAGTATCATCTGCATAGGTAGCAACCAGGGCGTCGCCGCATACATCACTGTTAATTGAGGACACAGATGGCATGTCCGAAGTGAACAAAGTGTAAAGGGTAGGACCGAGGACACTGCCCTGCGGAACACCAGCATTGATACTTCGATGCTGCGATGAACAACCATCAATTACCACTTTGAAGATGCGGTCTTGCAAAAAACTTTTAACCATCAGATACAGTTGCGATGAGACCAGCTTTTTATTTTGTATAGCAGTCCCGGATGCCACACTCGGTCAAATGCTTGCTTCACATCAAGGAATACGGCAACAGCGTATTTCCTTGCCTCGATTGCCTCAAGGGCAAAATTTACAACACGATTCAGTTGCTCAGAGGTGCCGTGTTTCTTTCTGAAGCCAAACTGATGTGAGGGAAGGGCGTCCTGCACAGCCGGAGTATCCAAAATACGTAAGAGTACAATGCGTTCAAGCATTTTACCTAATGAAGGAAGTAGGCTAATTGGCCTGTATGAATCTACTTCTGACACCGGTTTCCCTGATTTATGGATCATTGTGACCGCGGCACTTTTCCGCTTTTGGGAAGTAGCTTAGCCTTAAAGAGCAGTTGAAAATCATCGTTAAGAAAAGTAAAGCCCTGGTAGGAGCAACTTCAGCGTCTTGTTGTCTAGACCGTCTTCTCCAGGAGTCTTTTGATGTTCAGATTGGCAACAAGACTTTTTACCTCCTGAAGAGTAACAGGTCGGCAGGGAGGCTCCAATTGCAGAGGCTGTTCAAGGCTCGCAACTATTTCATTATTGAACTCTGCTGAGTTCAGGCTAAATGGGCAAAATCTCTTCTCCAGACTACTAGCAAATGCTTCAGCTTGTTCATAACTGGAATAACACCATCCTCCAGTGCTGTCTTTGATGGGAGCTTTCGCATGACTTTGCCTCTTGAAACATCGGGTAGCTTCCACAAGGAATAGTTGGAGGATTTATCTGTTCCAAGACTTTCCATTTGATCGTCAATTTCCTTTTGTTTATCAATAGTTAGGACCTTAGCAACTCGATTTGACAGCCGTTTAAAAATTCTGGAAAATTCTTGGGTCTCTTGTTCGCGCATATTCCCGTCTAACTCTCTTTTTGAGGTCAATGAGCAACAGCGGCAGGTGACAGTCTCATGTTGAATCTATTAGGCAGATTAGCCGCAGGTCTTTCAGCTAAAGCTGCAGCTGTTCTCATCTCGGCCATAAAAAAGCTCAACAGCATCATCAATGTCCTCAGGTGAGCTTAATTCCATATTAAGCTCAATTGTTCTCTCCAACTCATTCTGAAACGTATGAACATTTGAGCCCTAAGGACAAAAAATTTAGCCCTAACCGGAACACAATTAGGAACTTCAAAGAGAGTCGCAACAACTGGAATATGATCTGATGTCAACTCATAAATATTTTCCACAGCCAGTCGATTTGGTGCTATTCCATTTGTAATAAAGAAATCCAGCGCTGAGGGGCTGAACGGTTGTTGTACGAGTAAAAGCTGGGATTTCCAGTAGCAAGAACTTGATAAGAAGATCTGCAGATAACCGAATGGTATGAAGTGGGCCATTTGATAGCTTCGAAAAGTTTTAGCTCAAAATCTAGAAAATGTACAAAATTTAATTCTTCAATGAAAATGTAAATATATCTTTTAGCAACTCTGTAAAGCTATGAGTATCTCAGGCTAGCTTTCAAATGGCTCACTTGACACCACCTTACATATTTTTCTGTATTTTTAAAAGCATTTATTTTAATTCTTGTAATTTATTTATTTATTTTTCACTTCTAATTGAAATGCACAACATTTAAATAGGCATTTCAATGCTTTTATATACTTAAATTCTTAAAAATTTATGTGCGTAGAAAGATATCAAATTTTGTTAATCTGAAAACAGTCCTAAGAATTACCTTGACTTAAATAAAGGTAAACAAATTTCAATAAAAATGCCATATTGCTTTATTTTCGATGAAAGAAAGTGAGACAGAGAGAGAGAGAGAGAGAGAATTTCCAAAAAGGAATCTAGCAAGAATTATTACTTAAAAAGTGAATGTTGCATACTTATAGGCTAAGTAGCTGTAAAACAGCATGAAAGGCCCACACACGTAGAGAGATAAGTAAGTAATGCATATAACATTGAGATACTTACAAATACATTATAAACCTAAAGGATAACAAGAGCAACAACAACAAAAAGTTATTCATTGTTTAACCAAATATTACGGAAGTCATATATTATATGCACAGTAGCACCAACAACAACTACAAAGAAAAATCATAGCATACTTTTGGGCCTGCTATACTGAATATGAATATTACTTTTAGCTACCTTATGCTCTTCATATCCTTCTACTGCAAAAAATTTGAATGAAATATTATTTCATTCGTTTGTGTTGAAAATCTAAAGCAAAGACGTAAAAGCATATCAAGATCATAAATATAACAGAAACTAAGAAATTAAATTAAACTTTTAAACTTTTTCTTACATTGTAGCTGATTAAATGCGGAAAATTTTAATTTCAATTTTGATTCGAAAATAATTTATTTGATTTAAATTTATTGTTTCCTGTGCAATTAATAATAATATTATTTAATAAGTTAAAATATAAGTTTGATTTCGTTGTTCGGTATCTGCTGCAAGATTGATGACTGTAAAAAAGCAACGAAATCAAACATTAGAAAACTTTTTAGCCAATTTTTTTATTTTATTGTTTTTTGTTTAGAACTAAAAATTAAATTATTGAAGTTTTTTTACCGACTGCTTTTGGCTAGGCATTTTTTTCGTTGCATACCTGATTCGCTGCCAACTTCCGTTTCCGGTTTTTACTTTTTTGTATGCAGCAGTTGAGCTCAGCTTAATTTTCCAACAAAAACATTTCAGTTGTTTCAAGTTCAGGTTTTTATTTTCCGTATGAAATGAGTTTCAAGTGAAATACGAAAACAAAAAAAAGAACGCAAATAAAGCGGCAGCTACAAATCAAATCAGAGAAAATAAAATAAATTATTTTTTATATATATATATATTTTTTTTTTTGTTATGTTGAAGAACTTTGTGCTTTTGCTCGCAATTTTATTGTAGTTTATTATTCGTGTTGTTTTTTCTTTTAATGAAAAAGTTTTTTTTGCTGCTTTTGCTTCTGCTCCGTTGCCAAGTTAAGGGCGTTTATGCCAAATGATATTTTAAAAGCTTTTCAGTAAAGTTCAAAAACCAATTAAACAATTTACGAGTTTTCAACAGCAGCAGCAAATGTTGCATTTCACTCGTCTGACAGTCGCGTTGTTGGCAGTATTATTTAAATTGAATATTTCATTTGTGCTTAAAAATATTTTATTTTTCTTTGTTTGCAGTTGACATTTGCATAAATTTTGTGTGTCGCCCATGGCAAGCTGCTTAAGAATTTAACTCACTAAAGGTTTGTTGCATAAAATGCTTTGGGCGAGTTTCTTTGTTGGGTTTGCCCGTGAGCTGTTGTTCACTACAAAGTGTAATAAAAAAATAATGTATGAAAGGTAATGCTTTATAGTGCACAATTGCACTTTCACTCATTTCCATTTGCATACTTGCAGGGTGTCTTGTAATTCTGCAATTTCTGATTCGTGCTGCTTTCTTTATTGTTTTTTCCTTTTCTTTTATCGCTTTTACAATTTAACACTTTGACGCTCTATTAATTTTTTTCTGCGTTTAGCCAACTAAAATTGATATATACTCAAGAGAGCATACTTCTAGGCGCTCTTGATAAAAAAACTGTTTTGTTAAATATTTTATTTAATTGTTATTCTTGTTTTTTAATTATTTAAACTTTGATGCACAAAATTGCTTAAAGAAAATATTTCATGTGCAAAAATTCCGCATACCTCTCCCACTCTCTTCTACTTTACCATTCAAAGCTTTGAAAAATCAGAAATTAATGGGTGCAATAAAAATGTTTAGTGGAATTGTTTTGTAAAGCTTTTAATTCTTTTAGACACATACGCAAAAATCTAAAAGCATCTGAAAATTTTATTGAATTTGCTATCACTTATACCTTGTAAAAATATATCATATAGAAATGTAAAGTTTTCTATTTAATAATAACAAAAAAAAAGACTTTCGATAACAATAAATAATACGTTTAGATAAAGTTTAACTTACAGCTTAGTTTAGTTTAGTTACGTTCTATTTTGTGTAACTTAATTTCTTTTGTTTACGCCTTTTAAACTAATTTCCCAAAGGATCAACGTTCATAGTTAAACAGACAGATAGACATACGGACAGACAGACAGACAGACAGACAGACAGACAGGTGAGTTGGTAGCTCTATAACTTTTTTTGCTTGTCTATGCAACCCAAGCACGCAGTCGGAACGTCCCACATGACTGCCTTGTCCACCCATTTGATTTTTCACTTAGCTACATTGACTAATAAGAAGTTGATTGGTTTGTTTGTTCTTTTAGTATTCTTTTTTTTTTTTTTTTTTTTTTTTTTTTGTTTTCGTTGTGACTTGCTAAATATTTAATGATTCAAAGCTGTATGTTTGAAACATTTTTATACCCGCCACACATAGTGTGAAGGGTATATTCAGTTTGTCTGAAAGTTTGTAACGCATTAAAGGAGTCATCGGAGACCCCATAAAGTATATATATTCTTGATCAGCTCGACGAGACGAATCGATCTAGCCATGTCCGTCTGTCCGTCCGTCCGTCTGTTTGTTTCTTCGGAGTTTATTTGGTCAGTTTAAAAGATATTAAGCTGAAATTTCGAACTTAAGCTTTTCTCTCGAACGACTATAACAAGTATGGAAATGAAAGTGCCACGCCCATTTTTAGGTATAGCCCCCATACAAAATTACCTTTTTTTTTAGGTTATTTGTATGAAAATAGCTTTTATTCATGAATGTATTCAATCCAAATTGGGTAAAAATACTTCTAATGTCTTCTAATGTCAAAACTAACGTGCCACGCCCATTTTTAGGGTTAGCCTCATACAAATTTACCGCCCATTTCGAATTTTTGTAATTGAATAAAACACCTCCTATATCATCCAGTTCCAAAACCAGTATGCCACGCCCATTTTTATGTATAGCCCCCATACAAACTTACTGATTATTCCCGAACTTTTGTATGAAAAAGTACATTTAAAATGTGTATAGGCCACTGATCGCACATAAACTATTCAAAGATTCGTGTGGCGGGTATTTGCTTTGTTCCTACCAAAGGGATTTTCCTTTTTTGTTTAAATTAAATTTTTTAAAAATGTTAAATGTGACCAAATGGTATGAAGTGAGCCATTTGAAAGCTTTGAAAAGTTTTAGCTCAAAATCTAGAAAATCTACAAAATTTTATTCTTCAATTAAAAAGTAAATTTATCTTCTAGCAACTCTCAAAAGCTATGTGTATCTTAGGCTAGCTTTCAAATGAATCACTTCGCTCTTCCTTACAGCTGAAATATACAAATTAAAAATATTTTACTTACCCTTTATCTCATTTTAGTAATAATCACGCAAACCTTTCGTATTTTTGTGGCTAAAATAAATAAAACACAATAAAAAACACTTAAAAGACACAATTAAAACTTAAATAAAACTGTTCGCTTTTATGCGGGTCCAAACAAATTAGAACCATTTAAACGGCCAAACAAGGCTGGTTATATTTTATCAAACATAAACAACAAGTTGAAAGCAAAATAAAGCTTATGAGGAGCAAATGAATCGTTGTCGTTGTCCTGTCTTATCGCCAATTGCAAACATTTAAACTCACGCAAATTTCACACTCAGAACACCTTCACTGACAGACGCCAATGGCGGTAGCAGCATTGTCCAATATGTTTGCAGGCGCTGTTGGCCTACATGCTTCTTTTTCTGTCTACGCAAGCAAGAATATTTCAGCGATAACAAGAAGGAAAAAAAAATAAATAAAAACACGCATATGTGGAATCAGATTCAATAAAATAACAAATAAATATTTTTGCAAAGCCACACAATATGCGAGGCATTTACTATTTTTTTTTTCTTTTTTTCAAATGAATTTTATTGTGCGAGGGTGTATTTTCACCTGTAGTTTTTTTTTTTTTATTCATTTTCTCATTCTATTGTCTTTCTCTTAACGCTTTGGTGTGGAATTACGCATACGCCATGCTTGACACTAGATTATTGCCGCTTCCAACACATTTCTTGATACGGCAAAGCACTTTGTGTGTAAATTCCTTGCAAAATATGTTAACACGTCTTCTTTTTTTTACATATTTAAGCCAAGAAAAAAATGTTTTGCTATAAATTATTTACTGATAACATAATATTTTCTTGTCTTTTTCTTATGGTTTTATGTCATATGCAGTATTTTTTTGTTTAATTTTTTGCTTCTCAATATTTGACCAAATATCTCTAACCGAAAAAAAGATATATGCGCATTTGACGCTGCTACAAATTGATCATAATCTGTGCACTATTTATCTTAGCTGTGAACAACGAAATACCCAAAAAACCAAATGCGTAAATGAACAAAAAATCTAGAACCAAAACAAAAAAAAAATTTAGCTGTTAGATAGATAAATGAATGACGCTTTGTAAATAAATGGCACCGTATATTTAGATAAATCTATGCTCAAAACTTGACTTGTTTTATTCCAACAAAACGTCTCTCTGTCTGGCTGCAACGAAGATGTGCTAATTTGGCAATTTGTTTATCGATTGTCGAAGACAACAAACAGCAACAACAACCACAGCAAACGACGCTTCTTGTCTTGTATTGTCCAAATTTAACTTAAGTGACCAATCAAAATCACTTAAGATTAAGCGTTGCTTAGCCACAATAAAACATGAAGGAAAAACAAGAAAAAAAGTTCTTCGGTTGGACCGAAGCTCATATACCTGTTACACAACATGACGTGGATAGACCTTTGTGCAGCATTTGTATTAATATTTCAAAATACTAAACAAATTAACATATTCTTAAAATTTAGGATTCGCGGTCCGACTTAGACCAATTTTAAACTGAAGATTTGGCTTAATATACGAAGCATTTGTACCATATTTGAAGCCATTTGCTTTATAAATAAATTTTTTTCTTATAAGAACTTGACAAAATGTTATTCTTTTCTATGGGAGCCATATCTAAAAGTGGGCGTGGCACATTGATTTTAACATAGAAACTACACAGGACCTAGAAAAGCTTAAGTTTAAAATTTCAGCCCAATATCTTTAAAACTGAGCGAATAAACCCCCGCAAAAAAAAAAAAAAACGGACAGACGGACGGACGGACAGACGGACGGACGGACAGACTTACAGACGGACAGACAGACGGACATGGCTAAATCGATTCGTCTCGTCGAGGTGATCAAGAATATATATACTTTATAGGGTCTACGATGCCTCCTTTAATGCGTTACAAATTCAAAACTGAATATACCTGTTTACACTAGTGTAACAGGTATAAAAATGTATTTGCCTTCAACAAAAAAAAAAAAATAAAATAAAGTTCAAGTTTTAGTGTGATTTATTATAGATTATCGAAAGCAGTCAAATTTAATCAAAAGGCGTTCATAGGCTTTCATTGACTGGCAAAGGAATGCTGTAAAGCTGCTAAAATAATGGCGGAAAAAAATTGTGTAACAAAGCCATTATTACGGCTCATTTAGTGCGCACATATGACAAACAGTGTCGCCTTGCTGACTTTATTGAACCTGTCACACATGGTATGAAACAGGAATATTTAGTTTGTCGAAAAAATTTGTAACACACAAATGAAGATGTTGTAGAACCCTTAAACTATCGTACAGATCGATGAGACGATTTAGCCATGTACGTCTGTCCGTCAGTCTGTCTACTGGGAGGTAGTTCATTCACTCAGTTTTAAAGATTTTGAGCTAAAACTCAAAAGATAAGCTATTCTTAATGATGGGTAGGTTGTATGTTAAATTCGAGTGCCAAAATTACCGCCCATTTTCCAATTTTTGTATGAAAATAGGTATTTTTTTGCATGTAAGAACCTTTCTTATGTCATCCAATGTCGACACCAAGATGCCACGCCCATTTTTAGGTACAGCCCCCATACAAACTTACCACCCATTTCGTATGAAAATAGGTATTATATATGAATATATTTATTTCAAATTGGGTAAAAACACAAAGGCTTCTCAGAATATTTTGATACCAATAGGGGCCTTAGACTGGGCGATACGTTGTCTTGAGACTTTATCAATCTTTCCATGCAGCTTATGTTACACTACGCCTTTGCCCAAGTGTTCAGCGATAATTGAAAAAGAGTTCCGTACAACATAATTACCGCTGGAGTAAGTTTTAAATTATCAAATAAAGTTATCAACTAAAAACTTAAAATTTCAATCGAAAACAAGAAAAAAGTACGCACGTAACACTTGTGTAACACAATTTCATAAAATTGGAAATGAAATTTAATGCAAAAAAGATACAAAAAGTATCTACTGTCAGTTTGGTTGGTAGCTTTTGTCATGTATATAAATTCATAACACTTGCATTTATGAGTTTTACATGCAAATCAAAACAAATCAAAGTACTTTTGCCGTTGAAAACCTTTTTCTACTTTATGCAAATATTCAGCCACAATTCATAATATTGAAATGAGTCTAACCGCATTTCGTTGCTGGTTTTTGGATTTTTGTTGGTTTTTGCTTGCCGATTTTACTTTTACGTTTTCAGCTGTTACGGCTGCTACTGCTGCTAACACACTTTTGAATCAATATTACAATTCAACTGAACTAAGCTCGTGTTTTTCATTTTTGACACAAATTGTTTTCGTTTTTGCGCTATTTATGCGATTGAAAGTGAGTATGTCAACAAACAACTTTATGAAAAAGAAAATAAATAAAAAATAGAGTCGACAATGCGGCGTATACGTAATTTTATTTGTTTTTTAACTTAAATAGGCCATGCTTAGTTTTGCTTAAAAAAATATTTAAAAAAAAAAAAAACTAAAAATGAATATATGCGTAGATTTTTCTTAATAATTTTCTTAATAAGGCGCACACGTGTAAATGTCTTCAGGCAAAATTTGCCAAAATTATTGAAACATAAAAAAAAAACTTATAAATGCAAATATACAAAATTTCAGTTAAAAAACTTTGCTAAAAAGTTTTTAGGAAGTAAAAAAATAAAATAAAACAAAGAAGAAAGTTGTTCCTTAACAAGAAAAAAAACATGAATTTAGCTGCAGGTAAAATAGCAGACACCTTACAGAAACGACATCCTGAGGCTTGTAAGAATCAGCGTAAAAACTAAAACATAATACGTAGTCATTTTGTTTTTGTAGCTGCCTTTGAATATAAAATAAGCTTCAAAAAGAAAAGACAAAACCAACTTTCACACAATAGTCCGCGGGAAATATCTTAAGACAGTAAATAAAAAAACAGAAAAAAATCAGTTGAATATGGTAAAATCAAATAAAGTCTAAAAAAAAGTTCATTGTTCTTTATGCTATTTTTTCTTGCTTTATGCGCATAAAGGGGACTACTTGTTTGTTTGCTTTGTGCTATTTGCTATTTTTAAGTCTTTGTAAATATTTTTTGTTGATTTATGTTTAAATATTAGAAAATAATTTATAGAAATTTAATGAAGAACATTTAACTTCGCACCACACATGCTATCTTATAGACGATGCTCTGCATAGATACGCAATTAAATATTTTTAAGTCGAAAATGGTGCATAAGGCTTGACTTAGTGTCTGGACCGAAGTCGCAAAATAATCATGTGGTCAGAGCGAAAGTTTTCACAGCTGAGCTACTAGAGATATGAGCCCTCGAAATAGAAGATAAGACTACTGCGACTTTGTTTAAAGTCTTTTATACCCAATTCAATTAATGTTTAGGCTAAAAACTCAGAACTCTCTCCGCCTCTTTATAAGCTTGAGTATACCTAGTCTAGATAACTCTGATCAAGTCTGGTTTGATTTCACAGTGGGGGCTAAACTGAGTAAATGGAAAGCGAGCAATGGCCAGACATTGACAGAGAATATGTATGCTAGTTTCCTGACAGAGCCTACACTCGGTTTCCGTGAACGACCTAAATTGTTAAGGTAATATTTTACCCATAAAGATAACTAGTTAAGAGAATGAGCTCATGGCGACTGAGCTGAGTAATATTTTTTGGTTAAATAGAGTGAGCCAATTGCTTGGCTTGCCGGAAGCCTGGATGGAGAGAATCCCTAGAGAATATGCCAACTATGAAATTCTATGGTGCTGTCTTAGGCAGAAAAGAATTAAATTATTCCGAAAAAAATGAACAGTAAATAAAACCTTCGCAACTAATATCCAGACAGACGGACAAATATGTATTTATGGCCCTATTAAAACGGTTTTGAAAGCCAATCAATACATCTGTCAAACGTTTACAAAAATTTTTAGTATATTCTTTTAAACTGCAGCTAAAGAATACAAAAAGCTGATCTTCTAAATCAAAAAAATAAATCAAGTTTGTTTTGAAGAATATTTCTTAATTCAAAAACTATTTTGCTTAAAAAAAAAAATTTTTTTTTTGCTGTCAATTTTGCTTTCACTTTTATACACGTTGTCTTCCGTCTCATCATCTTTTCTTTTTATTTTTGTTGTTGCTTTTAAATTTGGTAAGCGTTTTCCGTGTAAAAGTTTTTCTATTATATTCAAATTAAACTTTACGTTAAGCTGTCCTCTTCGCGTGCCAATTTCTGTTTCAAAAATTTTCTATACTATTTTTGTTGTTTGCTTCTCTTACTAACAGTTTGGTTTTCAGTGTTCAAGTGTTTTTTATTTTATTTTATTTTTTAACAAGTTTCATTTACAAACACTGTGAGTTCGTTTCACTTTTTCTTGCTCTTTCTCTTTTTTCTTATATGTGCAAAAAAAAAAAAAACAAATATAAATTGTTAGAGAGAAGTTCAAAATTTTCGTGGGTTGTATTTTATGATTTGTTGTTTTTTTGTTTTATTTTTATATTTTGCTATTTTCCTTTTAATTTTTTTTTTTTTCAAGTGTTTTAGGGCACAATTCATAAGAAAAGTTTTTCTAGGAATGTACTGATTTGCTATTTATGAATAAAAAAAGCATAGAAAATGTGAAAGAGTTTGCTGGAATGCGTTGCCTACTAATCAAAAACGGGATGATGGAAATATGTTTTGCTTTTAAATGAAAAAACGTTTTTGAAATCGAATGTGAAACAAATTTTAGTAAGGGCCCAGTCATACGGTGCAAGATTTTAATAAAATGTAAATGTAGCTATTAATTATTTGCATTGGTATCGTTTACTAAACAAACTAATTGCACTCAACACTAATTCGATTTAAAACATAAACCAACGCACTTACTTTATTTACTCAAAGGATTTTCTTTTGTGCTTTTATATTAATACAATAGCCTCTTAATACTTTTTTAGTAACTCTTTTTTTTTTTTTTTTTTTTAGTTTGTCTTATATATTTACACACATTTATTTTTTATTTTTTTTTTTTTTTAGAACAATTTTTTAATGCTTTTCTATTATTTACAGTAAAATATCCTTGCAGCAAGACAACTCTACTCTGGGGGCCCGAAGGTACCATTTTAACCGTTTTGTTAAGTAAGTAAAGCACCACCCCACCCCCATACACACACAAATAGGACGTTGTCCATATTTCTTATTGATTTATCTGTTAATTAAAATTCTTAGCACGTACGCAAAGGCTTATACAGACATACAAACATCGATCAAGTTGCATTGAGAAGATTGCATTGCAGCTTATATAAAAAAAAAAAAAAAATAGTATAATGTGCTTCAACTTGAATTGCTTACAAACTCTACTTACTTTGTAGACATTATATATGACTTGCTTTTTAATTTAATCGAATTGAAACGGAATGCTTACATACAGACAGACATGCATATACAAGTTAACTTATTGATTTAGAATTTTGTTTAGAACATTGAAACTAGTGTGAAGCAAAAACATTTTATTTTAGTTGATTGATTTCGTATATAAATTCAAATATGCAAAAATACAGAGAGATATAGTAAGAAAACGGAAGAAACTAAATGAAAATCGAACGGAAATAGTAACGGAAAGTACACAAAAAAGGCATTTTGTAGTTAGAACGAAAATACTGTTTTTTTTTTAGTAAATGGATATTTACAAGTAACATTGCTGCAAACAAAAAAATATGTAATAAATAACTTACTGAAAACTTTGTAACTTTTGCTGACGAAGTAAATTCAAATATAAAAATATATTCAAAAATTCATAGAAACCAAAAATAAAAAAAAAATGTTGCATACATAAAGGCGCAGTTGATGCTCTTATGCTGCGCTATAATATAGATATCGTTAAAAAAAGAGAAACTAAAGCAAACAGAAAGACTGACTGACTGAGTGACAGTCATATAAGCATATTACAATATTAGACTGTCAGCAAAGCTATAAGCACACAAACCCCGAAAAACGAGAAATGAAGCTAACAAACGAACAAATGTCGTAGTCGTCGTTCTCAGTGGAAGTATAAAAGCGAAATGGAGCAGATTGTATGCGACAAATGGCAGATAATGTCTGCGAAGCGTTACAATGCGTTACACGAAGTGTTGCCTAAGGATATGGTACGCTGTTATGTATGTCGGTTTATTCACAAGCGCAATGTCCTGTGCTCGCTTGCTAGCCTTAAGCGCTGCCTACTGACAAACGAAAATAACTAAAATAACAGATTCATATATACATATTTAGTTGATAAAGTTGTAGTGTAAAATGTGTGTGGAGTGTGTTTGTTCAGGGATTATATGTACGTTAGTTAGTTTGTATGCATAAAATGATATAAAGATACTCAAGGACGTAAAGTTGTATGTGCGACAACAATCTTCTCGGTTACACATTATTTTAACATTTTATGCTGGCGCAAATCTGACAGTTGTATAGCACAAAAATATGCTAAAAAAAAATTAGAAAAATATTTTACTGCACAACATTTGTAGCACTCAGCATAAGGATTATGTTGTGAAAAAAACTTACAACCACACATAACAAAGAATGGTGTTGAAAATGGAATTTAATTCATGTAGCAATTATATTTGAAACTGTTTTTGAAATAGAAAATTAATGACAAAACACTTTGCAAAAACTCAAATGGAACATCAAACGAAGCTTTGGAGTAATTTGCAAAGGATGCATTTTAAAACGTAACAAAATACTTTTCCTTTTTTTTTTTGACAATTAAAATGTGAATTTATATTTGTTCATTATTAAAATGATATTTTTTAAGCAGTGGAAGTGTGCCACATGTGGCACCAACGAAGTTGTGGGCACTAAATAACTTTATGTTTCAAAAACACACTCCAAAAAAAAAAAAAAAAGAAGGAAGAACGATAACATAAATATTCGTCAAATGCATTTAAAAAAATTTTTTTTTTATTATCAGTGGTTTCTAAAAAAATTCTTGGGGGGGGGGGGGTATGTTTTTTAAAAAACTCAAATTTTGAAACAATATTTTTTTAAAATTTTTTATAAAAAAAAAGATTTTGGAAACAAATTCGAAAATAATCGGGTAGGTTGTGTGGGGCCTATGTTTAAATATGGGCGTGGCACCTTGGTTGTGATATTGGATGATATCAGAAGAGATTTTTACCCAATTTGAAGTCAATACATTTCTAAATAATAACCATTTCCATAGAAAAATTTAAAAATGCGCGGCTCTTTTGTGGGTTTTTTGTAGGGGCTATACCTAAAAATAGGTGTGGCAACTTGGTTTTGACATTGGATGACATTAGAAATATTTTTGGAGTAAATATATGCATAAAAACATAATACTAATTTTCATACAAAATTCCGAAATGGGAGGTCATTTTGTACGTAGGGGCTATACCTTAAAATGGGCGTGGAACTTTCATTTTCGAACTTAACTTAGACGTTGCTACGAAAAGCTAAGGTTTAAAATTTCAGTTAAATAACTTCAGTACTTTCTGAGTAAATCACATTGAAATTATCTAGACAGACGGACATGGCTAGATTGACTCTTCATAGAGCTGATCAAGAACACATATACTTTATGGAATCTAAGACGTCTCCTTTAATGCGTTACACATTTTCAAACAAACTGAATATAACTTTGACACTATGTGTTGCGTGTGTAAAATTGATACTTACAAAATGGAGAGCTTCAACATGCATATCTTTAATGAGGACAGACGGACAGACAATAAAATAAATAAATTTCATATAAATACGTGTTCCTCGACGCCATCTTCTTCGCTAAAACTTAGTACTACAAATTCTGTAGAAGTAGAATTGAATTTATTTGAAATTTCTACACTGCCGCATAGAAAAGTTTTTGCGGCAAGTGTATAAAGTTTGAAAAATACAGGAAAAACATTAGTAAATGGCATAATTTATGCCAAATAATTTCTAAATTTTATAATTTACACAGAAGAATAGTTTTACTGGCGCTCTGCCAGTAAGTCAGACAAAAGATTTTATATATTTAAAGAAAAACCATTCACTGTTTTACTTTAGAAAGGCGCGTAAAAAGTATGCTGACCGACGACTTCATTAAAATGTAAATTTCAATTTGTGTAAAAGACAAAAACAATAAAATAAAAATAAAACAAAATCAAGAAATAAAACACAAAAAGGTAACAACTCTTAAAGAAAGGAAATGCAGTCAAGTGAAAATTGTTTGCTACTTTTCCGCTGAGAGAAATAATCAGCAAAAGAATGTCAGACAAAAACAACACATTCAATGATGAAAGTTGGCAAAGATATTTAGAACTGAGAACCTGTACCAACAACATTGCTAAATCAGCAGCAGCAACAACTACATTTCAAATTGTAATCCTTTTTAATGTTAACTTTAGCTGCCTTGGAAGTTCCACGGCGTTGACAAAGATGACGGTTTTCTGTTATTTTTGCCTTAAGCAAATTATTTGTATCCTTTCTTACAAGGACACAATGTTCTCGAAGTTAACTTAGGTTGTCTTATTGACTCGCTATCACGCTATGTTGTCCTTTTCTGTCAATGTTGCTTCTTTCTTTTTTTTTTTTTTTTTTTTGTTTTTGTTTAGATTGCGGACTTTGATAATGTCAGCAAATATTTGTTTTCTTAAAATCTTTAAGTTTTTTTTTTCCATTGACATTTTGATTTATGTTGTTAACATTATTACTCTGAAAGATATATGGAAAATATCACTTATCATATTAAAATAAAAAAAATAGAAATTTTGCTAGATGATTAAAATAAGTACCACTAATGACCTTGAAATAGTAAAATACTATATATAGAACCATCATGTTCCCACGGCTTTGCTTGGGTTGTTTTTTTCTTGTTTTTTTTTTTTTGTTCTTTGCTTCTAATTGTCAACTAAATATAAATTGGTCAAAAAATCTAATTTGGGTCCACCTATGGGTCCCAGGTCAAAATTTCGGAAATCCCTTGAAGACGTCTAAAACATTTTTTAACCATTAAGCCCACCGTCAAAATTTTCCAAAATTCTGTCTTACTGCTCACCTGAAATCAAAAAAAAAAAATAGAGAATTGGTGAAAAAATATATATATATATTATATAACATACAGCTTTCCTGTTTCAAAGCCTTCATTAGGCATCCGGTCAAAATTTTTCAAAATACAATGATGTACACTAAAAGTTTCAGTGAAAAATTCAGTCTGTAGTCCGATCGCCGGAAATCAGTCAGTCAGGTAAAAGAGATTTATATATCTGCCTATAGCAGATGACACTCGAAGGAATAAAAATCGATGATACCAACTATTTTTTTCTTTTTAAACAATGCTTTATTTTTCTTCTTTTCATATATCTCTTTTTTTTTTTTTTTTTTTTTTTTTTTTTTTTGTACATATTTTTTTAGTACTACATAAATATTGAACTTTTTTTTTTTTTTTAAGTTCTTTTGATGTATTTTTATATAAATCGATCTGATAATATTTATAGAGGCGCACCATATATGCATGCGTGCCTGCACGGGATTGTAACATTTATAGACTTGCTTCAAACACTTTCATTCGATCTTTGATAAAATGAAGCATTACGACGAACACAGCTCATTATTGACGAAATATTTCAAGTTTGCGCAAATTAGAATTTTCTTGCTCTTCGAATTGCAGATTATCTGGACTCAACTCCTTCAGTTGATCCAGTGAATAGCGTTTTGTTTCTTTCTTAACATTTGTGGCAGCAGTAACAGCAGCAGCGCTGTTATTTTGCTGCAACTTCTTACTCTGCGGGCGTGAATTGAGCGCCGGAAAAGCGGCAGCATCATTATTAAATGCTGTCTCATCTTCTTTAATTGTTTCAAGTCGTCCATAGTTTCCATTTGAGTTGTTCAAATTGAAATATGCGGCGCGACGATTTAATGAGATCGATGTTGTTGACGGAGCACCGGTAACCTCGGCATAAGTTTGTACCACATCATTTTTGATTTCCATTAGTTTCTTCTTGTCATAAGTACGTTTCGATTCGGGTTTCTTGCATGGCTGTGGAGCAGCGGCGGCGGCCGCCGCTTCAAGAGCAATTGGCTTCGTCGATTCACCAGTTGGTTTACGCCAGATGCCATGCGAATCGCCAGTTGAATAATAATTCGGTTCAAAAAAATCACGTGAATTATTCTTGTGTGGAATATGTGAGCCAACAAATTCGTAGTTATTGGAAATATTTTCTTTTATTTTCTGAAAATGACGCACTGGCGTATTATGCGGCACAGGCGGTGGTATGCGTAGATGCTGCGGTCCGCCAGCATAAGAACGCGATTCCATTGACGATATGAACGCTGCTGCAGCGGATGACGAAAATTGTTGTCATAGTTTTGACGTGCATAAAAATGTGAACTATTTGAATAGCCATGATGTGCTTCGTAGTCCTTATAACGCATACCACCAAAGCCATAGCCAGCACTGGAACGATCGTAATTACGACGATAATCGGTAAGACCGTAATGTTGCTGCTGCTGCGCATAGAAACCGCCGCAATCATTGCGCATGGAAGCACCTCCTCCGAACTTCTTAAAACGCAAATAGTCCTTTTGCAGCATGGAATTTGGATTGTCTTCGTGTTGCTGTGTATATTTATTCTCTTTGTCGTTGTTAAAACGCAATAAATGTTTAGGCACGAAAGGCTTTTTACGAAAGATATTTGGCTGCTCATCAGTTGCTAGTGTTGCTGTAGCGCCACAAGGCTCAGCAGCATTTGCAACAATTTGTGGTGGCACATATTTGCGTGTACGCAAAAAGCTGGCATCATGCTTCGATACAAAGCCATTATTGGATTTCGCAAATTTAGCAGCGACGTTGCTAGTTTGTTGTTCCTGTTGCTGCTTGTTGGAATTTCCATGCTCAGCAACATTTGTAGCAACCTCTGGATTTTTATGGAGTAGCGGATTTGGTTTAAGCTCAACTGCAGCCGACTTAACTGCAGCTGGCTTAACTGTTGCCTGCTTTATAATTGTTTTATCTTCGGCAACTAACTTCTTTTGTTTTCCAATTATTCCTGACTTAGCAACGCCTGCCTTTGGCTTTGCTGCTAAGGAGGAGCAGCAGCAGCAGCTGGAGCCGTAGTGGCATGCTCCGTTTTCTTTGCTTCTGTTGCAAGCTTCTTTTGCTCTTGCGCCTTTTTGATGGCAGCTTGCTGCGCAATTTCATTTTCCATTTCACGCAGCACACGCTCTATGCGCTGTTTTTGCGCTACGCAAACGCTCAACGCGATCTCGATCCTCTGCGGACAAACGCAGCGGCGAATAAGTTATGTGACGTAGTGTACCACTCTTGCCACTCCTAATGCCATTCTCTGCATCTTGCTGTTCCTTTTCCTGTGAACGTGCGCGTCGCTGCTCTACAAGCTTGAGAGCCTCCAGGGCTACCTGACGCTCGTGCTCGCGTCGTTTTTCTTCCGATTCAAAACGTCTGCCGTACATGCTCTTCAGCTCCGGGTCCCAAGGTTCTTCTGATGTTCTATTCGGACGATCTTTCTGGTAACGCTTCATGCGTGGCGTTATGAAATAATCAGCATCATTTAGCATAACAATGCGTGTCGCTTTAGCTGCAATTCCAATTAAAATAACATTTTTTTAAAGAGTTGATAAAAAATGGCATACTTACAAGAGCCAGTTGCCGACTCCGGTGAACTATTTTGATGACCTTTCGGAAAATTAATCCAAACCTTCTCGCTGGCCTTCTTGGCAACCGCTTGTTCGATTAATGCCTGCTCCAGCGCCTCAACGCTTTGTATAACGGCTTTCTTGTCGCTGTTGCCAGCATCCATGGACTCAAAATGGCGCTGCAGCACGCTCAAATTAAGCTCCGGCCTGCCATTGGTGTGCATTATGCGTGGCACGAATTCCATTGCGTTAATGTTCAGAAAATTGTTTGACTTAGTTTGATTCTTATCCTCCTCTCCAAGAGTTGCTGAAGCAACTGCTGCAGCAGAAGCTTTATTGGCAGCTTCTACGACGGAAGCTGTCTTATCAGTTGACTCATCACAAGCAAGATTTTGGAGAGAAGCGCTTTCATCTTTGCTGGCAGTCTCTTTAGCATCAATTTTCTCGTCGGAAACGCCTTCACCAATAGCGACGTCAGCAGCAACAGTCACGCTATCCACATTCTTCTTGGTAGGCGGTTCTTTAGCAACAGCTTCGTTTTCTTTAGCAACCTTAGCAAGATCTGTAGTCCCTTCGGAAATAGGCTCTAAACCCAAAACTTTGTTACCAATGACCACTTCAACACTTTGTTCGCCAGAATTGCCATTGCCAATAGCCTCGTCACCAGCAGCCAACTTCTCATTATCACTCAGCTTCCCAGAATTGCCAATAGCCTCACCACCAGCAGCCAACTTCTCACCATCAGTCAGCTTCCCAGAATTGCCAATAGCCTCATCACCAGCAGCCAACTTCTCACCATCAGTCAGCTTCCCAGAGACGTCATCATTGTTGATCTGCTTGCCAGTTCCAACCTCAACGTCCATTTTGACACCAGCAACCATGTCAGCACCTTTACCAGAATCGGAAGTGTCATCGCAAGTTAATTCAACCATATCGCCGTCATTTTTGGTTACGCTTCTAGTAATCTCCTCACCGTTAGCTGAAGCCTTGCCTAGCGGCTCAGCGGTATCGCACGTTTTCACATTATGGGATTTTTTCTTTAAATTTATTTTATTCGATTTGAACATTTCGTTAGTTTAAGTTTGGAAATTTTAGTTTAAGATTTATTATTTAAATATGAAGGAAATTACTCGCACGGAAAAACTTTGACTATAAAAATATTTAATTTTCTTCCGGAGCACCAATTTACCCAGAGTTCGAAGATTTAATGAATTTTTTTTCCTCTAGTTCTGCTTCTAGACGCACGTTGACATTTATTTTGGTTAATGAAAAAAAAGTCTTGATTTGCTGTGTTAAAATTTTTTTTTTCGATAAACAGTGTTGCCAGCCCAAAAAAAAATTTTTGAAAATATGTCGAAAGAAAGCTGGTATATTTTGGTTATTAGCTTTCGCTAGAGCCCATTGAAAGTGTACCTAGCAATTTTCATCTTCTCAGTTCTAAAGTGGATGTTATTAAAAATTCGTGACATAATTTTTACTTTAAAAATAAAAAAAACACAAAAACTCTTTTGTCATTTTATTTAAATATTTAAGGCCTTTTGCTTGCGCTCAATTAATGCCAATTAAATTCAATGCACAAAACTACAATTCAAATTTAATTAAAAATTACTACTAACTTTTTGGTTTTATTTTGTATTGGGTGTATGCAATAATCGTTGCGTTTTGTCGTTAGATGGCGCCAGCAGTTAAACGTTGAACTGAAATGACAGAGCAAATGCTTCAAATCGTGAGATTTGGCATTACTCGTTGAAGACCCATTTCAATCTTACAAATTCATATTCTTACTCATGGCTTAGACGAGCAGCGATTCACTCATTTCGAAGATGGCATAAAATGGTTCAGTTCATGAATTGCCTTAAAACTCGACTCGTTTTTCCGAGCTAGAATATATAAATTGGCAAAAAGATTTATCCACAACGTCAAAAACTATTGCAAACACCCCAACACTTTTTCATTTTTTTTTTTTATAGCAAAACAAAATTGTTTACAATAATTTTTTTGCTTTGTAGATTTTATTAATTAAACAAGCCATTTAATT
This sequence comes from Leucophenga varia, assembly GCA_018903435.1. NCBI lineage: Eukaryota > Metazoa > Arthropoda > Insecta > Diptera > Drosophilidae > Leucophenga > Leucophenga varia. Next base: position 620,772 of record JAEIFJ010000493.1, on the reverse strand, counting down.
TGTGCATTTTTATGTTCTTTGTTTAATTTTTAATTTAAAAATGTTATTTTTTTTTTTTGTATATATTGTAAATAAAAATATTTTGATTTACTATACAATTTTATTGTTTACATAATATATGCAATATATGCAATTAATTAAATAAAAAAAGAGAAAAAAAAACATAATATGTAATTATAATAAATAATAAAGTAATTTTTACTTCAAATTAAACATGAACATTTAAAAATTCATTATGCATACTTTAAAATGTTTACTCTTATTTCTAATTACAATATTAAAGTGTTTTCGTATTTATTTTACACTTTACTGCGCTTTTACGTTAATATTTTGAATGCTTCTAATACCACATCCGTTTCCGTTTATTAAGCAACACACTGTGTATGTATGTGTGTGTATATATGTTTCGGTTTTTATGCTTACGTTTTGCATACAAATTGCCAAATTAACAAATGCCATTGTAAATAAAATTTCATCGAAGCAACAAGGACAAAGTAAATGTTGAGAATTATGTTGATTTCTCTCTCAATTTTTTTTTTTTTTTTTTTTGTAGAAAAAATTACAAAAAAGTTAAACAAGCAACCAAATTATGTTTATATACATTTCAATTAAAATTCTAATTAATAAACGCTCCTTGTCTGTTCAACAAAACAAAAAAATACAAAAAAGCTCGCCCAGCCTAAGATAATATTTAACTTGAGCGACCTTGAAACTGTGATTTTTTGGGCGCAGCACTCAATGAACTCAGGTTCAGGGTTGGTTTTAATAAAAAAAAAAAGATTAAAAAAAAAACAATCATAAAATTGGAAATTTATTAAATTAAACACGTAAAAGTTACATTGGCATTGAAGTTTTTTTTTTATTATAGATGAATTTGTATTTGTGAAAAAGAGGCAGACACCTTTAACTTGCAAATAAATTACAAAGAAAGTAATCAGAATACTTGATTTATGTCAAGTGTGTTAGTGTTCAATTAGTCAAAGCGTAACGTGGTCGTGGCCTTTCAACACTAATCTGACAAAGCGTACCAAGGTTGCTAAGTAGCACGCTTTAACTTATATGCATACTTTTCAGAAGAATAAAAGCTTTTGATTGATATAGCATCGATAGTTGTCTCTCAGACCGATAAATCAAAAAATATTGTTATGACATCGATTCATATCTCAGCTCTAATTAAAGCATCTTTTGTTAAGCTGTATGCCGATAAATACGATCAAATAACAAATACACGATAAAAAACGAGTCCATCGCATCTCTAATTCAGATCAATGGAATCGTATAATGAAAAAATAATAAAGTTGTCCATAGTGTTGTTGCTCTTGAAGACAAAGGCTATTGTAGAGAAATACTTTTTATACACAAGTTCTTGCAAAGTAATAGGTAAGGTTAGGTTAGCTTTGTGTGACACCCCATTTTGGTGGTGTTTTGTGAATGTTAAAAGCCGACTGGGCAACAATCTGGCCGCATCTTCCAGTGATGCTTTCCAGGGTGAGCTAAGGTGTTTCAGTCTTAATTTGCATATAGCTGGGTAGTCGCAGAGTAAGTGCTCCAGGGACTCATTATGCATTTCCTGCAACTGTCCTCGTTGGAAATTCCTAGCTTTTTAGGCTTGCAAGGCTTTTATGGATGCCTGACTTTCGACAAATATAATTATTTGGAAGGTAATAAATTTAGACATTTTTGTTTTCGTATTTAGTTTTTTTATTATTATTTTTCTTTTTATTTGGCAACTCAGTGGTTTAATTAAATCAATTTTTGTTCGTACTGAGCCAAATATAAATGAATTCTGAATTATCGATTACAAAGTTAATCATAACATTGAACACAAAATTTTAATAAATTCTTGCCGACAGCATTAACATTTTTTGTTAATTTCAAGAATTTAATATATTTTTTTTTAAAATAACACAATAAATACATTTATAACCTCATCAAAAGTGTCCTTTAAAACAACGCGACAATTAATAATATAAATTTATTGGAGTTATGCACTTAATGAAACAGCTTGAAGCAAAATCAATAGCAATGTTAATGTATGGCCAAAGGTCGGTCGAGTCATTCATAGTGCACGATGTGTTGCACATACATAAATTGATGCATGATCTATGATGCGCAAAGCGAGTTGCATATACACATGTATGTGTTTGTATGAATGAATATCTTAAATGTCGCCCGCTCTCTGCAGCTGTTGAAATGTATATTAATTTTTCATCTTTTTTTTTTTTTTTTTTTCATTTTTAATGCAACATCAAAACGACGATACAGGACAACCATAACGTTAGCGACAGAGAATTGTGCTGCTTTATATATTTGCATGCATTGCAGCGCCTGAAAATATTAGTTTGTTTCTGTGTACGTGTGCGTGTGTGCGCGCAACCACGCTGCAGGATGTGGCTTGTTGTAAGCGGCATGCTCCATGCAGCTGCTTGCAACGCCTGGTCTACCACATGTCAATAAATACTCGTTACGTACACATACACAAATACATACACACATGCATATATGAATGAAGTTTTTATTTTAACTACAATGCGTGTTTTACTGATCCACAGGGAACATGCACAATCATTTTAACTACAAGTGTGCTCTATCTCGCTCGTTCAGCAGCGGCCGCTGCTGCTGTTATATCCTTGCGAGATTTATTTCATGCAAATATTTTACATACATCATGCAGCTACTTATATTGATGTGTAAAATAGCTGTTATTATAATAAAATTAAAATACAAAAATAAAATTAAATAAAGTATTATTATTCTTCCTCGTTTTCTGTTTTTTTTCCTGTGTCTCTGTTTATTATTTATTAATGCAACGAGTTCTGCTGCATGAGTGATGTTAAAATATTAAAAATAAAAAAAAAAAAAAAACATTAAAAATGTCACTGTTGTTAATTTAATGATACACATATACACTAGGCAGAAAAAGTTTGCGTATACGCTCAATGCTTCTAAATCTTTTATAAATCCAAAACTATTTTCAAAATTTATAGAAAACTATCTGAACCCTAATTTGAAAAAGAAAAAAAAATAGTTTAAAAAGTCTATTGTGTTCCCTCCAATGGGCCCCAGGTTCAAATTTCGGAATCGCCCATAAACACGTTGGTTGAAAAATTTTTTTTAAACTTTTTTTAAGTTTCCAAAGATATGTTTTTTCCAGTTTCAAGGCACCAGGTCAATATTTTTTGAAATCTAGTCTTAAAAAAACAGATAGGTAAAAAAAATCATTTCGCATCCCCCCCACTGAGTCCCAAGTCCAACATTCCAAAAACCCTGGGTAGTCCCGTCTCTTTACAACCTCAATGTATCCTTTTATATCCGCCATGCATAGTGTGAAGGGTATTATCAGTTTGTCGGAAAGTTTGTAACGCATTAAAGGGAGGCATCGGAGACCCCATAAAGTGTATATATTCTTGATCAGCTAGACGAGACGAAAAATTTAACATATATGCGTCTTATTGAGTTTGAGTTGTCCCAACCTAACTTATTTGCGGAATATAATCTACGTCGCTGATGATCGTACATAAATCAATTAAAGTTTCGTGTGGTGAGTATTTAAGCCTCAGTGCTACCAAAGTTTACGTTTTTTTTGTGGTTTATTTATTTATTTTTTTTTATATAAAAACTTTGACACTGCGCGTTGTGTACGCAGACTCTTTCTAGCTAATGTATATGAAGTATAATTATGAGAGAATATATTTCGCTTTAAAATAACACAAAATATAGCACAACTTTAATTTAACCACAATTTCAAGCGAAATGCATCATTTCCATTTAAATAATAACGAAAAAGGCGCTTATCACGCACAAAGCCCATACTTTCATATAAACGTAATGCTGCAATATTTGTTATTTCCGTTTCGAGTACAACTTCTTCTGCTTTAGAATCAATCATTGCCTGCAAATAAATTATTTTTTATTAAAATAACAAGTACTTTAAGTTGGGGTTAAGGATACCCTAACCCTAGCACTTAATCTAGAGTTAACAAGTAACGCACTTCACAAAATATGTAGCCAAAAGACCGGCGAACGTATGCCTTATAACGCACCTTTCTAACACTTCTAGTTTCTGAGTTATTGAAACGACTTACTTCACCCCCATAAACCCCCATGAGTTATTGAAATGGCTTACTTCACCCCCATAAACTGCTTACCTTAATTGCCTTTGCAACGAGTGTTGTACCGATTTTTTGTTTACGATAGTCATTATGTACCGCTAGCATTGCTATATAGCCGCGTTCTACACAATTATGCACATTTTGTTTGCACACAATAACACCCACAATGCGTTCATTCTCTTTTGCAAGTACGCACAATTTTGGCCAATTATAGATAAAATAGCGATAAGTATAAATCGAATATGGTTCGGATAGTTCAGCTTCAATGAGTTTCATAATTTGCTGCAAATAATTAAAGAAAAATTATTTTCGTATTTTATGCGTAGCAAATATTCAAACAAATGCTCACTGTCAACTCGACTTCTTGCTGAAAGGTTGCATAGTTTTATTTTCAAATGGATTGCATCTTTTGTATTTATTTCCTCTACAGTTTGGTTTAATATTGCAGCTGTTTCAACAATATTCTTTGTTGCTAAATCATTTTCTTTTTCAGTTTTTTCTTCTAGCATATTTAATTTGGAATATTTTTTCCTTTTCTGAAATATTTGCAATGACTTAAAAATCTAGTTTTAATTGAATAAAAATAATAGTGAGGTCTTACAAATAAATTGTGAAAATATGTGACAAGCAGTTTTTAGAGTGCCTCGAGGCCTGATGAAAAATATGCAAGTAAAAATAAATTATAAAATGAGCATATGCCTGCGCGACTTGGCCTGTGCTATGCTTAACCCTTCACCCTTCTTTATACAATTTAGAAAATATAAAAATAAATTAGCTGACCTTCTCGTCCAAACAAAGTTCTTTATAGAATTAATGTATAATATTTATAAAATTCTAATAGTTCTGCCATATACACGAGCATACCATATAGTTTGGTATGCCGACCAACGTTTATGTTTATGCATATGCATTGCATTTTTCTAAGTCCTGACTACGAGGAAAAAAATAGAAACTGTTTTTTCACATGTTCAAAGCACAAAAAAAAATAAGAAAAAAAACTTCGTAGCAACATTGAATGCGAATAATTTTGAAATAATTTGAATGCATAATGAGCAGCTGAAAGCTTTTTAATGGTTTTTCAATTAGAAGTGGTTTTGCAATGGTGCTAAGAGAAAATGGAATGAAATGCGGTCAAGTTTAAAATAGCATAAATATGACATACAAGCTTATTATGTCAAATTTTTGAGTTAACCAAAGGATTTTTACAAACACAAAAAAAAAAAACAAACACAAAAACTAAACCTATGGCAGTGTGTCGAATATTCTATGGCAAAACTGGAACAACATTCAAACTGTAGACGGTACAATCAGATATAAACTTATCATCTTACTTGGGTATTCACATTTTATTTTGTATATCTCAAAAGAGCACCTAGAATATCACAAGCAATGCTTTGTACCGTAATACAACTCTGTACTATCCCATCGCTTATCGCATTGCCCATCGCATCGCTTGAACCTTGCATTCTGCAGGCAGCCTAACTGTTTAATTAATTCTTGTATACTATATATATTTTTTCAAATTAGATCAATTAATATAAAAGAGAGTTTTCATTTAACTAACGCAAAGTTAGTAAAAACAAATTTAAATTATGAAAACTCATATTTAAAAAAATGAAAGAAATTAAGCAAATTAGAATTAGCAAAAAAAAAAGAAATGGAAGTGAACGCAACAGCTGTGAATACACTTAGGGCGAATGCTTCCAATGTTGTAGTGCAAAAAATGGAAATTGAATGAAGGAGAAAGAAAGATTATGAACGAAGAATAAAAATTAGCAACATATTTAAAATTCCTAGAGTACCTCGCAATGCAGCCTTAAACAAATATTGATGTAGCACGTAAATTGCCTTTGTGTGCTGCAAACCAAAGAATGCTGCATAAAAGTAAGCTATTAAATTAATGTGGCTTGTACATAGCAGCACAAACGAATACATACAAATACTATTGTGAAACCTAGATAAATACGGGTATATACTATAAGAAAATAATTATATACCAGACTAACATATTATATAAAAGTGTGCATATGCCAAGTGTGTACTTGACTAAAAAAATACAACCAAAAGAAAAAGTTCGATCTATTTTTTTGTATTTTTTTTCTTTCTTCATTTTACCATACAAGTACACCGTTCAACCTGTTGGCTGCTTTATAATCTCTGACTTCATTTTATTTAATTTTACATTCTTTTATTTAGCTTATCTATTACCTCATCTTATTCCACATTAACACCTGACTTCAATGGTGTTCAATAAACTTGGTAGTCATGTTTAGAAAAAAACTGAAAAAAAAGAAATTTATTGCATCAAAGCATTTTAATTAGAATTTATTGTATACAAGGCATGCAGCAGGAAGCTGTGGAAAGTACATAGCTGCTGTAGTTTTTTGCCAAGTGTACTTTTCAATTTACTTGTACTGCTTTACAGCAGGAATGCGCCCTGAACTAAAGATTTGTTATGGAAATATTTCTGTGTGGATACACAAAAAAAAAAAGAAACAATATTTTTTTCCCTGTTACACAGAATGCGAAATGGGTAGGCACAATAAGTTTGCAAATTAATTTGCAAATAAAGTAGCTGAGCAGCTTCCATCGGTCCATCTGTCCGTCTCTCTACTCCTTTACATGCCAAACTATCAGATTATTTGTCTGTCTGTCTTTCTATCCGCCCTTCTAATTCACAGTTCATCAATCTATTTCTCTCTCTTTTTGTTTATTTACTTTCTTATTAAATAATTGCTCTAAGTTTTTCGCGTATGAAGTGTATACATGCCTCGTTTCGATCAAAGCAAAAGTTTATAGTTGTTCTTTTTTTCGAATTACTTATTATGCATAAATGAATATTTATGATGCTTGATGAGTTGAAGTGCGTTCAAGTGAAGTAGGGTAAACAAAGGTAACTAGTTTCATTGTAGAAGTTTAAGGGAATGCAACATTGAATTATTAAGTGAATTGAGCAAACTTCTAGCTGCAATCTAAGAAACGTATTTATGTACTTTTTAAATTATTGCATTAGCTGCATAATTGAAAAGCTTTTCGTATTTGAATGTCAAACTTTTTTAATTAAATGGTTTGGCGTACACGTCTCGACTCTTCAGTTGAAAGCTTTCACTAGGCGTCTTATTTTCTTCTTCTTGGATTCACCCTTCCGAAGATGAATGTTATTTTTAGAAACTATTCTTTTCGTAAGCACCATTATGTTTTTTGGAACACCTAGGCTATGGAATTTGTTATCTCACTCTTTGTAGTAAAATTAATCGAAATAAATATGTTTCTTTGGTGTAAAAAATAATAAATGTTAACTGGGGTGAAGTAAGCCACTTGACATGTTGAAGTTTAATAAAAAAAATGTAAAACGACCGGAAAATATTGTATTTTCCCTCAAGAACAAAACTTTTTATCTATTTAAAATATTGGTCTTCAGCATTTTTTTCGATTCTTTGAAGTGGCTCACTTCAACCCCTTTTACCGTTTCTGCTTTGTTGCTTTGTTCCTCGCTCCATGAAGTCTAGAATTTGGATATAACAAAAAAAACTTATTTAAATATAAACTTTCCACTGACACAATTTTGTTTAAATTATTTTAATTAAATTAAATAAAATAATCATAAAATATATTAAATAAATTTTAGTAAATGCATCAAATATTTATACTAAATAAAACATTTTAATAAGCTTTATAAATATAAATTTTAAATAAATCAGTAAATAAATATAAAGCATCAACATTCAAAAATAGACGTTTAAGGTGAAATTTAATTTTTCCAAAGCCACAAATTGACAAATATTTTAACTCAAACACACGCACACATACACACACACAAAATAAATATATGCAAACTAATTTGTACGTGTATTGCAGTGAAGAGTAATTCAAACTAAATCTACACTACATAGAAATGTATGTATTTGCATATATTTTAATTGATTTTTCGCTTAAAATTTATTGATTTCAATTAAGCGCAGCTGCTATTGCCAAAAAAAAAAGTGGAAACATTGACAAAATTCTATATGCGACTTTTCATCTGTCACCCTCACTAAAACCACAATACTTCTGCCTGTCTGCCTGCTTGCTTGAGTTTATAATACATAAAATTGTATTTGTGTGTGATTGTATTTGTAAATGCTGTGTAACTATTTTAGGTTTTTCATTTTGAAAATATTTGCCAATTTGTGTGTGGTTTATATAAATTAGTTTGCAAACGTTTTCCTGAAATTTAGTTTCCTTTTTTGTAAAGTAAATCGAAATAGAATATGCCAAAGCCACACTAAATTGTAACAATTGAAAACATATTTTATACATTTTAACTTAGTGGAAAAATAATTTGGTAATTTTATGCAACTGATGTACTATTTGGAATTTTATAGTATTTTTATGAGTAATACGTAAATATATGACCTACGTTATGTGTAATAAATAAAAATAATATTAAAAATGCTGGGTGCCCAGGACGCCAAGATTACTTAAAAAAAAAACGAAACCAATTTTTATTAAATGATCATCGACCATAGTTTCAATTTTTAAAATTTGCGACGAAAAGATAAATTTATTTTAATTAAAAAAAAAATATCAAAACTTACAAAAAAAAAAAAAAACTATGGAACCCGAACACACGGATTCGGGTGAACCAAGATTTTTCTTTTATAATATGAAAAAATCTTGAATACGTATTTTTTCTTATGTGCAAAGGCTCAAATTTAATGGTAGAAACCACCTCTTAAGTAGTAAACTTTGATGAATGCAGGCACTCAACTTTATGCAGAGAATTAAAAGAAGAGTAATCTAAGAAAAATTAATGGATTTTAGAAAACCTGCTAATAGGACTTTTTTACTCGAATAAACGAGTAATCTCTAAATCGAGTATCCGAAGTTAATCGTTTTGCCCGATCATTCATTCATTTTAAGTCATGCGCGTTCGTGCGAGCCAAAAGCCTAGAAACCAATATGTGGTTTATTTTTATTTAATATTTTTTTCAAAATTTTAAAATAAAAATCTTGATTCATTCGAATCGGTGAGTCCAGGTTCCGTAGTGTTCCTTGTTAGCATAAATATTTTCGTTATTATTGAGTTCGTCAAGATCACATGGTGGAATATTGCCCTTGAAGCTTCAGAATGATCTCAATTTTTTCTTCCTTCCTTCTAAGAATCAGTTAAACATTATCTTTTAACAAAATCACTGTTTAACTGTGTAATTAATTTTCGCATCAAATATTTAAGTGGGATGTTTTTTGTCTCATTTTGTATCCTAAAGGCTGTGTACATCTAATTGGCCGTAGCTAACTTAAAAGTAGTCTGAAACAGTGTGGAAGAAACGAACAACAGATCAGATGCACAGTGTGACAGACGGATATAACCAGCTAGCAGCTAGTTTTCATTTCTCAAAATTTATTACAAATTGACTTCATTTCTACTTAAATGTAGCTACTCTGAACAAAATAATTAAACTTGCTTATGTAAATGCTGCCTGCAGTGTATAAATTTCGATTCCAATTGACAACTTTGTTGGTCGTCTTTTGTTTTGCTATTTCATAGTTTGCAGCTATTGTCTTTAGCTGGTGTATTCAAATTAGTACGTTTTTGCACGAATGAACCTCAATAAAATATGCTGTCAATGCTTTAAAACGCTTGATTGCTTAATATTGTGCAATTCAAATGGAAAGACATAGATGGATAGACGGACAGACAGAATGACAGACATATGAACTAAAAGTTATTTAGCTATTTACTCGTTAAGTTAGTTGCAGCAATTGTCACTACTTCCTTTTAGTCTTTTTTTCAATTTTAAATAAGTGAACTAGAGTCCTATCAACTTAACTGCAAAAGTGCTTCAGCTAAAATTGTTGTTACTTGTCTCTACTATTTGAAATAAATAAGGCTGGTTGCCTGCCTGAGTCTATAACAAAAATTACACAGATTCATTGAATTTTAACTGTAAAAAAAAGAGAACAAAAATAATAAAAATAAAAAAGGAGTAAGTAAAAAAAAAAAAGAAAAGTATCTTAATAAACTGTTGCACAATAAATGTCAGCAAAATAGACTATCCATGGCATGCTTTATTAGATTTATTTACAAGGCTCTTACTAAAATTCTCTACGCTCTGCATATAGTTCACCTTAAACGTCTTAAACGAATGCACAGCTCCATTAGCAATTTAGAGCAGTTTATGTAACGAGCTGTAGTGAATGATATCAGTTTAGACTATAAGTATCTTTAACTGTTAATACTTACATATATGTGTATAGTACATATTTATTTTGTTTAGTTTATAAAGAGCAGTGCAGCAACGTAACGTGGGGCGTATACGTATGCATTTATTTTTAATTTTTTTTTTTTGCTACTTGATGCAAACTATAAAATTAAATTAAGCGCACTAAGTACCAAGCGCTTGCTGAGATCATTAATATTATTTTTTAGTTTTTCCTTTTTTTTTTTTTTTTTTTTTGAGTAGGGAAAACATTTTAATAGATTTTATAAACGCAATTTTCAACAGCACGAATTTAACTAAAACTTTTGCTTAAAACAAAACAAATGGCAGGCAACCCCTTTGCGTTTAATCTAGCGCCGAATAGAGCTATTTATATTTTTTTATGCTAGTTTCTGCTATAAATTTGTAATTTTCGCAAGAGGGTTGCATGATAGTTCAAAAAACTACACAATTTGTAGAATATTTGTATAGTATGCCTACTAAAAATATCTACTATTTGAATCACTTTATGATATAGCATTGTCTATCGTATTGCTTGAAACAGTGTCATATACATATATTATACATGTTAGTTTTGCCAAAAAGAGTGATTAAATCACATACATAAAATCGCCGCTAACGGAACACAACACAAATATTTGTGAAAAACAATTCTGTCCTTGGTTGCCTTCTTTGCAATCGCCGGTTTAAGTCAGTCACACTTATTTTGAACGACAGTTTGACAGAAAATAGTTTGCATTGTGCAGTCTGTTTTACTTTTTTGTACAAAAAAATATCAAATTTCACTTCGTTTTCTATTCATATTTTGGGTGCAATTGCACTTTCACCATTCAATCGATTCAATAGACTACGTTTTCAGTGAATTGCAAGTTTGGGCGAATCAAGTGACTGGCAAATATATCAACGAATTTGTACAGATTCAGTGTTCAAGCAAATATGAACGATTTGCGAAGAGTAAAAGTTAAAAGCACCAATCACTGTTAAATAAACAGTTTCACTGTTCGCAAAGAACGATGCACAAATCACCGATAACTGACAATCACAAATCACTACTTTCAGTCGAGGTGCGACGTTGTGATTTTTAAATAAATAAAAAAATATATTTTAGCACAAAATTAAATAGTTTTTCCTTTTTCATAATTTATTTGAATGCATAAAAAATAACTATTTATGCCAATTTGCCAGTACACTTAATTTTTCGTAATTATTTAACATTTTAGTTACATTTTTTTTTTTTTGAAATATTTTTAACTCTTTCAATCAGTATCATTAAATTTCCTTATATTATAGATATTTTCGTTTGTGAATGTTAAAAAATAGTAATGCACTAATTATGTACATTAAGCACAGATTAAGTATTAAATGTGAAAGGACATGCATTTTAAATGCAATCATTTTTGGAGAGCAACATTGCATTAAGTGAAATTTTACTTAAAAGTTGATTTCTTTTTTTTTTTTTTTTTTTTTGTAGGCTTATACTCGTACGTGAGACTTCAGCGTTGTGCATTTTATTTATTATTTGCCTTTTGCAATTTATCGTCATTAGCGTACACCGCACTTAAGTGATGACACACTGTTGTTGTTTTTGTTGTTATTGTTGTTGTTGTTGTCACCGTTCAAAATGGCCGCGGTTGTGATAATGATACAACTGCTCTGTCTGTTGACAATGGCATCAATGACGACGACTACGATGATGACAGAAGACAGGAGACAGGAGAGTTATAGCACTTAATACTGTTCGTAGAATTCTTACCGTCGACGTATCATTCTCAATTTTGTTTTCTTTCTTTATGCTACGCCTCCCCCTTTTCTGTTGAATCTCAGTCCTCTGGCGTAGCTGACGGCCATTTTATTGTAGACTGATGAGCGCTGATGTTCGTTGAGTTCGACGACAGCGTTAAAAGTGGTAATGATGATTACTGGCGGTTTTAAATCATTCGCTAATTATTGCAATTGTCGCTGCCATTGTTCTTGTTGTTTTTGCTGTTGTTGTTGCTGTCGCATAAATAATTAATGACAATGAAAATGGGCGCACTAAATGAGCTTACGAAATGAGTGAATGAATGAATGGCATTTTCAAAAAATTTCCGTTTATAAATGTCGCTTAATTTATTTATAAAAAAATTTAAGCGATTATTTCACAAAAAAAAATTGATTATATTTTCTTTAAAGCATAAGTTTCTTATTTCGTACCTAAGCAAGAGTTTATCTAAAACACACACAAACAACTGCATTCAATACACAAAACAATCAACCTAATTTTTTATGCGCATATCGATTTGATTTCTTCGCAGCATAACAGTTGGCAGCTGAGCTGAATCGCAGCATTAAATTGAATCGAATTGAATTGAATTGAATTGCAGTTGAGCATGTGTATGAAATGTTGTTGTTTATGCTGCCCGGAGACTTTATCCGAATTGTCAAATTGTATTTGCACGAGGCCAAGTCAAATTATAATGTTTTGTTACGTGAGTGATTTGTAAACAGATATTGACCCTTAATGCTATTATGCTGAGTTGGCGATAATTTGATATAAAGCTTGATTTTGCTTTTCAGAAAAATATATTGAATAGAGTGGTGAGTACTCTAGAAAGAATTATGATAACTATATGTAGTACAAGTATCACCATGAGCATTTAAACAAATATTCATGGAATAGATACTTTTTATGCAGCACTGAATTTTACAATATTTATAAACGTCATTCTTAGTGAGTTGTATTTGTAATGTATTGCATAAATCCGAAACATATTTCGTATTTTTTAGGCAAAATTATCCAAAAATATTTAAACGTAACTTGCAACTGTATACTGCATGCTTTATATTCGAGTCGAATAGACGTTTATATTAGTTAAACTAGCACGCCTTGCATAATATCATATCCAATTTAAATATTTATTAAACTCAAAAAACATATCACCAGTTTGAGCTGTCAGTCAACTGACTAACAAACAAACTAACTATCTAGTCTCTAACGCCACACACAAGTGGGTACATTTATATCTCAATATCAATCCACTAAACTTAACTTCAGTGTCTGTCAAAAATTATGACAGTAACTGCATTTAGACATTATACAAAAAAATATACAAAATTTTAAAAAAATAAAACTAGGAAAAACGTTAACTTCGGTGGAACCGAAGATTAAATACCCGCCACATCTGGGCTTAGTTTATTTTTGATCATCGGTGGCTTTGGTAAAATTTGGAGAAGAAATTGCTTGGAGTCCGATACAACCAAAGTTTAGACACTATAATGTGGTCAAATGTTTAACCTAAGGACAGAATAATAAATATTTTCTTGAATAATTTAGAAAATGGACCCCGACTTTGTGTTTGGGCTATATGTTATAGTGGGCTGATCCTTATAATGTCAGTAGAGTATATATAGGATGACTTTAGAACTGTTTCTACCCAATTTGGAGTGAATACATTCATAAATAATAGCTTTTTCATACAAAAATAAAAAAAAACGCTAAGTTTGTATCGGAGCTATACCTCAAAATAGGCTTGAACTGCTTACGACTGAGAAATGCTTAAGTTTCGAGGTTCAAGTCTATATCTTTAAAACTAAGTGAAATTAAGTGAATTGCATAAATACAGGCAGACAGACAGAAAGATGGACAGACTGACGGACAGATAGACGGACAGATAGACAGATGCTGATCAATAATCTATATACTTTATAGAGTCTACAATGTCTCCTTTAATGCGTTATAAACTTTCGTCCAAAATGAAAATACTTTTCATGTGTAATATTCTTTCAAAATGGCACACTTACTCAGAAAACATAAAAAATAAGGCTTAAAAAAAAAACCCAGACATAGATACTTTCATAAGCAACTCACAAAGTATGCGGACCGCGCGAGTTGAGAAACTTAGCTGTCGGCGTATAAAACAAGTCTATCAGTCAAAAATCAGCAAGTGTGACTGTACTGTAAAGAAAAATATTGCAAAGTAAAGGCATTAGAATTAAGTTAAATACGAGTACAGAGCAGAATGAAGTGAAGTGAAGGCGGCATGGCATGACAGTACAAATGACAGCGTTGCTGCTTACCTTTGCGTATGCGCTGCGGTTCAAACGCCAAAGAAAACCAGTAGAAAGCTTGCGAATAATTTTAATATACACACACACATACGCATACAGTTACATGTGTGTGCAAAAAGTTCACTGTTCAAAGAAAACCACTAACCAAGACTAAAACAAAATGGCAGCCACATAGCGCGCTCAATTGAAAGGTAGAAAGCTTATATGTTTCATTGTGTGTGTGTGTGTGTATATGTTTGCCATTTGTTAAATTATTATTTCGCGCTTGAATAACGCATTTTCCCAACAGGAAGAAAAACAAAAGCATAAAATATAAAACTTGCATAAACTTTTTTGCAAAGAAGCACAAAATGAGTTAAAACTTGTAGATAAATTTATGCACATTTTTGTTGTTGTTGTTCTTGTTTTAAACTGAGTCAAGTTAAGACATAGTTTCGTGCAGACAATTGCTGAAGCAGCTCGAAAAGGTAATTAACAAGTTATATAAGTTGATAGGTAATATTAACAGACAAAACTTTAATTGTTCTGATAATATTTAATATTTTTGAAATAATAATAACAAACCAAGAAAATTGTGGGAATGAGAGCAGCAGAGCAGACAACTGAAGATACGGATAGTTGGACAGATGGTCATTTGAGCAGTTGAACATTTGGACAGACGAACACTTGGGCAGACGAACATTTGAACAGACGGACATTTGAGCAGTTGAACATTTGGACAGACGGACATTTGAACAGATAGACATTTGTTCGCACGGACGTTTGGACAGAAGGACATTTAAACAGAAGGACATTTGAACAGACGGACAAACAGCAAGACAAAAATATGGACAGACGGACATGTAAATAGACGAATCAACGAAGAGACAAACAGTCAAACAGAAAAAAAGACAAATGTCAAGCTGCATAGTAGGGACAGACATATTGATACTCAAATATGACAAACACGTTGTGGTTTTTCTAAAGTATTCTACTTTCTAAGACAAATAATCCGATACTCGCTGCATATAATACCAGATACCATATACAGTAACAATAAAAACAAATTTAAAGATTATGCAGCAACACAAGCAGCAGCAGCTGCCGCAACGTCAACGACTAAAAGCGTTTATTGAAATTTTGCTGCAACGGAAAATGAATGCAACAAACGAGCAGCCACAAGTTAAAAAACAACAAACAAACAAACACACACACACACACACATACACAGAAAGCCAAACATAAAAGTTAAGCAGCAAAGATACATAGATACATTCTTGCTATGCATATATTGGCAGCTGTTGCTATATTGCATTTCAATATCAAAAACTCAACTTAAAATTGCTTTGGAAGCGCTAAAAATTTTTAGATTTTCTAACGAGTAAAATATTTTACGTTTTTCACATTTCATTGCTATACACACATACGCGACAGGTAATACGCAATACTGAAATCGAGTGGCAAAGATTAAAAGCTCTGCATGAGTGTGTCCGTGTCTGTTTTCTGATGAAATAGCGCACACATTCATGAGTAAACGGTATCTCTCAGTTTTGTTGAATATCATAAAACATTTCACTGCTAATTCCGGAAGTATTCGCTTTTCTCACCTTTTTTTGGAAATATTTTAAGCTATTTGAGACAACAGCTACAAAAAGAAAAAAGGAAATAAAAGGAAAAAATATGTTTTAAAATGTTTCTATATGCAAATGTGTACGTTATAACGTCATGGATTGAATTGCGCCAAAAATATTTACAAATTTATTTTTAATCGAAATTTTATAAATTTTTTTTTATTTCATTTGGATTTGTATAATATGATTTTGCATAAACTTTGACCTAAAGCTCTGCTTTTAATTTGATGAAGCTGACAAGAGATTTGTGAGTTTTATTTAATTAAAACAGTGTCTAATATTATTTTTTGATGAATTTTTTTTTTTTTTTTTGCAATTTACAATAAAGCCTGCAGTAATTAAATTTGCTGCTTTTAAATTGTTTGAATTTTTAAAGATTGTGTAGGAATTTTTTATATGTGCTACAATTTTTAAGAGTTTGGCAAATAAATTTTTTGTTTAAATCTTAAAAAAATTGTAAAACTGGCTTTCGGTTTGTACACGGACTATTCTAGATCTCGTCGAGCTGATCATCAATAAATGTATGATGCGGTAAAACTCCCTTTCCCAGAAGACTGTTTGATGTAGAAAGTTCCAATGAGGTTCAAATCTATACATATATGTATAAAATATTAATAATAATGTCAATGTCCGCTCTGCACCGGTTACATTTCAAAGGCAACAATGCAAATAAAATTATAGACCACTAAAATAATGCATTAGTCAAAAGATTTGCAATTGCAAAAAAAAACCGACAAATGCGAAACCGAAAAGAGCCTAAAGTGCAGCCGAAACACCCGTAGAACGTAGTAACAAACGCCGTCTATTCGTGAGTTTAAATAATAGAAAAAAAAACAAAATGGCACTTTTGAAGTTTCAAGATTCAATATCGGATCCAAAATTGCAGAACAATGGCAAAAATTGTTCGCTGAAAACTGAGCAAAATCGGCAAACATTCTGACGAAATGAAATATAGAAAGAACTTTGAATTGAACAAAAACTTAAATACAAACTCATTTAACAAACTAAAAGAAATTTAGAAAATGTAAAACACGATAATCTTCAAAAATAAAATTCAGAGTTGTACTGCTACTAAATGAACTCATATAATCAAATATTTAATTTGCTTCTAACACTAAATAAGTACAAGCAACATGATAGCCAAATTGTGCAAAAGGTCAAGAAAAAAAATATATAGTATATAGCCGCAGAAGGATGCTTCATTCCAGTCAAGACAAAACGGCAATAGTAAACGATAATTCACTTACAGAGCTTGTTGAAAGTTCAATAGAATTTGTAACAAAGAAATAGATAGATGGATAAATTGAATGTTTGTGGTAAGAGAAAAACTTAAATGAAAATCAAACATAGATAGCAATAATTGCTAAACGCAAGAAAAGTGGTTAACTAAAAAGAAAAAGAAAAGATTTAAAAAAATTACATGGAATAAAAAGCTAAAACAAAAGACGAAAATTGTATAAAGGGTTATGAGAAAAATAGAGATTTACCACACTCACATTGAGAAAGAAAGAAACAGAGAGGAAGAGGGGGGGAGAGATCTAGCCGCAGACATAACGAAGAGCTTGGCACTTGGGATGTTAAAAGCTAAAGAACGCCAATAAAAAAAATAAGGTTAAAGTAAAGATTGCAGCAGCGGCTCAAATGGATTTACGTGTTGCGAATTTTAATTAGCAGCAAACAGAAATTGCAAAGTACAAATTTATAAAATTACGCTCTATTTACTGTTTTTTAATGTGTGCGCCTAAAAGCTCGCAACGTTTGCCCTTATGCCTTGGAGCAATGCTGTAAAATTTTAAATAATATTTATTTGCTTACACTTTTCAGCATTTAACATTAAATCAATTGCAGCTGCTACTTGCCTTGCTTAACGCTTTTACTTAGGCACCTGGCAGAGACAATTAGATACAAGAAAAAAAAAAAAAAACAATTTGAAGCACAATTTCACGCTCGTACAATTTTTCGCACGCAATTTTCCTAAGTATCTACGAACGCCTACTTTGCTTGTAATCAATCGGCAACTCTCATTCGCTGCTTAGATTACAGGAACGCATTTTGTTAACTAATGTTCCCCTTTTTTTTCAAGTCAAATGGACACCTGACCTGACCAAACGGAAATGTTGTGCTGCTTGAATTTTTTTTTTTTTTTGTTTAAGCAACAAAAGAATAATTTATAGCAATTCTTGAGTATGCAATATTTTTAAAATTTTTTAATAATTTATTTTTATAAATAATTTTTTTACTGATTCACTTCAAGCAAAACTGAACTTAAATTAAAGAAGTTTATTTAATCTATTTTCTGTATTATTTTTTAATATTGCTGATTACTTGCGCTGCAGGCATATTCTCTTCATTTTTATTTTCTTTGATGTGCAATTGCTTTAGTTCATCCTTTTTATTTTGTTTTGTGTTTTTTTATTTTATCTTAGTTCTTATTATTTTTGTCTGATTGATATTTTGTTTTTGTTTCTGTTTTTTTTTCGTATTTGATTGAAGTCTAATCAACGCATTTGCAGCTGAATGATTGCATGAGTGAATGAACAAAAGTATTAAGTATTCGAAGTGTAAATGAAAATGTATGCAGTTGAGCGTTATTTTTAATTAAAATCTGTCAATCAAATCAAAAATGTATAAGAAAAATGTATAAGAAACTCTTAGTAGGTTATTTGTAAAACGAATACATTAACTTAATTAATTAATGAAAACCATTAAATTCCATTAAATTAAATGTTATTTGAAGGCATTTGAACATGAAACTGAAAGCATATAAAAAGGGTGTTAAAATACAAAGAACGTAAAAAGAGTTGCAATTTAAATGCATACAAAAAACACAAGTGTTGTAATTATAAGCTGTATGCATGCAGCACAAAGCCATACAAAAAAATGAGAAGGCTTCAAAATAGCTGCTTTCATGTATCTGTTTTCAATGTCACTTGTATGAAGTGTAAGTCTGCTAATTGCATTTAAAGCAGATTCAGAAAAAAAAAAACAAAAACAATTGAGCTGTAAGTGAGCTGCCAAATAGATGACTGCCTCGTAGCCTGCTTGACTACGATAAAAGCGTGTGTAAAAGCGTCAAGTGCAAAAGACAAATTGGACACAGACAGCGACGTATTCAACGCACCAAAAAAATAAATAAAGAAGCACAGCAGGCAGCAGCAGCGGCAGCGGCTGCATGCATGAAATGATATATGTAGCTGCAACACGCAGTCAGGAAGTGAATGCTTGACTGTACATTTTTTACTGCCGGTTAACTTTACGTATTGTATTTCATTTTAACACATTTAAATGAAGAGACATCAAAAGTTAAAAAGTACATACTACAGTAGCGATGCGCCTCAAAGTATGCAACGAAATTTTTTATAAAAATTATATTCATACACAAAATGAATTTGCATACATTTTGTGAAACCAGGAGTCAAAAATGAATTACTTTAATGTTGCCTTGCAGCCATATTTATTTATTTTTTTTTTTTGTGTAAGTAATTTTTGCTTTTTTCATAATTTTTTGCAATGCAAAACTTTGACAAAAGCGAACAGAAAAGAGTCACTAAGCGCTTCGAAAGGAAATTTTCATTTTACTATTTTATTTATTATTTCTAAAGAAATTAAAATAAAAATAAAATGCAGCACAGCATCAAGGTTGCTTAGGCAAGAAGAAGCAATGCATTTATGCAACGTTTGACCTTTAATTTATTTTGAAAAAAAAATTATATTTGTAGTTGACAACAGTTGAGTTAAGTCTGACCTAGTTAAAAAAAATGTATGTAAGTCTGAAGCGGCATTTGAGCAATGCGCTTTAAAAGCTTAAATAAAATCCAACATTTTATGTGTTCACCTCAAGCAATAAAAAAATATATAAATCTCACTAATTCAGGCAATATTATTCAATAATCTTGCATATCGAAAACATTTATGACGCATAAATCTGTAATAAGTTTTATAATAACAAAAAAATCGTTGTGTATATGCAGCGCATTAAAGTCAACTTTTATAGTCAATATATGTTGTGCATATGTATGTGTGCCGTTATATAGCGCACGTATGACTTTAATATGCTAAAATAAATATTTTTAGTAACAAAAAAACTCTGAATTAAGCTGTTTGAGCGCTAGAAAAATATAAGTTGGTCATAGAGCAGCTGCAAAACCGCAAACACTCACCGTCATATATGTATGTACACATCAAGTAAACACATAATAAAGCATATCTATAAAATATTATATGCAATCAAATGTGTCATATATTGTATGACATAATGTATCAAAAAAGTCTATATAAGCCCAAAAATAAAACAAAAAGCACAAAAATTACAAAAAATAAAATAAATCTTTCGCATTAAAATATGCCAAAACGATTTGTGTGTGCCTGTGTGTGTTAAAATAGCCAAATCCGCAAAAAACAAATCCGACAAGTAAATATAATAACAATAAAATCTGGCAAAAATAAATGCGACAACAACTGACAAAAACGAAGAAGAGAGCAGTAAAAGCAAGCAGCGAACAGCTTGCATAGCCGCAAGGACAATAAGAACACAACAATCATCATAGAAATTCTGTACTAGGTTACATATTATGCGCGTCAAGAGTTAAGCATGAAATTGCAGTTTTTGTGTATTGTAGTATTTTTTGGCTTATTTGGGTCAAGAGCGCATAAAGACTTTTGGAAACAACTGCAAAATTTTATTTAAAAATTATTATTATTTAATTTTTTTTTTTTTTTTTTTCAACTTATTTACATTGCCCAGAAAATCAAAAATGAAAGCGTCAGAAGCTGCTTCTTGTATTTTTTTTATTTTGATAACTTGTGGATTCTTTTAAAAGTGACGTACCTACAAATGAACTTAAATGTTTTCATTACGAAAGAAATAAAATACATAAATAAAAACATCTCCAATATATAAGGGTATCCAAAAACAAAAAAATCGAATTACTTCGAGTCCATTTTTTATTGAGGAGACCCCAATTTAATATTTAATAATAAGATAAGTCATGCAGGACATGTCACGCATGAAGTCGCGCAAGACATGTCATCCATGATGTCTTGCAAGACATGTCATGCATGAAATCGAACAAGAAATGTCATGCATGAAGTCGTACAGGACATGTAATGCACGAAGTAGTACAGGACATGTCATGTATGAAGTCGTGCAAGACATGTCATGATGTCTTGCAAGACAAGACAAAATTTTTAGAACTGAATAAATAAAATTGAATTGAATTGGAAAAAATATGCAAACTATTTTTTATTTATTTTAATTTATTTATTTAAATAATTTTTTTTTTTTTACGCTTAAAGACTTAAATAACATTTAATACAATAATTTACAATTAGCACTCATTGCATATTCAATTTTGATCAAATTATTGAATGAATGAATGAATGATTGCACATAAGCACACATGCATGCAAACATAATAATATTAATAATTTTAATTACTAAATACAATAATTAGTTTCGTATTGTAGTACATTAATTTGTAATGCATATCTTAAACATTTATTTTTTTTTTTTATCTATTTGAATTATTTTTAACCTATTGCGCTTTTTTTTTATTGATTTATTATGCCAATGGAATTTTGTTCTCTTTTTTTATTAATTTATTCTAATGCATTTTTAATTAGTTCAATTTTTTTTAGTGTTAACAAGACTTATTATCTAAAACTATTTAAAGTTTATTATAGAATTTTAGTGTTAACAAGACTTATTATCTAAAACTATTTAAAGTTTATTATGGAATAGAATTTTTTTTATTTAATACTTAAAGTCTATGAGGAATGGGAAGTGTATAAATTATTTACAGAGAATAAAAATAATTTAATTACTTCATTTTTACTCGTTTAAAAAATGTATGCGATTCAAAATAGAAATCGTGTTTTTTCATGTCCAATGTTGATTCTTGTTGATTAAGAAATAAAACAAGTCGTTTCGAATCAGTTAAGAAATTAATCAATATTCGAGTCGAATAAGAATTGAAGTGATCGTTACGAGTCGTTTAAAAACTAAACGAGTCAATTTAAGTCGAATCATTTTAAATAGCTTCCTGTTTTGAATCAGCTACATTTTTCATTCAATTTTGACTCTTATATATATATCTTAACACTAATGCCTGTTTGAGATGTTAACACCTATTTTTTTTTTTTTTTTTTTTTTATTTATTTTTTTTTTAATTTTTTTTTTTTTTTTTTTTTTTTTTTTTTTTTTTTTTTTTTTGAGCATTTATGATAAAAAATTTAATTTTTATGTAAGCTATTTGGAGAGAGAAAATTTTTCATAGTTGCTAAATTTCGATATGAATATTTACAAATTTAAAATAGTATTTTATTTTCCATACTCTTCACATTATAGCAAATAAACAATTATTTCTTTTTCAACTGACTAACTGATTCAAGGGCGATTTGTTTACAGGCTAAATGGCTACAGATAGAAAGCTGTATATTAATTTTACGCTGTAAGTGAGCACTTGGGAGCGATTTTCAAATTTTGACATCGGATTAATAATCTTTTAAAACCTGAAAAAGGTAGCTGAAGGCAGATTCTATACAAAATTTTCCGCCTGTCTGCACTATTTCTATTGAAGTTAAAAAGAATATTGGTTTGCATTAAATATTTCCAAATTCTTATAAATGCATTAAATAAACATAAAAATAATATAAATTTTTATTTTGGCATGACACTTCTCGCTCGGTAATAAGCTCAAAAAAATGTTTCCGTCTGTCCGCAAACTTTTGTACAAATGTGTAGAGTATTAAAGTTTCGGTACTACCGAAATTAATATATACAATATATATTTCATTCTTTTATTTTCAATAATATTTTTATTTACAATATTTAAGCATGCAAAACCAAATTAGGTATTACACACTGCGTATACATAATAAAATTTTACTATACTGCATAATTAATATTATAGTACTGACTGAATAATCAATAAGAAGGATTACTTTGTATAAATTATATATTAAAACAATATATACAATTAGCAAATATTTAGTTTAAAAAAATAAAATAAATTAATAATTTATATGCCAACCATTTCTAAGCCATGCCGCGCTCATTACGACATAAGCCTTAATTTATCAATGCTCTTAATTGTTATCTTTTTGATGAAAATGTTTTTGTTGTTGTATTTGCTGTTGTTGACGACACTTGGGAAGTCGAATCAATAACTAAAGTTGACAAACTTTGACAGCTATTGGCAACTACAATATGCGTTGGAGTACTCGACTTGTTGTTGCCACAACGCCAAAACCCAATTGGCAGCATCCAATTCAGTTGACAGATGCTACTTTTGTTGCTGTTGCTGCTGCGACATAGAAATGCTATTAAGATGGGCAACAGCATATAAAGTGTGATGTGTTCAATTGAATGTGACATTAATATCCTGGTTGATGTGCTCCATAAGTAAATGAACGGTGTTGCGTTAAATATTGGCAACAGTGTGGAAGCTGAAGATGCTGCGGCAGCTGAGGAAGATGATGTAGCTGATGTCGAGGGACGCGCTTTGTGCTTGTGTTGTTTATCTGTGAGCGTGGGAAGAAAAGATACAAAATAAAAAAGAAGAAAGAGAATTATAACAAGAAAAAATTAATGATTGAGTTGAGATGTACTTTTTTTTTTTTTTTGTATGCAACTGTTTGTCACATACTTTTTTTTTTTTTTGTAATTGTTTTATCAAAACTTACCCTCGAGTGATTTAGCCAGTAGCTGACTTTTAGAGACCACAGTCTCACGTGATTCTAGTACTGGTATATTCTGATGATGTTTGTCGCTAGCAACACTCTCTTCATTGCTTTGCCAATAGACGGAGGATATTTTGGCAATGCACTAAAATAAATTATAATGAAAGAAAAGAAAAAAGTATAATGAAAGAAAAGAATATTTTTATTGCAAGGATATACTCTTTGAATATGGCAATTGTAGTGTATTAAGTGAATACAATTTAACCAAATTCTGATTACGTTTACACTGTACACTCAAAATTTAAGATATTTCATTAGAAAAGCGTTATGCATGAAATCGTGTAAGACATGTCATGCATGAAGTCATACCAGACATGCATGAAGTCGTGCATGACATGTTATACATTAAGTCGTGCAAGACATGTCATGCATGAAGTCGTGGAAGTTATGTTATTTTATTTTATGCATATGAATATCTTCATTGCAAGAATATACTCTTTGAATATGGCAATTGTAGGGTATTAAAGGAATACAATTTAACCAAATTCTGATTACATTCACAACACTGTACACGCATTTCGATGTGCGCATCATAAAGCGGATTTATTTTACGATGCAACCTAATACAACGACATAAACTCAGCATGCACTCAGCTCTGATTACACGCATATATGCGTGCGTGTGGCAGAAACATAGCAACTGGAGAGAAGCAGTCACAGTTAAAAACATAAAATCTGTGTCTTGCATACGCAAATCAAAATGACGCAGCATGTTGCTGTATGACAATATGTCCCCTTCCTGCTGCCACATACTAAATATTTTATGCTTTCATTAGCTCTGCTACAACAGTGTTCGCCGGAGAAGGACATTGAACTTGTCGCCAAAAAATGACCTGTACACGTGCAGAGCTGATTGAACTGGTTTTGATACGTTTTGTCAGCGGGAATGAATTTGTTGTTGTTGCTGTGTCATTCTCGTAAAACGTAAAAGCAATTTTCTCGTCCGTCGCTTGTACAACATAAATTTTCACTTATGTAACCTGAATTGGGCAAGCAAATAATCAATGCACACACTTTTTCGTTTGTTGAACTCAAAAATCAACGATTTAAATTTAAACAGACACATTTGGCTATCAATTGCATATTGTACTACTACTACGGTTAGCGCTTACCTTCAATTTCATGTCGCCATGCTTGAAATGTCATCCACGTACGCGAAATTCCAATCCCAGACGCGCTACTTCGAGTCCTTCGCGTCCAACAATAAGCGGTTCGTATGGTCGCAATAGCGAACGATTTGCATGCATGCCGTTAATCATCCAACTCAAATGGCAGACTGGTTTCGACGGTGCCGATGTACAATTTACCCGAACTATATCGTTTATTTGATAGCGTGGCTGGCCACCGGTTATTTGCGGTCCATGCTTTGGTGTGACTGTAAAAAAAAATCAAATGGTAAAAATTAGTCAATGTAAAAGAAGAAAAAGAAAATTGAGTACTTCAATTGCATCAATTTCATTTTACACTTTTGTGTGTGTGTGTGTGAAACTTGAAAACTTTTCGATTTGAAAGACCCTTTTAGCGTGTTTTTTTTTAATTTTTTTATGTTCTTTAAAGTTCTTTGAAATGGCAATTGGAAATTGGTCAGTTGGGTTTTCACAGCGGTTACAACTGCAATTAAATGTCTGGTGCAGCCATAGCTCAAGTACTGAGTAGCAGCTTTGATTGGCTGCGCTTTTGACTGCATTAAAATAGCATTAAAAACCTCTTAACTTTTTTATACACTTTTACTCCAGCCATGCACTAAATGATGCAGAAAATTGTGAAAATCTGCACAAAAATTAAATTTAAAAAATATACAAAAAAATTTTTTTCAAAACTTTAAAATGAAAAAGTTTAAAAATCACTGCAGCCTTTTAGGCGCACATATGCATACTATATATGCCCACATTCTATGCACATTTTTACTTTACGTGCGCATATTGTTGTTATTTTTGTTGTTGTTCTTCTTGTTTGTATATGTAAACTATATGCATATAAAAAAAAGTTAATTTTTTTTTTTGTTTTCCATATATAGACTTGTTTGTCTGCGCAAAATAACTTCAACTAGAATTGCATGAAAATAAGCAAAGTGTATCATGTCTGACCTGGATATTTGCCAATTGGGTCAGTCAGCAGTTAAACTGAAACTTTCATAAAGAAAGAATGCATTGAAATAGTGTAGCAGCACAAACGTTTTGAATGCTTAACTGTTCAATAAAGCAGTAACATAAAACTACATTTTCATGTTGAGTATGTAATTTGTTTACAATATGTAGAATATATAGTATACGATATGTTGACTCTGCGCCTAAAAGCGTGCAAATGTTTTTATTTTTATCGCTACTGCGTTCAGTGTAGACAGTTGGCATGATTGAGTGCGCACATATTGCACTAAAATCGAATTAGAAATAACATTAAATCATTGCATATATTCAAATGCTGTGTGTATTTTATTTTTCATTTATCTGTAAAAAAAAAAAAATAATATAAAATAAAATAAAATTTTATTTTTTTTTATTTTATAAAATAAAAAAAAAAAAAATAATTTTAATTTGTTATATTAAATTATATTTTGGGGTTTTTTTTTTTTTTTTTTTTTATTTTTTACACGATCTAGTTATGTCCGTCTGCTTGGCCGCCTATTGGTTTCTACATGTTTTCAATCCGACACTTTTTAATTTATTGAACTGAAATTTTAAAGTTAAATATTTCATACTTGCTGTCCAAGGATATGTAGAGGTGCCCACAACTAGAAGGTGTTCATATATGCCACATATATGGTACGTAAAAGATTTAGTTTGGATCAAGTGACCATTCAAACTTACCTCCCACTTCCTGCTTTTGTCCAAAAATATTTTTTTTACTTTTATTAAGCTTTCACGTGAGAGAGCAAAAATATGATCACACCACGGTAATCTTAACACGTTATATATATTTTAATGCCCGCCGTAGATCCCATAAAGTATATATATTCTTGATCAGATTGATAAGACGAGTCGATTTAGCCATGTCCGTCCGTCTGTCTGTCCGTCGGTCTGTTGCAATGCGTTTTTCTCGAAAGTTTTAGCGACATTGACAGTTTTTATGTCAGAACCATGGTGCCACGCCCATTTTTAGATATAGCCCCCAAAACAATCTTACCACTTATTTTGATATTTTTTATCAAAATAGATATTATTTTTAATGTATTTACCACAGATTGGATAAAAACACTTCTAAAGGCATCTAAAATAAAAGCAAGGTATAGCCCCATACAAACCTAGCGCCTATTTTTTAGTTTTTGTATGAAAATAGTTTTTATTTATGAAAATACTAACTCTTACATTTTTTTATCTTTTCAAGAATAACATTTTTTAGCTTAAAATTTTACATATATGCGTCTTTTTCAAGCCCCAAGCTGTCCCCAACCAACCACTTTGCAGAATATAATCTACATCACTGATGATCGTACATAAATTAATTAAAGTCTTGTTTTCAAAGTTTTTTCCCTGTTTTACCCATATTTTTCTGATCAATGGACTGAATATTAAACAATCAACTTCACTTTATTCCTAACAATCTTTATCTCTCCATTTTTGTCTCCATTGTATTTTTTTCGCGTCTTTTCCAAAAGACTTTGTCGTTTCACACCGTTTTCATGATTTTTATTATTTAACCTTTGCTTCTATTTTTCCTTTGTATCCAAATGTTATGCATATCCTTCACGTAATAAACTAACAGCACATTAATATGTTTGTATTTGTTTTAACAAATGAGTGTCCACATAATGGCATAGTTTTACTACCTCTGCACACTGTGTACATATTTTCTTTTGTTGTAAAATGTTATTATTATTTTATATGACTTGCGCCTTTGTTAGCTCATGTCCACCATTCATACTTTTATTCTTTCATAAAATTTTGTTTCCTTTTTTAATGTCATTTGCAGTTAGTCATTTTTTTTGTTATGCTTGACAATGATTTAGTTGACAGTAATGTTTTTTTTTTTTCATATTTATTCTAATGAACTTAAGCAATTTATATGAAAGACCTTGACCTATTTTTTTGTTTTGTAATAAGAATAAATTATTTGAAGAACAATTTTATATTTGGTTTACTTTTTATTTTTTATTTTTTTGTAGACTGTTATAAAGTTTTTGATTAATGAACAGATAGCGAGACTGATATACTGCATACTTTTCGGATGAGTATGGCCACTTTCAGAACGATACCATTTTTATTTTATTTTTTTCTAATTATTTTGCCACTTCTCTGCAATATTTTGTGTCTATTACAAATTTGTTCATTTCAATTTTTTCAAGCAATTCATTAACATTATTGATCCGCAAAGTAAAACTCATTATGCTTTTGATTTAATCCGCTTAAGCAGCATCGTATTTATCTTGAGTGTGTTTTTTTTTTTCACTTTTATGCTGCTCAATATCGATAACAAGCTGATAAAGTCATCAACTTTTATAGTTGATTACAACAAGCTTCCGCTTAGCTACCTAAATGCGCCGGTACAATTAAGCGTTTTTAGTGAACCTTACAAAATGAGTTTCCTTTTTTTTCACTCTCATTGCTATTGCGCTGTGCTTTAAATTAAATCCTAAACGGATGTTCATTTGCCTATACCAAGGGGAAATATTTAGTTGGCATAATTATGCAATAGACTAATTTGATGCTTCGTATTGCCTTGTTTTAATGACTTCCGTTTTGAAAAAAAAAAAAAAATTATGAGCATAGAAAAATTTTATTAAATTTATTGATGTAAGAAAGTATAAAGAGGAAGTGTATTAGTAGCGGCAGTAACATTATAAATAGTAAAAAATAATTTTATTAATATTTAGCAAAAGCTAAAAAAACTTTGCTGCCTAAAATTATGCAACATTTTCTTTAATTTCTGTTAAAAGCGGCCATGCTGCTGTATATAAAAACTTGCTCAAAAATTAATGTTTTCTTAAAAAAAAATAATAACAAAAAACAAATTTTCCTATGCTACATTTTCCCAGCATTCCATAAACAAAACATTGCTACAAATTCTCCTTCTTATTCCCTAAAATTTTGCTACATACTTCGCATTTTTTTTAGCTTAAAGCCAAGCAAAGCCACTCACTTCACTTTTATTTCGATATACAGCTGCTACTCATTGTTGTATTGCGCAAAAAAAAAAAAACCCGTTTTCAAATTAAGTTGCTGCAAGAAGAATTGCATCACGTACATTGGCAATTTGCCAACAGAATAATACAAAACATACTCACAGACGTCGCTGTATAAAATATTTGTAAGCTTTTTCTGTATTTGAGCTGCCAAGTTGTCTGAAGTTGTCTATACGCCTACATTCATTCACACATTTGCAGCAACAAACTCGAGATTATTATATTTTATACGAATTTGTTTTTTTTTTTTTTTTAAAAAGTTGCTATGCTGAGAATTTGTAAATCGTTTGTGTAAAATCAAATAAGAAATATTTCTTGTTGTCAACATTTTTTGCACACTTAATCCTTAAACACACTTACCAACAACAATCATATCCTCATGTCCAGAAACTGTTTGAAATGATGGCGCCTCGCCAGATACCTCACAACGATAACGTCCTGTCGACTGTAGACTGACTTCACGTAGTACAACAATATTATCGGTGGAATTTAATAGCTGCAAAATGGATATTTAAAAAAAGGAATTTTAAATTTCTAAAGTTGCTATTTATTCAGCAAATAAAAAATGCCTTCAAAATCAAAATCAAAGCCAAATCAATCGAATATAAAGCCTCTAAAGCTGGAAGCATTTGGTGCATGCTCTTCATTAGTAACAACGCTATTTTCGGCATCAGTTGCATCATTCAGTTCAGCTGCTTCATAATCATCTTCAACATCATCGTCATCATTGAGCTGCAGCAATGTATTCTGTTGTTCTTCTTCCTCAATTTCATTTAATTCATTTTGCAGCAAATTACCAGCTAACGTTTGTGTATTCAGCTCATAGATGGCATCTGTCAAACGCATGCCATTCTCTGTGTTGGTCATAAAACGTTCCTTCTCAATTTGTCCTAAACGTAAGCCAAGCTCCATGGAATTTGCCAATGGATTGCGTATGGCTGCAGCGATTTGTTGTACTGCTTCATTTTTACTAAAAGGTGGCACTGTTTCGTCGAGCGCTTGCAGCACAATGGACTTTTTTGATTTTGACATTATTACAAAATTTTGTTAAAAATATTTTAACCAAATAAAAGTGAAAAATAAAAATAAAATTTATTTAATGAAAGCAAATAAAAAGCTTACTTACATCAACATCGACACCAGGCAATGGAAATACCTGTCCCGGTGGCATATCACGTGGCACATAACGATAGAATTCAAAGCCATCCTTATACCATTTTACCGAATACAATGATTCACCATCTAATTCAAATTTACAACCGAGTATTGCATCTTCATGTCGCATTATATGCTTTGGTATACGTATCTCTGTCATGGTAAGCGTTTCTCCATGTTCTGCAAAAAGAAAAAAATTAAAAGAAATTTTATTTTTCATAGAACAGAACAGAAATACTATAAGCAGCTCTACTGAGGTGCTTCATTTTGTCTACTTTGAAACAAAAGCCACTAGCAACGCTACTCGTTCGCTCAATGGTAAAACACATATTTAATGTGCGCTCATAAATAACTTCAATCGAAGCAATAATAGCGCAGCAAACTGTAGCATCAAACCAAGTTGTTTTAGTTCGTTTTATAGTGAGAAATTTAACACAATACCTTTCTTCTTCAACTTCTTTGTTGCAACTTGAGTACAATGGAAATTCATACATACTATACAGCCAAGAGGAGTGCTTACAAAGCGACACATCGATTACTTCATCATGAAACTTCATGTTGCTCTCCTGAGTGTTTGTGTTGTTGTTAGTGAAAATTATTACACTTTATTTCGGCACTTATGTTGTTATTGACTTTTGTTTCTTCTCCTCGATTTTTGTTACTTTTTTTCACTTTTCAAAGGTTATTGAGCACAAAAGACATTTATTTGGGTCAAACTAAAAGCGTAAAAGAAATGTGAGCAGCGACTTAAATAAATAAAAATCGTTATACTTTGTACTTCAGAATCTTTTGTGACAGGTTAAAATATATTGATAGATTAAAAGGTTATTTTATTCATTACAGTGGATCATTATAAATAAAATTATATTTTTGATAGATAATTTGGATTCAGAATCAGATAAAAATTCAAAATGGCGGAGCCAATATGACGTCACCCAATGAAGTTTGCTTCTTTATATCTTTAAAACCAAGCAAATGAAGTTTTAAAAACAATCAAACTTGTAGACAGACGGACGGACAAACAGAATAAGAATGTTGGCAACTGTCCCATGGGACCCCTAGGAGCCATATGGGGCTGCTAAACTCCTACCAGTGTCCCAGAAAGCCCATTATCTGATACCAATATCGAAGAGTTAAACGACCAATTGCGGACAGAAAGACGAACAGACAGTCATGACTAGATAGATTCGCATTGTCGAGTAGCTCAAGAATGTCGACGATGCCTGTTTGAATCCATTACCAACTTTAATACTCGTTTACACTATGTGTAACGGGTATAATATGGGGTGTAGTGAGCCACTTGAAAATATTTAAGCATCTAACAAAATTATTTTATTGTTAAAATGTCAATCCACCACATGGTTCGCTTCACGCCGAAAAAAAGTTAAAAATAAAAACTTTTTGTCATAAGTAGACTCTAGACAGGCATAAATCAGAATTTTCAACAATATTTTATGCGTATAAACGTAGTAACGAGTATTTCGTAGTCAAGCATACATAACACTGCTACATTATTCTTGTTTTGAATGTTGTTGCCATAATTAAAATAAAAGTTTTCCATGTAAAACATTTTTAACTTGCTCATTCAGAAGTCATTGACTTTTGAGTTTTACTTTTTACAGAGCATTCGTAATTATAGCGCAATACAAACGTGTGTCATTGCAGCTCAACTTTGTGTAATGCATTTCTTTATACTTTTAAAATTTTTGAGTAATGTTCATAAACTTTTTCTGCTTGTATTTGCAAAAGCTTATATAGAATGCGTTTTTCATTGTTCTTTTTTTTTTTTGTGCATTTTCTTTTTGCCTTCAACGTTGATGATCAAATTTTTCACTGTACTCCGTAAGTATGCAACAATATTTTTAAAAATCATTTTAAATCATTTAAAATTTAAATTTATTTTATTACACAACTAAATATTGAGCACTCTCAAAAAAATCATTAAAACAAACAGTAGCGGCGTAGAGTTTGGAACAAAATTTTAAACTTTAAATATAGACAACCGCACAGCTCTGTACAAATTCTATCCAGTAAATAATCAAAGCTTGATGAGCTCCCTGCTAGGTTTACTTATATAACTAAATACAAAATTCTCAGTGCGGCTACTGCACAAACTTTGCAAATATTTATTTACTTAATTTTATTTATTTCGTTAGAATTAAAATTGTTGAATATGTTTTTTCTGTCTTCATAAAATAGCTTTTACATTTTATTTTTAAAATTTTCAACCAATACCAAACTGAATTTCCCAATAAACCAATTTGTTTTTACTTCAATTAAAATTATTGCAGACTTTTACAAAACGCTTTTGTGCAAATTGATACATTTCTAAAATAGTCTCCAATGGAATTTTGTAATCCTTAAAAGCCTTCAATTAAGCTGCAAAAACTTTTCATTATAATTTACACATACAAGCCTCGTCGTTGTCATCTTTGTCCAACTTCAATTTACAAAAAGCATATAAATTTCAATGCGTCTGAGTGAGTGTGTTCTTTGTATATGTCTACGTCAACAGCATCAAATCAGAGCATAGCAAATAGAAAGTGTACGAGTATTCTACCTCTTGCCATCTTGTAGAACATGACACGAAAATATGATTTGGCACAGTTGATATTGTCGTGCTGCACAGCCGCATAATCTACAAAATGCAGACAACAACAAAAACAACAACAATTCTGTACAACTGCAAAACTCTTAACTTAAATCAATACCGATTCTTAGCATAGCAGCGCACTGAAGAAGAATAACAACAACAACAAAAGCTATCAAAAACCGGATGTCAGCCCTTAGGCAAATAATCGTTTTGCATTTTACAGATACGCATTGGGTTTTCTTTCTTTTTGCAGTCATGTCGAGTCGTCAGCGTCATCATCGTTGCAGTAAACGTGCTTAATCTGCAATCAGCATTGCAAGTAGTGTTGTATCGTTCGATGACTTCGAAATTGTACTTCTCTGTTGGCGCTTCTATCAAAATTGTACTCATTGCGTACGCCTATAAATATGGTACAGAAACTCTACACAATGCAATTTCTTAAATGGAACACGTTTCGTTTTGTTATTCTTTTTCGTATGCTTTTAGTAAATGTATCTCTGTTTGCTATACCCTTTGCCACTCGTTTGCTTTTAATTTATTCAGCAAAACAAGAAAAATCTAAAAAAAAATGTTGAAAAATATTAAAATTTTATTTGAAAAGCAAACAGTTTTTACTACAATTAATCGAATTCATTTAACCACTTGACCATGCTGGTGTCGAAGACGTTGTAGTACTATTTGACGTCCACCACCATGGAAAGTTATCAGTTGTTGTTGCAATTGTTGTTGTTGTTGGCCTTGTTGTTACCAAAAATGGGCATATCGGTGATTGCAGCAGACAGGATAATATTAAAAGATTACTATTGTCAGCAGCGCCATTAATGAAAGGCTTTGCTGCAGCGTTTTTTAAAAGAACAACACCAAAAGACAGTAATGACAGCAATAGAAGCAATTTATATGAAAACATTTTAAATACACTTTTTCAATAAATACTTCTCTTTTTTATTATTATTAAAGTTAATTAATAACTGAATTCAGTGCGCTATATCAGACTATTTATAAGATAAGATACAATGAAAACAGTTTGTAAATAATGCCGCGTAAACAGATACTTTCAGTCAGTTGTGCAAATATTATTCTAGTCGCAAAGTATATAAACAGTAGCAAATAATATTATGCATATTGAATAGCTGCAGCAGCACTTTGAATTGCTAAGTAGTTGCATAAATACAGGGGCGTAGCGTGGATTTTTAGCGCCCAGATGCACGCCGTTCTCATGCAAATATAAAAAATCGTAACCATATCTACCTCCTTCAATTCAGAACCAAGTTGTTCTAGACTTTTGGCATTATGCATTTACACTAGGTGTAGTATTTCGTTTCTTTACGCTCAAGCGACAGCAGCCTTGGCCCTGTCCCCACTTCGCTTCTGCATAAATAAAATATGATATGCAGGAAAAATATATTTATAGAAACTCAACAAACAAACAAATCGACGTAAGCTATGAAGATTACAATATTCATAACGCTTATTAAAATTTTAAATTGATTGAAAATTAATTTGAAATACTGCAAAACTAATTAGCATATCAAAAAACAATGCATTTAAATAATAAATAATTAATTAAAATAAATATAACAAAAACTATCTTTTTTCTAATAAAATATCTAACAGATACTTAGCTGTATATATGCATCTAAATAAATGTATAAACCATAACATACAATATAATAAGCACCAAAACAAAAACAACAAAAACGTAAATAATCCATTAATTTTAATGGCAAATCTATTCAAGTAGTTTGAGCTTGAAGCGCTTATTGATTGTTTTATCTAAATAAACTTAAATAAAAGAAACAATGTATGTTGTAAGTAGTATTGTTTAGCATGCTTTTAGGCACTTTGGCTTTACTTGTCTCTGTTTGATACGCCTATGACAGCCTTAAAGATAAATTGATAACGAAAAAAAAATTCATTTATTTTTAACATTTACTATCGAAGCGGTTCAAATTGTATAAAGATTTCATGAATTTGATGCGCTATGTATTTTAGTGCTTAGATACCACTACACGAAAATAGCCAAGAGTGATGTTCTTTAAAAAAAAATATTACATATTTTAAGTGCTTATTTATAACTTTTACATTATAGCATTACCATCAATTAGTCAAGTGTACTCTGAACATGGAAAATCAATAAAATCGAAAGTACTTCGAAAGGTATATGTATGTATGCAGTAGTGTGCCAAAAAAATACACTTTCGGTGATTTGTTCACAGTGATTTAGACTGAAAATAGTAATTTGCGATTTTTTTGTTCCTCAGCGAACATGTTTAGTTATCGTCGAACAGTAAAACTATTCATTTATCAATGATTGGTGCTTTTAACTATTTCTCTTCGCAAATCATTCATATTCGCTTGTACACCGCAGCTGTACAAATTCGTTGGTACATTTGCCTGTCACTTGATTCGTCAAAACGTGCAATTCACTGAAAGCGCGGTCTATTGAAACCATTAAAATATCGCTGTCTGTTTTTCATGAACTGCGATTTAATCACTGTTTGCAATCACAGCGACTTTCAATCACACTGAAGAATCCAGTGCTAGGAACTAATGCGGACAATTATTTAAAACCGTTAATATGGCATCAGCAAGAGAATTTGGTACACTCCAACTATAAATGATCTATTGATGTCAGCAATCAAATGTTTATAAACTCCAAGAGAGATAAACAATTAGAATGACTTGCATCAACTAGACTTTCGATGCTTATCTAGCATACATTTATGACATCTGCCTCGACTTCTTTTGGCTGTTACATACATACACTCTCTCCGTTTTCAGCTAGATTTATTTATTTTTTTTCGTTATATTTCTATAATTTTTTTCTAGCCTAAGCTTTACCCAAATACGTGATCTAATATAAACTAAACAAGATGCTTATCTATACTACACATTGTATAAATTGGTGTTGTATAAAGAAATATAATAAAAATGATGCATAAATATGTTGCCATAAAAACTAATATTTTACTTGTCTAGAC
The DNA here is from genome assembly GCA_018903435.1 of Leucophenga varia. Lineage (NCBI taxonomy): Eukaryota > Metazoa > Arthropoda > Insecta > Diptera > Drosophilidae > Leucophenga > Leucophenga varia. Next base: position 585,212 of record JAEIFJ010000493.1, on the reverse strand, counting down.
ATATAAATATGAAATTTGATTCTAATCATTTGCGACGAAGTTACCTTAAGCTACTTCGAAAAAAAATTAATACGAAGAAACAAATTTAAAAATATAATTAAACAAAACAAAAAGCTTAAGTGATGTGGGTGTGAAAAAAATCAAACTTTTCCAAACACATTAAATATAAAAAAAATATATGGAAACGTTTTTTCCCCATAAAAGTCTTAGGGTATTCGTGCGTGTCTTTTGAAAAGCGTTGAAAAGAAAAACTTGACAACTTTTTTTTTTTCAAGAAACTTTTGCTTGTTTATTTATTTAATTAAATGCAGAGATAGATGCTTTCAAAAGGCAAAACGAAACACGTTACTTAGGAAACCCAAACCAAATTTAGTTAAACAACAAAGAAACAAACACCGGAAGTACAAGTGTTAGGCTACAAAAATTAGGCCAAGGAAAAGTTGATGAAAGTTTACTACGCATTTTTATATGTAGAACCTGAGACATATGCGTATCTCTAATATAACTAATAAAACTACTTTGGGTAAAAGTTTTCAATTATAATTATCGATCATAATTAATTTATAAGTATTAAGGCAATCTAAGCAATAAAAAAATTAAACTTTCACGAAAAAATATTAATTTCTTCTATTTCAAATAAAATATTTTATTATTCATGATAAAATTCGAAAAAAAAAAACAATAAATTTTTTAGCCATAATAATAAGGTGCAGGCGTCGTTGTTTGAAGATAAGGACACAACGGCGAACGGAAGATGCAGGTTAATATTAGTAAATTAGCATTATCACTTGGACCAAAGTTACCAGTTGCTGCACCCGAACCAGAGCCAGATCCAGCACCAGCACCAGCACCAGAACCGGAACCATCAGAACTACCACCAGAATGTCCACATGGATCACAGTTATACGCTGACGTTAACAGCAAAATGCAGCTGAGCAGCGCAAATGAAAGAATTATTTTGTTCAACATTTTGCTGGATGTATTGAAGAAGACTTTTGATAGAAAAGTGAATACAACTGGCTTTATAACAAAACGTATACAAAAAAGCTGCATAAATATTTAATTAAGTTGCAAGCGATTCTTATGGAAATTAACAAATATAATGCAATCAATTATTTGTTGAACAAATATTGAATTATTTTATTTATTTTTATCAACAATGTATTTTTTTTTAGAAGAAAGTCAAGTAAGCTCCACTACAAGATGCATTGTAATCGATAGACATAATTAATAAGGAATTTAGATTTGCTGGAGATATTATAAATATTTATTATAAGAAGTTAAAAAATTAAACTGAAAGTTTGTTTCAAACGATTTGCAGTTAGCATTGTATGACCGATTAATCGAAAAGTATCGGTTTAAAAAAAATCTATTAAATTGAATCGATTGAACAGATGATGAACAAAATATTTGCCGGTTCGATCGATCGAATAGTATAAAGTAGATACTTTTAAAACTAAAAAGTCGATTGATCTAAATAAGTTGTTTTTTCGACAATCGATTATATTTGATGTTTTAAAATAATCGTCAAAGCTAATCCCAGCACAAAATCTAGTGGCTTTAAATATTTAAATTTTCGTATTTATGTGTCACATGTTGATTTGGTACCCAATAATCATTTTTTATTCACGAATATCAAAAGCCAAATTGCCAAGTTTAGTCTGTCGAAGTGGCTTAAGTGATCTGTACGAAAATTTTGTAAAGAATATTTTGGAAAGCAATAAAAGGGCTTCTATTCTTTATTCCTAAAATAAAAAAGGTGAAAGAAGCATGTTTTATTATAACAGCTTAATTTTCAAAAGGATACCAAATACCATCTTCTGACGCTTACAACCTTAGTATGTATTCTCTTCGGCTACCGTATTTGAGCTCCTACTACTCCTAAGAACTTAATGTAACGTTCCAGAAAGTTCTTATAAATATTCGTTATAACTTTTATTTTAGAGTTTGGCAAACAAAAATGTTTTTTTTTTTTTTTTTATTTTGAGTTGCGATTTCTGTTTAATTTTTAAGATGAGTTTCAATCTATTAATTCGCAGAGAACTTATTGATTCATTGAAGCTAACATTATTATTAGTAAAAAATTTTCTTTATTTCCCAGAAAGTAAGTTCCAGACTTACCAGGAAATATAAAAATCCTTAGCTCCTACAAAACAATCAACCAAAATTACAGCAAAATAAAACCTACGATTAAATGTTAATTTTTATTTTCAAAAAATAAAGTGTTTATGTTACATTTTAATTTTTTCCATTTATTTTTTACGAGTAATCTGGTGCCTCAGTTGTTGTTGATGTTACACTTGCAGCTTGTGCTAACAATGAACAAATTGGTGAGTTTAATAGACACGCAAGTGCATATAGATTTGCATTGATAGCAGCATTGACACCATCCGCAGAGACAGGACCAGTGCTGGGATTATAGTTTTGAACATCTTCGGCGGCAACAAAATGATGCAAACTTAGAAGTAAAAAGCAAGCAAGCAAAACACAAGGAAAAAATAAACGTGTTGCGAACATCTTGAAGCCGTTGTTGCTGTTGTTAGTTGTTTTCATTAAGCTTTTAACTTGAAATTGAAATTAAACTAGAACGAACACTATTTATATAAAAATTCTAAATGATTAGGAGTGTGCACGAGTAGCTTGCTGATATAAATATTTGTTTTTTAAAGTTGTTTACACGTAAAACAAATAAAAAGAGCACGTGGCTTTTAAACGTGTTAATAGTTATCATTATTTTTGTTTTTATATTGATCAAAGAATAATAATGCAATTACTTAGAGCAAATAAATGCTTGAGCAGTGCACATACAATTAAAATATTTCAATATGTACATTTTCTATTAAAATTGGGTCAGCGAGCGAGAAGTGACTGACTTTCGGAATAAGGCCTTAATATAAAGTAAAGCAATATATCCGGTCTAAGAACACGATCAACAATGCATTTATACTATATGTAATACTTCGGAAATACCACATTAATCGGGGTTTTTGACTAAACAGTACAGATTGTACAGATCCAAATTCTGCTGCCTCACATATATGTTTTCCAACGCTCCGAATGAGAGTTTCTTGAGCATTTACCGTATCAACTCAATATTACCTCTTTAGCACATTTTAAGCATTAAACATTTGCTTCTCTAGCGATCTCGAGGAAATCGACGACACTACCTAGCTCTTAAAAATAATCCGAATATTCGAAATGAGAGCTTCTGAAGTCTTCAAGTATCAAGGCTATAACAGTCCAGCTTGAAAGAACCTTTGCTCATTACCATTTAACCAGCTCTGGTAAAAAGCTTTAAATACATTAAATTAAATTAACCCAGAATTATTCTGAAGAGTCTACTCATTTGGTGAACCGACTTTCGGAGACTGATTCTGAGGGCTTATTTATCTGAAAAAGTTATACCTAAGATGCATGGCACGCATACAAGCAAACGATTCAAAAGATATCGAAATCTGACCACATCATGGAAAATTCTAGGTTTACTTATCTTCGCCTTATCTTCTAGATTTTTCAATAATTTCTGCAAACATAAATGCAGCTTTAACAGGCTATCATGTAGGAGCCATTAATATAATGTAAAATCAACGATTAATCGGATAGAATTGCTATTTTAAAATAGATTTATTCGAATATTTTTAAATCGTACGATGTTTTGATGATACTTTTGATGAGATTGAATTCGGGAAAAATCGATTAATCGGGAAAAATCGATTAAGCTGGGAAAAATCGATTAATCGGAAAAAACGATTAATTGGAAAAAACGATTTTGAAAGTTTCTCAATCATAATCATTATCATCAAAACTTAGCATTATCATCTTCGCAGGTGATTTTCAGCCTTAGACATATTGCAAATTTCTGTGTTTAACACTAGTCCAAAGATTTATAAGGTGAATCCATAAAGCGGAAACTACAAACATGCATACTTGCGCTTACAAGTCGTTCGTCACGCTTTAGTTATAGTCCTATAACACTTCGTTGCGCATTGCCTTTAATTTTATTTATGTTTTTAACTTGTTCTTGTTGTTTCAAACTTAATTAAAAATAAATAAAATAACTTGTTTATTTATGTGACAACTAAATTACTGTCCTATGCTGTTCTTTTTAGTATTCTTTGGTCCTTGTAGTGTCATGATTTGAGTAGGCGTTTGTTAACATCAAAGTAAAGCCTTAACTTAAGCTATAAGCACAACAACAACAAAAGCAAAGTTTTAGCTTACTACTATGAAAATATTTTATAGCATTAAAGCAGCTTTAAGCCATATAGACGCGACGCAGCTTGATACAACTCAAAATCAACTCGAAAAACAACTTAAGATGTTTTGGGTTCGTTCGCTATATTTTTTTATTTTTTTATTTTGGGTTTTACATTGAGCCTTTGAATGCTTTGCAAGGATTTATTTGTTGTTCAATTTCTGCTGTTACTGGTACTGCTGCTGCTGCCCTAAGTTATTTTTGCAACAATCTTATTGACTGACAGCTAAACATGGACTATTGCTGCTGCCATGCTGCCAACTGATTGGTAGTATTCAATATGTTTTTCTGTGGATTTTGAGTACAATATTTTGCCGCTTTGAAGCTTAAAGTTTGTTTTGCAACTTGTCGAGTCGAGTCGCTTACGCGTCAGGCTTACAACGAGCAGACATTTGAAACAACAAAGGACTTTAAGTTCATAAATAATAAACAGCATTCGAGCTTGTTTTGCATTAACATTTGAACAGCAGGCCGACTACAGTTAAGGTAGCAAAACATTAAATAAAAAATTAAATTTTATAGAAATTTGCTTAAAGTATTAAAAACAATAACAAAGTTTTAACAAAAAAAAATTTTTATATACACAAATTTTCTTTGTTTCTGCGCAAATAGAAAAAGTTTAACTTTAACAAGTTGCGTTGTAAACTTGGCTAAATCGCGAAAAATAAAAAAAAAAAAAAAAGGGAACAAGCGGGGTACACGACCATTTGAAAATTAGTTGTAACCCAAGAAGCGCAATCAGTGAGAGGGGGGAGGTTGATGGCAAGTAAAAACTTAAGCCGCATTTGTTTGCGCAACTAACAAATGTTATTACACAAAATATTTAGACAAAAGACAAAGAAAATACATGTTTAGGCAAGTAAAAAAATAAATTTTGTTTTTTGGACAGACGGACATAGCCAAATTTCCTAAAAACCTAAAGGGCAGCAAAAAATAATGCCTTATTCGAGTCCAGCGATCATAAATTATACTGATAAGAAATTTAGTTCATCCAAAAAAATAAAATAAAAAGAAAATTCGATTTTGTTCTTTTCTTTCGCCATTTACAATATTTTTTTTCCTTTTGAGAATTTATTGTGTACTTTATGAACAGCTTATTTTATTTTTATTAAATTAATTAGTAACTGTACTACATCTTTTTACAATCCTACCTCGCATTAGCAAAAAAAGATATTTTCTTATTTATTTTTCCTTTTTTTTTTTTTTGGCGCTAATAAATAAATAAAATACATCTTCTTATTCCCTAAGCAATTTGTATCATGAAAAATTTCCTAAACTTAAACCGAGCATAATGTTGAATATAGAAAAAGGAAGTATAAGAGAGAGATTTTGTATATATATAGTATACCATGCATATATATAGTTGCATTACTTACCGAAATAACAAACAAAAAGTATGAGCAACATGCAAAATGCGCGTTGCATCAAGACGCAGTCGTTACCACTTCCGTTTCCGGTGTTACAACAGCGACTTCCGGTTTTACTAATGCTGCTGCCGCTGTTGCTAGTTTTGCATTTGTTGTTGTTAGTGTTATTTTTTATTCTGGTTTTTGTATATATACACGTTATATCAACCATTTTGCTTGTTTTTATGTGCTTTAGCTTTAGCTTTTGGTTTCTGTTTTTATTTTTTGTTTTTGCTACGTCAGCTGTTTTTTTAACTGTATTTTTGTTTTTTGGTTGTTGTTGTAATTTATGCTTTAGCAAAGCTTTTACAATTCTCTATTTATCACTTTTTGTAACCATATAAATCTTTAGCTTTGGTTAAAGTGTTTTCTTTTATGATTTATTTAGTTGCTTTTTTAAGCTTTTTAGTTTTTGTATTTATAAATTAATTAATTTCTTATACAACACTCAGTATATTTGAATTTAGACAGACACCTGAAATGAGAGAAACAAAACAATTGTAAATATTTATTCAGATAATTTATCAAAACCACAACAATTTATATAATTATGTAACTCAAAAACAAAATATATATCTAAAATCATTTAATTAGATCATTGCAATCAAAAGTTAAACTTATAAACAAAAGTGCCAAAAGTGATTTGTGTTTGATTTGAGTGAAATTGTAATACATTTAAGCTGTCTAATGCACATCATCATCATTGTTGTAGGTTTTATTGCTCAAAGCCAAAAATCAAGTATGTACAAATCAATTATTGAAAATTTTAAGACAGAACTAATTTTAATACACATAAAGTATGATTTTGTATACATCTTTAATTTACATAAAATCAATTAAAATTATACAAAATAAATCCGAAATGCAAAATATTGTAAATACAAATTGCACATTACAAGGATTTTGTAGTGCGGTTATTGTATAAATAATGCATATGTCTATGCATCTCTTTTTAACTCCTTTTCTATCTCTTTTTATGCATATCCATTCACTCAAATATAAAATTTACAAAATATTTATGTATTGAGGTGCTAGCGTACAATTTGCAAATCATGTTTTATAATTACATCCTATGAATAATTTGAATACCTTTGAGATATTTCGTTTTAAATCGATACTTGTGGTGTGTGTGTGTAGTAAGTCATTTTGCATGTGTATACATATTTAAATACGCACATACATACAAGTATTTTAAAACTTTAAATAAATACCAAAAGGCAGCTTAGCACATTTAAAACATTTCTGTATCTGTGTGTGTATGTGTCTGTGGGAAACATGTTGTATGTGTAATTTTGATAGCTTTTGCTCTAAGACAAAATTTGAAGGAAACAAAGTTTTAGTTTTGCATCTCAATGACTTATGCTATACATATGTGGCTGTACTATATCCTTACATGCAAATAAATAAACACCTTACAAGTCATGAATAATTAATTAATTTTAAGCATTTTTTTCTTTTGCTTAGCTCTTTTCTGTTTTAAATCGGTTTGCTTGAATAATGCAATGCATGTAAATTTATCTTTTACTTTTGCTAAACATTTTCTTGAAGGTCAGTTAGCTTAGTAATTTTTTTTTTTTTTTGTTGTATTAAGAAACTTAAAGAATTTTTTTTTTTTTTGTTGCCTAAAATTGAAAAAAAGTTTTTTAAAATTGCTGGATTTACTTTAATTCTAAAAAAAATTATGAGTTTAATTTCTGAAATCAGAAGCAATTTGCATTTGCTGCGAAGTTACATTTAATGAAATTATGACGTTAATATACACTGTTAAAGTGTTGAGCAATTTCATTGTTTCGTTTGAAAGCAGATAGCATCGTGATTTTGTATGACATTGTTTTTTTTTTTTTTTTTTTTTTTTGTATAAAAGAAACATCACCTTAACCTTTGAAGTCTTAGTACACACTTAACAAAAAGAGTTAATATGGACCTTCTGTACATAAAGTGTTTCAGTCTGCTTGACCTACATATGTAAGTACTGGGCACTCATACATTCTTCCGCGGAACTTTTCCTTGTCAGGCTGTACGTTCAAGTGGTATACTGAATTCCGTCAAAAAAAAAAAGATCGTCACGTCCGGAATTATCGTAAAATCTACGGAATGCTATTAGAAAGTCGGCAAATAAAAGTACGTATGGTGGTTGTGGCTGCATAAAACACATTTAAAGAAATATTTGGTTCTGTGATTGCTCATACTCGACGATAAGCGCCACGTTGTGATCACTTGAGAGGAGTGTTTGGTAATGTATTTCCCCAATCTGTACAGACTTACACGACGCTTTTGTCATCATAGACGAAACATGGATTAGAGAAATACAAAAAGTCAAATCAGTTTGGAGTTTTCCCTATTACAGATGCCTATTTTAAGGACCTTTTGGTAACCTTTTAATTGATTAAGAAAAAAAAAAGAACATTCGAGGTATTTGTCAAGAATTTGGTGTTCTATTTATAAAAAATTTTGTGTTTTTTACTCGTTCTTGTTCAATACTTCGAAAATGCAATACTACCTGCCTGTTTACTCCAACCATTTTCTTTACCTCAACCATTTCTTTACTCCTACCATTGTTTTTCTAACCTACTAGAACCATTACTCTCACTGTCAATTCAGTTAACCCCAAATACTATACATTTACATTGTATCAGCTCAATCCTTTGTCACGCCCACTTGGCAATTTGCCGCGCTGTGCAAGTTTTTTTCCCTTTTCTTCTTTTTTTTTTTTTTTTTTTTTTGTATTTGTTTGCTGCTTTTGGAAGCCGCATTACTCTAAGTCAACGTTACTTTAGCTTTTTACTGTATTTTGTATATTGTTTCTTTATCGTATATCAGTAAAACACAGAAATGCCGCCAAGGACTTTTTTGTATTTTTCTACTTTAACATTGCTTTTCACTTTTGTTATTGCTTTCTTTGCGCTTTCAAGTGCGTCTTCGTCTTCGTCGTCGTCGTTGTTTGTTGTTTTTGTTTTGCTTTTATAGATTGAATTTTAAGCACGTTTCCCTCTTTACCTTTTACAAAATATCTTTTCTATAAGTCTGCTGCTGCTTTTCCCTGTCTTGGCTTCATTTCAATTTGTTAACTTCGTATCTGCTGCTTTGGTTGTCATTATAATTAATTGATATTTTAGTTATAATAGGTGTAAATTATTTGTTTAGTTACAATATACCAATTAGATAAAGTTATTTAAATTAAGTTTATTGTTTATTAAGTTTTTAACATTTAACCAAGCAATTGAAACTTGTTAAATATTAAATTGTGCTCCTTCCAGCAATGCTCTCTGCAGAGAATACATTTCTTTTTTTTTGTAAATAATTTATACTTGTACTTTAGTTTTTGTATTCATTTAGCATTGCATTCAAATATGTTCTCAAATGCACAAACTCATTCATTATTGTCTTGAGTATTCTGTTAGTATCTGCTTTCGTATGTTCTTTCATTTAGCAATGGTTTTCTTTTTCAATGCTTCATACATTCATTCATTCATTTATTCATTCGTTCATACATTCAGTTTACTCATTCATGGTTGGCAAACTCACTCTCTGGCTCATTGAACAGTTTCATAATAGTTTGTTTGTTGTTTCATTTTCTTTTTTTTATGATTTTGTGCTTGTTCTATTGGTGCTTTTTTTTTATTTTTTGCTGGTTTAAATTTTTATTTTACTCAATGCCAGCTTTAAGTTTGATACTAGCACATTGCGAATTCGTAATAGAAAGCATGTACAATTTGTTAAATCTTTATATGCTTTATATTATCTCAAAAGACGATTTTACCTATTATTTATCAAAACTTTAATCGATTAATCATACGATTTGAATTCGATTGATTGAAAAGTATAAAATGTTATATTTTTATATTATTTACAATATTTTTTTCTCTTAAAAGCTTAAAAAAAAAAAGACTAATCAGAAAAAAATGATTATTTTAAAATTGATTATAATTGATTATTTAAAATCATCGCACAGGACTTAAGACATTTAAAAACATTTCTAGAAAAACTATCTTTTGAGATTGATGTTTTTGATAGTGCTTGAGATTCGTGCGTTTATACAACAGACAGACGATTAGAAGTGCTGACCGATAAATATTTATATCGATTAGAGATGGTCGTTGAAACGGGAATCCTGTAGGTCCCGCTGGAACCCGATTTTTTTAAGTTTGAAAACCCAAATATTTGTTAATGTACACAGCCATCTATCTGAAGCCATTTATTTTAAAAATTATTTTCAATTTAATAAACAGATTTTGAATATCGTAATTTCATAAAACATATAAATTCTGGATCAGCATTGAAAGCAGCCAAAATCTATTTATTAGTAAATTTATGCGATAAACATTAAATTAAATCAGGCTGGAACGTATTTATTCGAAGTATCGGTATCAAATCGATATTTTTTCTAAGAAAGTCTCAATAATTTCTATTTATTTTTATTATATTTATTGATAATTAATATTAGATTGATATAGAGATACATCTTTTTGGTTTTAATCGTGTAGTTTCCGGGGCCATAGCCCATTTTTGTCCTTTTTTAATTATTATTATTATTTATTTTTGCTCTTCACATAATACGATATGTATAATACGATTTATCGGCAAATATCTATATATTTTTAAAAAAATCTTTAACATCTAACACCATTGGACCTTTTTTTTTTGATCCCAAATCTTATGACGATTTTTGTTGCAATAGATAAAAAAAATGTATTTTAAGTGATACAAAAATTGTTTATTTAAACAATTTATTGGTCCAAGATATGAGTCCGGTTCAGTCTACATCAGCTTACCTTACATATATACTAGACAATAGATGATTATATAACGCCATTAAGATCCAATTAGTACATTAAACGCTGCAAGGCCTTATTAAAGGACACGAAAATTTAATGCTTCAATAAGAATTGCATGTCTATACAAAACAAAAAAGAAAATAAAAATCAAATAAAAATTGTGATTTTATCTGCTTTATGGACAACAGGCATTTATTTATTTTTTTTTTTTCCATTGCACAAATCTATTCATTAATATCTTTCAATTAAATATGCTATTAAACACCTCAGTTGGCTTTAATTAAACGCTACAAATGGAAATGAATTTAATTATTATAGTAACAAAATCACGAAACATAATTGCTTACTTTTGGTTTAAAAATGTTCAAGAATTCAGCATAAGTTTTTTTGCTTAAATTCTTGTTTTAGTTGTTGTAGTTGTTGCAAGTTGGCGCTAATACATTTAACCGCAGCCAAAGTTGGTAATAAAAATAAACCGCAAACGAGTGGTAACGCAACGCAACGCAATAAACGTTGCGCCATATTGTAGCGCCTAAAAGCGCGCACACCAAAAAAACACTTTAAGCCGCAAGCAAGGAAATTTACACTAAAACGTAACAAAATGAAAGACTAACAAAACAAATAATTACAACAGAAGACGTAGACAAACACACGCGCGTATATATTTTATTTTTTATGAAAAATGACGCTTAAGTCTTAAGCATTTACTTGGTGCGAGCGAGTGAGCATGCAAAAACCACGTGCATTTTGCTTATTATTAGTATTAAAATAATAATAATTGTAATAATAACAAATTATTATTTGTCACGCACGTAACGCTACTTTTATTCATAATTTATGCATATTCATTTATCAAATTCTTTTTCTTCATATATTTATATTCACGTAGCATTTTTGTAGTTGTACGTAGCTGCCTTTGCAAAATGACAACAACAAAAAACAGTGCGTATGCGTAATTTTAATAATTTTAAGACAAAATAAATGCTGTGAGTTTGTTTTGGTTATGAACTTAAATAAATTTATGAAATTTATTATTATTTTTATCTTACTTTTTAATTTATTATTTTTTTTTTTTATCAAAAACAATTTACAAAACAATTTACATCAAATCACAAACACAAATGTAACCATTTTTTATTTATTTTCTTTTTCTTTTTTGCTTCAAAACACACAACTAAACTCGTTTACATTTACGTTTGACAACAACAACAAAAAAATACAATTCAAACAATGTGAACTTGCGTAGTTTTTTTAGCACAGCAACACAGCAACACAACAAACCGTCCACGTATGCAGTTACAGACCACTTAACCACACACAACACCGACAACTGACAACGTCAAAAAGCTTTGCTCTTCTTATTACCTGGTTTTTTACGAAAAATTTACGGCAAGTTTTAAAGTTTCTCCTCACAGCAAACTTTACTCCAAAAAATGTGCTTATTTTATGCTCAAATAAGACAAATAATTTACTATTGTCGCAGGTCCTTTTGGAAAATTGAGAGAATATGAATTAAAATCCTCTCTAAGAGAAACTAAATATTCACAAGAATAGACTGAAATAAAACGAACGCTTAAAGCGAAGTTCATAAACGAACTGAAGGTCGTCGTGTATTTGTTTGTTGTTGCGATGCATGTCCTTGCTGTGCTGTGCTGTGTTTCATTCCAATATGTTCCGCTTGGAATATTTTAACTTAACATTGAGAAGAATTTTAACAGTCGAAAGCGAAAATAATGGGAATTTTATTTTTAGTTAAATATAAGAAAGTTGCACATTCTGTTCGAAGCAAACATCGCATGAAATATGTCCTTCCATAGATACTATGTAGCATTAATTGTATCCAGATTTAGAAGCCGAAAGCATCGTTTCGGATAGTTTAGTAAGGTATTGTGGAGTGATGTGAGCCACTTAAAGTTTTTATAAAGTTTTCATTATATTTGAAAGAAAGTAAAATACGTTTTCGTATAGCTTCCATTCAACTTTATAGCAATTTTTTTTTACACAGTTTCATCTTAAAAACTTGCCTACCAAGCAAAAACAAATCGAAATGAAACAGATCTGTTAAAGATTCTGAAGCCGCTAGAAAAGTGTTTCGATATCTCGTCCATCTGAGTCAAATGAGTTACATATGCCGCATATGGAATTTAAAAAAAAATTCTCTAATTTTGCTTTCAGCTAAACACACTTAGCACTCAATTTCCACGCGTCTCAATACAATTTCAATTTTGTCTGGTTCACATCATTAGCAAATCAAAATGTGCTGCTAAGACACAAAAACTCTTCGATGCTTTCGAACGCTGCCAAGTTGGCAAAAACTTTTTGCCAATCAATCGCATTGACAAAAGATAATGCCACTCAGCACATACTTAAGCAATTTTCGTTGTTAACGTAAGAAAATACATGCTGCATAGCATAGCATAGCACAACAACACTTTCTCTCGATGTCGTAGCCAGCAGCAACTGTATTGAACTGAACTCAGCTTCATTGATAGTCATAAGCTGGCGTAGCACTGCCTCAACTTGAACTAATTTTTGAACAATTTAGAAAAAATAAGAAAAGAAAAAAAAGCGTTGCCACGTGAAAAACTTTAGCAATTGAACTTGTGCTAATTTGCTGTTGCGCATTGTCTTTGCAAAAATAAAAGAAAAAATAAAAGAAAAAGCGGATACGGAAATGATCAACTCAGCAAAACTTTATATTTATTTTCTATTTGCGTTTTGGTTCATTTAACAAAAATGCATGCAAAAGAAATAAATTTAAATAAAAAAGAGCCAAGTACTTAATACTTTATTTGAAGAGCCGAAGCTTAAATACGCTTCAAATTGTCTAATCTTGAAAGAAATGCCAAAAAGAAAAAAGTTGCCTGAACTGAACTCAAGCTTATTTATTTTAATGAAATGTTTTAAATGTTGCTTATTGAAATTTCTTAAATTTCTTCTCATAGTAACAAACTATGCAACCGATTGTTGAACCGCAACGATGACTAGAACGGCACACAGAGGCATAACTCAAAGTTGTGACCTTTCACCTCTTGTGTGGATTCTTATGGAAAACGAGTGGGTAGACGGCGAAGATAACTGCCTATGCTGACGGCATAATAGCAGATGCTCCTGCAGAAACGCTAGGTATAACCAATACAGATGACTGCAGACGACTCTGGATCAATGCAACTGCAGCTGTGCAGCTACTGCTAAGACAAGATTAAAATATCTTTATACACCACGAAACGCATTGGTAGGCAGGGTGACTTGTAGGACTCCTAAACAGTTTCTGATAGGAGTACATTACTCATACATGTTCTTCATTGAGACAACCAGCGAAACCTACATAGCAAATAGCTAATATACTTAGAAAAAAATCTGTGTAGTGTACAAAACAAAAAATTCTTTTAGATTTAAAACAATTTACGGTTTTTATTAGCTTAAAGCGATTATCTTAGAAATACTTCAATGCAAATATTTTTCTAAATTTCTTCTACAACGAAAATGTCTACTTTTTTTTTTTGTATTAATTTCAAAAAATATTTTCATAGATAAGAACTTAGCTAATAGAATTTTTATGCAGCCACTTAAGCTTATCGCACACACATTTTACCTTGGCAGCATAATCTCGAAAAAAGCTTAAAATATGCCAAAAAGTCTATTTTAAATTATTTTCACCAAAGAGATAAGTGTGCTTCAGTTAAATTTAATTCATGGTTTAGAATGTTTCTTTCTCTCTCTCTATATCTCTCCCACTCCCTCTTTCTCTAACATGTACATAGTATTATTGCTACATCATTTACTATTTCAATTATGCATGCAATCAAAGCTGCACACAAAAAGATATAGATAGAAGCTCGAGTTGATATTTATATACATATAGTATACTGAATTACAATTATAGCAACAACAAGAACACCCACAACAACAACGACAACGACAAATATAAAATCAAATTTGTATACATATTTGGCTTCTATTTTGTCAGAGAACTTGACAGACAGACAAACAGACAGTGAGTCAGTCAGTTAGCATCAGATTCAAAATCAGCATACGAATTAACAACATCAATTGCTTTATTCAGGCAGCTACTAGCACTAGATACTATTTTATATGTAAATTGTAAAGTCTCAGTTCAACAGACGACAATCAACTCAAGTCGGCTCAATTTAGACAAAAACACACTATCACACCGTAGACAGGCGTAGACGCCTGCCTGCAGCAGTCTTACGTATGTATTGAAGCGATACAAGAAGCAATTTAAACTGCTATTTTGCATACAAATTACATTTCTATGCAGAAAAGCATAAAACTGTAAATAATTTTAAATGTTTCATTAGATTAAAAAAAAAAAAAAAAAAAAAAAATTTACCAACACATTTTAAAAGACACCAGTGTCAGGCTAGTTTCTATGACGTTTAAATAAATTTATATGACACAAATTAAGCTGCTATTGTTCACACACAAAAAGTTGCACTAATTAAAAAATAAAAACAAGAAAGAACGCTGAAGTCGAGTATGCTCGACTACAAGATATCCTGTACCCAATCTATATGTACCTTAAGTTAGGTTCTATTTGACTACCATACATCATTGAATTGGATTTTCATAGAAAAACTTAAAAATCGGGTATATCTTTGATTGGGTTTATACCTAAAATTTTGTTGGGCCTACCCATATTGGTCTATTTCATTGGGACTATCATAGACATAATTTATACCAAATTCAAATTTTCTAGAATAAAAAGCAATGACGTTTTTTTGTAAAAACCCAATATTTTGGGGTAAATTTGTATGGGGGCTATACCCTAAAATTTTGTTGGTCCCAACCATATTGGGATATTTTATTGGGACTATCATAGACATAATTTTTACTTAATTTGAACTTCCTAGAATAAAAACAATGACGTTTTTATGCAAAAACCTAAAATTTTGGGGTACATTTGTATGGGGGGTACCCTTAAAATGGGTCTAGAGAAAAACCGTTTGTAAGTGCACACTTGACGGCCTAGGAGAGTCTAAGTTTCAATTTTGAAAGCTCTACCTCTTATAGTCTCCGAAATAATCGTTTTCATACGGCAGACAGCATGACAGACGGACAGACGGACAGACGGACAGACGGACGGACGGACGGACAGACAGACAAAGCTAGTTCGACTCCCCTTCCAATGCTGATCAAGAATATATATACTTTATAGGGTCTATCTTGCCTCCTTCTGTCTGTTACATACATTCGCACAAACTTAATATACCCTTTACCCTTTGGGTACAGGGTATAACAAAAATATATTTTTACTTCAATTCTCATATGTAACTTTCAAAGAAAACTTTTAATATTCAAAAAGCATTTAAAAAATATTTCACTTGGCACATTGTCAAACGACATTGTCTTTTGTCTTCTGTGTAATTGGAATATTTTTTAGTCTAGCATTTACATAAATTCACATTCGAGTATGCACGTTAAATTGTTTATTCAAATAAAAATAATATCACAGAAAACGTATATAAAATAGAAAAGATACTCCTGGTGAAAATCTCAAAGCAAAATAATTACATACAGATTGATTTTAACATAGAAAGTACACAGGACCTAGAGAAGCTTAAGTTTCAAAATTTCAGCCCAATATCTCTAAAACTGAGCGAATAAATAGAGCAGCAACAAACAGACGGACAGACAGAGAGACAGGATGACAGACGGACAGACAGAGGGATATGGTTAAATCGACTCGTCTTGTCGAGGTGATCAAGAATATATATACTTTATATGGTCTATAATGCCTCCTTTAATGCGTTACAAGCTTTCCGACAAACTGAATATACCTGTTTCAATTTTAATTAATTAATTAAGATCATTAGGATCATTTCATAAAATTTTAGCATATTAATGTAGTTTTTCGGCGTGATAAGTAGTCTTTGACTTGTGTTGGAAGGCCACAACTGGTTCGTACTTGTTGACGGGTCACAACCGAACACGCTGAAACCTAATTGTTATGCTTAAACTGTTTGAGAGTTATAAGACTACAAGAATTTGTTTGAAAAGTAATTCACTAATTTCGAAAATGCTTATAGCGACCGACCGATTATATTGACCAAAAATCCGATGGCTTGGTTGGTCCCCATACAATCCGTCGTACTTTAAAGGGTAATATGCCTCATTCAGCCTGGTTTACCCCTCGGATGCAGAGGACGAAAACTTAGTGTCCAACCCAATTGAAGCATCTTCTTTTTTTTTGTATAAAGTTGTTGTGAAAAAAGTAATCGCACAATAAGCACA
The DNA here is from genome assembly GCA_018903435.1 of Leucophenga varia. Taxonomy (NCBI): domain Eukaryota; kingdom Metazoa; phylum Arthropoda; class Insecta; order Diptera; family Drosophilidae; genus Leucophenga; species Leucophenga varia. The sequence goes on along the minus strand of JAEIFJ010000493.1, from coordinate 568,521 downwards.
TTCGTTCTTATATCAAGAACATTTGTTCTAAATAAACGGAAAAATTAAAAAACCTCAGTTATGAACTTACGTTAATTTAGTGTTTTCAAGCACTTTTATGATATTGTTTTTTATTTTTTAGATTTCATGAACAAACTCTTCCTCCTCTCTTCCATAAATTCAAAGACTATAAAGAATATAGCATTATAAAATGTAAAACGTACTTTTAATAAATGCTACAATTTATCATAATTGTTGTACACCCTCAAATCTTTACATTTGTTAACTTTAACTATGCATTTTCTATATACATATGTGCATTTCAAATCTCATATAACTCTGTCTCTATTTGTTTGATTGTTGTAAAGAAGTCATTGCACGCTTGCGTATAATAATTAGGACTCGTATTATAACTTTGTATGTGGTGTGTGTGACAAACGACAATAACAATAAACGAAACAGAAAAGAAAACTTTCGATTCTATTTTTCATAACAATTATTGTTGTCTTTATGATGTGTAAATGTATAACAAAAACAGACAAATAAATGCGTATACGCTATATAAGCGCATAAAAAATAAAGATACACCATAGAAAATTGTTATAAAAAATAACATTGATACCCCAAGGGTGCGACTCATCAGTCTAGCAAAACAAAACAAAACAAACGATACGAAACGCTTAATGTATGTGTGTAATTTATTTACTACTATGACACACATCAGTCAGCCAGTCACTCAGTTTGTCAGTAAAACCGGAAGTCTGTTGCACACACTACTACACTAACACATGCAGCCAAGTTATATACATATAAAAACTTAACCCGCTTCCTGTTAACTTTACGAAGCCACCATGTAGCAGTCTACTTGTTTGTTTGTTTGCTAGTGTTATGATTGTTTATATTACGCAAACTGCTTTTGTTGATCTAACTGACAATACGTACTAACTAATATACTACTACACTATACATACCATGCTGAGAGTTAAAGAAAAGGATGTGCCACTCACTCACTTACTCATACATACACACAGGCACAACAAACTTTATTGAACTAAAGCGCTATGTCTGTCTGTCTGTCCGTCTATCTGTCTCTCTATACATGACAATAATGATGTAAAGCAGCCAATACAATTCAATTTTCTTTGCATTGTTAGTAAGGCACTTCTCATATTGTAAATAGCTTGATAGTTGTGTGTATATAAACTGAGTCTACACACTCTTCCTGTTATTGTCATTACAAGCAAGGAACTCTCGTGTTGCATTGTCTGTGACATATTGAATTTAATTAGTTTTTCATCAGCAGTTATACACACTTCAAACTTATTGAATATTATTCACTTAACTTGTACAATAAATTTTGTGAATTTCATTTGAACCAAAAACCCTGATTAAATGGCTGCGTTTAAATTTTGTACCAAAATTGAAAAACGCAAAGTCTATATGAATAAATGACGAAGTACTAAATTTTCACTGATTTATGTACGCTGCTTAAGACCACAAATGTGAGGTTTTGTCTTTTAGTTTGAAGTTGACTAAGTACCAACGTATTTTCCGAAGTTTAAGAAAGTGCCAAGAATATAGGGTGTAGCTGTTGCTGCTTTCATATAATACATTTTGTGGTGGCGTATGCTATTTAAATTGTATGGATTAAATGAATAATTAAGCGGTTTATGCACATTTATCAAAGAAAATAAAAGAAAACCACATATACCACACACATACACACACACATATATGCATACTTATTAAGATTGCTTTCAATTTATGCTCTTTGTGTATATGAAGCATGTATATATTTTTCTTCATGAGAATTAGGTAATGATTTGGAAAATGTTTGCATTTGTCTATATGTACTTGTATATTTTAATTTTTTTAAGACATAAAAGTATCTTTAGCTTTTGGCATTTATTAGATTTTGTAAGTAATTTTCCATTAGTGCAAATGCAGCTAAGAACTTCATTATTTTACCTATGTATTTGTATAAGTCTCTCATATGTATATAGGGTGGTCCAAAAAAAGTTGAAAAATAGTTTTTTAATCGGATAATATTTAATGGTGCCACAAAGCCCCTGAGGTGTGCAATGTATTTTATAAGAGAAAAAAAACTTTTTTGTAGATTTAGTGTAGAAACCTGAAAAATTAATCTTAATTAGAAAAAGTTGTTTTCCATACTTTTTGAACCACCCTAATATACATAAAAGAAAACAATTTCCGTAGCTTTAAAGACAACATTGTGCGTGCATTTTTTAAAATTTTTAAGAAAGATCAGAATGTATGAAAATGTGTAGTTTATTGTTTATTGTTTTTGTTGCAGCCGTTGTTGTTTACAATGAGTAGTAGGAGAACATGCACTTCATTAAAGCATGTTATGTCATGTATGTAGCTACTAAAACGTAAAACTTAACACAATAACAACAACAAGCAGCAGCAACAATAACAAGCAACAACAACTAGCACACATATTGCTCGAATGCAACGCCATGGGTCATAAATTCAATTTGGACAACAAAATACAATGAAACGAGTGCTTGCTTTTGCATGTATGTGTACAGAACAACGCAAAATATATAAGCCAAGTTGTCTGTCTGCACACATACTAAACTATATAAAGCCTACATTTTGACATAGATTTTTTGTGCGCTGATAAACGCAGCAGTAAACTAATTAAGATGATTAAAATCTTCAGTTTCTATGGTGCTGCTGCAGCACAAATTAAATTTAAAATGAAAATGTCACATCAAATGCAATATATTTTTTTTGTGCTGACATATTTGAGTGTCAAAGTGGAAGATTGTTTTAAAAATGTAATCTAATTTTACAACAAAAATAAATTGCATTAGGTGAAACTTATTGCATTCGAGCATTTATAAATTGTTAAACTTAAAAAAATAAAATTGAATAATAAAATAAAAAGGGAAAAACTTTCAAAATAAAAACAAAATAAACACAAAATGCTTTGAAAATATCCGATTAAATTATGCTGCAAAAAAAACTCAAAGTAAATATCGTGCAACAACAACAACTTTCAGCAGAGCAAATTTGGCGTAGACGTAATAAGAAAAAGTTTTACGGAGAAATAAAATCAAATAATTCAATTTTAAGCTAAACTTATTTTCGTATTAAAAATGAAAATCAAATAAAAGTTAAAAAACAAAATAAAAAAATGAAAAGAAAAGGATCAGCAACAATGCTGCAAACCAAAACGAAAGAGTGTGTGTCGCTACATGTGTATGTGTGTGTGTCATATACTTTTTGGTGCATTCGTATATATGTATTCGTTTTACTTTAACTTGTAGCTGCACTAACAGCTTTGGTCAGTTGGTATTCTGCTAAGTATGTCCTTTATCATTCTGCCTTTGGGGTATGCTTGTATGTGTATGTATGTGAGGACAATGAAATTATTTGTCGTTGCATTTATTCTTTGCTTCATTCTTTTCTTTGTTTTTTTTTTTTTTTTTTTTTTGATTTTTTTCGTAAAGCACAGGATTTATGCATTTGGCGTTTGCTGTAATATTTTCCCTTTTTTTTCGTTATTTTTCGTTTGCTTCCGTTTCCATTTTGCTGCTAAAGTGGTTTATGTGTGCAGTTGCAATTTCCAATTGGCTTGCAATGTTAAAGTGAGTTTAAGTTACTTAAAAAAAAAAAAAAAACAGTTTATAGCATCGATTTAGACGCACTATTTTATGCTGCTTATGCTCTTGATTGAATGAAGTCTACTGCTGCAGCAGAGAGAGAGTTCTTCTTTTTGGTATTTCTGAGTAAGAAGGTAATAGAAAACACTTGCGTCGTCGTCGTAGCCACATTTAGCGGCCACAGCACGCGATTGTGTGGTGCTCAAGTGTGTTTGACTGCGTAACTTTTTATTACGTATACGCCGCGTTCTAGCATTTTGAAATGGCGTAAACTTTTTAATTTTTCTTTTTAGCAGAAAACTTTGTAGTAAATTCTTCTTTCAAGCAGCAGCAAAGCATGAGTAGTGGAGAATGTTGTTGTTGTTGCTGTTATTGTTGTTGAGAGCAAGAGATAATAAATTTTGTGTCTTATCAAAGCAAAGCAAAGTTAACGCGCACATTAAAAACACTTTGCAGCTCGTTTTCACAAATTCGTGCATACTCAACCGCAACACACAAATGTTTTATATCAAAATGCGTGAAAACCGAATAAAAAAATAAAGCAAAAAAAAAAACATAATTCTTTGTTTCACTGCACGAAAATTTAATGACTTTAGGAAACAAAAAGCAGGAAATCCATTGTTTGCTGTAATAAATAAATACATAATAAAATGTAGCATGAAATTTTCATAGAAGTGAAAATCTTTGTACGCTGCACAAACAGTCAACGCATATGGGTGGAAGACTTTTCCGAAGAATTTGCGAAAATTGCTAATTGAAAGTTTCCACGAAAGATGCTTCTTATTTTTCGTGAAAACTTTCAATACATTTCTCTTTCACATTATAAGTGGAATATTATAAACAAGCAATAAAGGTAGGACACTGCTTAAAGGTGACGTTTCTAAGATGGACTGGGATATACGGTATGATATATACTCAGCAGACTTGAAAGTGGAAGAGTTCTTCCATCTGAAATACATGCTTTACTAGTGCTACTGCTGCAGCTGGAAACCATTTCACTAGGAGAATAGCAGCCAGCCTCAGTACAGATTTCAATAAGAGGTACAGTAACCCTAACTAAAAATAAATTTACCTAAGCAGACATAAGTAATGGCATCAGGCAATATTGGAATAGCTGCAGGTAAGCTGTGCCTATTTGGCCAACAATTGATCCCAAACGCAAAAGAACACAGCTGCAAAACTCGAGCATAGACCTCCCGAGACTAACAGCCGATATAATGGAACATTGGCCCAAGAGATATCTTTCAATAGATTCTGCAAAAGCTGCGAGCATGAGAATGCATAGTTAGCATTTCTGAGTGTGGGTAATCAATCTCCGAGTGAGCCCAGCGCTTATGCTAAGTAGTCTTTTGGACATTGGAAATTTTAAGTGCGTTGGAAAAAGTGGTCTGTGTGTTCTTCAAATTCATAAACCGATCGATTAATATTAAACAAGTTTTTCATAAAATTCAAAATACCCTGTCTTCTTGTTGCTATGAAGTGCATTAGCATTTATTCTGCAAGAGCAGTAAAGCTAAAAATGGCAAATAAAATTTTTCATAATCGAAAACGTGACTGCAATTTTTGAGTGCGCCAAAAAAAAAAAAAAATTTCAATTCTTCGCGTTTCTTTTTTAAGCATTTGTCTGCGTTTTATTTTTGAGCTGTCTCTACTGCCATATCTACTTCTTCTACTTCTTCTTCTTTTTCTTTCATAGCTAGCGCCATTTGCTTTTATGATTGGCATGTGTTAATAAATTTTGAGCCGACGACGACTGAGCCATTTCCGTTTCCGTTTTCGGTCGTGTCAATAATTTTACACTTGAATGGTTTTTCTTTCGACCTAAAGCAAAAATGTTCGTATAAAATATTTTCTTATTATTTTTAGCTTTAGGTGTCGATTAGCATTGAAATTTCCAATTAGAATTGCCTTTTAGCCAATTGTGGCTTTCACTGTTACAACTTTTCCATTTCAAATTAAGCCAAGCACGTTGTTTGCATACGAAATGTGCTGAAATGGCTGCTCTACAACTTGTGCCCTTTTTTTTGGGGGCTTTTTTATATTTTTATTTATTCATTGAAACTAAATGTGGACATTCATCAAATATTTGACAATTTATTTTATCTATAAAATGTTTTACTCTTCAATTTTATTATTTTTTGAAAACAATTTATGCTTGCCACTCTTGCTATTTGGTAAAAAAAAAAAGAAAAGGAAACTCATGTTTAGCCAATGTTTTTAAATTGTATAACGAAAATTTATGGCAAAGGACCAAAGGATACAACAACTCGCCTTCGACTTGTTTTTGTTGTTTTTGTGCATGCGAAAAAAAACCTGGTATAAGGCAAATAAATTATCATTTATTAGTCACTCATCCCCCGCATTTGTCGTTATCAATATCAAAATCGAATTGTTGTAGTATTTTTTTCTTTTTTTTTTTTTTTGTCCTATCACATAAATTAAACAAAAAATGTTGAAGTACTTTGTGTATCGGTTCAATTCATATACAAATGCTGCCTATTTTACATTTAAAATAGAAAAAAATATATTGTTTATTGATGCTGCTGGCAATTTTTGATGACATTTTTATTGAGACGTGACGAAATGCAGTTAATATTTTTAACGACTGAAATTCTCTATGCCACTTCACGTAGGTGTCGTTCTTTCTCTAGTCTAATGAATGCTGCATTGTATTTCATAAAAATAATAAATTTTGTTTGAAATATTTCATTAAGATGCCGGACAACTCATAGCGCATAGTATTACTGAAAGTAAGCTTGGTACTATCGGACAATCGGACCTTAAACGGCTTTTTTTGACTCAGTTTTTGATAACGATTAAATTTACTTCTAACTTGTAAAAGCTATTTAAGCTATTCGAAAGGTTTTGAAAAAATGCATTACAAATGTTTCACAGCCAAAATCTTGCACTACTTTGCTCTATCCAAACGCCTGAATTCAAAAATTCTTTACATCAGTGTAAAGAATTTTTGAATTTTGTAGGCTTACCAATTGGCAGCCCTAATTTGGGTATTTTTTAGTCAATATTACAAAGTTTCTGGTATAAAATTATAACAAAACAATACATCAAAACATATTTTCACCTCTTCTCACTTGACGACAACATAACTCTTATTTCTATTATTTCAACTGCCAATTCCGTCTCAGCACAACATGAAATGTCATGAATGTCAATTAATTTTATTAAAAAAGTAAATTTTGCATTCGTCAACACTGTATCCTATTACAGTCTCTCACAGCAGACATTCATTCATTTACATTATAACTAAATAAACACAGCTGTGCTGCCTAAGCCCAATGCCTGGTCATGTTCTAAGTCATGACAGCTTGAATCCTTGGGCAATGTACATATGCCTACTTGCATGCCAGTTGTTTCCTAAGCTATTTTAGTTTGCAGTAGTTGCATTTATACAGAATATTTGTTGTTCTATTTTTTTTTATGTTTTGTTTTTGCATTCCTGTTGAAATCTGCACAGTTGAATTCATATTTGCTAAAATGCTAGCGCAAGACAAGACAGGCAAGCGGACAGACGAATAGACAGTTGCATTGCTTTTCTTGTCGTCAACGCCGGATGTTATGTTTGTAGCATATGCAACTCTCTTACAATTTCAGATACAAAGTCATAGATGCACCTAAACGAAAGGACTTGTACATGCCATACCATGCCTGTTCGTATAGACATTTAGACAAACATAGAAAATGAAAATGAGTTGCATGTTGATTAAGTCACCTGTGCACAATTTTCACACAGTTTTGCAATAAACTCATTCACAAAACAGGCTTCAATATTTTTTGTGTCTTACTTGTGTAGGCAGACAGCATTCATGTGACTGCCTTACTGACTTTCTGTCTCCTTTTTTTTTTTTCCATTTTCTCCATTCAAAAATGGCTTCGTTAGTTGCTACTTGTTTGGCGGTAGCGAACTTGACTGCATAGTGTTGCCTGCCCTCAGGCGTACTTGCTATGCTAATGCACTGCAAGTGGCAGTCCAAATGTTGTAGTTTCACTCTTAAGCATACTTAAAACCGCAGACTCACTTAGCAACAAAGTGTTTTTATATTAACTCTTAGTTTAACTTTAAACCAAAACTTAGGAAAAAAAAAACTCAATAAATCTAAATACTACTGAAGTATCTGTCGGTCTGTAAGTGTCCTTTGTGTCAGCGCTGAAGCAGACTCAGTCTGCACTCGACAAAACTATTCAGTATAACCACAGCATTTTGTGCTCAATTGCGGTCGGTCTGAAGTGAACTCTATTCCACGCTGACCAGAACACAACTAAATTGGTTGACCGAAAAAATTACACCACACACACTTTTGTATATTCGCAGCAGATATGCACAATTTTATTTAGATATTTTTTTAAAAAATGCATTTTGTGCTGCATTTATGTATTTTTGTACTCTTAGAAAAAAAAAATTTAATTTAAATTTTCGTTAGTGGTTTTACTTTTTTTTTACATAAAACGCAGTATTAGTAGTATGTATCTTGAAGTCAATCCAGAAAACTCCGAGCTTCAGATCAACGCCCACTGCACGCAAGTAAGCCATTTAATGGCAAACAGGGTGACGTTTGCTCAATAACAAAACAGCTGATTGAATAAAACCGATAACACAGCCGAGTTTTTTTCTCGAACGTTGGCAGCTCTACTTTCAACGAAGCCAAACACGAAAAATAGAAAAGCTTATTAATTAAATTAAAATAAATTAACAAAAACTTTGGTAAGTGAAAACTTTTTACTGCGCTCAAGAAACGCATTCTAGTTTGTTTTTTATTTAGACTTCAAAATGCGTAAAATCATAATTACGCACTTTGTGCATCCACAACATTTTTACTTTAAATATGAAAACGCTGCAAGTCATTTGCGTTTAGAATTGCTTGAAAAAGAAGTTGCAGCTTACGCACAAAGACAAATTAAACCCGACGAACCAATAAAATTTGTCATAGGTGACGATGTTTGCGTTTATTATAAACTTTTGCGTACTTACATACGCGGCACTATAGTCGAAGTTATCGAATCTACTGAAACACTGAACGAATACATTATTTGGGCCATTGATCGTGGCTTTTATATACATACAACAGCCGAATATGTTGATCTGTTACCAACGGAAATCGGTCAAAAAATATGATGAACGTTTTATATTTCGTGGCGGTTTGGTCAATCTAATGCCTGCCAATTCGGAGAACGCTTGGAGCGTTGAGAATTGTGCAAAGATGGCAAAATTGCTGCTTAATAAAGTTTTGGTGCTGTATGTGGACCTAAAGGATGATCCGCATGATATGCTTTGGTGCAGAGTTTTTTATATAAATGATAAAAAGATGCAATGCAATATTCGAAATGCGCTTGAGAGTCTTAAGTTGGCCAAAACTGTGGACAAGCAGAAATTTCTCGAATTTTTAAACGAAATTAAATTAGATGGTATATTGCCATGGTTTGGTGTAGCTGATAGCGCTAGTTATATGCTAAATGAGTTTAAAGGGGAACAGCCTACCTTTGTGGTAAGTTTTCTTTATATTTTAAATTTTTCTTTTTATTATTTAAAAAAATTACAGCTACGTCAGCCAATGGAGCAACAATTAATTTCCATACGTTGCCTGACCTCTTGCAACTTTCACGATTTAAATGAATGTGCGCACATCGGCGAGAATTACGCTGATCTTATGTTGCAACTCAGCGACAGAAAGGCTGATAAGCTAGAAAAATATGCTATGCAACAGCTACAAAAAGGCTGTTCATTTGCAGTGCTCAGCTCAGACGCAGGCGGTGACAGCTTAAAATGGTGCTATCTGCCATTTTTATTCGAACAAATCAAAGTAAATTCAAAAAACTGCAAAGTCTGGCAAGGTCCAATGGCCATAATCATTGTAGCTGATCAACGCGAGTATAAGATAATTGGTCAAACTTGTAAGAAACTTTTAGTTGATGCGCATAAATCCATCAAATTGTGCGGCATCAAAGAGAGCACCCAACTAAATGAACCATTCGTGCAACAGTTTTTGCATGGTGCACACATTTTGATAATTGAAGCCGCAAGACTTTGGGATTTTTTAGATTTTGCTCATAAATATCAATATATAAAACCTGAACATTTGAGTTTTATTGTTTGCAATAATATTGAAAAAATTTTAGAAGAAAATAACGATTTGAATATAATTCAACTGGAGATGCTACTAAAACATTTAATTTGCCACACAAATAATGCGCTACTTGTGTGCACCGGCAGCAAGTGGTACAGTGAACTGAAAGAAATCTATTTGAATTATACCAAATATCCAACGCTGCTGCATACGAATCAACTGGAGGCTGCTATTTCAGCTAAATGTGTTTTCAATGTAAAAATGTATACAAATGCATACAAAAAATTGGATGCAGTTGTAGAATTTGTGGAGCAAAATGTCAGAAATAATTTTTATCGGCGCCTCTGTGTAGTTTGCAGCGAAAATGAAGAAACCATTTTGATTTGTGGCGCTTTAAATCATAATGGCATCAGCGCTTTTATTTATAATAATCCTGAAGATGAGCAAGAGGCGACATGCTTTAAATTATGGCAGAATTTGGTAAATATGTATAAATTGTTTGATATACTCCATTTAAAATATTTTTTTTTACATTTTTTTAAATTTTTTCTAGTGCTCAACAGAGGTTCTAATATGTACCGATAATGATATACCACATTTGCATGTTACACATGTACAAAAATTGGTACACTTTTCGCTACCCGCCAATTGGGAAACATTTGCTGCAAGATTTGTGCTGCTAAAGACTGACAGCTTCAATTATATAAAACCCGATGAGTGCATTACTTGTGGCGATAAGCAGCTCATAAGTTTTGCACCAATTGATGAATTTGATCAAATTTGGTTGCAGCAGATTATTAATTTTATGGAATATCATAATTTACCTTTGGATAAGCAATTATTTGATTTGGTGGAACAAATGGATGGTATGGAAATTAAAGCTTAAGAAATTAGTCAATTTATTTGGTAAATTGGTAAAATTGAAGTTGCAGGATAGTCACAGTATTCATTAAAAGCTTGATTAGCATAGATTATATAAATTTGAGAAGCAATATGAAAACTTAATCATTTCTACTTTTTACAATAAACTAGCAGGCACGATGCGGCTTTGCTCACGTATGTAGTTAATTTTTTTATTTCGTGTTAAGAATGCCTCTATAAACTAATTTTAAGAAAATCTTTTATGATCCCGAGAAGATAATAGTTTAAATTTTTCAAAACGCTGTCAATATATACTTCCGCTTATAAATTCTGACTCAGTACAGATATAAGGCAAAAGAATTAGAAAAAGCCACAAACCGTGTAGAAGTGTTGAGTGAACTGGTACACTTTTATATCTAAATATTTTGTATTATTAAATTACTAACAAGAAAATATTTACTTAAAAATTAAATAATGCAAACAATTGTCATTTCAAATGCAGTAATTTTTTAATGTTTGAATAAAAAATGAACACAATAAATTATTTGCATTTCTTTGTTTAAGTAAATAAAATGAAAAAAGCTGCAAAAAGAAAAAATACTATAAATTGTGATGCTTTGATAATTGTTTGCAGCTTAAAATGACTAAAATAGCAATTAGTGCCTGAGAAGATGCAGTAAAAAAGAAATTTCTAGAAGAAGAAATATTTTTATTTGCAATAAATTAAGCCAATGACACGTACTCACAGCTGCGCATAGAGACTTCTAAGAATGAGACTCTAAGATAAATACAGAAGAAAATGAATGCATTAAATTGTTCGAAGAAATTGCCATTGAGTAGATACCACAACAAGATAAGAAATAATTAATAGACGAACAAATAGTTGAATTATTTTTTCTATAAGAATTTTGAGATTAAAGTCGAGACAATTTTTTGTGTATCTTTTTTCGCTTGTTAAAATGCTAATTTTATTTATTTAATACTCAAATAAATTCGCATGCTCAGTAACGTTTTAAAAAATGAAAGTCAAGTCATGCCGCCACAGCGATATCGATTTAAACACTCTAATACCTTATGAAAGGCATAAATGTTCTGCCTCATTAATTGATTTGTTGGTTTGGTGTTTATATAGCCACGTGCCTGACATGTTATACGGAGTGTTGCCGTTGACAACAAAACTTCATCTCATCCTCTCATTTTCTACTTTTATTATTATTATTATTATCATCAGACAGCGAAAATGTCAGCGAGAACGAAATTGCTGACAGACATCAGCAAACATTTGCGTTAACAATAAACTCATTATGCCGCCAATGAAATCACACAGAAATACACAACACACACACGACCACACGCGCCAGAGGAGTTTAGACAAGACAGGTTTTAAAGATTTTACAGTATTTTTCAAAAAGTTTGAAAAGAAGGTTTTAATTTTGAGACTTCGTATTAAAATTTTGTACATTTAAAAATTGTATTGGAATAAGTTTAGATTTAGGAAATCATCTAAGCAAGTAACTTTAGTTTTAATCAATTCATCTTGGGATCAACTTTGATTTAAATTGATTCAAGATTCGATCAACTTTGATTGTGATGAAATGAAATCAAGTTGCGATCAGTTATGCAATCTGATTATTCTTCTTATGCAATTCTGGTTGTGACCAACTTTGGTTAGAAGAACTTTAGTTAAAACCAGTCAACCTTTAGAGGATTGAGTCCACTCTGGTTTTAATTATTTTGTGTTTGATCAACCCCGATTTGTTGAGATCAAATCTAGATGATCAACTCTTGTTGAGATCATCCTTACTTGGGATTAACTTAAGATAGAAACATTTTCGGTTGTGTTGGACTTCAAATCGCTTCAAGTTAACTTTTAAATTGCTTCATAACTTTTAGTCCCAACCTTGCTTTAAATACTAATGTTACCTACAATGATATATTGCGTTGAGGTTGGAAAATTTTAACAAGATTTACCGCCAAAAGCAAAATTAAAGCTGTCGCTTGGCTGTCAAATGTTTATGGCAAACTGAGCCGCCATTTTGTTGAAACGATTAAAATTTTCCATGTCAAAATATTCAACCAGAAAATGGTTGAAAGTTGCTAATTGATTTTTTAACTCAATACTTTCGTGCTGCCATTGCCAAAAAACAGTCATGAATTATTTTTTTTTTATTTTATTTTTTTTTTTTTTGAATACTATTGTGGGTCATCAATGCAAAGTAAAAAAGCAATGCAGCAAACTTTGAAAAACTCTTCCATTTTTTTTTATATTTTATCGAGATACTGTCGGATTGCAATTATTGGCGACAGTCGAAAGTACAAAACAACTTTCAAAGTATCTATTACAAAGTTAAAGTAAACTTTTTCCTCTAAATAAATTGAGAGAGAATTTTTAAGAAGCGCAAAAAAACAAAAACAAAAAAAACGAAAACTTTTCAATTTCCTATTGAAATATTCAGAGGCGGCATTAGTTCATTGTGCCGGAACTTACATACAGTCTTTCATTTTAGCAGTTGAAACTCATTTTTCATTTATTCAAAGCAATGCACCAGCAGCAGCATCAACATCAGCCAACAACACCGCACTTTAGATTTTTCGGTTTGGTTTTGGCATTATGTGAAAACCATATTTTATTCAGAACATTACTGTTGGCCCAAGACAACTTAACGTTTGCTGTGAGTAATGTGAAAAAAAAAAAAATGTGCACATTGAAAAAAAATCTAGTTGAAAGGCTTGATTGCAGTTGCACTCGAACGAATCATTAATATTTGCTTGAATATGTACCTCTTGGGTGTGTGTGATGCCCTCCATTTTGGGAATATTATCATTAAAGTTTTGTGCAAATTAAATGCTTCAAAAAAATATAAACAAATTTGAAAATTTTAAATTTTTTTATGAGCTCATGATTTTGTGCTCCTGTTTTAAGGTTCGATTTATAAAAAAATTAATTGTGCCATCCGTGTAACGTCACACATTTGGCTACTAGCCAATAAATAAAATAATATAAATAATATGACAAACGATGTGACAGTTTAAATCTATCGGATGCTCTCGTTATGATGAAAAATTGTTTAAGTATAAAAAAAAGATAAATCGAAAAAATGTAAATTTTTTTTTTTATTTTATTTTTAATTTTATTTATTTATTTTTTTAATAAACCAAATTGACACTAAAGTCAATTTTTTAGTAAAATATCACACATACACGCAGCTTTATTATTGTCAGATAAAATTGACAGTCATTAAGTAAATATATCTCTCTATGAAAGGAAATCTGATTTGAATTGATGCACAATTCGAGTTTCAATTAAGCAAAAAAAGAAACATTGATATTTTCAATGCAACAATTTATTATATTTGATGCAATTATTTTTACTTGATCCCCTTTAAAGTAAAAAAAGTTAAAAAACAAAATTTTTGTTCGCTTTAAAATATTTTTTATTTATGAAGAAGTTAATTGTATGGAATCGAGCTGCATTGAGTATGAATCTCTTGACTTACTATCGGCTCGACTTGTGTAAGATGGCTCTCTTGATTTTGAAGAGTGAAACTATAACAAGTTGCAGTACTCTCCATCTTTCTCTTTATATTTCGCTTACATATTTCAATAAGTTTTCAGCAATTTCAAAGCAAATCGTAGTGAGACGTGTTAAAAGTTTTATTTTTCACTTCCGTTCCAAATTGATGCAAAACAAAGAGTGTCGGAATAGTACACCTGCTTATAATCACATATATCATATTACCGATGTTTTAAAAATAAAATTAATGTAAATCGATAGTAACAATCGATGCTAAAAAAGACATCGATTATAGCTAAAATGCAAAAACATCGATGCTATCGATTGTTTTTTGGCTTCCATACACAAAGTGTTTTATTTTGGTGATTTTGAAACAATGAACTTTTCTTGCTCTATTTCTATTCAAAGTGGGGAGTCAAAGGATCGAATTATATAATTATTATATTGAACAATATATGTATATGTATATTTTTATTACTCTTTTATACGTAGGTCTGATCCAAAAGTTTTAAAAAAGAACAGTATTTGACGTTCATTTTTAGCATTGCAACCCATACGAAGTAATTATTATATGATACTTTCAATACATATTCACAAATATAACAAATCCATCAAAAAAAGTTAAAAGTTAAAACTTATAAATTAAGACTTGCAAATCTATTCTATATGCTTTAATGCTGCACAGTGCTAAGTTGCAACATGAAAAGCAACTACAACAAAAAAAAAAAAAACAACAAAAAAAAAAAAATAAATGAGGTGGCACAAATACAACAAAGCAGCCACCAGAACCGGAAGCCAGTTTACTAGTTTCCGTTTTAATAGTTTGCCCCTAAATGTATGCAACATGCCTTCATCATTACATTTTTACTTACTTTCTTTGTTATTTTTTTTACTACATGCATACATACATTCTTTGCTTTGTGGTTTGCAAGCAAGTGGTGCAAAACCGTGACGCCACCTGCTGTGCATATTTTCAACATAAGAATTATATATAGAAAATGCTGCTGCTGCTACTGCTGTTGTTGCTACTTCCACATTCAGTATATGCAATATTTTCCATTTTTATTGCATTCGCGCAGCTTTTGTTTAATACTAATTTTTATGTAGCTACATTTTTATGTGTTATATATATACTACATAAAATACGAATTTATATTGCATACAGTACAGTTGTGTTTATGCAATTAAGTCACTAATTTGTTTCATCAACTTGAATAAGTGTAAAGCGATTATTTGTTGAATTTTTTCTTGAACATTGCAACTTACTATCTTCTCTAAATTTTGAGTTGAGCTTGGCTAAAGACGAGTGGCTAAAAAGAAAAGTAAGTCACAATCGCATGAACAAAACTGTTTAAGTTTGCTAAAGGCCAATACTGCTGGCATTTTGTAATACATTTTGCCTACCACATAGCTTCTGTGCAATTTTTCTATAATATTGTTGCTTTTTCATATGAAAGAAGTAGTAGTGCTGCTTTTATACGTACTACTGCAGCAGCTGCATTCTCAACGCATTTATTCATTGTTGTCGTCGTTTGTTGAACGCTCGACAAAATGTATAAGCAATTTGGTAAAATGTTATTTTTGCAGAGTTTTTTCTTTGAACTTTTTCTTTTAAAAATCGAATCACTTAATTTGCTATTTATAAAATTTGCATAGACATGTGTTAAAATTTTAATATTTTTTTTTTAAACTTTTATATTAAACTGATTTTTCTTTCTTTTTATATTTTATAGTGAAAGGCTACTTTTAGCTCTAAAAACTCTATAAGCCTATTATAAATTTAAAGAGCAAACAACGAAAGTACACATAACAGCACAGTACGAGTATCTAACCCAAAAATGTTAGTTCTTACAAGAAAACTATTGTGCAAAGTTTATAGAGTCGAAGTATAGCATTCAAGAGCATTTTCAATGTCTGCATTCGCTGTTTCTGTTTCCGTTGCAGCCATTTTAATTTATTTCTTTCATTTCAAAGAGCAAAAGCAATCGCGTTTCCACTGCTCAGTACTACGCAAATTCTGTTTGTTCAAGTGTAATTTCTTAAGTAAAAAGTAAATACTTTTAGCGAGTTCAAGACCAGTCGTTGGCGTCTTCCTGGCGTCTTGCTGTACTTGCTTCATTTATGCTTTTAGTTGGTCTTTAGATTTCTCCTTATTTTGTTATGTGTTAATGTATATTTTTTTGTGCTTTACTTTTCTATTTGGTAGCTATGGCAATGATACTAAACAATGTCTGTTTGCAGTTCTTTCTGTATATGACTGCAACAGAGATGTAAGCATTGCAAAGAAATAGAAATAATTTATAACATACGAACCGAATGGAAAACCATGTTAAAAAAACATGAAGGAATCTATGTGCTGCTACGATTAAATCTTGAATTAAATGATAGTGGACCCTACTACTTCGATCTTAATCTATATAAGTTGCGCTACAGCAGCACGCAAGGACTTGCACCAGCAGTTGTAATCCAGTAAATTTTTTTTGGTTTTTTTTTTTTTTCTCTGGACAGAACTCTACTTCTCATTTGCTTACCGAGACCGACAAAATAGCTACGGATAGCAAGAGTGATTCTTCGTTTAATTTCCTGACTGACTGACTAGTGTTGTTGTCGCTGTTTACATCTGAGCCCAGGTAGTCGAAGTTTTCTATAGCCCCAAAGCTGAAGTTCTCTTCCTACGTCGCATAGATTGTCTGTGGGTGAATACCAAGAACTTCGTCTTGCTCGCATTCACCGTAAGTACCATTGGACGGGACTTTTTTTCATTTTTGCTGATTGTGTCTTTGTCGTCGGCATATGCGAGCAGCATAGTTCCTTTGTAGAAAATATTACCCGTCAGGTAATTTTCTGTTTTAAAACTGTTAGAATTTTGGAAAGATTTAAATGACAAATTTTGACTTATTCGCTTTATTCCTTACACTTAATTGCCGATAAATTTTCAGATGCCTAAAAACCGCCACAAAAACATAAATGGATCAAGTGATTTTTTCGACTAGAGTTGGAGTATTAATCTAAATATCGATGCTTTTTTTTTATCGAACTCTCCATACTTTTTTACTATCAGCCTATCGATACTTTTTGAATGCATTGCTAGATATTGATGTATCGATATATTATATTGTTATATGCATTGTTAAAATATCGATACGTTTTGAGTACTTCTAAATTTCCCAAACACAATTGGCAAACTACTAAACAATTATTTGAATACAAAAAAAACTGAACAATTTAAATTATTTAATGAATTCATTTTCAAATTCAAAGAAACACACAAGCAATTTTTTTTTTCTAAAGCCTAACAAAAATCAATTTTATTTTAACTAAAAACAACTTTTCTAACTTTTCTTATTTATACAGCAGCATTTTTCGGTTTATTTATTTCTTTATTTTGCATTAAAGTTTTAAAATTATTCTGCAATTTATCTTATTTAGTTTTCTTTTATTTAAATGAAACAAAAAACTGCTAAAAACTTCAAAAAATTTGAAAAGAAAAATAGAACTTTATAAGTAAAATTGTTAGAATATATTAGCAGCAATTAAATTTAAAAACAATTTGCTTTAAACTTATCACAACTATGATATTTTAGTTTTTCTCTTACTCTAATCCACGTTCTTAGTTTGTCTAAAGCGATACGCAACAATTTTAAGTTTTGATATGTTTGAATAGGTAAAATACTATGAAAACAGTGCCTCGTGTGTATACTTTTTTGGGAGCATTTTCAGCTTCACATGACACACACACACACTTGTCGCATGCACACGCATAGTTTATGTTAATCGTCTTTTCAAAAGTTTTGCTTTAAATGCTTCGAGTTGAGCTGAGCGAGCTGATTGTGAGCTAAATGAGCCTGATGAAGTAGAATGCTTATCTTACGCTGTCGAATTTATAAGTGCCCGCAAGTGTAACATTAAAAGTTTTTAATAATTTTTTAACTTAATTTGAATTCGACACAACGGCATGCGTGATTATATCACTCACTCACTCATTATTTTATGTTTTATATACGAATTTATGTAATGAGAAAAGTTTAACCTTACACACTGCATGCAGGAAGTTAACCTTTTAGTTAAAATGTTTACATTTGTAAATTTAAACTGAATTTTATGTGACCGTTTTAAGCAATCTTAAGTGTGCTTCACATAGAACAGCGCAACAGTTTTTATAATTTAATGGAAACTAAAATTTTGTAATTACTTCAGTAGAACTTATTCAGATATCCTCCTTAACGATGATCAAATGCCACAGATCAGCTTATGATAGGCAAATAATTAAAAACAATGCCCAAAACTCTGGCATCGAGATCTGCAAAATAACAGATTGTATTTAAACGGTTGTTCGCTTTGGCAGACGCTTCTCGTTCCTACTTCCTAATCGATCAGATTGGCTTTGGCCCGTTTCAGACTCACTCTGTTTAATCGCTGTTTTATTACAACCGACTAATGATACTCTCCTGCTTATTAAAGAGGCGGAGAGGATTCTCTGTCCATTAACCTAAACATTTTCCAATCCCAGGCTTGGGTACAATAGACTCCTTTAGAGTCGCAGTGCCCTTATAAGTTTTTCGCAGGATCCACCATGTTCCTATCATAATCTATGGTAACGGTGGGAACTTGTGGTGAGTTCCTTGAGTCTCCACTTTCGCTCTGACCAATTGCTTGTCTTGTTATGGTAATGGTATGCCCAAAACTCGAAAAAAAATGAGGCAAAAAACTTAAAGCAAATATTTTTTTTTTTTTTTTTTTTTTTTTTTTTTTTTTTAGGACCCCATTTTGTTTTTTTTGGTTTTTTTTTATTAAATTTCTTTTTTTTTCAATTTTTTTTATCATTTTTTTATATTTTTTTATTTATTTTTTTTTTTTTTTTTTTTTAAAACTAAAAAACCTATAAATGAACAAACTGTAAAACCACAATAACTTCTCACACAATACATACATAATACATACCCTACTTCAATTAAAATAAAATATATCGAAGTAAAAGGATATTTACAATTTTGCAGGACACTCAATAACGAACGCAGCAAATTCAAAAGCCGCAAATTGTTATTTTAGATGATTTCGACAACATTTAGTTGGGGTGCGTCGTCTATGTGTGTATAAAAGCAAATATCTCGAAGTAAATCCACAAAAACCAATGCCATTAAATTCAAATCAGTCTGTTGTTGTGATATGTATACGAATACAGAATAGAACTGTATGAAACGGAACAATAGAATACAATTTTGTTAGTTAGTGTACTATTGTACTCAGTGAAGCTGCTTATAAGCAATTACAACGACACATACCAATGCCTATTTCATGCCAAAATGAACAATAGAAATGTCCAACATAAACTCACTCAGAAATACCAATTCAAAATCTCATACGCATACGTTCAATTGAACTTTGGTGATATTTTGTGGCTATTGGCGTTCAAGTTTAATGCCTTTGACTGAAATTTTATTGCTTCATTTTATTGTATTTATGCAGTTGAAGTACACAAAAAAAATGGCAGAGAAAAATATACTATATCAAGATTAGAAAGATTGCTATCCAGGCAGCATGTTTTTTTTTTTTTTTTTTTTGCTCTGAGTGCAACAATGCATAACTGATTGGTCTGATTGCTTTTACTTTATATAGAAAGAGTGTAAGAACCGCAGACGCACCGCAACAATTGAGTCATAGGCTGCATTTTAGTCATGGAAAATGCAATTTTCATTAAAAAAGAAAAACAGACAAAAATGCTGCAACTACGAACACTTTCATTTCATGTGTGCCAATGCACAAACAGCTCAATTATAGACAAAGTGTTTGGCAAAAGGAAATGCAAGGAGTAAAATTGTGAACTGGGATTTGTTTGTAATGCATGTTAGCAGTCTGGTTGCATGTTAAACTAGCTGAAATTGAGAGCTTCTGCTTAAAAATTACATAGCAGCCTTAAAGTATGCAACAGATTTTTTTATTTTGAATTAAATAGAAAAAGCGAATATTTTAAAATATTAAAAAAATAAAATGAAAAGAGAATAAAAAATATAGTTTAAATTTCCCCAATGCAATACTCCAATAAAATAAAACTAACAACGCAATCGCTAAGAGATATAGAGAAATTTAATGGAAAAAAAAAAACAAAATTGAAGACGCAAAACCGGAAATGCAAATTGTCGTGTGCGCATGTTGTTACAAATTCAAATACACTTGAACTAAAGCCTTACAAAAAACCAGATAGCAGCAAGGAAACGTGCATTGTATTGTGTGAATAGTCAGAAATAGTCAACGAGAAAGACGACAACGACGACGACAACGACGACGACAACTGACGACGACAACACCGACAATTTACATACACCGAACTGAGCTGTGCTATGCTAAACTGAAGTGAACTGAATTGTGTTTTGTGCGTTTCATAGAAGTCAACCAAATACTTCGTCTTTTATTCTAGTTTCGTTTTTTTCTTTTCTTTTCTATTATTTATATATGCAAAGAACAAAGCAGCTAAAGCCAGTTAAGTATGTGGCACACTGCACTTGAAGCACTTTAAGATACAAATACTGAATGAAGCATACTAAAGTGATGTGTACGCAATGTTAGACTCTTGAATGTTTCTAGTAGGTAGGTATGTACGTTAACTATTCCACAGAGTAAAGTTAAATTTGATAGCTTTGTACAAAAGATAGAATACATAAAATAGCTACTCACAGGTATAAAATGTTCCCTGGCCATTGAAGCAATTAAAAAAAAAAAAATAAAACAATAACTTTTTCCTGTCAAATTTATTAAGGACATAAATGCTTTAAAATTTCAATCAAAGATTACATTTTTTGTATTTTATGTGAATTAAAATGACAAAGTGGGGTGAAGTAAGCCACTTGAATTGTTTCACAAACACCGCAAACAGTATTAAAATTTTGGTTTTGTGGCTTTTAAAGTTTTAAATGGTAAAGTGGGATGAAGTAAGCCACTTGAGTTGTTCCAGATGCAATGCAAACAGTATCAAAACAATTTAAGTTGAATTTAAATGGTAAATAATGGCAAAGTAAACCACTTGTTTTAGTTATATTGCAAAAAGAATCGAAATTTTATTTCGAGCGAAGAAAACTTTCTGTCGTAATTATATGAATTCAGAATACAAAATGAGGTGAAGAAAGTCATGCACTGATTAGAGGAGAATGGTTATTTCAAAGATTTGAGATAAATGGATACGGTTCAAAATTGTTAAGAGTACTAACAGTATTAAGGCTTTAATTTCTGCGTTGTGTATATGAATTTAACGGCTGCAATAGACACAAATGAAACGCTTCTACGATACAAGGAGCATGACTCTAGCTAAGTTTTCTTTTTGAAAAATACATTCCGATCATTAAGCTACTGTTTTCATTAATCTATATCTGAGATACAGCCTTTCATGTCGAACCTTGCAAATGGCTTACTCCACCCCAACCAATTAAAATTTTTGGTTACACTAATTTAATTTGCGTTTTAAAAACAGAAAGAAAAAAAGAAGCGGTTCCGATTAAAAATACAGATAGGATATACATGACATTTCCGTTCAAAAAAACAATTCCATGTGTGTTTCTATACAATAAAATTATGTTAAGAGTTTTAACTCTCAGCAAATGCTTGCAACAATGTTTGAATGCTAAAAGGACAATTTCTGTTTTAAATTCAAATTCATATCATAAATGCTAAAATAAAAATACAAAAAAAGTTATAATCTTTTTAACGTTATACAACACAAAACTTAACGCTTTTGCATAGTTTATTAGATGCTAGAGTATTATGCAGGATATGAGCGCATGTTGCATGCAACAAAATGCATGCATACAAAACTTAAAATGGAAGTTGACAATATTGAAAAGTTTTATGGTATTTCATTTTTTTTTTTTTTATGTTAAATAAAAACTGCAACTGCACCATTTACGAGCTTCTTTTGTAGAAAAAGTAAAAGATTTCCTAACAATTGCTTTCAAGGCTCCAAAAAATGTCTTCTACATTATTACAATTAATTCAGCAGCAACAAAACATAAAACAGGCGCACTTATCGCAGTTGCATTAATGAAAATTATACAAGAATGCTGCTACTCTTCATATTCTTGCACTCCAAAAAAGTTTCTATTAGCCATTTGCAATGAACTGCTTTTCTTTAAGTTTTAGTAATTATGTGGCCATTAGCGGTGCAAGTGGACAGCAGCACTTGAATTTCATGGTTTAGTATGGTTTATGAACGCTAAAATAAAATTTGTAAAAATAGTTTTCTGAGATAAGCCAGTTGAATGCGCTTGTCATCAAATATCGTGTAAACTTATTTTCTTTATTAATGAAATTTACAACAATAAGGAGGGTACGTAATTCCATTAGATAAGAATATGCGCTAACATTGAAACATAAACGACATTACACTGTTGCACAAAAATTTGTAAAAATTCAGTGCTAAGCGTGTCAGTTGTGTAAAAATCGAATAAGTGCCTGTAGGCACTATAGGTTGAACACAGAATAAGTAATCTGCCGTCACCTATTTACATCTAATGCACAATATATGTAGAAAATTTGAGCACAAAGAGCATTAGTTGCGTATAAGTAAGCAGCGTTCACGTCACAAATACAATTTTTTTGATAAGTAGTTGGCCCTGGGCTGAACTTTTGTTGATGGATTTTTAAATATTTGTCACATGGGTGCCTAAAGGGTCTTATCACTAATTTAATGCAGTGTGTACTTAGACTTATTTTAGTAGCATAGCTATTAAACAAGCATCAATTTTAAAATAATATTGCATATATGCAGTCAAAGTAACCCTTTACATATGTACGAGTTTGTACAATAAATGCCTTGAGACACTCATTAATGTTAAACTTTTAATCTTTTAAACATAAAAACTATTTTTGTTACGTAATTTTCTGTTAACTAGTGTTGCTCTTGCGCATTTTTTTTACTTTCACATTAAGGATACCATTTTGTCTACGCTAAGCGTATCCTTTATCGTGTCGTAATTGCAACATTAACAACTAAATGATAGTTATTTCTATCACATTTGTTGTTGTTCTCCCATTTTGTTTTTTTTTCTTTGCTAATGGTAATTTGCTTACTTGTTTCATTTAGTCAAAATACGCTGTGCAGCTCACTCTAAAAATGGTTAACACACGCCAAAAATTTCGGTACATGAAAAAGGATATACGCACATAAGTCTTAACTTTGCTGCAGGTGTACAAAATGTTGTTCAGATTTTTTGAGATTTTACTACGGAATTGTGCATTTATCTTTGAAAACAAAAATCCAAAGTAAAACAAGTTTTTATTTATTTATTTTCTTTTTTTCTTTTTAGGTAGCTAACGTGGCTTATCAATTTTAAACAAACATTAATCCTAAACAAGAGAAACACAACGAGAAAGACTGAATTCTAAGAAAAAGTAATAAAAAAAATATGTATAAAGTAAAAGGAGAACTACAATAAAAGTAGTTACTAAATTTTTAATGTTTTACTTACTTTGAGATAAATATATTTCGTAAAAATTTATGTGCTTATAGGAATATAAAAAAAAAAACAAAAAAACTAAAAAGGAACTTACAAAGAATTTATTTTTTTTTTTTTTTTTTGGCTAATTAAACCAAACCCATTTCATGTTTCATGTTCAGCACAGAAACAGATAAGAATATATAAGAAGAAATATAATAAAATATATGTATATGTAAAATATATGTATAAGGACTCAGGATACGCGAATGAAGTGTAGTCGTAAAAGTATGAAAGACAATTTCACATAACTGAAATGTGTATCCTTTTTTGTTATTTTTTTTTTTTTTTTTTTTTTTTTGTTAGAGCTTAACTTTTTTAATGCGTTAAACTTTTCTACTACATTCTGCAATAAATAAAAGAAAAGTGATAGAGCAGAACTTCCATTTTTGAAGCAATAGAAAAAAATTTCAAAAAAAAAAAAAAAAAAAAGACTTGGAAAACTTTTATATGAGAAAGAGAAAGATATTGCACCCTTTGCTTGTGTGTGTATGTGTGTAAAATTCAAAATTTCCATTCACAATTCGCAACAATAGACTAAAACAAAAACACTTTATTTGAACAGAAGTATAAGAAGTTCTTCAGATTTAATTTTCTTCTACTTTCGGAGTTTTGCTTTATTGCTCAAAAAAAAAAAAAACAACAAAAAAAGTCCAATTGCAATTGCAGTCAGTTATGTTGCCTAGAAATGAAACAGAAATCCCAATTGACAAGTAAATATTTTGGCTTAAATGTCAAACTTTCTTTTTGCCTTTCTTACTACTATTTTCTTACTCATCGTTTTTTTTTTCTAGTAACCTTATACTTTGTTTACGCACATCAACTTGTTCTTTATATGAACATGTAAATGGCAGCAGCAGCAGTAGCAGTAAAATACGCTTTTATTTGGTTTCATCGTTTAACTTGTTCTTCTTTTGTGTGTGAAAGATTTGTGCAATATTGCTTTGCTTGTCCTTTATTATAGTTTTCTTTATATTTTTTTTTATATTGCATACTTTTTAGCATTGCTGCATAAACTTGTATTTCAAAATGATATCATTTACAAAGGAAATCACAATAAAAAGTATGGAATATATGGAAAATTAAATTGAAATAAAATTTTAAAATAATAGATGTGACATATCCTTTGTATCGAAGGCTTCGCAGTGAATATTTCCTACGCTGATCTTGTTTGTTAGCTTTATCGAATAAAATCTTAAGTTTCAAAGCGCTAAGAAAAAATACTATAAGGAAATTAAGAGTGACTTTATTTGAAATTATGCACAATGTGCTTGTATTGAGAATAAACGTACTTAAATCAAGTATTAAATCATTGAATTGTTGGGTAAGAAAACAAAATAATGAAAAAGGTGATCTACGCTCTCAAAAAATTTTATACTTTGTATCATTTCTTTTGCTTTTAATATTTTTTTTGTTCGTTTTTAACTTTCCGCTTATTAAGAAAAATTCGTTCTTCATATAAGAACGAATGTTCTCACACAAGCGAAAATTATTCAGAAAATGCTCATGCAGAAAACTGATTTTGTATCAAGTCCAAGCGTTCTTATTAATAGTATAAATCGTACTAATCATAATCGTCGTTGTGGGAAACAAAAATTGAACTTGAGGAGGTTGTACACACGACATTAGAGTCTTAGTCATCTAGAGTGCCTTTAATGAGGTGCCTATTAATTTTACAAGAATTTGGTCTTCTGCAAGCGGCTACATTGAAAGTCGATGCAAGCCGCTGTGTTTCTATGTCCGCTATAGACTTTGAATCCATCCAACCGATGTGTCCCAAACTGGTATCATTGAAAAGGCAACAATTCAGTTATAGTATATAGATCCCTAAAACAATACATGAAGTATCTGTTCGACTTTTCATTCAAATAATTTTCGTTTTTTGTATGGTTCTATAGTAACCCCAATATATTTTAGACTCGTTTCAACCAAAAATACCTTCAGTTAAGCTATTTCTCACTCAAACTCACTAGTCAAACCATCAACTAAATGCACCAAGGCACCAACTGAAACATCTGCTAAGCGCACCAAACATGGTTGTCAAGTGCTTTCAATGTGAATCTGAATCTGTCTAAAATTCAATATTGATGTTTTGATGATATCGTTTTCATAACCATCTGATTCAGTTGGTGAAGTTTTTTGAAAATTTGAAATGACATAAAAAAAAAAATTTTACATATTCATAACCATATAAATTTTTTTGTTTTTTTACTAAACTGTAAAAATATTTTCATATCTTCATTTTGTACAAACGAAAATGTTTCAAATTATTATATCAAAAAGTAAAACCCATCAATTGAATTTCAATATAAAATTTCACAAACATTTTGTTTGACTAACAAATGCAAAATCAAAGCAAACAAAAAAAATAGAAAAAATAGAAAAAGATGCTATTCGAGCAATCAAATGCAGCGCAACAAATGCACTTCAATAGTAACTTAAATAATATTTACTAGGACTTCCCTTTACAATACACATGCATACTCATGTTCGCATGCTGTATAGAGTTTTGTAATAGTCCGGAATATGAAAATGAAATATTGTATTTGAAGCATATCACAGTGACTGAAATGAAGAGAGAGAGAACATCATATCTCATAAACGGAAACGGAAACGCACTACAAAAGCGAACGCATTTGCTTTATGTTTGCTGATATCAACTGCAGCAGCAGCAGTAGGAGTTGTCTACTTCTAGCGTTCCCTTGGTTAGTGCTGCGTGTGTATGTGTGTGTGTGTATAAGAAACTACCATTACATT
Organism: Leucophenga varia; assembly: GCA_018903435.1. Lineage (NCBI taxonomy): Eukaryota > Metazoa > Arthropoda > Insecta > Diptera > Drosophilidae > Leucophenga > Leucophenga varia. The sequence goes on along the minus strand of JAEIFJ010000493.1, from coordinate 542,216 downwards.
GACAACAAAAACAACATATAGTATACAATGCGATTGTATTAAAACGGAAATGCATTTGTTATGCAAAGAAACGTGCTAAAATACGTTTTTATATTTATTATTTGATTTGCAAGAATCTTACGCAAAGGGATACACTGCAGTTGACTAACTGACTGACAGGAAGTTGCTTTTAAAGTACTTGAAAATATAAAGATATTTTGTATTCTTTTTCAATATTTTTAAAGTAAATATTGAGTTGCATTTTAAATTGCGATGCCATATGGCCCGCGCATCGTGCGAAATTAATGTACAACAATTTATTAAGTAAAATATAAATGACCAATAAAAAAAAAAGCATGCAAAGTAAAGTAAAGCATGTGAAAGTGATCGTTAATGTAGCGTAGCTCAAGCGGCAAGCAGTTTAAATAAACACACACATACACACACACTCGCCCATGAATTGCATTGACTGCATACAATGAGGTAACTGCTGCGCATTTCGCGTCAACGTGGCGTATGATTAATGACCAAAACGTTAAAATCAGTAAAACAACCAGACGACCACTGCAAAAAAAAAAAAAAAAATCATAGAGACACAGAGACGCATGTGCAGCAAGGACATTAAAGCTTGTTGAAGATTTCATGCTTAATTGAGCCTTCATTGAGTGGCTCGAGTGGTCATTGCGAATGAAAAGTCGTTTGTAAATGCTGTATAAACGCAATTTAAAAAAAAAAATAAAAATTAAAAAAACATTTACACACTCGATTTATGTTTTCATATTGAGCGAATATTTATTCTTTACAAATAAGTCATCGCTTTGATTGATAATGCGCATAATTTATTAAAATATGTAATGCGCGTGTTTTCCTTTTTTGTTTTTTTCTGAAGAAATAAAGTGGGTGGGAAATCATGTTAAGCGGCTTAAAAACGAAAAGCAAAGTTAAATGTTGTCTTTAAGTAGACAAGAAATTAAACAAATAAAAAAAATAAACAAATCTAAAGATAACACATGGCAAAAGACTTGAACTGAAGTTGTGTCTTAAGCTTTCTAGTGTGTTGTGTCTTTTTGTGTATGTGTGTATGTTAGCTGCAGCACATACAAAATCCTGTTTATGAAAAATTACTTAAGCTGTAAAAAAAACATGAAAATTAATTTTTCAGTGGATTCGAACACAAAAATATACCAACCACCCAACAGATTTAAACAGACAGAAACACTAAGCAAGCTGATTTCCATAGACAAAAAAAGACAGTGTTTCAAAAATAACGTAACGAAACACTGGCAAGAAATAATCAGGGAACGATGCAACTTATTTGGAACGTTTATCTCCTGTTTTTGAGAAAAGTACTTGGAAATCTTAAACAGTGAAAACGTAAAAATAAGAAGAAGGAACGCTGAAGTCAATTATGCTCGACTGAAAGATACCCTGTATCTAAACTTTACTTTGCTTAAGTTAAGTCATATCTTGGTACCATACCGCATTGTATTAGATTTGTATGGAGGGAGGTACATATTATAATGGGATTAAAGAAAAACCATTTGCAAGTGCACACTTGACGGCTTATGAGAATCTAAGTTTCAAATAACATCTCTTATAGTCTCCGAGACTATAAGCTTGACGAAAGATCAGACAGACATAGCTACTTTGACCCCCTTTTCAATGCTGATCATTGAATCTGGTTTATCGGCATAATCTTTTCCCATAATTCTGCGTATTGACGCTGCCGCACAAATAGAAATAAGCTTTATAAGTCAAGATTAAATTTTGCAAACAATTATGTATTTGAATAGATTTACTCCTAATCGAATAAACAATAGTCCCCATACAAACTCAAGTCCTATTTTCTGGATTTATATGGATAAATATTATAATTGTTTTAGCTAAAATATTGATTCATTTGTACTTTACATGTACCCCAACACAATGGTTTAGTTGGGTTGTATCGGGCCATTGATCCTAACGCACCGCCATTGATGAAAAATTATCTACGCCATTGATGATCACATGTAAGTTTTTTGAAATTTCGTGAGGCGGGTTTTAAGCTTCGGTTCGAGTCTATTCATTTTTTTTTTTTTTTGTAATGCAATTGTGAACGCTGCATTCAAGCGACACCAATTACGCTCATAAACAATTGTACTGTATGCAAAGAAACATCAAATGCGAACACCTGATTTTATATATATGTAAATTCCAAAGCCTATGGTTGATAAAAAAAAATTATACTTCTAAATATAACTCAAAAACAAAAACTTAAGAAAAAAATTTCTAAACAACTGCGTAATTCAAATAAAAATTTTTACTGCAAATAACTGCGTCATTTTGCTTTAACATTTTTACTTGTGGATTTACTTTAAGTGTCCTTTGACGAAAACTTACGTATCTAATATGTCTGTCAGCCACTTTAAGCAGACTATAACATATCTTGTGTATTTTATGCTCAGCAAAATTAATTCAATATTTAAGTAAGTTCGTAATTAAGATAAATTTATGCTTAAATACAAAAGTAAACAAAGCTCTTTTGCAGATAATTGATTTTACATCATTAATGGGAAATATTGCAAAACATCCATTTTTGATTTCCGAACGACAAATCGAAGCAGAGCAATTTATAAGAAATAAACAAATCGATTTGAAGAAAAAAAAATATACGAATTTGCCGCTGGCATAAATAAATTAAGGACAATTATTTCAATTAACCAAAAGTAAATAAATCGAATTGCGCGTTAAATAAATAAAATTGTAAATGAAATGAAAAATATTACAAATGCCAAAAGGAGTAAAGGAGATAAGAAACAGCAATAACAACAACAATACAAACGATTTACAGCAGCAATAATAATAATTTAGGTTGAGTTTATTTAGGCTTTAATTAATAATGAAACTCATTATGTATACAAAACATACAAATAGTTAGATAAACAGTTATAAAAAATATACAAAGCTATAGATACATGCATAACGCAGATACAGATACATAGATACAAATATATTGCGCTTAAAGCTTTAAGATACATTTTCAATCAACCTCATTCCTTTTTAAATTGCTATTCAGGGTTTTAGCTAACGTTCAGTTACTCTAATTACCAACATAAGACAATAGACAAAGCCTCAAACAGCTTCAATTCAAGTTTCTTATGCCTATCAAGAAATTAGTTAATAAACCTGTTGAGGTATGCCGCTGATAAACAAATGATTCGATTGAATACGCATAACTGTTGTTGCTGCTGTTGTTCGTTGTTATCTTAACAAACGCCATACTTGCAGCACTTCAGTTACAGGCATTATACTGTATCAACTCGAAATATTTATGCGTATGTAAGTGTATCTGCAAATGTGCTTTGTTTCTTGTTCATTTTCTCATTGCCGCTGTATTGTATTCAACTAAATGCCTATACGCATTTTATAGCTGTACATGTATGTGTTGGCAATTATATTTGTTACCCAATTAGCGTAAAATTGTATTTATTGGCAGCAGCAGCAGCACACTAGACACAAAGTGAATTAACTAATGAAGTTGTAGCTACTCAACAGATTTCGTTTGTATCTTTGTACCTATTAGTGCACAGATGTGAAGCTAACTAGTTACCATGTAAACGCTTACCATGTAATGATTTTGCATAGGAGTAATGAGATAATTACATGATGAAACTAAAGAATTCATATGTAAGTGGGTAATTGTGGGATTTAGTAAGCCATTTAAAAGTTATACAATCTATAAAAGATAAAAACTTGAATGCTTTACATAAGCTCAAGATACATTTCACTCCTTTGTATTTTCAAATATAGCTACGCTTCTCGAACCTATCAAGTGGCTTACATCACCCAACCTACTGTCAGCTTTAGAGTAATCAAATCATAAAAATATACATTTTTGATTTAAATTTTGCCATCTAAGAAGCATTGCCAAGCAACAGCACACTCAGCCAACAGCATTGCCAGCTCTAAGTTTAGTAATTTTTTAACAATAATTTATCAATTATAGCATTTACCCACCTGATTTATATTCCTGTTAAACACTAAATTCGTTCAATTACTTCAAACTATTGCTCAACCTCAACTTTATAAGAATATAAGATAATTATCATTTCAAGTAAATTAATTTCTAAATGCATTAATTTCGCCACTATCTTACGCCTTAAGAAAAACTAGTTCAGGTGGAAAGAAAATTTCATGTCAGTGATATTTGTGATATGCTCATTTTTCACGCTCGCGCTTAAATTGCAATTCTATGCTGACCCAATTACACTGAAATTCATTTCTAACACAAATGCTGTGGATGCTTGGTAGGTACTTTATTGCAACACTTTGCAATTAAACAGACAATTTGCGCTTTTTTAGTGTTGCAGGCAGGCACTAAGGCGACATTATTCTTCTTATGCGACGACACAAGGCTTTTGGTTCATTTTCTTCATTTTAGTTGGTTTCGTTCGTTGGTTTGGCTTTATTGCATTCACACAAAATGATAACGAATTGTTATGTGGTTGGTCTAAATTTTCTTTATTTTACGTTAAGAAGCAGAGGAAGACTTATGCAGTAATTTGCGGTTTTATTTTTCGTAGTTTTCTATATTGTAGCAAAGTTGGTCAATAATGAGAGAAATTAATGAATTAGAAATTAAATTTGATAAAAAAAGAATGGAAAATCATTTTATTTACATTTAAAAATATTCAGAAATATTAGAAAAAAAGTGCTTCTATAATAAGAATATCTAAAAATTATATTTAAAATTACTCAATAAATTGCTTCATAAACCACTCGATTAGCTTAATCAATATTTATGTTAAAAAAAAAATACAATTTAAATTCAAAACAGTTCAAAATCATAGCCACAATAATAAAAATACCAATTTTAAGACCAACGACCCTGAAAACCGCTGCATTCATAAATATTACGCATACGCCACGCATGCATTATGCGTCCATGTCGCCATTTGGTTCAAAAATTATTAACGAAACATTGAAAATGTATTTTCGAATATTATGCGATTTGATTTATATGCATTTTAGCAATATTAATGCATCAACGCTTACGCATTAGTCTTGCAATGATTATTTTTATGATTATTCGAGTAGTTTTCGTTGTTTTTATTGTTGTTTTTGTTGTTGTCAACAGAAAATGATTTTTGCAATAATACGAAATTTGTTGCTGTCAATTCAATTCTAATTATGTTGAGCAAAAAAGCAAGAGCGCAAATACAGAAATATGCAAAATTATTGATAATGATGTGGGCATGGTTAAATGCTTTTTTGTGTAATTTAGCTAAATGCTTATGCACTTATCTCAATTTTTGAAATCATAAATTGGTTATGAACTGTTAACGCTTGTTACGCATTAAAATTAACGAAAACTATGTCAAAACCCGCAATGCCAGCTTTTAGTTGCGTTTTGTATTTTTTGGTTGCATCAGCGTAATTTAATTTTCAAAATGTTTATTTTTTTGTTTGCAATTTTAAAACTTTGAAATGCATAAACAGGGGGAAATGAAGTGGAAATGCGGTTGTCAGTGAATTTATATGTCAAACAAAATTCAAATGCATTAGAATTAAATAAAATAAAAAAAAGAGTTGGAGTTGCATAAGTGCAACTAGAGAGTGCGTACAGTTGTAAATAAGAAAGCAAATAGTAGTGAGCGAAATAATTTTACAAAAAATCGATTCGATTGATTTAACTTTATTTTTTGTTCTTTACTTTTAAACTGTCAACAAAAACAAAAACGACCAATGAGAAAAAATCGATTAATCGGTAGAAATGACTAATCGGAAAAATCGATTGATCGGAAAATAGATAAATCGGAAAAATTGATTATTTGGAAAATGCAAAAAATCGGATAAAAATGATTTTTGAAAAAATAAAAACTTTGCAAATTAATAGCACTGCCACCCAAAGTAATTCGTTTAAAAATATCGAATTCGAATATTGTAAAAGAATATTTTTAATTTTGTTTAACTTAATTTTTTTGATCTTTACGTTTAAACTGTCAAAAAAACAATTGATTGAAAAAATCAATTGATCGGAAATAATCGATTAATCGAAAGAATCGATTAATCGGAAAAATCATTTATTTGGAAATTGAAATAATTGAAATAAATGCATAATCATTTATTCGGAAAAATGTATTAATCGAAAATATTGACTTTATTTGGAAAAATAGAATAATCGAAAAAATCTAACAATACAAAAATATCGATTTTTGGAAAAATATATTAATCGGCTAAAAATCGCCAACAGATTAATAACTTCTGTTGCCAAGACTAATAACTTCTGCTTTTTTTAGTCTTAAAGAATACTTTTGATCATAAATTTGATCCACTAAACCGTTTTTGATAAATGCAGCAAGGCATTTTAATCACATTCCGACGAACAGGCATGTCTAGCTGAATAGGTCTCATTAAATTGATTTTTAAATTTATATGTAACAATATTTTGAAGAAAATTAATATAAAACAAACTTTAAACTTGATGTGCTATATAGTGTATAAAAAAAAAAATTATGTATGTATGTATATGTGAAACAACTTATGTAAGTATGACACTTGCTTATTGTACATGATTTATTTTTCATACATATTTTTCATATACTTAGCATGCTGTTGCCATACTGAACAAAAACAAATAAAAAATGGCTGCGCTGCCATTTTTCAAACTCAGAAACTCATGCTGTGTCAATAAAAAAAACCATAAATAAATATCAATAAACGCGTTGACAAACAATTGCATTGCAAAAAAAAAAAAAAAAAAAAAGGTGCAAAAACAAACAAGAACAAAAACAATGACTAGTTCATGACAACGTAAAATAACGCATGTTGTTAAGGAGCAAACAATCGATGTTGTGTAACAATTTTTTTTTTTTCTTTCTTGAAATATTTTCCAATCGTTCTGCAATTAAAATATTTAAAAGATATTTCAACAAAGAAAAAACGAAGCATGCAATATATTTTAATATTATTTTTCACGTCATACTCTGCGTATACGCATTGCATGCAAATACTTTGTTTAATTAATAAAAAATAAAAATTGTGGTTTACCAAAAAGAGTTGAAAAATTCATTGGAGAGCTTAAAATTTTCCAATGCATTTTTTTGTGGTAAAACGAAAAAAGTAAAGAGAATGAAGATAAAGCTGCGAAATACAAGAAAATGTTTGAAAAAATCTATTTTTATTGCCTGAAAATGATAAACTTCATACAAAAAAGAGAATTGAAATTTATACAGCTAAGCAGCGTACAAAAAAAAAAAAACAAAAATAGAAAATGCGTTGTAATCTGTGTGCAAAAAGTAAGCCACAAATAAACACATTCACTCCTTCACTCACTAACTTTAAATACAGTTTTAATTGATATTTACCAAAGTGCTCACTGAAAATGCAAACACTTTTAGCTAAATTTTCCAACTTCAGGCTTCAGGCGCGCCAATGTAAATTTAGTTACATGGAACACTTAAATCTAAAACGCACTTCAAATGCTGTTTTTTGAAAAAGAAAAAAAATGATATGTTTAGAAAAGTAACTGCTTTCATCAAAAACAAATTCTAGATACACAAAATGATGTAACTCTTATTAAAAAATATTGAAAGAAACAGCAGATTATAGCGATAAGAATCGACGACACCTTTCGTCAACGTGTATCGACGATATCAATATGTTGAGAATGATCATCAAGCATTTCGCAGAGCTCAAATCGGAACTGCTTTTTGATTTTGAGATGGCTTTCGAAAATGTTCACCGGGATTATATAGGCCTTACGACGAAGGAATGTGCTGTACAAACAATCGAGATGGTAGAGAGTTTCAAATATCTTGGCAACATCATTTAAGAAGAATGTGAACTGAGTCGGTAGAGGTCGAATAAGTGTACATCCCCGTGAAACGTGCTGGTATACAGTATCAATTAAGCTGCGGGAAGGACATCACATACCTGCAGAGAACAAGATGAGATGGAAAACAGCTATTGACGACATATAACCCGCCACTATTTCTGGAATCAAAGATGTTGAGGACGAATACTTTACTGTATCGACCAAAATGTATACATTTAAGATGTTCGATGACTAGAAATTCATACAAAGAAGATCATATAAGTAATTGAGTCGATTACAAGATCCCAAAATGGATAGGACTAAAGAAAAACGAGAAATTGGGGGAGGAGTTGGTGGGGTTGGGGAGGAGTTTAACTTTTCGATGAAGCAGATCCAGCGGGTAGCCTGTACTTAAGCGCTGTTGTTCAACAGGTTTATGGCAAGAGGGTTCGTGTGCCTGTCCAGTCTCTGAGGTCTCCATGTCAACTTTCTATCGAGCTCCAGACCAAGGTACTTGGCAATGTCACTGGAACTGGTAGGTGAACCATCCAGTTGAACTGAGGGGCAACTTTCTCTTCTAAAGGAAAAAGTTGTTTGCGTGGATTTCTCCGGGTTAACCATTGTATTCCATATTTTTCGCCAGGAGTTTAGGTAACAGTATATTCGGCTTATCTCATCGAATCGAGCTTACTTGTTTAATATTCTATTTTAGTAAAAACTACGTTGCACGATGATATAAATAATTGAAAGCATTTTGTCAACTGGTTGCAATATTTTGTTGTTGCTCTAATTTAAAATTTTTTTGTTTTTCCAATTTTTTTTTGACAAACTGTTAAAAAGTTCACGCTGAAAATTAAGTTGCAACCACAAATGCCATAAAATGACAGTTTTATTTAATATAACGCATATGTACAATGGGACAAATAATTGATATACGCGTTTTAAGTTTTTTAAAAATTTTTAGTTACATATTTTAATTTATTTTCTTCAACAATTTTTGTAATTCCAAACAAGATAATACAGTTCTTAAGTATTCGAGTACTAACTCGAATTTAGCCGAATACGCACATTGTACTTTCTACACTTTATCTAGCGATTGTGTTATTGTAGATTATTTCTCCTTCTCTCTCTTTCACACACATACACTATCGCATTTTACATTGCATTGTCAATATAAATGAAAGATTCGTAAATACAACGAAAAGTTTTGGCATGCTCCAAGTTGCTACTTCAAGTTAAGTCCTGCAAATGAATTGTGGTACAAAATCGTTGAGTGAGATGCAATAACAAAAACAAAAATTGAAATTTTTGGCATGATTTTTCACTGACTGACAGTTCGAATCGATTCGATTCGATTCAATGTTAATTGATCTACTAGCAAAAGTAACAAAGCATTTGATTTTGCATTCGATTTGATGACAATGAATCATTCGATTTCAATGCTGCTGCTGGCTGCTGCTACTGATTTGAAATCCTTTTTTGCTTTTTGCTAAATATAAAAAAAAAGCACCTGCGGCACCTTTCTTTTTTTTCCATTGGTCATACTAAGTCAACCAAGCATTAAGCCAGTTGTCAGTGTCACTCATTTAGTTACGCTTTGTTAGTCAAGCTCGTTTTAAAGAAAGAAATAAAAACGAAAAAAAAAAAAAAAAAGAATACATACAACCAAACAAATATGTTAGCAGCAACAGCAGCACCCAGCAGCACTCAAGTGCAATCAACTTGCGCTGCGTAATTGAATTTTAAACTTTATTTACTGTTTACTTGCGTACCTTGTTGATTTTGATGTTACCGAGCGAGCATACCAAATGAACGAATGTGTGTGAGCTTGTTGACAATCATTCGTTTTGTAACAATTCGTATTGATATTCGAACCAAAAATTTGCTGCAAACTACTAGAAAAACGTTAACAAAATTACGCTAAAGTACAGTGAACCTCCTGGTTTGCTTAATATTGTAGTGCATTGCACTCTTGAGCAGCTCATTCGTAGTAATTGTTTTACAAATTGTTTCATTTGCGCTGTCAATCAAAAATAAAAAATTATTATTTGCATGCATAATTTTCTTCTTATTTTTTTTTTCGTCGTGTGGCATGAGTAATAAAATTTTCATAACAGAAAATTCTTTGCTATTTTGTTGTGTTTTATTTTGTTTTGTTTGGATTGTTTTGTGCTGTCACAAGTAATTTTATTGTTTCGCGAATAATTTCTGCTGATTTATTGTTGAAAATTCTGAATTTGAAATGTTAAGCATTAAAAATTTTACATGTTCGAGCATTGTAAGTGAGCAATGTGTAGCATGAGTTTTCAGAAAATATATGTAGTATGCAAAGAGGCGCAATACTGTTGTTTTGAAAAGCAACGAAATTTAATATGCTTCTAGTTAGTATCAGCTCTAAGGAGTCTTTACTTTAGTATCTTCTAATAATAATAAGAAATTTAGCGCAACAAACACTCCTTCTTCACCCTAATGAATCCCAAGGCTAGACTTTTCTTCAAGATATGTTCTGAAGATTCCTCTGTTTTGAAACTGTAGCAATCCGCTAGAAGTGCTTATAGCATAATCCTTCCAAGTTAGATGCAGTCTTCTGTATTCTTTTGGTACCTTACAGTTTTTTGTCTAGTCCAAATGAAGTTCCTTTCTCTTGCCATAATTTCCTTCATTATAATTGTAATCATAAGACAGTTGCATAGAGTGAGTTTTTGGCGTCTGTGGCTGGAATAAAAATCAATGACTTCTTTCCATTTTAAATGTAGTTCACTCGATTTTCTCAAGTCTCTTTCAATGTGAATTTTCCATCGGCAAAACTGTTCCCAATGGACAAAAAGCCCTTGATAATTGCTAGGTGCCAGGTCCAAGCTAGAAGATGGATGCAAAGTACCTCACTATCAAGCTGCCGATGTTTTTAGCGAATCACTATCAATATGTGCGGCCTGGCGTTGTCCAGATGGAACACAATTCAGCTTGTTTTTTTGTCTTAGCTGGACGTTTCTGGGTGTTTGCTTACAGGTATAAGTACTTAACCAAAAATAACCAAGAATATTATTTGGCTATATTTCTCTTAAAGATAGTCATCTTGTTTTATTTTATCTTCTCTAGAATTTGAATATTTCCAGAGAGAAAGACATGCATAAAAGTAAATGGTAAATAAGTCTCTCCAAAACTGGCGACGACTATCCTAGCTGCGCCACTGCTCTAAGACTTCTAGACTCAAAGCGACGAAAAGACGCTGGTCCAAACAGTGATCTAATCAGCAAGACAATCTTCTTTGTTAGTCAATTCTTGTAAATACCGGTGGTAGTCATGGACCAGAACTCTTTGCCAAATATAAGACTAGCTGGAACTTTGGAATGTCTCTTTTAGCTACTTTTCGAACCTTAGCTCATAAAAAATTTTATTTATGTCTTTGTTATTATAGTGTATAAAAATGTCTTAAATTAATCACTGTTTAATCAAATTTTTTGTCTTGTTGTTGATTATCATAATATTCGTGATTTATCTAAAATGAACAAAAAAGATACACTTTAAGCTTAGAAAAAAACAACTTTAATGCTTTGACAAAAGAATACAAAATACTTTTTTTATTTATTTGATAGACTGACTATCTACTAAAGTATTTACATATCAGTCTAGCTGACTGTCTGCACAATAATTCTTTGACAGCTTAAGTTGAATGATGGCAAAATAAAATACAAAAACCGAAATCAATGCAATTTATTGAGTCAGCTTAAAAATTATAACAAAAGATACAAGATACAACGGATTAAATTTTATATTTTAACAGCAGCCTACATAGTAAATGTGTATCTAATTCATTTTTTTGAATATTTAATAAGGCATTTACAGCGAAAAGAAAGCATAAATAAGCATAAATAAATACTAAGAGCAAATATCAATGCGCCAGATATATTTCAGAGCAGCTGCACAGCAGCTTAACTGCAACTGCAACTGAATTTGTAATAATGTAAAACGTTGCATTTCGTTTGAATTGAGTTGAGTTTAGTTTTGCTGCATACTTATTCATATTTACACATGCGAATGCATTGCTGCTTCCAAACGAAATACCCTACGTAACTGTCAAATGTCAATTTACTTATGTACAACGTTCTTGACTTGTCTTATACTAACGCGTACTCGTACATGTTTCTTCTTGGATGTATCTTTTACGAAAATACAATTTGGCGCATGGCGTATGACATTTGTCAACAACGTTGTGCATTGCATAAATATTTCGATATTTTTGAGAATATTTTTTTCCATCTTTAGCGCATAGTTTGCTTATATAGCTGCGTTGTATCTTTCTCAACTTTTTTTATAATTTCTGATCAAAATATTGCATTATGCTGCTTGTTATTTGTATTGACATGCCATTTTGTATCTTATTCATTATTTATTTTATTTTAACGAAATGTTTATTTATTTTTCAACTTAACTGCATTAAGTTTTATATTAATTTTAAATAAAATCAAAATTAAATACTTTTAGATATTAATTAAAACATATTTAAACTAAGAAATGCAAACGAATCTTAAATAAAATCCATTAAATAAAATTAAATATATTGCAAATAGCTATGCACACAGATACACCCACACAAAGTAAATATTGTCAAACGGAAATGCCTGCAGAGCGACCACAAAATCAAATCAAATAAATGCCAACACATCCGGTTTGCTGACCAAAGCAATATCGGATGTGCAACATCACAGAAAACATTATCATGAATATTTTGTATAAATTTAAGCTTGACCGACCGCCGCCTATACTATACTATGCTGACAGCTGATTTATGGTTTTATTTGTCTACTTATGAAATATACATTAGATATTATCACAATTGCGTTGAAAGAATTTGCTCTTGGCTAACTATTGTAAAAGCTTTTAATAAATTAAGCTTATAAGATACTTCAAACCGAGTTTTATATAACCGCAACAAACTAACAATATGGTATGTTACAATATCCTTGCTACTGCTGCTACTGTTGCTGCAACATGTAAAGATGTGCAGCCAAACGTTATCAAGTGTCAAGTGTCAATTACGCTTTAATAGCCAAAGGATAACTAAACACCAAAGCAAAGTAGAGCTGCTTTTTTGATAGATACTCTTTTATCATTTTTTTTATTTTATTTTATATTTACAATATAAAGCATATTATAAAGCAGTTGCATGCACAATAACCACAAGTACAGAAATGAAAAAAAGCAAAGGATATTGAGCAGCATGCCACTACAAGATATCATCTTGCTGCTGCTGACAACAAGTGCGCTTGAAAAAACGGAGAGAGAGAAATAGTTTAAAGTTTGTCGTTGAAGTGTTAAACAGTGACAAAGGAAAAGATCTAGACAAGAAGAAGAAGCGAGAATGAATAGATGAAAGAAACAGAGATATAGTGTAGGATAACGGAAGTGTTGGCAACACTAATTCAATGAATGTAAAACATGCAGTAAGAGCAAGACAGCAATATTGAACCGGAAGTGGCAGAAAATATTGTCTAGATTTATCGCGAATATGTTAAAAAAGCATCTTACTTAATTAAAATATATTCAATGATTCGTTGTTTTATATTCATGACGCTGACTAATAGTCGATCTTGATAGAATACATAATTTTAAGATTTTTTTTTTATAAAGCACCGTACAAATGTTTTATAGAATTTAAATTCCTAGTTTGACGTTCATATGTATGTATGTATATCAAGTTGGTTTTTGATGATCGCTTTCGGGTAACAAGATATAAAAACACAAAGACTGACAAACAAATTTATATTAATTTTCTCATTAAACGCTGAGATAGCATATTAGAATAAAAATTTCAAACACTTGCGGCTACCAGTAGGACTTACTCTTAGTTTTTATGAAAACGTTTTACTAAAACTTTTCGATTAAATGCAAAATTAAACACAAAATCGTGTTGACAGACGGACATATATGGGTGCAACATATGAGTCGATCAACGCTAAGAGACCCACTATTTTGCCCAGAACTGATTTTGATTGAAAGATGTTTCTTTAAATGGATATTTGAAGTTGAAATGCCGTTATACGACCAAAACTGAAAAACAAAATGGCGAATAAAATATGGCTGAAAAAATACATAAAATTCTGTTGATTTAATTGACAGTTGATTTAATTGGTGATTTTTATACCCGCCACACATAGTGTAAGGGGTATAATCAGTTTATCGGAGTGTTTATAACGCATTAAATAGGCATCGGAGACCCCATAATGTATATATATCATTTATCAGCTCGACAGACGGATCGATTTAGCCATGTCCGACTGTCTGCCTGTATGTTTTTCTCAGAAAAATACCTGACCTGAAATTTCAAACTTTAGCTTTTTGATCTTAGGCAGTTTGTATGTCAGAACCAAGATGCCACGTCCATTAGTAGGTACAGTTTTTGTATGAAATTAGTTCTTAGTTATGAATATATTAACTCCAATCTGGGTAAAATCACTTTTTATATTATCCTATGAATATACTACATATATTCTAAGGATCGGATCTCTATAACATACAGACCCCATAAAAACTTACCATCCATTTTTTTTTTACAACAAAATTATTGTTATATCTGCATTTTATTCTAAAATTTTTACATATATGCTTTTAATTTGAGTCCTAGATTGAGTTTTCCCCACCCTACCTCTACGTCACTGATGATCATACATGAGCTAATTAAAGTTTTGTGTGGTGGGTATTTGAGCTTCAACTCTACCGAAGTTAAAGTTTTTCTTTGTTTTTTTTTTTCTTAAATTTATGTGACTTACTTGTAAGTTGTTATTCGACAATTTTGTCGTCCAATATTATACGGACGGACGGACGGACAGAAAGACAGATAAAATGCACCAACTGTCTAGTCGAGCTTTGTAACTAAATATAAGCATAAATAAATAAAATGAATAAGAGTTTCCGTTGACTAGTTCAATCGGAGCCATTAAACCTGCCAGATGACTACATCTTCTTGTCGCTTAAAACGATAATATAATACCACTTTTTATGTAACACACTCATTTAAACGAAAAATATATATTATTTTAAATTACATTGTTCACCTTGAAAAAACTTGCAGAAGGCTGTCTCTTTTGTTTTTTTTTATATGTACGAGTATGTATGAAAGTATACCACATGTTGTCGTTGTTGTCTCTCAACAAATGCAGCAAAGTCAACAAAAGCAACAACATCAGCAGCAGTAACTTTGACATGAAGAAGAAGAATGTCTGCAAGAATTGATGAAAAGCCGCAGCAGCGACATAAACGAGCAACATTCCTGACGCATGCATGTCAACAAGAACAACAAACTTGCAACGCAACAGAATGTATTGCACTTTTCAGCAACTTTTTTGGCATGCAAGACACAAATCACTTTGTTGCTTTTGTAACTATTCTGTTTAATGATGATAAAAGAGGCAATATTTTGCAGTAACTAAAAACCAAATTGGTAAAATTATTTTTTTTTATCTATCGAACAATTTTCGAAACAATTAAGTCAAATGTCTTTGATGCAAAAATCAAATAGCGCCTAAAGCGATGTAGAAAATATTCTATCAAGAATTTTCCATTTTTTCTGTTTTTAATTGAAAATGCGTCTTTGCAAAAAAAAAAAGCAATAAAGCAACGTGAAAGAGCATGCGAAATCAAAGTGCAAAAAATGAAAAGTTCTTTGAGAACAAAAAGCTACCGACTTAGTAAATGAAACTTCCGTAAAATGGCGGAACTTAGAAGTACAAGAAAAAAAGAAACATGAAAGAAAAGCGCGTGCAGCAAAAGAAAAAACTGCATGCTTTGGCAAAGGCAAAAAATATGTAAACAAGTTGCCGCAAGTTATCGTTTTTTTTTTTTCGAATTGTGTTGGCAGCCACCTTTATTAACCTTTGACTTTTTTTTTGCTAAAGTGTCGCCATTATTTTTTTTTGCTTCTTGACTTTTAGTCACTTCCGTTTGTTGCTACTTCACGCCTATTCGTGTTAGTGTTTTGCGGTGCTTAAGGCGCAACGAGTTAAGATCTTCTTTTAAACGTTTTAGATTTGTTAAAATTTTTGTTTCAGCTTTAACTGAAGTGCCATAAAAAAAATATTATTCAATCAATTTATTGCAAAAAAAATAAAAACAAAACAAGCACTCGTCTCTAGATATATTTCCAATTGCAACAGTTTGCTATAAAAGTATCTTTAAGATACATTAGTTGAATACAATTATAAAAAAATATCTCTGCATTACATAATTGTTTGAAAATATATTAAACAAGTTTTTCAAGCTTAATTGCAATTCATACACACTCTGCTAAACACACACTTACAAAGTATTCATTTACAATAACAATTTTTATGCTTGCATTTAAAGATAGAAAAATTCAAATGCACAAATACATCCGTTTGGTATTTTTGCTGTCGTCTCTGCCATTTCCGTTTTGATAAAAACAATTTTATTGAACATTCGACATTGCAACAACGACATAACATAGCAACATAAAGACAAACATAATAAAATCGATCTGCATAACAAAGAAAAAGCATCAAACATAATGAAAACTATTAAAAAAAACAATTTCGATGCTTTTTAGTTCAATTTTGATTTTAACTACAATTTCATATCCATCTGCCTTTGTATACATTTATTGCCTTTTTTGTTTTCATTTTTTTTACTTTTTAGTTTTGAAGTGCATTCAAGCTTACATTTACAGCATAAAAAAAAATATCTTAAAAAAACGAAATTGCAAACAAAAAGATACAAGATACTTTTTAGTATTGCTTTTACTTTGCCATTTTACAATCATTGACTTTTTAGTCTAATTTGTATAGACTTTTGTTCAATTTCATGCAATGGAAGTCAAAAGCTTAAAGTACATGAAATTAGGTAATAATTACTCACTCAATTTGGCAGATACAAAAGTGATTAATTTTGAATAGTTTTAGAAATGCTACAGATACATCAAATGAAACGAATTTAAGACATAACAAATGTAACTGTGTTTGTGATGTTTTGTTAGGCTTAAAAAAACACTACCTCTTTTTCTCCAGCCATCTTACATGCTACTTTTCGTAATATCGTTGGAAATGCGAAAACAATTTTGAACGCAGGCAATGAAGTATTTTAAAAAAAAATTAAATTATGGCTGGAACATATGGCAAAATATCGATATACTGTTTGCTCTATCGATATTTTTAATATATCGATACATAAATCAAACATCAGTAAAATAACTGTATCGATAAATACAGTTGAAATATCGATAACTTCGGAGTACTCCGATGTTGTCGTATATAAAATGAAAATAGAAAATTTTCCAACACAAATTCGCATTACCATTTCGTTAAATATTTAAAAATTTTTATTAAAATATTAAAATTAAATTTTTTTAAATGCCAACTATTTTCTTTCTTTCTATCTCTCGCTCTTTCTCTTTCTATCCCACTCTTTAGCTCTATCTCTTATTATAGACATAACAAATGATCTCCATACAAATATTTTCTTGTTATTCAGTCAAGATTTATTGGTTTATGTTGCAATTTTTCAGCGCTTTTAATCAACTGGGACAACATGACATATGGGTATTATTTTTAAATATGCTTTTTCGAATTTAAATTGATGACAGTTTTACTGCTTAATTTATTTGAATTTTTAATTGTTGCATATAAAGTTTTTATGCTTTTTTATAAAAAAAAATCATAAAATCAAATCACTTCAATCACCAAGAATAAAAAACTACATAATTGGAAAAACTAAATCCTTTATTTTACATGCAATTTAACACAAGGATTTACATTTAATTTACACACTAAGCCACTTCAAACAACAAAAAAATACTAATACGCAGCGTAGGCCAAAAACCAAAAAATAAAAAAAAAAATAGTATAAAGAAAAGGCATACAAATTACTAACAATTAGTAAAAGATTTCCAACATAAAGCCAACTGACAATTGAATGAGATACTTCAAGCGAAACAATAGCAAAAATAAAAGCAACAAAGCAAATCAAAAGGTCGTGAAGTACAATTGCCTAAACTTAAATTTTGTGCCAATCAGTGAAAATGAACTGAACTGAACTGAATCCGACTGCTGCTATTTTCGAAAAACCTTATAGCAAGCAGTTAAATTAAATGTAATAGCATAGAAAGCTCAGCTAAAAAAAAACGAAAGAAAAAAAGGATAATTATCACACAAAGTGAATCGCAAGACTTGCAGGCACTAAAGGCATAAAAAACCAACCAGAGCAGACGAGCAAAAAAAAAAATAAAAAACGTTTAAAAAAGGGCAAAACTGCCGCAATGTAACTGAACGGATACTTATTTAAAATTTATGTAGCATAATTACAGGCAATTTACGCACAAAATTATATAAAAAAGGCTCGAAATAAAAACATTCCAAAAAAATTCACGAAGCAAAAGGGTAATGACAAAGACAAGGCAGCTTAAGTGCATAAAAAGAAAATTAGGCGCACCGAAAAAAAATAAAATCCTACTGAAATGCTTAATACATAATATACTCCTCCATCCTATTTTAGTTGTTATAAAAATACCATAAAATAAAATTAAAAAAAGAAAAATGTTTTCGATTCGTAAAAGCTTTGAATTACTTTTAGAGCCGCAAAAGTCATTTCAAAAGTCAAATCGCTTAACTTGATTGTATTGCCTTCGCAAATGATTGTGGTTTTTAAATGGGTTTCAGGTGTTGTTGTGTGGCGTGAAAAAGCAACAAAAAAAAAACAAACTTATTTTCCAAAACCCTAAAAAAGTAGTACTAACCAAAATTAAACATATTAAACACAAAAGCAGTTATTGAATTAGACGTCAACACCGCACCTCTGCTTATTTTAATTAGAACAGCAGCAAGAGCAGCAGCAGTTGTTGCTGCTGTTCCTTTATAATTTAATTAATGACAAAAACATTATGACGTCGTACGTCCTACTATGGAGTAGTAGTATAAAGAAGCGAAAAACAAAATAGAAATGGAAATGGAAATGGAGAAAAAAGGCTATGTGATGTATCTGCTTAATGTATTTTGGCTTATGGCACTTTACTATATGCTTTCACCTAATGATTTTCATGCTCCGGCATACTAATTTCAACGTTAAGTAATGCCAACCACAATGACATCAGTACACGAGTAGGTTTTTTTCTTTCTTTCTATTCGTAGTAATTTGATTCAGCACACACACACACGCTCGATGGTTTCCAGTAATGAGATTCAAATCGATGCTGATTAATGCGCACTACAATAATTGAACGTGATATTTATTGTTCAATTATATATTTGGGGTGTGCGCTACAATTCGTTGTGGTTGCTAACGAAGAAGAAAGATGAAATCCAAACGGAAGCTAAGATTCATCGAAGGAATAACGAAGCCAAAGAGATGTCAAAGCTTCGGATGATCTGAGCCATTATTCATGACTTTGCCTATACCTGCAATGTGTCTGTTGTATTTTTTTTTCCTTTTTGAATGCGAATATGAAAATAAAGTGTAAACAAAAAAGTATAATTTTGTTGATTTAAACTATTAAATGCATTTTTTACATTAAAGTACAAAACAAGCATAGAAGGCCGTTTCCATAAAAAAAAATGTTTACGGAAATGTACAAAAATATAAGTTTAACCAAAACGAAATAACTTCCTTCAAGTTTAAATATACTCGTACTCACATAATTAAGTGGTCGGATAAAAGAATTTGCTTTGCGTTGCATTTATAAAATGGATAAAAATTACTAAATTTTTGAAACAGAAAACTTTCAAGTGCATAATTTGTAGCTTGGCTTGACTTGGCTGCGCTTGGGCGAACGCATTGTTTCAAAAATTTTTACAAAATGTAATTATTTCTATGTTCTGGCAAGTAAATTCGGCATTGTAAGGCAAAAAAATGGTTTCAGAAGGTAGATTCTCGAATTTTGTATCTGAATAAAGCGCAGCATTCACGGTCCACCAATCTTTCTCTTCATAATGTGAACTGAGTGAATGTAATACACAGCAAATATTCATTTGTGTTTACTGTGCATTTATTGTGCTGAGTAGTGTTGGCAAAAAAATCACTTCTGCTGATTTTTTTACAGTGATTTAAAAACTGAAAGTAGTGTTTTGCGATTTTCTTGTTCCTCAGTAAACATGCTTAGATATCGGCGATTTTGGGTATTGCCCATCGCGAACAGTGAAACTGTTTATTTTTCAGTGATTGGTGCTTTTATCACTCTTCGTGAATCGTTCATACTCGCTTGAAAACCAAACCTATACAAATTCGTCGGTTCAGTTACCAGTCACTTGATTCGTCGAAACGTGCAATTCACTGAAAGCGCGGTCTATTGAAAGTGAAATGTAATTTTTTTTTATACAAAAAAAGCAGAATGCAAAATGTTTTCTGCCAAACTGTAGCTCAAAAGAAGTGTGACAAACATAGCGCCGGCAATTGCAAAGGAAGCAACAAAAAAACACAATTTTTTCGCCAATATTATTTTTTAATTTTAATTTAAAATAAAAAAGCAGTGTTTTATTTTTCAATAAATTAAAATAAAGTCGGTTTGTTGTGTTGGTGTTTGTTGTGATTGTGTATACCTCTTCGCGAACAGTGAACCCGTTCATTAATCACTCATTGTTTTTTCTCGCAATCTGTGATTTTATCACTGTTTGCAGTCACTGTGATTTTCAAGTCGCTAATCACACTTCGACTCAAAACTCACTATTTTTGTCAACACTCATGGTTAGCTCTTATGCCTTTCAATAATGTATACAAACGAGCCGCATTTTATTTTTATGTTGTATATTAATTTTATATTTCTACTCCATAAAGTTTTTAGTTAAAGAAAAAATTCTGCGGATTTCTTGTGCGCGCAGTCATTTAAAGTTTTTGGCCTTCAGTTTATGTTTCAACTACTTGAAAGTTTATACTATACATACATACACAAGTATTGTATAAAGTCCTTTCACACTTCAAGTGAATCAAAAACGCTGCATAAATTAAATTTTGTAACGACGCAACGACTGCTGCTGCGACTGTTTATTATGTGAGATCAAATAAAGCCACTAATAACCGACAACCATGAATAAATTTTCGGTTATCAGTCAAATTTAAGAGCTAACAAAATTTTTCAGAATCCTTTAACTGCTGCAAAGTCTTCACACAAAGTTAAGTAAATGTGTGCAGTGAAGTGTTTTTTTGGCTGTTGTGTTTTTGGCCTAAAATGTTTATACCCAAAAAAAAAAATAACGCTTGTAATCTTAATTATGTAATACAACAAAAATATACAAGAAAACTGTAAAAGAAGCTGCGGCGGTTTCGGCTTCGTCTTCAGCTTCGGCGGTAGCATAAAATTAATGAATTTTTCAATGGCATAATCCGCTAATTCACTGTACTGGAAACGTCGCACACCCACCCAGTTATACATAGTACGACAGACGATCTCTCTCCGATGTGCAATTGCCAAAGCAGTTGTCATAAAATATTGTCTGGGTTAGAAAACTTTTGCGTATACCAAGTAAAAATATAAAAAAAAAAAAAAACAAAGAAAAACAAAGCAGTCGAGAAGCAAAGAATAAGTGTTGGGATAAGCTGCTTGACTTGAAAATAAAATAAAATTTTGCATAAAACCAGCTCTAAAAAAAAAAAAAACATTGTTAGTTGGTTTGGGTTTGTATAGCAAAATTTAATGGAAAAATCACGCGCAATGCAAACGCACTTAAACTTTTTTCTTACTTCTTCCTTACTGCTTAAGTGTCCTTGCGTGTATCAGAAACGCACTTGAAGTGCTTTGTTTTTTGAGGTCTGAGATAATTCGTGTTGTTGCTGTGGTAGCAGCTTACTGAAGTTAAGGGGTAAATCATGCATTCAATTCCAAAACATTTAACAGTTTTTTTTTTTTTTTTGTTTTTTTTTTCTTCCTAATCTAATATTTTACAAGCCATTAATATGATGATTAGCACCAAAAAACGCATTTAAACTAGGGCTTAACTGGATTTCGTTTAGCGTAAATTTTTGGCATTTTTATACGATGTAGCTGCAAATGTACACTGGAGACATAAACCCATATGGGTTTTCCGATGTATTGTATCAAATACACATCAAATTGTAAACTTAGTTTCTCCATAGCCATCAAGGGTTCACCTATAAACTGTTTTTTTTTTTTTTCAAGACTTATTTTAAAGGGTTACGTTTAAAATAATTGTTTCCATTTTTTGAAATTTTATTTGGAAACGTTTTCAATATTTGCTCTAGGATCTGTAATTAAATCTTTTGGCTATATATTTTTTGAGGAATTCAACTTCGTCTCTCTTCTAGATTTTGGGCTGGATTTATTCTACTCAAACATGTCAAGTAATCCATTTGAAAAAAAAAATATTTTAACCCATCATTACTTACAGTCAAGAAGAGATAGAAATTCGCGTTCTTTAGAAAAATTGTTGCTAAAAGATTGAAGTAACTTTATATCTCTTCTAGATTTTTAGCTATAATTTTACCATATTACCATGTTAGACAGTATAATATGGTATATTACGATTTTTTTATACCCGCCACACATAGTGTGAAGGATATTTTCAGTTTGTCTGAAAGTTTGTAACGCATTAAAGGAGACGTCGTAGACCCCATTAAATATATATATATATTCTTGATCAGCTTGACGAGGCGAGTCGATCTAGCCATGTCCATAAGATTTTCTCGGCAACGACCAGGTCAAGTTTGAATATGGTAGGTATAGCCCCATACAAACTTACCGCCCATTTTCAATTTTTTGTATGAAAATAGGTATTATTTATGTTAAAAAAAATAAAACTGTACCTAAATTGAGAAATATTTATATCAACTTTAAGAATTCCATTAACAAAAACATAAAAAACACAATATTTGATTATATTCAACACATAATTGTACAGAAAGGAATTGACTATTATTTCCAAGGACACACACAAAATGACAACATTAAGTTAAACACATTTACATAATTATTAGAAACAGTTAAATGTCCACAAATTGTATGCAATGTAAGCATCATATACGCAGGGGAGACATTATTCCATTTTATTATTTAAAAAAGATACAGATACATACACATACATATACAGAAGAATGATAGAGCGGTGGTGTTGAGACAAGAGACAAGGGGCAGCAGCAAGCTAAAGTGTCTCAACAAATAATGTTCACATTATTCAAAATAGTCTCTGCACGCTTTTTTGGCTCTTGTCCAAAAACAAACGAAAAGGACAAAAACACAGAACACCACAACACAACACAACAAAAGCTTAGATACAATCTCAAGTCAAACATCTTAATTTGTTGACTTATTTAAAAAAAAAAATAAAAGAAAAATATCTTCCATCTTTTTTTCTCCAATATTGTCAACAACAAACTCCCCCACGTCCTTTTTTTCATATAAATGTCCTTGTTTCTATGTATATGTAAATTTTAGACCAAAATAAAATGTAATTTTATGCTACTTGGTGGTTTTTATTGTCTTTTATTTTATCGTTAAGTTGTTTCTTCTTCTGAAAAAAATCGCCTGCGGTTCTCTTGAGTAATGTCGGACTTGGACTTGAAGACTTTCTTTTTATTGCTTTTTTTATTGAGTTGATAATTATGTCGCTGCTTGTTGTTCAGGCCTTCTGAAAAGTTTGAGAATTATTACAGAAATTAAAATAAATCATAAATGAATTAAAATGTATAAATCAATAATTTCAAACTCTCATAATAAATTTTATCTTGATTACATTTCATTCAAAAAATGTTCGTATAAATTTAGTCACTGCTGCTAGATTAATCAAAAAATAAAGACACAACATGTGCGTTAGACTAAAATTTGAAAATTTAGACAAACAATAAAAAGTAAATTGATTTTAAATAAAAAAAAAACTTTACACACTGGCATCATGTTGCCAATATATCAAGCTTCAATAGTTAGGTTAACGCTACATGAGAGTTCTGTAAAACTTTGTTTATTTCATATTTGATTTAGATTGCCTGCAGATCAGTTTACAAACAAATTGTTTTGAAAGTTTTCAGCTTTTTTGTAGCTGATATTAAGTTTATGATATTTGGCACACCAATAGTCATTGGAATGGTATCCATTGCAACCTTGACGACTTTAAAAAAAATCCATTTGAAAATTTGTTCAAATGGTCTTTTATGTACTTGGAAAGTTTGGTAGGTAATCGGTGTAGCTAAGAAACCACGTTAGTAGTCAGCACTGAAATTCAGGAAATCCATTTCAAGAATAATGGAAGCAGTGAACTTCTCTTATAGTTTGTTTTAAAACAGTTATGGGCACCTTCAAATTTCCTACCACGTGTGACGTATACTAATTTCTGTGTTCGAAATGTTACCCTATGCGTTTTTTATATGGCATTGAATAAAAAGTTGAGCTTTGTTTTTTGCTGTTAAAAACCTATTAAGGTCGTGGGGTGAGTTCTTTTGATCCGCCTTGTATGTTGGCTGTTGTTAAGCAAATTTATAGCCAACTGATTACTATGTGTCTCAAGTCTGGAGATGTAGCATGTTCCGAATTTCATTTCGCACAGATGGTACGTCTAGGTCTCTGGATGAGAGAATAATGTTTCTGTGCTATGCCGATTACTTATCAAACGCTCCATATGTGTACAGAGCCAAATCACATAAATCATGGGAAGGCTTGATGCCCTTCAAAACACTCGAAGCCAAAAAAAAAAAAAAAAAAAACTTTTTTCAAATTAAAATTCTCTGCGATTTCAAAAAATATAGCAAATATTGCTTTTCATATAAAAAAGATTAGTGGAGTGTATAAACTAGACACCACAGAGTCATGACAGGAAAAAAAAATAAAATCAAAAAACAATTGTCAACAGTTGCGTATGAATTTTTGCGAAACTTTGGCAATAAAAAACAAATCAAATTTCCAATCAGAAAATTTATAAGTTTCAAAAACAAACAAATTAAATATAAAAAAGTCTTTGAAATAAAAACTAAAAAATTTTAATCAAAAATAAGAAAAATCAGTAAAAGGTCATGCTCAAGTTGCCATAATTAAAAATTAAGACATCCGCCTATTAGTTTTAACCCTCATTAACTTTAGATAAACTAATCTCAAAAGTAAACCTTTGCTTTGTTAGCATAAATGCTTGGTAGTGCAACCCAACTCAGCGTAAACGCCAAAAGCATCAAAGTAAGCGGAATGAATACAAAAAAGCAAAAAAAAAAAAATCCCCAGCAAATACACCCACATTCCAACCAATGAAATTCAAAGTTGACTTTTCACGCTTTTCATTATAGCGCGCTTTTCTTTCAATGTTTATTTTCTTTTTTTTTTTTTGACTTCAGTTTTAAGAGCTGCAGCAGACACCAAGAATAAACATAACACAATGCGTAAAGCAAGCAATTTTTTTCTGCTATTCTCAAGAAAAGCAAAGAAAGAAAAACTGTTAAATGGGATTTCATTTAGTAAAGCTAAGAAAAAATAAAAACTCTTTTTGTGAATGAAGAACTTAATATTCCGCTAAAAGCAAAAAAAAAACAAGAAAAAACGTTAACTTCGGTGGAACCGAAGCTGAAATACCCGTTACACAACACTTTTAATAGTTTATATGTTCACCAGGTGCTAAGATTAAATTTCACGATGAATTTGGTCAAATTTGTATGGAGGCTTTATGTTATATTTGCCCGATCCTTACCATATCGAAAGTGTTCACTTAGGTGGACATTGGAATTTATTTTACCAAGTTTAATTGAATTCATTCAGAAATAGTAAATGTTTTCATATTAAAACTCGAAAATGGGCGGTAAGTTTGTATGGAGGCTATACATAAAAATGGGCGTGGCGCCTTAGATTTGACATTGGATGACATAAAAAGTGTTCTTACCCTATTTGGATTAAATATATTCATAAATAATACGTATTTTCATACAAAAAATCGAAAAAAGTGGTAAGTTTGTATGGGGGCTATATCTGAAAATGGGCGTGGCAACATTCTTTTGATATTGGATGCTATTAGAAGTATTTTTACCCTATATTGTAGTAAATGCATTTATAAATAATAACTATTTTCATACAAAAAGTCGAAAAAAGTGGTATGTTTGTATGGGGGCTATATCTAAAAATGGGCGTGGCACCTTGGTTCTGGTATGCAAACTAACTAGGAGCACAAAAGCTTAAGTTTCAAATTTCAGGTCAATATCTTTAAAACTTTTCGAGTAACAGCCATCGCCACAGACAGACGGACAGACAGACGGCTAAATCGATTCGTCTCATCGAGCTGATCAATAATATATATACTTTATGGGGTCTCTGATGTCTCCTTCAATGCGTTGCAAACTTTCGGAAAAACTGAATATACCCGTTTACACTTTGTGTAACGGGTATAAAAACAAGTATAAAATACGCTGAAATAGGCAAGCAAGCAAAAATAATTAGAAATGTAACCTTGACGTTGCAGAAAAAAACAGAGAATTATAAGTAAACAAGTAAAAAATGATGCAGTTGAGTTAGTTTGACAAATGTATACTCTTTCAAATGAATCATTTGCCTTCAAAATGAAACATTAGAATAAAAATTAATCATTTGAGTGCAAATGAATCATTTGAATCACATAAATCATTCGAATACAAATGAATCATTCGAATACAAATGAATCATTTGAATGCAAATGAAACATTAGAATAAAAATTAATCGTTTGAGTGCAAATGAATCATTTGAATACGAATGAATCATTTAAAATCAAATTTGGATCACATAAATCATTAGAATACAAATGGATCATTCGAATTCAAGTGAATCATTCGAATACAAATGAATCATTCGAATACTACTGAATGACTTGAATACTAATGATTCTTTGGATCCAGATGTTGTTTCTTTAAAACCTCTATATCATTGGATTTTCTCGCATGCCTCCATTCTCGACGAAAGTCGGGTCTGGATGTGCCAAGATGCAGTGGCGAGATGTACTTTCCAATCTTTTTTTCCTTTCATTTAGAGACACATTTAGTGCTACTTCAAATTTTATGGTCGAACGTGTGCTAAATAAATAATAAATCAAAAAACTATGAAAACAGACTTTACATTAATCACATAATACCTAACAATAATGTTATAGACTAAAGAGCACTGGAATAAAAAATCTTTAAAAAGCCACAAACAAAACGGCTTATTGCTGCAGATTAAATATGAAGAAAATTGTGGTTAAAAAAATTCTTACAAAAAATACAACATAAATTGCTTAAATAAAACAACTTTGAAGACATTCGAGTATATATATATAACATGATGTATATTGCTTAGATAATTAGCGCAGCATATGTATAGGTATTGTATATTATATAAAGAGTTGTATTTAGAATTAATTAACTTAAAGCTAAGACTTATCATTTGAAAAAAAAAAAAAATTCACTTGATTTTATATCCTATTTATAAATATATATATAATTATATGTATACAATATAATTTATATGAACAAAAGCAGCACAATTTTACATAAGCAAATTAAAATAACAATTTTCGACGAAATCTTAAAATAATAATAAAAATTTTGCTAATAATACTTTGAGTATTAATTATTTCTCGTTTCTTTTTTTTTTCCATTTTGCATTTGGCTAACAGCATTTATAAAATAGTTTAGATACATTTAGACGAAACCCGTTATTGTATACTTAAAAAGTTAATTGGAAATTACGCAAAAACACAAAAAATATACTGAGAAAAGACTAAGAGACGGACATATTAAAAATATAAACCTTATTTAATAAATAAATTATCATTCATTAACATTTATCGTAAATTGCACGATTCTGAAATCGTCCAGGTGTGTGTGTCAATATGTATCGCTCATTGTCATAGTCTAGCCATTTAGATATTCAGACTGATTAGATTAGATTTCTTTCTTTCTCATTTTTTTTCTTAATTCGATGCAGTTTTTGTTTAAATTTATTTCTTGGCAGCACTAGCCGCAGCGCCAGAGATACTACCACTCGACTGTTCCGTTTTATTTTCGCGTACCATGAGTAAAAGTTGTAGCATCATTAACGCTTGTACTTTATCAAGCGGATCCATGAAGCCACGTTGCAACCATTTTGGTATAGTGGTACGCGCATGACTAAAGCCAAGTTTATTTAGAATATAATCGACGCCATAAGGTTCAATGGATTTACCAGCCCAGGAAAGTAAACGTACTGTTGGCTCTAGATGCCAGGTTTGACACTCAAAATGACGCCAATCGCGTACAAATGATTCAAGATCAAATGAGGCATTGGATTCTGTAGTTGTAGTGTTTGCTGTATCTGTGTTACTTGAGCTACCAACTGTAGTTGATTTGCTATCTTTGGCATCAGTACCTGGTAGTGTCGTCGTCGTCGTTGTTGTTGTTGTTGCAGTGTTCGAAGAAGAATTTGTGTTGTTCGAGTTATTTAAATTCGTATTAGTTTGCGCTGTAGCTGCATTTGCTGCGCCGGTTGTATTAGCTGTCAAATTTGTTTTGCTTGTACTTAGCTGCGCACTTGAATTACTATGCAGTGTTGCTGTCGTTTGCGCTGCGAGATTTAGCGTTGTTGTTGAGGCATTAGTGTTGTTATTATTAGCATTTGTACTGGTTGCTTTCTTCTCCTTGAGTATTTCGTCAGCAAGATAGGTCTTCAGTTGACTTTTCTGTGAGAGATTTGGTGAGGCAGCGCGTACAGATTGTGCACCAATCTAAAATAAAGTAATTTAAAAGAAATTATCGTATAAGAAATGTTTTTTTGAATATTTAGTAAACTTACTACTTTTTCCTTTTCATTTACATAGGATGTTATCAGATCATGCAAAAGAAGAAGGCATCTGCATCGACAGTGACAAAAATATGATCATCAAATTCAGTGATAAAGCTGCAAATGACCTCAGGTTTGTTTTCTAGTTGAAGTTCAAAATCAAACAGTTAAAATAATACAAAAAATCGCATACTTCATTTGTTACATACCACTAGGTTCCGGTGTCGTTGCACCTTGTTTATGTTCCGTCTTGAAGTGTAACTGCAAACTGGGCAGCGCAAAGATAACCTCACGATTATGATTGTGTTCTTGAGATTTAGCTGCGGCGCTGCTGCTTGCCCCGGCACGTGTTCGTTCAATCGAATTGGAAGCAATTTCACGCTCACATTCCAATATGGGAAAACGATCCACAGCTGTTGAAAATGCATACAAACATTAATTTTATATTTTTTCAATTAAATCATTATGCAAACCATTCAAACACTCACCATCAATTTCGCTATTTGCAAATGCATAGTGAAACCACTCGTTGAGCGTTTTAAATTGCGGCGGAAAGATTATATTACGCGAAATGCGACTTACGATTGCCATTGAATGATTCTGTTGTTGCACCTCTGTTGTTTGACCCAGACATGAAGTTAGTGTTTGCGTTACGAATACCTCACGCGTACCTTCGATTTGATGTGCCTCGGTAGCAAAATTTATCGAAGGTGATTTTAAGCTAAAGAGCGCCCATGATTTCGACTTGAAATTTATGCCATGGAAACATGCGAGGGATATGTTATTACCACGCAGTTCAACAGTACCGCCGAGCACATTGCCATTGCGTGGTAGACGCGTTACTAACGTTGGCACTACCAAACCTATGGCATTTTCAAGCGGTTTCTGCCAGTGGCGATGATGTCTTGCATCTGTATTATCGAATACAATTGATGCACCACCTGCGGCATTTGCTGCAGCGTTACCCACTTGTGGCCCATCGCCTGCAGCACCATTTTGTTTCTTCTTCGCTTGTTGTCGCCGTTTGATGCTTGCAGTGCGTTCGTGCAGCCGCGGCTCGAGACTTGAAAAGACGCGTTTTGAAGATTTAAATTGTTGTGTAAAGAATTCTTCAAGCTTAAAATACATTTTAAGCAAATCGGCAGTCGTCGATTTGGATATCATAATTTGTAATTGATCCCACGATAGATCACCGTGTATAAAGATAAGCGCACGTGGTTTGGCTAGTGTTGTATCACGTTTAGAATTGTTGTAGTCCGCTACGGCTGCATTTGCCGATGTGCGCCATTCATCCTTCATAGCTGCCGAAAAAGTGCTTATGCGTGTCATAAGCACTGATGTGCCCATGTAATCAAGTCTCAATTCAAGTGCCATAAAGCTTAAGCCCATTGTATGATATGGTTCCATACCAGGTTCCTCTTTAATATGAAAACGTTTATTGATTTTGTTGACTTCAAAGCTGCCACCAACAATTCCACCTTTGGCATCCAATGCTGATCCACCCAAATAGATACCAACATACATATTCTTATAGCCGGTGCTACCAATAGAGAAGCGTCCATCTGATTGAAAATCTTTTGTCAGCCAAACCACATTGCCCATAACGTTGCCCATATTCATTTGCACATTTAACTTTGTAAAGTTAACAGCGAAGAGCACCAGTGTTTCCCAGGCAGTTACTTGATTTTTTTCCGACGGTGGCGTACTTGAGGATTCGGCACTGGAGGATTTACCCAACGATTTAAGCTTACGCACTGCGCCGTATTGCTGTTGTTGTTGCTGCTGCTGTTGGCTATCTAAATCCAGACGCATTTTATCCTTAGCGCCATAAGATTCGTTTGGTGATTGCATTTCTGCCGTACGTTCATTGGCTTCTTTAGGCGTTGTAGGCGCACCTTTTGGTGTATCCAAATCATTGCTACTCATATGCCGCACACTTAAATCACCCAAAAACAAACGACGCACAATGCGGCGACGATACCAGGCTTTGGGAAATGCTAAAATTTCAGTCAACCGACGCATATCGTATTTGAACGACGCGCTACCAATATCAACAATGGTCGAAAATCTTATCACTGCACGTGACTGATCCATAGGTCGCTTAGCTGTTGGCAGTGGCTCAACATAAACCTTACGACATCGTGTTATATGAAATTTAACAAACTCCACATTTATACTCAACGAATCTTTGCGTTCGCTATCGGTGAGTGGCGAAAATTGAGTTTCTTTGACATTCGACTTTTTGCCGCCATACGGATGAAAGATGTACACATTAAAATCGGCTAGACAACCAGTGACACTAAGTCCTCCCGAAGGGACTTTTTCCCTTTTCCGTCGTGAGCTTTTCATTGTGAGGCTCTGTATGATTCATGGATTCCTCGTCACCCGTACGCCTTGAACTGAATACAATATCCAAACTTGGCAACTGCAACATACATTCTACACGTGATACTGGTAGACAGGAGAATCTAAATGTTGAAGGCTGCATATGGAAATATACAATAACATCAACCGGAAATGATGCGTATTGCACATAATTTGCTGGCAGTATGTCTAGATTAACCGGATTTGTAGACGGTGTTTGTGGCCCACTATATTGCGTCGTTTTCGATGGTATCGGTTCGAGTGTTTGTTCCAAAAATTCCAATATATGTGGCGATATAATAGTTTCCTCCGGTATGCTCTGTAATGTCATCCAGGCAAATAGCGAAGCACGCTTAACGCCTACACGCCGCGGTGTATTGCTACTGGGCGGTACATTCAAATGATGACTATCCGTACTATTTGAACGGCCATAATCGCCCTGTGAATCGCAAAGTGTACGTGATTGATAGTGTAATTTAACATCCAAGCCGGGTATATGAAATACAGTAAGATCGGATAGCAAAGCGCTATTTGTTGTATTATAGCGTAGCTTGCTTTTGTCACGCTGCCTACGCGAGGGCGTTGGACTGCCCCAATCATTGCCAATGCTACGCTCACGTTTATGTGATTTTACGCTCGATGGTCCGTAAAACTGTTGAGCGCGTTCATCGCCTGTTTCCTTTGTATGCAGCACGCACTTGCCCGAATTTACTAAAACTTTTATATCCAACTCAAAGTCTATATTGGGCTCTTGCTGTTTCTGCTGATAGCCATGTTTACGTCGCATTTCCACAGATGTACCATCAACGTCCATTTCACTGGGTGTTGATTCACCTTGATTATCTTGTGCACGCCAGTCAAGTTCATTATCCACTTCGGTATCTGTATCCGCATTGGGTAGCGAACATTGACGCATAGCCTCCGTAAATGCGATGCGTCCCACTCCACTTGTTTTAAGCGAAGCGCTTCGTGAATGTCCCGAAACGGGCGTACTTTGTAGACTTGATATTTCATCATTAGAGGCAATAGGATCCAAACGACGTCCAGCGTAATTACTAACGACATTCTCAACAGGCTCACGACTTGCTATACTGGCTGCAATGCCATTGCCGCCAGCAACATACGAATGCGAACGTCCGTAAGCTTTCATGGAGCGACGCATTGATGGGCGCTTTAATTTCTGTATCATGTCACGTCTGAAATATTTATAGCAAATTGCTTGTAATTCTTGTAAACGCCGCTCCTCGTGTGCCACCGTATTATGCGAAGCACCCAGTGTACGTAGATCATTTATGATTTTTAACTGTTCAGCCATTTCTTTTTCCATCATAAATGAACGCTTCTTCGAATCTATAGTTGGATCGAAGACAAACGCGGGTAAATTATCAAATTCACGACGACGCACAAATGTATCACGACAGCTTTGATCACCTTCATCACTATCCGGTGATTCAATATTTGTTTCTTCCTCTTCAAAGCCAGTCAACATGGTCAGCGTATGACCGAGCGAGGATAGCTGCTTACCTATATTAACATCAAGGTGTATATCAACACCTTCCATTTGCCATTTAAAGTTCAACAACCATTTTGCATTCTCGCCCTTCTTGGCGGCAGTGGTGCGCGAGCAAACCTCATAGGTGCCCTCGGAGACGACGCAAACATTCATAATAGGTTCAGTACTACTTGGTTTCCAATCGTCCAAATTGGTTTCAAAGTCATCAGCAAATCGTAAACAAAGTCCCTGGAATTTACCCTTGGAAACCAATGAACCCGAATTGCAAGCAGATATAATGGTATTCTCCAGCGTTATGACCACAGCGCCTTTTGTTTCAAAGTCCTGATAAGAACGTGAGCCCCAAGACTGAAAGTAAGAATTAGTTAAGTAAATCTATACAAACAAATTAAGTGAACAAAAAACTTACATTAGCGACTTGATTAAGTGGCAAACATATGCCCATATCCTCCACAGTCAGCTGCAGAAATAGTGTCGATAGATTTGAGCTGGCAATTTGTCCAAAGGCAACGCGATCAAACACTTGCTGCGACTGCTGCATAGGATTATCATAATTTAAATTCGCACGCTTTTCCGCCCAATATTCATAGGCGTTTTTATAGTTTAACCAAACCAATATGGCCTTGTCCACAGCTATCGGTTGAATGTATACCAAAGGACGCTTCAACGTCAGTAAAATTAGTTCCTTATCCTCGTTTAGAAGCTCATCTTGGAATGCATTACGCAAACCGATAGTCGTATGGAAGAAGGCATATTGCTGGAATTCTGGCTCAGCCTCATCAAAGATGACATTACGTATGATTTGACCCAATGACAAATTAAAATCGATATGCGCCTTAAAGAACAATTTACGATTACCCAAATGACCCAAATTCTTGACACGATTCGAAAGATGTAGCTCCAAAGTGCCCGTTTCAAAACGCACTGCGGAAGAACAAGGCGTCGTGGCTGTCAATTGTATGCGCTTCATTGAAACATTTATGGAGAAAAGTATACGCTTTAGCGTTGATTCCTGTACACTAGCACTATCGCTATCCTCAGTCCAAAGTGGCACAGGTTTTTCACCACCATAAACTTTTTGCAGCACCTCATTGATTTCACGCATAAATACTTTCTGCACGAATACGAGATGATTAAGCAAATCGGTGGTCAGGCAACGCTCAAATTCGCCAATTTCTGCTGAAGCATTGACGTAGCCACCTTGTCGTAATATAATGCCTTCAACACGTTCGCTTTCATCCTGCCTGTGTTCGGGTATATATTCCGCACTTACATGCACTGGTGGCAGCCCAACACAAGCTTCCGATGGCAGATTCATCTCATTCTGTAATTTCGGAGAAACGATATTAAATGTTAATTAAAATTTCCAAAATTACTTACTCTCACCTGTATCTTTGTGCTGAAGCTCAGCGTGTGTGTTGGCAAATCGATTACAAATTTAGCACGATGTCCAGTAACACCAGTTGAGCTAACATGATTCATGCGGTATTGCGCCTGCAGCGATGGCAATAAAGCTGCGTTAATGGATAAACTTTGCAGCATTATATTAAACTGCATAACCAATGGTTGTAGTAAACCATTTTGCTGAGTTGTCGCACGCAATTGTGAATTGAATTTACGTGGTTGCTGTTGTTGTTGCTGTTGACTACCGCTGGAACGCTCTTTATGCTCACTTGCACCGGAGTTACGTATATGGAATGGTGATTCCGGCTCCTCTGCATGTGTTGTACGTAAATTAGTGCGTCCGGAATTACGTCCAACACGCAACTCTTGCAATGTGGATGACAGCTGCTTTGAACTACGTGTCATGACGCCATGCAGAGCTACTGGATGTTGTGGTATTTCAATATTAACTGGTCCGATCGATAGAAGACCGCTGTTTTTATCTTTGCCACGTTTTGAGAGACTCGAATATAATGTTTGGCTTTTGCCTACAGTAACTTTGACGACAGTTCTATGGGAAAAAAATGTTTTAGAATTCTTCGTTTATATAAAGCATTTTTATTATACTTACTGCTGACTAGGCGCTACACCCTCTAGCAACACAATCATGGCTCGTCCCACTTGTCCGGTCAGTGAACATTCCAACGAAACGGGTCTAGCCTTTTTACGCCACGTAGCGCTACTATTTAAAGTTGTTATCTCCGATTCCAATTTAAGGCCACTCAATGTTGCTAGTAGTCGTGTCTTATGTATCTTGGCAACGCCGAAGACTATCAAACGTGTGCGCTCTTGTGAAGTACTATCGAAGAGTTCACGATGCTGTGGCAGTGGTGTTGGTGCACTTGCTAAATCATCCTCTTCATTATGCGTATCCTGGCGTACATAATTAAATTGTGCTGATTTTTTATGTTCATTCAGCGAACTGCGATGCACTGTTTTTGTTTCCGGCATCGTACCATATAGTTCCAATAAACTATATATAGTCTTCCAACAGTTTGGCGTTTCCAATAGCGGAGCCATTAGCGGATTAAAACCATTTTTCGTAATTGTATTGTAATCACCGCTTACGCTGGTGGCACAAGCACCATTTAGCGAAGCTTTCGATTCTAAGGAGAGCTTAAGCATGTGTTGCTCGCTTATTGATACAGTTGGGCTATCACGCAGTGGTGAAGCACTCGATTCATTTAAATTGGTGTAACCTTAAGCAGAGTTTAAGGATTAATATAATTCTTTAAGGATTTTATAAAGCATAACATACCCAATTTACCCTTAACTGATTTTCCCGTAGAGCGCAATTTCTGTGCAAAACTTTGTGGTCGATTTTTGGCATTCGGAGAAGGAGTTAATTGTATGAGTGGTCCTAGTCCTGTTGTACGCATACGCCCTGTGGTATTTGTAGCCATTGGCATCATTTCGTTAAATTTATCATAACGTTCATCAGAATAATTTTCGCTGTGCGCTAAAACGATCGGAAACCGAACCAAATGGCATTAAATCATTTGGTTCGGAAGCTATGAAATATATAAAAATAATTTTTGTAAAATCTGAATTCAAATTTTATATATAAAGAAATATTACCCAAACTACACTCATCCTTGACTTGTCCTTTTTTATTCAAGTCAGGCTGTGCGTGAAACTCATTCTGCGCATCTTTAACATTTTGATACATATTCGATATCTGATGCAACAATCGCAATAGCGGCATATTAACCTGCTGCGATATGAAACGTATATTCAAGCTGAAATTCACAACAGTGCTCGTGTGTTTTTTCAATTGACGCCTTGACATATAAATGACATTCTGACGCGCTTCATTCACCATCCCATCAGACATCTTCAACACTTCCAATTCGATTCCAACACGTTCGCATAAGAATAATGGTGTATCAGTCATTATAGAAGCGCGTCCGCTTTGTTTTTTTGCCTAAATTTAGTTGGCTTATTAGCTTTAGCCTTATCCCCGCCTGCCTCACTGACAACAATATCTACACGTATCGAATCGAAGGTACCAATGAGTGATAAATTGGTACCGAAAGTTCTCTAACGATGATATATCAGCATTAGCAAACTTATTAATCATTTGTTGTGGCATAACACCTAAGCACGTTAGCAATGGTTCAAAGATTAAATGTGCATCTAATAATTTTATCGAATCTTGCAGTATGCCACTACGTGTCTGATGCTTGTCCAGGTAACTTGGCAATAGGTGCAGCGCGTAATATTTCCTTTTCTGCAGCATTTTCTTTCTTTTTATTATCCTGTTGTTTTGCCATCCAGAAGTATAGATCTTCTTTATGGCTATCAGCACCCAGCCAAAATTTATTTACAGAATTTGTTGAACTTAGTGAACCCTCCTGTAGGGCACCGTATTCTATAAAAGTTTAAGTTAAAAAAATTATTATTTTTTTTAAATGCTATATAAATATATACATACCAAATTCAGGCACTTGTTTCTCAACCAAACCCGATATAATCGGCAACATTTGTATGCTAGAACGAGACGAATTGCCATGTGAATAATTCGAGCTTTTGCTGTGCAGTTTACTTAGTCTATAGATACATTTTTTTAAAGTAGGCACGCAAAAAGTATGTTATACAATAGAAATAGAACAGGCAAAGGTTATTATGTATATTGCATGGTAAAAATATAAGAAAGCATGCTAGTGATAAACTTTAAAATGAAAATAGTTTGGTACTACTTACCCTCTACGAGTAGTCATGATGTTTGGCGATGCCGAATTGGAACGTTGTGCTGCGGGATGTAGGCCCGCTTCATTTGTATAAGTCATGCCATACTGTGTATTGTCTGGAAAAATGAAAATATTGGTTAGGCTTATAAAATAAAGCTATAAACGGCGCGAAATAGTTTTCGAATAATTGTGCTATAAACATGTATGTTTTCTGTTAACACATTTTGATATAAATTTATTAAAAACGAATCAAAAATATATTGGATTATTAATTTTGAGAGAATTTTGTGCTAAGCGTACATTTTTTTTTTTTTTGTTATAAAAAAAATCAGCATAATGAGTACACATTAAGTACAATTGAGTACACAGTAGATACACCTGAGTACTCAGAAGTTATAACCGAGTATACAGTAGGTATAACTGAATTTTTAATGCATACAACGCGCGTTACACGTACTATAACTCATTGACATTTGATTGCATTCACTCAAAATTAAAAATCTTTAAAAAAAAAAAACTTGCTTAAACTAAAATTCAGCTTAGGTTTATAGAGAATATATAGTAGAGATTATAGAATATAGTATGGCATATATAAATATACTTTTAAATGCACACGAAAAGCTTGAAATAAAATGAAATAATGACACATTAAAAGCTAATGAACAACAAAACCAAGAAAAGAAATTTAAAAGAAAAATAAAAGCAAGGAAAAGGAAAAGGAAAAAGGTAAAACAAAACAAAAATTTTGCATACATTATAAGCCCTTAACGCTTTACTTTACGTAAAGCTTGCCAACAGGCACATAAGGTATATAAAAAAAAAAAACGAAAAACACTCACAAAAAAACCGTAAGCTGAAACATTAAATTTTTAGAAAAACAAAAATTAAAAAACGTATAGTTTCCGGCAATTGCTCTACGGAAACTTTACGTTTTAACATAATCCAAAAAGTGCACGTCACAAAAGACAATTAGGTAAAAACATTTAAACACAAAGGAGGAAAAAAACGTGCAGAAAAAAAAAAAATTAAAAATAAAACAAATATTTCTTTTTTCGGTTATAACAAAGGATAACTAAACGTGAACTTCACGCTGTACTTTCTCTGCAGCAATGAAGTTCATACGTTTAGCTTTTTGCAGCGTTAATCAAAGAATACCAATGTGAGTTCGATGATGCTGTGTTTGCCCAAGTAATAAAGCATTCTCACTCTCTTCCGGATTATCGCCAACGCTTGCATAGGCGCCCATTTCAACATCAGCTTCACATTCGGCATCTTCGCATTCCTCTTCGTTTTGAGGAAACGAAAATGTTACATTTATTGGGCGCGCAAGTTTGTTCTTGTATTGATGCTCAAATAGTATTGGATTGTAGAGTGTATTCTTCCACTGACGACTGAGTACAATGATGCCCTAAGAAGCAATAAAAAAGTAGATAATTAATTTTCAAATTGAAAATTATATAGAATATACCTGACGCAATATATTGAGATGCGGCACTTCTCCGTGTTTAAAGATTTGCTCAACTCTCTGAACGCCTTCATCGAGCACAAGTTTCTGCATGATATAGCACAATTGACAGCTGGGATCCTCTTGTAGCGTCTTTGATAGTAGCGTATAGTTATTCGAATAGCGACTCTATAAAAAAAAAAGTATTTTATTTGAGTTCAAAAGCAGCAGCCGTAACCATTTACCTTCTTTGCTTTTGGATTTCGTTGTATTTTCTCATTCTCCATGGCATCAGCCATAAGACATGCTGCCACTGCAGTCTGTCGGGTATGCAATGCTTTAAGTAATGCTACAACTTTAATAGCCAAACGATTACTTGGATTCATCCAGGCTGTTATAGCCGGTGATGCTGTGCTTAACAAATTCCAATCGAGACGCGTTAAATCAATTCTTCGCGTAATTGGTACACATGGCGGTGCTGCAAAATTAAACCAAACCGACTTTAACTCAATAACGCACGAGGAAGTCTTATCAGTTTCTTTAATATTTGACAGCACATCGTCGTAAGTGTCTTGTTTTTTGTGGTTACCCTTTTCAACATCTTCATCAGCAGCAGTCGCAGTAGCATTTGGTTTCGGCATTGATTTACGATTATCTGCTGTATTTGTATTCTCATTAACGCGTTCGGTGACTATAATACTCTCTAAAGCATTTTGGAATTTTTCTTTCGGTGTTTTTGGCGTTGGTGGTTTTTTTGTTATTAAACGCCATGCAGCTTCCGCTTTTGAAGTTGCATTCAAATCAGTACTAACATTCGAAACAGTTGCATTGCTGCCACCTACTGCTGTGTTACTAGTAACCGCTGCCATATTGCCTGCAGTGCCTCCACTGGTTACTAAATCGTTCAATTGTAAAGTACGCGTTGCAACAACAGCGCCAACTGCAGCACCTTCTACAGTCATTTCGGCCAATTCCTCTTTGCTATTTTCCGACTTTTCAAAGTGTGAACGTTTTACAATTTTTACGCCAACACCTTCTAGACCACATTCAAACATGATGTAACCAATGCATTCAATACCGGTGCTCTCTGGCATTTTTAAACACTCGAAAAGTACTTTGCTCTTATGTTCCGGTATGGCGGTGACTATGACCGGTGAATCTATACTACCAGATTGACCTTCATTCTTTAAGCGTCGTAGCTGTGCGTGTGCACGTCCTACATCCAATGTTATAACCAGCTCTTCCAACTGTTTTTCTGAAGTTTCAATCAATATGGGTTCACCTTGTACATTATCCGGACGTGTTTGTGATGAAAGATGTGCCAGCAGTGCACGTGTGCCTTTCATAATGCCACCTTTTTTATGACTATTGCCCGATTGCACTGCTTGCTGTATATAGACATTATGCATTGAAGCACGCGTTGTCTTGCCAAGATGAAATTTAGTCGAAATGCCCTCCATATAGAATGTCAACAAGGAGACACAACTAAGATCTTGTACATTATCTAAAGCAGCCACGGATATAACCTCTTCAATAATGGATGATTGTAACATGGTTATGCTCACTTTTGGTAGTACAATTAAGCCTTGTGTTTTCGTAGAGATGCTCTCCTCGTAGACATCACTCAAAAATGAGTCACCTGGACCTTGTAGATGACGTTCAGTTGTGGAACGTTTTGAATTTGAATGCACCTGTGACCAGTAGCTAAGGCTTTGATCACGCTTTAATATATTATCATTCTTGACCTTAGCAATGCAGGATGTGTGTATGAAATTAACAACCGAGAGTAGATGCATTGATTGTATTGTGGGTATGGCAGCTTCAACCATGCTGTTAATAAAAAAAAAAAAATTTTTATGAAATATGTTATATAATAATGCATAAAATACGAACCGTTGTAATCCTTCGAGCAATAATGGTGTCAAAAATACATTAACTTGTCCCTTAAGTCGCGCAACAACAGATGTACATGCTGCACCGCCCTCTGCTTGCAAACTCATGAATTCACCATCATCAAAACCGTTGGTAGTCTTATCAGTTTCCTCCTCTTTCAGCAGCACACTCGGATCCCACGGATGGGATTTTGGACCACCCATAAAAGTTGCAGAACTATTACTACCTGTAGTGTTTTCATAGCGTGGCACTACTTTAATTTCACGCCAACATGAATATAAATCAAAATGTGGCAGCATTTTGCTTCCTATATATGTCAAGCCACCATCTTCGTTTTCATGAAATAATGGCGTAGAAAATACGTCCGGTCCTAGCGGAAATGAGCAAGCCGTCCAATTAAAACATTTAACTTGCGATAAATGATTTAAGTAGCTAGCCATGAGCAATGGTGAATCTATAATTGGACGATTTACTTGTTGATGTAGATTAACAAGTGCCACATCTTCCTGCGATGACATTGCCGAAATAAAAGAGTTCGACGAGAGCGATGGTGTACCAGAGGAAGAGCCACGTGAATCAGCCTTTTGGAAAATAAAATATAAAATAAAACAAAATTAATTTAATTAAATTTAAAAAAAATAACTATATACTATCTATATAGGGCAATCAATTACTATTTCTAGCAGCAGTCAAAGCAAAAAGCAAGCATCTTTTCACTCTAGATTGTGAAAAATGTTTAAATTACAGAGTCAATAGCGTGTTTAAACCAAAAAGAATCTTCAAATACAAAAATGCATGCACAATGTTTGAAAAACTTTTTCCAAAGAGCGCTACAAAATGATTTTATAAATTATCAAATTGATAAGTAGAAATACTAAAATGATATTTTCATATTTAATATGTTTAAAAAACAAAAGGGTTTGATCTACTTTTTAATATTGTAAAAGAGAGTAAGAGTTTTGTACCACTAAAACTACTCACATCATGAATAAAATGGCGATACTCAGGTCGTGATGAGATATTTGTTAATTTTCTTATTGGTGTCGCAAGACCATGTATACGTCTCGCGTCTTCGTTCTGATGAGATTTTTTTAGTTATTTGAGCGATGGATTGATAAATGTTTTACAGATATATAGTGGGGAATAGAATATGTGTGTTGGAATATTTATATATATATGAAGTAGAGATTTTTTTTATATAAAGTTATAGACTTATAGAAAGAGCAGAAAAAATATTTAAAATTACGCGATAGAAATAAAACAAAAAACAAATTGTAGCATGCAAACTTATTTAAATTTAAATTATGTATTTTAAACTGAGAAGTATATAGAGTTTTCTTTAGCAGCTTTAAAGCGCGTTTTGTATTCTTTTGTTTTCAATTTAAATAAGATATTCGCTTTAAAGCAGACAATTTTAGACGCTTGTTTAATTAAAATAAAAATAATAATGAATATAAATCTAAATATTAATTTTACCAATTCTGTAGTACTCTGTGGACGTTTTGGTAATGATTTAGTATTCTCCGGAGCATGTATCTCCAAATCACTGCGATATGTCGGCAATGTATGGCTATTATTATCATTTTGAGCGCCAATGCTGTAAATAAATGAATTTAATAATTTACATTCCAAGCAGATTTGTGTGCACTACTATTACTTACCTTAGATCCGATGAAAAACGTTTCTTGCCTGAGAGTATAACCGAGCCATTACGATTTTTAATGGAGCCACGTTGTGACATGACATTTGATATATCTTCTTCGGCCGAAAAGAACATTTCGGATGGATTCTCTGATGTTAGCGATATTGTACGTTGCACTTCACGTGTCAATTGTTCACCGGAGAGTGTATAATCTAAAGACATAGTTTGCGCGTGTTGTCCAATATCGGCTATTTCGAATTCGAGTGGATGTGAGTGTGGCGCTGAATGTGACATCTCATCCGGTATCTGAAATTGAAAATACCATGCACGAACCATTAATTTACTTTAAATTTAATTAAGCTTTAAACTCACTTCTTGCTCAATATCAACATCAGCATCGCCAGTTAATCTCGAGTCTGATATGCTAGTTTTTGGCGGTGATACACGTAACGTATTATTATGCGATTTGTTTGACTCAGAGCCACGTCTGTATTGTACACCATGCGATTCAATAGATTCTTGATGTAGAACCTTCTTTGAAGGACTATCCAATAGGCGCGCATATGGTACTTCAACAGAGGTTTGTCTAAAAAATTGAACATTCAACATGAAGCAATGTTATAAATAAAATTTTAAAATAATTTTATATAGTACACACACACACCTTGTACACGGATAACGCTTATTGTGTCGCTCAAGCGTATTTGGCGAGCCTACATTTTCACGTGAAACACGACTGCCTATATCCTGTTTTTCCATAGCGCCACCAAGCTTAAATTTACCACTTATATCCACGCTACACAATTCAGACTTCTTCAGACTGCCATTGCGC
Source organism: Leucophenga varia (assembly GCA_018903435.1). Lineage (NCBI taxonomy): Eukaryota > Metazoa > Arthropoda > Insecta > Diptera > Drosophilidae > Leucophenga > Leucophenga varia. Next base: position 499,937 of record JAEIFJ010000493.1, on the reverse strand, counting down.
ATTTCGTTTGCAGCACGATAAAGTTTTCCTTTGCCATTAAAGTCTGCATTATCGTAGAGCAAGACAGTATGCAAGCTATATGGTGGTGTGTGAAATACCAATTGTCCTTGATGCAGTATACTTTCACCGAAACCATAATCTTTTTTATTATTTATAATGCTGTTGAATATAAATATTAGTTTATAATATATACATGCAAAAAACTCTTCCCAAATACATACAAATAACGCGCTATATTATAATTGTCATTTATGTCCTGTGATGTGGGCTTAAAAAACTTCAGACCATTACGATTGCTGCCAAAGAAAACACAGCCTCCTATGCAGCCGCACCGTAAAATTTCGCTACCAGATGAAAGCGCGCTGCCATTGTTGGACCAAAGGAACCAAAGACGTTTCGTTTTGGCATCGTGCTCGCGTAGAAAACTAGAAAAATGTAGAAAAATTAATAAAGTATATGAAGAATAAAAATGCGTGAAAGTCACTTACTTATGCTGCACCAGATGCAATTGATGATCTGGTATTGGTAGCGCCGAGGCGCCTTCGAGTAGTATTGGTCCTAACGAAGTGCAACCTACTTCAACCCAATTTTCAAATAGTTCCGACGTTTCCGTCACACGTTTTGCATTCTCCGAAAAACTTTCGCGTAATTTACGCGTAGAGTCTTCACGTGAATCTCTGCGCTGTGAAAATGAATTTGAGCTACGTTTCGATTTGCCAACATGTTGATAGTGTGTGTCGTGTGACTTTACTGAATCCCGATCTGCATGACGCAATTTGCCTGAACGATTGCTGCCTGTTGTATTTGTATTGTATGAGTTTGTAGCATTACTCGTGCAACCTGCATTCAGCATAAATAAACGTAGTAGTATCGAGGGTAACAGACCAGATATGCCCGACTTTACACGTTGTCCATGCAAATTGCAATTGGCTAGACGTATCGGTGAGATCCATGCATGAAGTGCAGTGCCGCTTTCTATAAGATATACATCTACTGCATCTATTGATACTCGCGTCATTTTATATTTAATATCTTCCGATGAAGGACACTTGTACTTATTCTCTTCTTTTGTTTGTGGACAGAGATTACTCGGTACGCCATGATGACAATTACGCACAGTTTTCGGTGACTTCAGACAATTTTCCGGATCCAGAGTGAGCAGTATTAGTGTTTCAAGTCCAGTTACAACATTAACCAATTGTGGTAAAGTTAATTTACCAGTGAGCCTGCCCAGTTGCACTTCAACAAGCCATGAATATTCGAGCGTATCCTCATCCAGTGCACAGCCTTCATTGCTGAACATAGCATGACCACGCACTTGTACCGCAGACAGCAGTAAATGTCCCTGATTGATGTGTTTATCACGATTTGGACGTAAAAGATTATCCGAGGTGAGTAAATATGATGGACTGACAAGTACCTGAAGTATTGTCTCATGATAACGTTTATCCATTTCGAAACCGAAACGCTCAATTAACACAACCGGACATGGTGGATCACTTTCATTACAATTCTTCATCACGTGCGCTTGAATATCATGTATTATCACTGAAACCATTACCTCCAAAGGACGATAAAGGCGTGGATCAAATGGTTTCTTCTTTTCCTCGGGCATTGTTACTTCTGATATTGATTTTGTTGCCAAGTCTTTTTCTTTAGAGAGCAATTGATCTTTGGGATTATTCGCTGTTGTTTCAGTCATTTGCACATTGGATTGCTCCATATCGGTAAAGTTTTGATCTTCACCGAAAATATTCTCCTTAAGATTTATAAAATTGCGCAACACATTACCATAGCACATCAGCACCGACGAACCAATCTCTAGTTCAACTGTGACATGATCAGCAGTCAGTGTGCCCGGATCGAATTTTTGCTGTTCCGTTTTTTGCCAATGTGTTACCGGTGACTTCCGTACTTTTGGTATGCGCATTGGACTGAGCAATATTTCTTCTTTTTCAGGCGTTGTTATATCTGCTTGTGGATCTGGTCCTAGCGGCGGTACTGGATGATAGACATATTGTATGGAAAGTGCTACAATTGGTACTGTCCAACAATCAATCCAACCGGAGGTGCGTTGACAAATTTTACGCCACTTCTTCGTATACAACTCAGGACGCTTAATAATTTTACCTTCACGTGTTAACAGTCTTGCATTCTCATCGATAGCCAGCACAATGGGCCGCACTGTGGATACCTCAGGAACGTAGAGACTCAAGTCCAAACCCTCACCGTGTATCCAAAATTTAAGTGTTACAGTCTTCGGTAGAAAGTCTTCAAACGGCAGCGCAAAGCTCATGTCGAACACATCACCACAGAACGCCAAGTGATTATTTTCCTGATTAGCGCTCGAGCAATCGATCCAATTGTACTCATTGCAGAGCATCAATATTTCAAATTCGTTGAGACGTATATTAAAATTGCATGTGTATGGCACAAATGTAAGTATATCGGGACGTGCTTTATTTGCCCAATCCTCAATGAGATCCTGAAAGAAACACTTGTGTTTGTACACAATATATGCGGTAGTCTTGCAGCCAGCTAACGAGATGCTCCAATCTTGTGGTGCATTCCATTTTGTTGGATAATGTATGCGCACTTTATACTCCAATGATTCAAATTCGGCCAAACTACGATATTGCAGCGAAGTGGTTGCCTCAACGTGAAATAATTGACCTTGAATTTTAGACGTATATCCCTCGGCTGTAGTAACCCATGGTATTGTAACCTCTACATATGATGCGGGACCGACCGTTATATGCATGGCATTTGTTTCTTTATCCTTCGAAAACAATATATCAATGGTCGCCTCGTTCAATACGCAAAGCGTTACATCGAATGACTGATAACTACGTAACTCGCCTGGTTTTTGTGTTGGCGTTACTAGCATTTCTTGCCAATCTGAGGGATAGAAAAATCTAAAAAGATGATCACGCTGCCGATCAGCCCAAGGACCATAACTAAAATCGGTGCCTTTCAAGCATTTAATATTGATGCCCCAGACGGGCGGTGAGGGTTCTACAACATCACCATTTGCTAAAATTATGTGCACTGGCTGATCGGGTACAACACCTGGCTCATCCATATAAAAATATAAATCCATTTGATTCGACATCATGACAACGAAGCCCTCTGAAAAAAGAAATGCATCAATATAGAAACTGATAACAGAAATAAAAAAATTTATTACATACCGCCCATATAACGTGGTGGCTCATCCACAAGACCTGTATACTTCGGACTTGGCGCAAATAACACTTTAGCATTCTCCACATTAGCTTTGATAAAATGCATAAAGTGATCCAAACGGCATACAGCTGGCTTTGTACTATAAGTGCAATGTGCTTCCTCCATCGAAATGGATAGCGTAGTCGGTGTCAAACGATTGCCAAAAACAAAGCGACCAGAGCAAATATCAATTTTTATGACCGGTATGAGATCACGCCAGGTTGTGGCTTTCATTGCTTCAGAATTTTTAACACTATTACGTTGACTTTGACGTGCATTTTCCAGATTCATATTGTGCTCTTTGAGCTTATTACGTTCCTCAGTTGTTATGACATCCGATGGTATCAGCAAAGATGGATCTAAACCGAATGTCTTCTCAAGCGTATCATATAGTGCAGAACGATTATAGATGTGCAACTCAAAGCCATTTAGCTGCACTGAAAGTCTTGTGTCTGAGTGTGATAAATCTGTACAAGATAAATAAAATTAAAAAGCTTTCTCATTCAATTCACTTCAACTCACTTACCCTCTGAGACATGCTTTGGTACATAAGAACGCCACCAGCGAAATATAAAGTAACCATCTTGTACACGTATCGTATAATCATACGAAATATAGATAAAATCACGAAACATTATCTTTCCAGCCAGCGGATTGAGCGCAACGGAGCCGATTTTGAAGTAGGCTCCCTTGATAAACCAGCGATTTGCTATTTTCGTGATTAGCACGCCCACAACACGTGAATTATAGAAGGTGATATATGTGACCCAGGTTATGGTTGTCAGCAGTGAGCAAAGCAGCCATATCTGTGCGGAAATATAAATGGGCAACATGAACAATGAGAGATCAGGATGAGAAGCTTTTAAAATATATAAAAATGAATGATAAAGCAAAGTTTTTTTTTTTCATTTTAAAACAATTTTAATTCGATCCAAAAAATTATTAACAACAATCAATGGTCTACCTTCTACACGCATATATGCATGTGGTATACAAAATAAATAATAAATGAATATATAAACACATTAATATCTCGGCAAAACGTCAGGTAAGGTCCTGCCTTTTTTTTTTATCCTTTTAACAATTTAATGCACTGAGTGGTGCCGTAGTAAAAATGGCACCAGCCAATGAACAGTCCTTATTCTCATGCAAAGTAATGCAATGATTATGGTCACTAAATGACATATTGAGACCACGAAAACGGGAGTCTACATCGTACAAGCCATGATCGTTCCTACCGCCACAACCACTACCAGTGCTAGTGCATGTAAAGAAAGGACGTCCACTGAACGGATTTATGAAATCAGACCAATACTCTTTCGGCATGTTTTTGCACAATTCCCATGCAGTTAGTAAAAAGTGACGTTGTGCATCGTCTTCATCGGGTGGAAAAATTATATTGACTATGGTTAGAGTGCAATAACGAAAATCCAAATCACTATCGGGAAAAAGCTTTTCCACAATATTACGCATCAGTTGCGGACACGAAAGCACCTCCACAGTAATGCGTTCCTTTACAGCTTTTACTGTTGCCTCCAATACCGCAAAATCCTCGAACGTAGTGCAGGGGCACTGATTTGCAATGCCGACCTGATGCGGCAATAAAAACATTCTCTGCAGTAAATCCGGCAAGATGTGATGTCCCCTGCCGTTACACACATTCTCCATATCGTTTTCAGAGTTTAAATGATTTGTACTATAGTTACGGTAACAGCATTCTTGTTTGAGTAACTTTTTAACATTACTCGCAGCAGTTGGTGCATTTACGGAAAAATATTTCCGCGCGAGCATGCGTAATGCATTCATTTTTTTAAAAAACAAAAATTTATGTTGACCAATGCGCGTAAATTTTATTTTTTGAAATTTTTTTTTTTTATTTATAAACTTTTAATTTTGGCGTGTAAAATGTGTTATGACTTGCAAGACAAAAAAAAAAAAAGATTGTATTTTTTCTACTTTCTTATTTTGACAACAAAAGTCGGAACCATAAACTTCCAAACAAAATGAAGTCAATTAGTATGTTTGTGTGTGTGTCTGAAACTCAATTTGAACGATAAACTGAGAAATATAGAACTGAACGAACAAAAACGTAGCCTACTACGCATCAACAACAAAAATGAATATATGTAGCTGTAAGCTAATCTGTTGTTGTGAGCGGAGGCTAATAAAAACTATATTAAGTCAATGTACAGCGTGATAATGCCGTACAGTGGGTCTGAAAATCAGAATCTACATATATTATCATATAAATATTTTCTTAATGACACTAGAGTACGTCCAACTACGGTACATGTTCTTGATTAGCATCATAAACTGGGTTCGATTTTAAAATGTAGCCCCAGATAAGGTGTGTTCAACACTTTCACCACATATTTGTATATAACTAAATTCTACAAAAATAATCACAACATAAAAAAAAAAACATTTAAGAACGCTACAGGTGCTACAAGATACCCTGTACCTAAGAAATGGGTAATTACTTGGTAAAGTTGTTCGAACAAATTCCAAATTAAGGTAAAACTTTGTATGGGGACTATATGTTATGGTTGCTTTAAGTGAACCAAATTCTAAAATTCTTAGGTACAGCACCCATACAAATCTGTCATTCTGTTTATACACTACCCATGTGATACGGATCGGACCAGTTTAACATATATCCCCATACAAACTCACCTCCCATTTTCTGATATTTTCAAGAACATTTTTTTTACAATATATCATTATTTTGGCATAAAGTTTTATGTTTAAACACAGGTTGTATGAAACCATTGATACCTATCTGAATAGTTTGTTCAAATCACCTAAGATCACACATAAACTATTTAAAGATTTAAGAAAGTGTGGCGGGTATTTAAGCATCGGTAAAAGCGAAGTAAACGTTTATTCTTGTTTTCGTTCATATTTTAATGTTTCATCCAATAAATCGCTGCTTATTCATGTCGACAAATTTATCAAGAAAACAAGCTACTCTATACAACTGTGCAGCGCGATATATGTATGAGGGCGCGCGCGGCAGTCAATGTAAATGTTCTGAAGTAGTATAAATTCTGATAAGCAGTAAGCTAAATCCAAATCGATTCATAATGAATCACATGGAATGACATTTATTAATCATACGTCCGTCCCTCACGCCTGCATTGTACCACTTCACATAATTTTCTTTTTGTTAACTTACCAAAGGCGCATCGATTTTCATGCGATCAAGCGGTATATGTTTTGTGTTATTCCAGGTGCCCGCTTCAGGAAAACCGAAATTAATTTCGCCACCACTATCCTCTTCCAGCACCAGCTCCATCTTTTTATGTTTTGGTGCTAATCTCCGCTGCTGCTGCAATTGTTGTTGTTGTTGCTACTATTTTTGTTTTGGCTTTTGTCGCTGTTCTTGTTGTCGTTTTTTCTTCGCTTCCGTTTTATAATCACAAGTAACTATTTTTCCAATAAATTATTAATTTTATAACACATAAACGTTTCATAGCTGCACATTTTTAGCGTTTAAATATTAAACGCGCGTGTTACTAATTAGATTTATAAAGAATTTGCATGCATTTAAACAAAGAAAAAAATTTGTTTTTTTTTTATTTGATTTGTTCGAAGTTCGATTTTTCCCAGTTTGCATTGAAGTTGACTTGATTATTCGTTTAGATTTCCTAACGCGTTAAACACTTTTTGCATATTAAATTTATAACACTCGTTTGCATATTAATAAGTAAAAACTTTTCGTAATAATTTCGTTAATTATAAATAACTTTATAGTGCTTAAATAATAATAAAAATAACAATGAGCTCGTTTCGTAGTATAGGAAAAAAACACTCCACTCCCAAACAGCTGATTGCGCTGCTGAAGCAGACTGCAACATTAGCTGTCAAAAAACAGCTGTTTGCACATGTGAGCCGCAGAAGAAGACAAAGTTGTTTTGATTTTGTTTTTTTCTTCATTTAAACGAAAAAAATGTTAAATTTATTAAATAAAACCAAAAATTTGCTGCTGCCCGCAGTGCGCAATATAACAAATAGCGCCTTAAGTGCCGCAGATACAACAGTTGCCAATACTTCTCCTGCTGCCGCTGCAGCGCCTATAATACTGCCGCAAAACTACACTGCGGAATATACGCCGAACAATCGCAAAATTGCGCGTCAGGCATGGATCGAAAATACGGATGCAGTAGAGGAACGTAAACTTGGATTGATTGAATTACATCCGGATATTTTTGCGACACAACCGCGTGTTGACATTATACAGGAGAACATTGAGTGGCAACGAAAATATCGTTATGTAAGTTTTGCCCATACAAAAACACGTGCTGAAGTCCGCGGTGGCGGACGTAAGCCTTGGCCACAAAAAGGTATGGGTCGCGCACGTCATGGTTCCATACGTTCGCCGCTTTTTAAAGGTGGTGGCATTGCACATGGGCCACGTTCGGCGACCACACACTTTTATATGTTACCCTTCTATAAACGCGTATTGGGTCTAACATCAACGCTCAGCGTTAAGCTGGCACAGGACGATTTGCATATTATTGCAAATGTTGAGATACCCAGTCGTGATCCGCAATTCATTAAGGATCTCATAAAGGAGCGCAATTGGGGCCCATCGGTGCTAATTGTTGACAGGTAAGATTTGTTTTTATAGACAAAGCAAACCATTTTGTATATTTTTTTTGTATTTATTCCCAGAGATGACATCTTTCCGGAGAATATTTGCTATGCCACAGACGAGCTGGGCTATGTCAATCTAATGCCTAGCTATGGCCTCAACACATATTCCATGCTAAAGCACGATACCCTGGTACTCACAGTCGATGCTGTGAAGCATTTGGAGCAGCGTCTACTCTATCAATTGCATCGCAATGATGCAGCCAGTACAGGCGGCAAATTTAAGTTGGATCAGGTCTAATTGCATTTCTTATAAAATTTATTTGAGAAAAGAAAAATACAATATTTAAGAAAAGCCATACAAATTTAATTGTTAAAAATGAAATACTAATTGTTTACTGCCTTTACGTATGTTTCCAACGGATCCTTGTCAAGATTTGACAGATCCACAACGCATTCCGAATTCAATAGACGCTCAAGTTCTGGTTTAATTTGTCTCAAAAAGCCACGCTCTGAATTGCTATGATTGCAAAGTAAAACCGTGGTGCTACTGTGAGTGAAATCGAGCACTTCGTGGTGTGACATTTCGCCGCTTATGATGAGATCTGCTTTTACATTACGCAGTACCGAAGCTCCGGAACCAGCACAAAGCGCTACCGTAAACACATTCGTATTTAAATTATGATCGATTGCCAAACCTACATGTACATTCAGACCAATATGTTGCTGTAGGCGTTCAATGGCATTGCCTATCGTGATATTAGTCTTAAGTACACGTCCAGTGCCTGCGCCGCTAAGTGTAATATTCTTCAGCAGCGGTCTACTTTCGGTGAAAGGGAAAGCACTTGCCAACCAATCATTGACACCGCCCTGAACCGAATCCCACGTTGTATGCGGCGAATACACTGCCATATTATGATATACACACGCCGATATGATGCGTTCTTTCCAGTTATTTTGTGTTAAACGGGACAATGGCTTAAAAATTGGCGGGTGATATGCGATGATCAAATCTGTTTGCTTTTCAATTGCTTCGTCCATAACAGTTTGCGTTAGGTCATTGGCTAAGAGAATATGTTTGATAGGCTTTGTTTTATAAGGTTCCACAAGTAAACCCACATTGTCCCAATCTTCGGCCAGTCGTATGGGAGCAAAGCTTTCCAATACATCCAGAACTGCGTTTAATGATTTGCCTGCGCCGCTGCTGCTCATTTTGCGTACACTTGTAAATGCAGTACGATATAATATATTAAGCATTAATTTTATAGTTATACTGAATTATTATTTGATGGTTTTTTGGTGGTTGCAATTCTTTTAGTTGGTGGTTAAAATCTGATGTATGTATCTATTTTACTCGCATGTGAAGTATCCTTTTTATAAAGAAAATGGCTGAACAAGTTGCAAGACCGATCTATATAATTTGAGACCGATTTATGTCATCGCGTTTCGTTATAATTTTCATCGACATAACCGATACCGTTGATCTTCGGACCAATTGGACCACATAGGTGCGAGCAAGAAAGCATTAAGTGTGCGAGCAAGACACAACATAACGGAACGGTTCCTTCGTAAGAGCAACAGAGCTAAATATAATTATCTAGCGTCACCTTCAAACTTACTTACTATCGTAGCCGTACAGCTTGAATTGAGCAGATAAGTTCAATTAGTGCTATGCTTAAACTCTCTCATTCGCACTCGTTACTCGTATACACCAACAAAGCGACGCGGGGCGCGAAGCACTTCGATCAGTTGGCGGGACCTGGGTCATACGAAGCATACTTATCGAATATAGAATTATTAAAGTTATAAAATAAAATGGATCTCAACGATGCCGCCGTAACCTGTGCTGTCAATATGCACTGGACAAATTCTGTAGGTGTAACTGGCCGTAAACTGGCTTACAGAAGGGCGACCTTACGCCTCGTGCGCAATGATTTGCGTGAAATGTTCTTAGAGGTGACGCCGGAGAAGCTAAAGCCACTTAAATTTAAATTAAAAGATATGATGGTGCATAAGAAATTCATGTCGGAAGGCAAGGCATCGTTTAACTTTAAGGCGGAAAATTGTACCTTGTATTTGTCAAATGCGCCACCTGGCACGCTAATGATATTCCTACGCACAATATTCATAAAATTAAATGGCAATAACGATGGAACGTCGCAACCGGATGAGGCTAGCATGAAGAAGGTAATACGCGAACATATGTTGTCGGGTAAACCGAGCAGTTTTGAGGATATCTCGCCGATAACAACGGCTGAAATGGTTATGGCGCGTAAAAAGGCGGGCCTAGTTGGTTCGCGTGGCACAATGACAACGCCCTCGCCGCAGGCGGCAAAAAACGGCGTTTCGAAGAAATGAAGTCTACTAATGGTGGTGTAACAAATGGTGATAATTCAATGCCTGCCGCTAAAAAACTCTATGGGGATACGGCGGCGCCTACACTTATGGGTGAGGATGCGGTACGTTTATGTGATGAACAAATGGAAGTATTACGTGCATGTACCGCCGGTAAGAGTGTCTTCTTTACTGGATCTGCAGGTACAGGTAAAAGTTTTCTGTTGCGTAAAATAATATCCGCTTTGCCGCCGGAGGGCACAGTACCAACAGCTTCAACCGGTGTTGCTGCCTGTCTCATTGGTGGCGTTACACTGCATGCATTTGCTGGTATCGGCGGTGGTGATGCGACACTGCAACGTTGCATAGAACTGGCTTCACGTGCTTCAAATGCAACGGCCTGGCGCAAGTGTAAACGCTTGATTATCGATGAAATTTCAATGGTGGATGGTGCTTACTTTGAGGTATTTGACATATCTTTCACATATTTTTTTTGCATTAAAATTCTATTGTACAATTTTGTTCGCTTACAGAAAATCGAAGCTGTTGCGCGTCATGTACGTCGCAATGATCGTCCTTTTGGAGGCATACAGCTTATATTATGTGGTGACTTTCTGCAACTACCGCCAGTCGTAAAAACAGATTATAGCGCAGGTAGCGCTGCAACGACGCCTACACAACGTTTCTGCTTTCAATCAAGCGCCTGGGAGACTTGCATACAAAGCGTCTACGAATTAAAAGAAGTGCATCGTCAATCTGAGCCGGAATTTGTTAAAATACTCAATTATTTGCGTATCGGGCACGTCAATGAGGCTATAACGAAACGATTAGTTGCAACATCAAAGCAAAAGATCGAGGGAAATGGTATACTCGCGACACAACTGTGTTCACATACAAACGATGCCAACTCAATCAACGAATCAAAATTAGAGAATTTAAGCGGCGACAAAATACTATTTCGTGCCGAGGATTCAGATGCGCATATGAGCAAGCAGCTGGATACGCAAGTACAGGCACCAGCTCAACTCTATCTAAAGATAAACGCACAAGTAATGCTGCTCAAGAATATAAATGTCTCCGCGGGCTTAGTAAATGGCGCACGTGGCGTTGTGGTGCGCATTGATAAGGGTATACCAGTGGTACGTTTCAAGAACAACACCGAATATGCGTGTAGGCATGAAAAATGGATCATTAAAACGGCAGCAGGTGGTGTTCTTACACGGCGTCAAGTACCACTTAAACTAGCTTGGGCTTTCTCCATACACAAGAGCCAAGGTCTTACATTGGATTGTGTTGAAATGTCGCTATCGAAGGTATTCGAAGCTGGACAGGCATATGTCGCTTTATCACGTGCTAAGTCGCTGGACTCTGTACGCATTTTGGATTTCGATGCGAAACAAGTTTGGGCAAATCCACAAGTATTGCAATTCTATAAACATTTCCGTAGACGTTTACTCGATACTTCGATGATTCCATTGGGTCCTAAAAACACAGAAAAGAAAACTAATGGCAGCGATGCATCAAAGTCAAGTGCACTTGCTAAGCTGAAGAAAAGTTTAATGAACAAGCCGCTCGTTTCGATTAGCTAGAAACGTTGATTGGAAGCAAATCACAAGACTGATTTAGCCTTTTATTAAAAATTTATCTAGGATACAATGGATGCATTCGTTCAGTGTGTATTTTTTTTCTTTACGCAGCTGTGTAGTTAGTTTAATTCATATTTGTGCACGAAAGACTTTCAATTTTGAAGCACAATTTATTTATAATTTTTCAATTGAAAAAAGTTTGCAGATTTGCTTCAAACACGAAGCAACTTTTCAAATGGGTTTTTTAAATATGTAGTATTTGTGCTTTAAAATTCAAACCACTTTTTGAAATTCTCAAATTGACAATGCAATTTAATGCTAATTTTTTTATAATTTAAAATTTTACTAGCAACATTTTTTGTATGCACAATTTAATTTCTAATAAAGAATTTTTATAAGAAACAAAGATTATTTTTTGGGATTTTCTGTATATATTACGATCACTTTTAGTGACTATTTCGGTTGTAACAAAATTTCACTTTTTTCGTGGCAGCAACTAAAACTAAAAATGTTTGTTTTCTTTTGGATTACAATTGGGCTTACACAATCTCGTTCGTTTAGTGTCCAATCTCATCGATATTCTTCATGCCGCTACCAACTGGTCCATGGCGACGTTCCCAGATCATGCGATGTTTCTGTTTCATGTAGGCAGTTTTGGCATTGGCATAACCACCCAAATCGCCATCTAAAATAAAATAAAAATTATTATGCAAGCTTTCTTCGCGATTGTTTGGTTTTTGTTACTCACATTTAACAAACCAATTTTCTGCAGCTTTTTCATATTGATCCATTAACGGACGACACTTGACCATATGATCGGGTGATTCGTATAGCATACAATCTTCAAAGCGTTGACGCAAAATATTAACAATTTCATTGTCTACCATGCGATCACGACGGAATTGCTGATCGGCTTCAAAACGACAGACAGCATCGTCCGTATAGCATTGATCGATAGTGGGTACACGCCGGAATTGCTGATGATACCAGGCATATTTTTGTTGATTTGGTTCGACAATGGATTCTAGTGAAAAAAAAAAAAAACAAATAAACAAAAATGTAAACAAATCACTTATAGGCGCCGCATAAAGTGTGAGGTTATGTCATTATGTAATGTAGCTGCGTAGCGTAGTTTTCTAAGCGGCGCTCTAGTTTTCCAGCATAAAATTTTTAAAATATAATTGCCAAAAGCTTAACATATTGTTGCCGGCACAAAGAGTAATACATATCATAACCATCAGCATAGAAATTACCTCTGAACCAGGTAACAGGTCCATCGATAATATTTTGCACAGATTGTGCAAAACTGGCCATGGGACTGCGCGGTTCCGGCATTGTGTTGCAACTGAAATAAGTATTAATGTTTTTTTCATGTTAATATTAAAGCGTTTACTATAATTTAGTATGCATTTGCTTACTCTCAATTATTTAATTGAATAAAATTAATAATATCCAATATCGTATATACAACAGTCCGAAGGAACAGCTGATTGTGATAGGTAGTATAAAATACTAAAAAATCCTGTTCTCCGTTCGCCTGTGTAGCCTTATGTACAGGGTGCTTCCATTCAGTTATTTCAAACAATTTTATTGTTTATTATTATTTAAAGTGAAAGACCATTTGGTCCACGTACTTAGCGAACGTATAAATAACAATGGTCTACAACAATAACAATGGTCTACAAGTGTACGCAAGTAAGTGTAAACGCGAAGCAAGATCTATCTAACTCTGTTCCACTTACGAGCAGACCAGGCAGAACAATGGTCTACAATCTTTACAATATCGTACTCCACTCGATCGTTGAGAAAGATCCTAAAATCATCATCTAAGCTGCCCATATTTCTTTTTCGTAAAATTCAAAACTTACTAAAACATGCACACCGTGCTGCTCCAACTCTTGGAATACACCCTTCACCTTTTCGACCATTGCTACATAAAGATTAGGTGTCTATTGTCTGTATATCCTTGAGCAAACAATCTGCATTGAGCAATAAATAATTAAATAAAATGTTGGTATGCGTCGTTCGCGTAACATGAACTTACCAACTGTGCCTTGCCTCGTCTGCGACTGGCGACATCTAGCACCATCTAGCAAAAAGCACCCTGTTAGGTCGATAAATGTGTGATTCGAACTTGTAATCGATAAATGTTCGAACTTGTTCGAACATTTATCGATTACCACAGTGCGACTGGCGACATCTATCGACTAAACTGAACGGTTATATAAACCGATTTTTAACCGATAAAACAGCTGTCCTCATAGAATTTGTCACTCACAAACGGAAACTCGTTTCGTGTGGAGGTGTCGAGCGGATTTGCGGTCGTTTGAACTAAGAAAATAGAATCGTCGTCGGATAATTGCGAAAAGTGACAAAAAGATTAAGCAACAGCACAAAAAAGTTTAAGAAAAAGCCGGCACATGAATTAGTTAAAAGAAAAATATCAAGAAAGAAAAGTGTGAATGAAATATACGAAAAATTGTTTAAATCTAAAGTGCAAGAGAAGAAAATTTACAAATATTTGCAAAATAATTTAAAAATAGTGCTCGCCGCAACACAAATTTAATGTTTTTGTAAAGAAGAACGCGAAGCGTTGTGAAGCTTTGTATCTTTTTGTATCTGTGTCTCGCGCACGCTGCTTTGCATGTGTATTAGTGTAACGTATCATATGTGTGTGTATGTGAAATGATGTTGTTGTTTTTTGGCTTTGCATTTTGTGGCGCAAAGATAAAAGCAGGCAAAGAAATAAAAAAAATAAAAATATAGAAAATCAAAAGCAAAATTTAAATGCAAAAAAAAAAAGCACAAATAAATAAAAATTTAAATAAGAAAAAAATTGTGGTTAAGTGAATATTTTTGTGTGTGCGCAGCTAAAATAAAAATTTAAATCAACAAAAATAAAAGCAAAAGCTGCAATACAGAAAAATTCTTCATTATTTTTGTTTTGTTTTTTTCATTTCGTTTCATATGTAAAGCAGGCAGCAGCTTTTATGTTGCACGTGCGTTACGTTGCTTTGCATGTGTGCGTGCGCGTCTACGCTAAGCAATTGTAACTGTGTGTGTGAAATATTTACAATAACAACAAAACAATAATTTAAATTCCAATTCGAAAACAACAACAAGCATTCTTATTGACAATCACGCAAAAAAAAATTATATTGATGCTGCGCTGCGCTGTTGTTGTTCAAGCAGTGCAAACGAGATAACATACTTAAGCGGCAAGCAGTGCAGTTCGTTGCGGTTTGTGTCTGTCTGAATATTCCAATTGAATTTTTGTAGCTGTGCCGTTGCTAAAAATACAAAAAAAAAAAAAATAAATAAATAAATAAATAAAAAAGAATATCGCACTTTTAAAGCATTGCGCCTAAAATGTCGTTGTCTTGGTCGATGACAGCGAAAACGCGGGCGACAGCAGTGCCAACAGCGGCTGCGGTAAATTCATTTAAACGCGCATTTTAAATGTTCACAAAAAAAAAATAAAAAGAAAAAGATGAAATATTTGTATTTTGTTGTACCAAGTGCCAAATTGCTAACATAAAGAAAAAAAAGAATAAAAATATACAAATTTATTTGCAAAAATGTTGTTGTTTATTAAATAAGATACAACCGCGATTTTTTTTTTGTTAATTTTTTTTTTTTTTTGGTTGAAATAAAAGATACAAAATTTCGTTTTGTGTAGATTTGCTTAAAAGCATAAAACAATGACCGAATACGTAACACCGAATATACACAGCGTATTGAAAAAATATCAAAATAGTGCACCGAAAAGTCTACAAGGACCAGGACATGCGCTCGCTGCAGCAGCAGCAGCGGCACAAGCAGCAGCGGCAGCAAATTGTTTGCTTGATGCAACAACAATAATAAATAATGATGGAAACGTAGCAGCAGCCGCCGCCGCAGCTGCAGCAGCAATAAATTCACGTGATGCTAGCATGTTGCACAATGGCGTTGGAGTTATTGCCAAATGTGAGCCAGGCGTAACAGCGTTGCCGCTCATAAAAAAAGAAATTTTAAGCTCACCAGAACCAAGTGAATTACATGAAGCATTGCCATTAGCCACCAATAGCAACAACAACAACAACAGCAACAACACCACCAATAATACAAGCAACAGCAACAGCAATAAAAAAATATAACAAATCATAGCAGCAATAATAATAATGTTGCAGCAACGCCGCTGACAGCAACAACAACAACATCAAATGCAGCAGCAACACAAGTGTATGCTGCACCACCGCCACCAGAACTCTCACAGCCCATATTATCTGCCGCGGATTCTGGTTCTGGTGAATTGTATGAAACACGCTTGGAAGGCAAGACAATCGGTTGTTTCTCGCTGGGCGGTGAAATGCGTCTATGTTTGCCACAATTTCTGAATAATGTTTTAGCCGATTTTACGCTTGAACAAATTAATCGCATTTTCGATGAATTGGGCATCTACTGTTCACAGTGTACACCTGATCAGTTATTAGAGTTCAAAACGGCCAAAATACTGCCGACTGATGTTAAGGCAAGCGGCCTAATAACACGCACCGATGCTGAACGTCTATGTGCCGCTATGCTGCATCGTTCGGATCGTAATAGTTATATTCCGGTGGAGAGCTTACCGAAGGGTGCACTATCCTTTCGTGTCTATCATAAATGTTTTGGCAAATGCGAGGGCATCTGTACGCCGGATATGTATTCGTATCAGAAGCCGACGTGCATTAAGTGTCTCGAATGTGACGGTTGGTTTTCACCGCAAAAATTTGTCGGACATGTGCATCGTCAGTTTGAGAATCGCACCTGTCATTGGGGCTTCGATTCACGTAATTGGCATGATTATTTGCACGTGGCGCTCGATGTGGAGAATCGTGAAAAATATCAACGTATACTCGATGAACTGAAGGAAGTGGAAATTAAGGAAACGCTAAAGGCGCAACGTGAGTTGGACTATAAGAAACGAAAGGTGAGTTATTTATTACGTTTAGTAGCGACTTTGGCGTATTTGAATTTTTTAATTACCGCCGGCAGTTGCATCGATGGAATTCAAATTAGTTATCTATTCACATTTTTATTTACTATTTATATAAAATTTAATTGCAATCACTATTTATGACTTTGCCATTTTCAACACTTTTATTGTGCGTTCCGGTTTTTCTTTCCACTTTTTTTTTTTGTTTTTGTTTATTTTTATTAAATGTTTGTCTCGCTTCACGCGCCTCAGACTGACGTTTTTTTCTATTTGATTGCTTATTGAACTTGGACGCCGTAGTCTGTAGTCAGTCAGTAGTAGTAGTAGTCGTCGACGGCATTAAAAGTCAATCTTCAGTCGTCGTCGTCGTCATCATCAGTCGGCGGCGCCATATTTAGCGCGTCGCACATAGTTTTTATTATTTATTTTTTTTATTATTTAATTTCATTTGTTTGCTTGTTTGAACAATTACCACACGCCTTGTATTTTCTCTGCCCCACTCATTCGAGTAGTAAATTTTCCACGCCTTATAATATTATAAATAAACTGTTTCTGAGACGACTTTGTAATACACTATAAAGCTGGCATTAGTAAAAAAAAATTGATTTAAGTATGTTTTACTTAAATTATTTTCTTTCAACTACTTTCAATTAATTTCAATTTTATTCAGTTACTGTGTTTCAGTTCATTTTATTCTGTTTTATCAATGAAAACTTAATTTTATTGCATTCAACTGCTTTCAATCATATTCAATTTTATTCAATTATTTCATATACATTCTGTATATATATAAACTTTTCAACTTCATTTAATTTTATTCAACTGCTTTCAACCACAATTAATGCTATTCAATTATTTTATATATAGTACATTTAATTCAGTTACTGTATTTTATTTTTATTTAACTATGTTTTATTGTTAAAAACGCTTTCAACCTCATTTATTTATATTCAACTGCTTTCAACTACATTCAATTTTGAGGCAAATATTTTAAATTACGTTTAACAACTTTATTTGACAACATTTAACTATATTTTTTATTTAAGTAAAGTAGTTACATTCATTTACATTCAACTTTGTTCAATAATATTGAATTCAACTAAGTAAAAGTGCAAAATATAATTTGATTCAACTTTATTTTATTCATTCAAATATATTTTAAATATATTTTGAGCTCTGTAATGTATAATTCAATTTTAACCACTTTCAATGTTATTCAACCACTTTCAAACTCTTTAACTACATATAATTCGACAAAACTGTCATTCAATAATGTACAACTCTACATTTAACTATTTCCAATGTCATTCAGCTAAATACAACTAATTTAACTACAAATTTTATTTGACTTTAAACAAATTTATTTTTTTTATTTTTTAATTGTCAATTTTTTTGTGAGTACTCCACTACAAAAACTTTATGCCTATTTATTTTTAAACAAAGTGTAGCGTATTGTAATTATTTAAATTATACAAAAAATGAAAAAAAACAAATACGTCTCACATTCCTAATATGTTGCGGGTGCACCACAAAGTAATTCAGTAGACTACTGAGTATAAAGTGTTAGCGATACTCAATCTGTCAGTTTGTCAATTTTTTTTATTTTATTTTTCAACTATTCACGATGTTTCAATTAGACTGCCTGCTACGTAGTAAGACGCTAACAATACAAAAAAAAAATCTTATAATATATGTGTAGTATTTTTACTATTTGAAGCTACAATTATTGTATAATGAGAAAATGTTTTACATTTTTTTTTTATTTTGTTTTTTTTTTCATCTTACTTCAAATTGTTTGTTACTATACAGCGTAACTAATTACCATAACCTTAAATTAGCATTCCAGACAGTTTCAAATTGTGCTACATATATTTATATATTATTTAAAATGTTATTAGTTACGTTACCGTTTAAAATTTGATTCGAATGTACATAGTTGAAAGATACTTTAAAAAGTTGTTCAACTAAAAATGTAAGCATCTTTCAATTTATGCACAGATACACTTGCAACTAACTTATCTTTTAATAGTTCAAATTAAATGATTTTATTGTGGCATATGGAATTCAGAAAACTGTTTCAATATTTTAATTGAATATAGTTGAATCTCTAATAAATTTTTGAAAACTTAAATGAAGTTGAACGATTTTATATTTATTTAAATATATTAAAATGTTTTCAAACAAGTTGAATGTAATTGAAACTAAATTGAAAGCCGTTTTATTTGATTGAAACCCATTAATTAAAGTTGAATATTGTTGCATGTAGTTGATGCATGTATCTTCCATTCAACTAAGAATATTTTCAATTGGTTTAAAAACTAAGCAAACTGCTAATAATTTTTTCTTTACAACAAAATCAAATTCAATTCAAACTAGTCGCATTTTATGGTATTGTCTCATGCGCTTCAGTGCAGTCATTTATTTTAAAGTTGGCTACAATATTCTTACTGAAAAATAGCCATAAAGTCTAGCTGGCAAAGTTTTTCCTCAAAAAAAAAAAAAAAAATATTACTGCATTGCTTAGCTGGTAATAGTTGTAGCTGTATGTCTGTCCATCTGTCCGCCTGTCTATTCACTGACGACATTCAGTCTGTTTGTACAATATTTTTCAACTTTTAAACTACTTTCATTGTTTTTTCGCTTTAAAGTAAAGCATGAGCAAAAAAAATTGTTTTAGAAATAAATAAAATAATGAAAAGAAAAACAAAATGTCTGAATAGAACATAATGAGAAATAGAATAAATGAGTTTGCCAATGACGTCTGTTTGTTGGCAAACATAATTTTTTCAAGAGATAGATTATTTAAAAAAAAAAAAAAAAAAAATCAAATCAAATGTTGCCACTTAATTTTTACGATGCTCTTTCTGTGGTGAAGCTTTTTATAGATTAGTGATCAGTTTTATTTTTATTTTGTATTATTTTTTTTATTTAATTTTATTTTCGTTGTTGGCATATTTGCACAGATATATGCGATATTTTAATTTTTTTTTATATAGTGTAACCCTTTTTATTTTTTCTTAGCAACAAAAAAAAAAAAAAAAAAAAAACTAAAAAGAGCAGACAAAAATAAAATACACTTAAGTAAGGAATTACAGGGTACAAGGTTCGATTAAACATTTTTAAAGATACAAGATTCTTACGAGTAAAAAATATTTTAATTTGTTACAAAAAAGAAGTAATTAAAAAAAAACGTTGTGAAAAAAAAAAAAAATAAATAGAATAAAACTCGTGGTGAAAAAAAAATTTTTGTGTTACATTTTTTTATATATAATTCCAAAATATTCTAACGAGTTAAATACTTTGCTATTTTTTTACTCTTCAATAATTTTTCTGTAAGACCTTGTTTAAACCAAATCAAACCAAAGTAAATGAAAAAAAAAATGCGCCAAATGAAGCATAAAAATAAAACGACAACATGACGGCAGTTTGGCAGTTAAAACCGGTTTAAGGAAAAAAAGAAATAAAGCCTTTTTTAAGCGCGGCTGCTGCTGCTGCTGCTGTCTCGAGAAGTCTCAGACTCCAGTTGTTTGGCTGACTGACTGACTGCTTGCCCGGTCGTTCGGACTCCCTGCCTTAACCGCTCAAACCGTAAAAATGCCCTTTAGCAAACGCCAGACCGTGTTGTCTTTGACTTTGTCTCGAGCGGCAATTTTTTTTTTTTTTATTTTTTTTTGTCGTTGACTGCTTAAAGATCTTGCAAATGTATCTTTATGCGCATTCGTAAAACGTTAAAGTAAAAAAAAAGAAAAAATCTAAAGCACACTAAATTCGTAAAACGTTAAAGTAAAAAAAAAAAAAATCTAAAGCACACTGAAATAATTTTATAAAAAAAAAAAATTGAGCGAAAATAAAATAATAATGAAAGAAAAAAAATCAACAACAACAATTTACTAACTCGCTTTGCAGTATTCGCAAAATGCAAACAAACTTGAAATGCCAATGAACGACAGCGAGCGGAAAGAATTGAAAAAAACTTTGAGATACATAAAAGTATCTTATAGATGAGAAACGTGAAATGTAGTGTGGAGTAGAGCGGAACAGAATATAAGCACAACAACAAAAACAACAACTATCAAAGCAACTACAAAAAGTATAAGAAAAAGAACACAGTTGTTTTTTTGTCTGTCCGTCTGTCTTAGTCTTAAAGATTCAGCGTAATTCATTTATAGATACAATATACTTATTTATTTATATAGTAACACTTCAAAGCGCAATGTATATATTTATGCGTTTATTTTAATTGTATATTTCGTTGTTAGATATTTATGCAATTTATATTTAAAATTTATAAAAAAAAAATATTGTTCAAAACTTAATTTTTTGTATCTTTTGATTTTTATTTTGGCATAAGACGTACATTTCAGTACTGTTTTTTTTTTTTTATGCCATTGCAACTTAACAAATCCAACTGACGCCAAATTAACTGATTGACTTGACTGACTGTCTTCTTCTTCTTCTTTGACTGTTTTAATTTTCAATCTAACCAATTTTGTTGCGTCTGTTGTCTTTGGATTTTCAAGCACGCTGCATTTTTTTTTAGTGGATTTTGTTACTTAAATGTCGTAAACAGTTGGCGTCGTCGTTGCAACGAATTGTTGACAACAGTTAGTTGCCTTGTCATGAGTTTTAATTTTTTTTTTTGTGGCGTAATTCTTAAATTTAAAACTAAAAACAGCTGACGGCAACAGCGATTTTTTATTTTTTTTTTTTATTATATTTTTTATTTTACATATTTAAACGAGATAAACTCATTAACATTTTTAAACGATTTTTTAATATTTTATAAATAATTGAGACGCAAAAGCACTGGCTGTGTATTTGTATTTTTTGTTCTTTTTTGCATTAAAAGCTGTTCAAACCTGTTAAAAAAATGTTTATCATTTAGTATAAAACTCAAATATTATGCTAATCTAATTACTTTTGTTCTAATTTTCTTATTGGTTTAAATTTTTTGACAAATGGAAGCTTCAGACGTTTTATATCATATCTTTTGCGTTTGCTATTTAAAGTTATCACATTAATTTTAATGTGGGTAAAGTAGTGCAACTCAAATATATTAATTAAAAATCTTTAAACAAAAATACAAACTGAATGGAATTTGAACCTGGAAAACCAAGACACCAGACGACTGTCTAACTTTTTTGGATTACAGGGAAATTTAAAATTTAATAATTTTATAATTTTCATCAATAATGTTTTTTTTTTCTCTTATATAAATTCCAAAGTTCTTGAAATTTGTCCACAAATATTTCTACATCCAATTGCATTATCATATTAAATATTTAAGCGATAATTATATATTTAGTTTATTTAAACTGCATATTTTATATGCGCCAAATCAAATTGCGAAGTATTGTTTTTTTTATATTGTATCTGCTGCACTTGACACCCACTCATCCAACCATCTATCTATGTATAGTACATGCATTACAAACAAATAATTTAAGTTTTATAATTTTTAGTTCAATAGAGTGTGAGAAACAGAGCAGGAAGTGCGGCGCGTCGATTTTTAGACTTGGCACGTTCGTTTCCTGGATTGTTTTGAATGGCTTGGTTAGAGAGGCTAGCTAGCTACGACAACAAGTGACGCACAAGAGTGTATAGCATGCATTCCGATTTTTCTCTTGCTCTACTATAATAATTTTTTATTTTTTTTTTTCTGCGTATACATATCAGTTTAAGACGACGTCGAGTCAGTGAAAGATATAAAAGAGGCGTTGCTGCATAAAAAAAATTGCAATATATAAAAAGTTTTTTCTTATGCAGACAGACAGACGTCTTCTTTTGGTTTCTTCAACAAACGTTGTCTATATACATACTTTTCTTCTATTTTTTTTTTTTTATAGATTTTATAATTTTTTTTCTATATAGTTCAGCAACAAGCAAGCAGCATGCTGCAGCGCACGCGGCCATGGACAGGTGTGTTCTACAACGTTTATCTATGACTGCCAGCCAACCTTACTTGCTGCTGCTGCTGTTGCTTAGTTTAGTTTAGCTTAGCTTGGTTGACTGTTCTATGTATGTATTATGTATGTCCATATCTGCATCTGCCTATCTAGTTCGTACATTCTGTACGTCTTACTGTCGCCGTGTCTTTGACTGTGTATATCGTTAGTTTTATATCTAAATACATTTTATATGCAACATGTTGTGTACTTACCTACTATAAAAATATATATATATATAAATAAAAAAAAAAAAAAAATGGCGGTAGTTAGTTGTTGTTTGTATGCTAGACCTACAGCGCAGTTGTTTGCAGCTATAAAACCTTTTGCCACATACTTCCTTAACTAACAAACTAATTATTTTTATATAATTTTTTAAATAAATATTTTGTATTTAAAAAAGAAATATTTGTCTTCGTCATTAAATATCAAATAATATATTCAAATAAGCAAAACGTGTTTCAATATATTTTTTTTTTTTTTTTTAATTTTTTCGCTTCATCAGTGCACTCAATGCAATTGCACAATACAAAAAAAAAATACTACTTAACAGTGTGTGAAAATTATGTATAAATTTTTTTGCTTAATTTTAAAATAATTTTGTATCAATATTATTGCGCCATTGACCTTGTTTAGTAACATTTAGCTGTTCTAATTTTATAAAAATAAGCGTGTGAACGTTTTCTTAGCAAACTTAGCAAATAGCGTGTCAAATTTTAATCAAGCAATAAGTAAGACTTTATTTTAATTTACGCAGCAATTAACAGCTGAGTTAAACAGCTGATTGTGTTCTTATAACTAGAGTTGCGGGTAGTAATGGTCAAATTCACGGATGCGTATACGGATCCTCATAGGAATACAAGTTGGCATCACGGGTATCCAAAGACTTTCCAACACTACGCTGTTTTTTAATCCATTTGTGGTTCTTTAAATAAAATATTTGTTTCCGTTCCGTTTTTTTTTTTTTTGGTCGGATATTCATATTCGGAAAAGTGTTTATCTTGTTTTATTTATTTGTCACTTTGTTTATTTGCTAGTTAACTTGTTTGACAGTTAAGTTAGCATTTAATTTAACCCGTAGATTCTAAAACTTAGCAGTAAAAAAACGCAGTTAAGCTGGTCACTTTAAAGGCTCATTCGCGCATTGTCCTCATTCTGTTTTTGTACTCTTTACAACATTTAGTGTGATAGTTTATTTAATTAGTTCGAATGTTTGTCACACTCACTAGCAGTCGTTAGAGACTACATAAATATCTCTAGGTGCACCAAGACTAAATTTCGGCATTGAAACCGCTTCAGCTCTAACACAAATGGGACAGATGAACATTTTTTTTGTTTTTTTTTTTTTTGTTTGAAAGACTTAAACTTCTGGTTTAAAAAATTAGTATGGAAACTATGAGGTATTTAAAAAAAATAATGGTAAAATTTTAAATTTTCGGACAGACTTCTTACTTCGTATTATTCTTATGCTAACTTCTCATAAATTGTTTTTTTTTTAAAGAGTAGCAATACTTGGTTTCTACCAAAGTTCTTTTTCTTGTTATAATTTTTTACTGATTAATTTTTTTTTATTATTATTAATCTTATCAGTAGTGCAGCTGTCTAGTGCATAGCTACATCTACGCTTATCAGTTTTTTATTATTGTTTTTCCTATTCGCAAATTGTTGTCGTCTTTGTCTGTGCTACTTCTAGACATGCGCAATAATCTTAAATTCAACTAATTCAGTCAGACGTGATAAAATTTTACTTATATTTATCTTCTAAAACCCATAATAACTATGAAAACGAAATAAAAACAAAAAACTCAAAGTAAAACTTATCATAAACGTTAAATTATTTTTTTTCGCAGCGTGTCTGGGAAAATATTATATCTGTCTGAAAAACAAAACAAAAATAGAGTCGAGGAAAAAGAGTAAAAATCAACATTGGAATGTAGAACTTGTTGTATAACTTGTACGTGACTCTATCTCACTTACTACTGATTATTTCTCAGGCTGCAATGTTGATAATTATAAAATAGGAAAAAAAAAACTGAGAACCAAGTTGTCGAGCCTATCAATTAGAAACTTGTAAATACAACAATTTTTGCAATGGCTGCAACTATTTGCTTGCGTTGTTGTAGTAGCTCACTCTTAGCTTGCTCTTGCTTATTATTATTTAAATTCGTTATACAAACACCTTATTGTGTAATTTACCTTCCGGTGTTGCGCCGCATCGCATTGGATCTCATCGGCTGATCAAGCGGGCTGCTATTGCTATTGACCCTACACACAATTATTTATTATATAAAAATACATATATATAGTATGGTAGGTATAGTGTAGAAATAATTTAGTTGGTAGTGTTTTGAGTTGACTTTAAGTTTCCTGGTGTGCATTTTGCATGTTTACAAGCGATTTCCTAGTGTCATTTCCCATGTCTAACTATCGCGAGTTTATTCTTGCTGGAGTTTGTTATTGTGGTTATTGTTGCTTGCATGAGGACAATGTAGAAAGACGTCACCGTACGTTGTTGCAGCATTTACTGCATTTCCGTTTGTCTATGTTTTTTTTTTTTTACATACTATAGGCTAACTTAGACAACTTTATTGGTACGCAGCAAAGTCGCATTGAATTGAGTTTAGTTCAAGTTAAGTCATTCAGTCAGTCAGTCAGTTTAAGTTGCTCAATGCACAAATTTACAACTTTTATTGGCAGTTTACACCTGCACAGGTGACAGGTATCGTCATTTGATAGAGTCTGACAACTTGTTTGCTCTTTTTTTTTCCTTCTTTTAATTTCCTATAGAACTTGCTTATGTGCCATACATAGGTCGTCGTATTTTTATCATGTTTCTTGTTTAAGTTCGTTCTTAGTTGCCATTTCCTTCCTATTCGCATAACTTTTGCCTTTTTTTTCTTCTCATTCTTATAGAACTCAAGATCTGTAGTTAGATACAAAGTTTACATTCTAATATTTCCGATAAACGAGGAATCTTTATTCGCTACGAAATATATTCCACACAAATTGAGAGTTGAGAAGATCGCGCAAATAATTTTACTTAGCAAAGTAGCTTCATTCTTTTGTTGTTTACAAAAATTTTAGATTATTTTTATACATTTTTGTAAAAATTTTTTCCAACGAAATAGATTCCACTCTTAAAATTTTTTCGTTTTTTGTTGCAAATTAGTTTAAATTTTATTCAGCTGACTGCATACAAGGATTTTAAATCATTTCTACTCATTTTCAAAAAGGATTTTCTATCCAAATAGGCTTCACATAAGTTCCACAATAAAAACTTGTAATTTAACATTCTGAACTAGTTTAAATCTTAAACAGCTGCCTGTAAAAAAAACTTTTGACCATTTCACTCATTTTAACTAAATTTTCTTTTGCCAAATAGGTTCCACATAAGTTCCACAGCTTAAAACTTTGAATGTATGTGACTGAATTTATATGCCCAAATAAATAATGTTTAATTAAATATTTTAGAACTCATTTTTGTTTTATAATTTAAAATTATTTTTACTTTATTACCAGCTTTAATTGAAAGAGAAAACTAAGTACTAGTACCGCTTTTTCGTTCTTTCAATTTACTTTTTCAGTATCTATAATAATTGGTTCAGCTTTTAAGCTAACAAAAAAGTAGATACACTTTAAAATGTCATTTGGAAACCGTTAAAGTTAATAGCTTGTCGTACTATTTTTATTCAATGCTTACTTACTTTTTTTTTGAAGACTCATATACAATTATAAAGCTTTTGGCTACGGACAGACAGACAGTGCACAAGAAATATAAAATAAAAAAATAAATAAATCAGCGTTGCCAATTAGCGCAAAATCATGCTTTAATTTCTTTATTCAAACGCTTTAAATGGCCTACGAGAATACAAAAGTACTAAAAAAATTAATTAAGTGAAACGCTGTGGCCATTTTTTTACATCTTTTTTTTTTTAAATAGGCACAACAATTTCTGTAATGTTGTAAAGTATCTTTTTATCTGAAATTTACTTGTCACATTTATCAATTACTTAAATAATAAGCGGCATAATTTGCAATTTTTAGCGCATCAATCGCTTCAGATAATTGAGCAAATTAAAAATAAAAAAAGCTTTTGTTATAAAATAAACCTTTTACTGACATTTTTCGTTTTTTTTCTCGATTTTTTTTTTTTAATGTCATTTGGCAATTTTCACTAATAATAATATTTATTATATATGCTGCAGCGAGCGTTTACTTTTATATATTTACCACACAAACAGTCAGTAGCAGCAGCGAACGCAACATTATTATCATTTATGTTGCTGACACGACAGTTGAGCACATCAGGTTATGTTTCGTTAAATACATCGATTAGCATATTCCATGACAATAACTTTAAAATAGCTGCTAAGTCATTATTGCTGCAGTTAAATACTTTGCCACATTGCGTATACGCAATTTTATTTTAATTGCATCTTTTTTTCACAATTTAAATGCTATAAATTCAATAAAAAATAAGAGAAAAATGCATATAATAGAAGAAAAAAAATTGTTAATGCAAAAGTGTTAATAAAATAAAAATACCTTTTAATATGATTGACAGCTGCTGTAATCGGAGACTCGAGACTCGTTCATTCATATGTTAGTTAGTTTTATGTCATTTTATTAAAAGCAGCCATATGCAGCTATGCGAGACAGCAGCAACAAAAACAACAACAACAATAATAATAAAAATAATAACTAAATTGCAAAAGTAGTCAAAGACACGTTGGCGACGACAATAAACGGCAGCAGCAGCAAGTTAAAACCAATATAACACTAGGCCAATCAACCAACCAGGCAGTCAGCCAAACCAAGTCAGCCACCCAGTCAGTCAGCCAGGCAGCCAGCGGCGTCTAATCTCTGCTGCTGCACTCACTCAAATGCTGTACGGGTTGTTGTTGCTGCTGCTGTTGTTGTCGTCAAGTGAACAATGATGCTAACCTAGCCCGGCTATTGTTACTTTCACACACGACTAGTGACAGTGTTAGTTAGCATTTGTGTTGTTTTCGACCACAGACGTCGTTGATGAGACTGCGGATGATATAATGTTATAATTTTATTTTAATTTTTTAAAGGGTTCATGAGTAGGTGGCAGTAAAAATATAAAAATTGTTTAACACTTTGTTGCTTAAGTACTCAAACCAGCACATATAATTAATATTTGTTATTGAATTTATTAAACTGCCCTCGTTTGTGTTATTATTGCATTTTTTCGGTTAAATTCAACAACAACAATGCCACTGCTCATTGTTTTCTAAGCTATCTTATAAGTCTCCATTCAAAAATTTAAGCTTAGCAACGCAGTATCCGCCATAGCAGCGATGACTGCGAGTTACATTAATTTCCATAATATAGGTATACCCTATTAGTACCTTTTGGCTAAAGGGTACACAAAATTGCTACTGTATTCAGCAAATTGCAGAAATTCTAAACGTCTAAATGTCAGTGTTGTCATTGCGCATGAGTGAGCAACGAGCGAGTGGGTGAATGAGAGAATAAGAATGTATTTTTTTTGTACGGTTGCAGTGATGTATCTTTTGCATGAATATAATTTTTTTTTTTGCTAGCTTAGCAACAATGTTTTCTGTTTTTTTTTTTTTTTTTAATATTCACGTGCTCTGCTTCTTCTCTTGATGTTTTTTTTTTTTTTTTTGCAAATGTGTCACAATTGTTTGTGCTACTCAAACCTTTGTAGTGGGGGTGTGCAATTTTTTTGGTGGCTTTATATTACAAGCTGACTAGGCTGACGACTACGACTAGCTTGCAGACAGACGACGAGGTGTGAAAATATAGTCTACTTTTGTGGCAGATTCTTATTGTATTTTTTTATGACGCCTAACTGGCTAGCTGGCTGGCTGACTGTGTCTGTCTGTCTGGTAAGCACTAGTTTGTGAAAAACAATATTTCCATGCCACAACATACAAAATTATAAACAAGCAACAAGCGACCGCGTAGTATAAACAATTTGCGTCAGTTGTATTTCAATAATAATAAAAATAATAATATAATTATGTCTTGACGTTAAAGCTTGACATTGCAGCGTAACGCAATGCGATGCGAGTGTTATTTACATGCTACACATAACATTGTTGCAAATTGATATGATTGGCATTAACGTATCGTATCTAACATATCTATATCTACAGAGTCAAATCAAAAATAAAATAGGGACATCATTTAATGCTTTTAATCTAAACCTAAAAAGATAACCTTAAGACTTACTAATTGATATTTGGCAAGAACCGCTAATTGTCGCACTCAACTACTAGCATTACGAATGCAATATACCTGGACATCACTTAGGGTATTCACCCAGCTGGAAAGGTTCAATGCTACGCGACTCCAATTCCAAATTCCAATCTTGCGGACGTCTTCCAAGATTTTGTCCTTCCGCAGCAGTGGTCGTCCTAGCTGTCGTGCCACTTCGATTTCGTTCAAGTTTTTTTCGTACACTTGTCTTGCCAGAGCCCATTCCTCCATTCGACAAATGATTGCTTAGTCTTCTCCCATTGAATCTGCAAGTTCCTGTTTCGTTTAACATGGTTCTTGGATCTTCATCTCTAAATTTTGTTTCTGTATGAAATTGTATTATTGCAGATTTTTTAAACGCATTTTTATTTCCGAGAAAAAAGGGGTCTCTTTATATGGAAATTCGCTAAAAATGGAAATTACAAAAAAAAAAAAAAAATATTTATTTGATGACGTTTGCAATGTTAACAGTTTTTTTTGTTGTTGTTTAATTTTTTGCCAAGAGAGTGTAATTACAAATTTATATGTGTCTGTGCAAGATAGAGTGAGAGAGTGTATATATGCAGAAAAATATTGCGAGAGCATAGAAATATGAGAAGAAAAAGTTACAACAAAAAAAAAAAAATGTGATGCAGGCAAGAGTATTTTTATGTCTGTGTATGTGTGTGTCGGTATGTGTGCGTGTATTGGTTGTCGTTTTAATTATTACATGGATTTAACAATGTTTTTTGTTTGTTTTTTTTTTTGTGTTTGTGTTGTCATTTGTATTTGATGACGCTAGCATTGTTCTTGTTGTTTTCTAGCAATTATTATAAGCTGCCACTGCTCCCTACCAATGACCTGTCGCGCTGTATAGAACGCAATATGGCGTGCTGCATTAGCAATTTTTGTTTTTTTTTTCTATTTATTTTTTGTTTACGGAAATGCATGCGTTGAGTTGCGAGTATCTCTTTCTATCGTGCTGTGTGTGTCTGTAAGCGACGACCTCTTTATTCACAATAATCAGCAATAGCAGCACGATACCAGCTACAACACATGCACTCATTATATACAAAGTGGTATGTCTGTCTGCATGCCGCCCAACTCGCGGCTTATTGGCTTTTTACACGTGACAATTCAGTTATTTTTTTCCTTTTTTTTTTTTTTGCAATGTTTGCCGGCTACGGCGCGTATGTGTCTGGCAAGCTAATGAGTTCGCGGATCGATTGTTAACAGTGCCTGTTGGCTGTTACTGAATTGGTTTGTCTGGGTGTGGTGCATATTCTACGTCTACTGAGAAAAAAAACTTACGCAATTACGCTGCACATTGAAGTAATAGTAAAAATATTTCTAATAGATACTTTATTTGGGGAGATTATAAAGTTTGCAATATTAAAAAATAAATTTTGTAAATATAATTTAAAAAATAACCATTTGTCATACTTTAATAAAAGTCACTACCTATCAAAATTGCAGTTTTGAACTTGATTTGTGCAAGCGCGCCAAAAGTCTATGCAACACATTTAATATTTCGATTGCCACTGCCAACCAAATGACCAGCAACAAGCATATTGCAACAATTTTGAAACCGGTTACCAGCAATGTGCTACTGCTACCCCTTTTTCAGCTGCTGCTGCTGCTGTGGCATGTTTTATGTGCAACAATTTGTTGTCACGCCATTTCAAGCAACAGCTATACACTAGCAATAACAGCAACAGCAGCAGCAACATACATAAATAATCGTGCTAGAGCAAAAGCAACAACACGATTTGTAGCCAATTTGAATTATTTGCTGCAAAATGTTGGCCACCACAAAAAGCGCCAAATACTACTCGTATTGCTGCGTCTATCAGTTGAGTACTAACTAAACTATAAGCGAGCAAGTTAGACTAGTCTACATGGCTCATTTTGACCAATGGAAAATTACTTTATCAGCTGTAATAGCGCAATCAAAGGTGTTTACCGTCGGTTGCAAATCTCACAAATAAAATCTTGATGTCACAGAATTTTTTTATGTTGTTCTTTTAGAAAAAGATACTTGCTTAATAACAACATTTCAACACTTATCTTAAAGATAATTTGATAAGATGATGTTAAGTACTCCTCATTTCAGCTAAATGAGACCATAGTGTACCTTGTCCGAACTATCAAGGATTCATTGCCGCTACTTCGATGCATCTAGGATGAAATATTGTTGATTGCATCGTTATTTGATAATATCGATACTATAACAATATGCAAAAAGTATCGATAGTATCGATATCGTTGCATCTCTCTGTCTTTCTTTCGCTCTTCTACACTTCTTGTTTTAAGGGCGAAACTTAGTTTTGAAATTTACATTTCGAACTCTCGAATTTCTGACTCTTGAAACCAATCAATCAACGTCCAAATTTTAAAATTTTTTTAACAATTTTCCATAGACATAAACCATAGTGTGCACTGCATTTGTTTTATAATTTAAGCATTTTAGAAGCATATTGCTATTGTTATAGCATTATGCTACCTCAACGCTATACAGCGAAATAAACGCCAGTACCAACTTCCACAAAACAATACTTCTTACTACCTTACTCCTCAGTTTTAAAAATCTGCTCAATTATGCCAATTGCAGTTTATTTTCTTATTATTGGATGGCATGCTTGTCATCGACGCCATTGTGTTGCGTTGTACTATGCTACCATGACCTTAAAAAATCAGCAAACATCAACTTTAGATACAAGTGAGTAGAGTATCTGCATTAAAACAAAAAAAAAATTGCAAATGCCTCAAACTAAAAACAACAACAAAAAACAACAACATTAAGCGCGGCAATATGTTAATATACGAGTATGCGGCAGTAATACTGCTGCGCCTGCTTTCAATGCATCTCCGCCTTCGCCTTTTCCTCGTTCAAGTCTAGATGGAAGTCAGCAGTACGCGCGCCGCCTCCTCAACATTTTGTTACTCTGCGCAGCTGTTTGTTTGATATTTCTGTCGTTTTGGATAACTTGTTGGATTTTGTTGTTGTTTTAGTTTTTGTTTTGCTGTTTGTGTTGTGCGCTTGGCGTTCGTTTTTGGTCTTGAATGTTGCTCCATTGGCTGACGTAGCACAGCTTTATAGCAGCAGAGCTAGCAGCAGCAGCAGCCACCGCCGCAACATGTGGCTGCCATTTGTGTCTGTTGTTATTGCTGTTGAATCTGTCGACTGCCTTTTGTCACAGAAAAAAAAGTTATGCAATACTTAAGCATTTGGGCAATTTTTCAAGCTTTGAAAACATTTTAAGTGGTTTTTGCCATTTTCTTGATATTTTTGTTGTTGTTGTTTCTGTTGTTATTCGTGCAGATTATGTATAGTTTTTTTAGATTTTATTTTTTATTTTTATTGTATTTAATGCAGATGACCTACTAACATAAGTTTTTATGTTTATTTGTTTATTTAGTATTTTTTTTTTTTTTTTATTTTTGTTGCATTTTTTTAGTTTGAAAACAATTTTATAGAATTTTTTGCATTAAATTAATTTAATTTTATATGTGAATATTTTACAATAATTATAATTTTTCAAATTTTTCTTTCTCTTTATTTGCTGCCATTCATAACAAAATTGCCAAAATCTGAGTCATGCATACAAAGGAGACAAACGCCAACCTTGCCAAAAAAAAAAAAAAAAAAAAAACAAAATTTTAAATAATAAAAAAATAGAATTATATCTTGCGGCAACTCATACAAAATTCAACGAAAATTCAACGGAAAAATATTTTCAGCAAAAAAGTGTTGCAACATTTTTTTTTTGTTTTTTGTTTTTTTTTTTTTTTTGTATACTTTTGCGCTATTTACAAAACTGTAGCAATATTTCATGAGACGCGTGAAAATTTATTTATTTAAAAATCATAAAAAGAAAAATTCGTATAATAATGAAAAAGGTATAAAAATATACAAGAAAAGAAAAATAGAAAAACTGTGGGCGTGGTTTGCTAGACAAGCAAAAGTAAGTTCAACAATATTACCAGCATCCGGCTAGTATATTTATATATGCTATACGCCCATGTAGGGTATTAAGTGCTGAGACTTTTTTAAAAGAGTTTGTAGTGCATTGAAGCATTTAAAATGACTAAAAATCAAGCAAAACTCAAATATAAATTTAAATGGAAATATTTCGAAAAGGTGCAAATATGTTCAAATAATACTTAAAACACTATAAGCTGCGCACATTTGAAATAATTTATTGTGTTTTGTTGTTTGCAGTTTTGAAGTTATAAGCTTATAATTTAAGAAATAGTTTTAAAACTTTTTTTTTAACAAACGAATATGTGAACAACTGCAATAAATGGAATGAGCCTCTAATTATATTTAAGATACTTTCTGATACATCAAGCAATATGGCTTGTCAAAACTCAAATATAACTTTAAACCGAAATATTTTGGAAAGGAGCAAAAATGTGCAAAAAATTCGTTAAACAGCAGCATAGCGCACATTTTAAAATAATTTGTCATGTTTTATCGCTTGCAATAGGATGCAGTTTCGTAGTTATAAGCCATAATGCAAATTATTAAATTAAAATTGACAAAAAAGTCATTTTTTTGAAAAGTATTACAACTTTGTTTCGCTTAATGTTGATAGTAATTTTTTTGATTTTTATAGCTACAACATTTTTTTGGCAGCTAGAACATGATTAAAGTATGCGTCAAAATTAAAAAATAAATATTTTAAAAAAATCGTTGAAGTGCAAACAAACAACTTTATATATTTTTTTTTCGACATAAAAAAAAAAATTTTTTTTTCTGCTGTAGCCTTTTCTTTAACTTGGAAATTTTGAACTCGCGGTGCCTTGTCAACAACAATTAGCTGCGCTTATAATTAGCCAATGAAAATAAATCAATTTTATGAAAAAATAATAATATTTTTTGAGTGCACAACAGCTGAAAAATAGGAAAGAAAAAAAACTAAATATTAAATACATCCGTGTGTGTGTGCACACAGCGCGTATGAGTGTTACGTTTTAAAATAAAACAAAATAAAATGAAAGTAGCATATTAAGTATACGTTAATTTCTTTGCTACTTTTATCTCTTAAAGATTTATTAGTGTTTGCTGTATATAAATTGAGTTTAAGATATGCATCTACCTGTTTGTTTTTTTTTCTTCTTCTGTTAATCTACAGCATTATATCTTAATAGGCTCGTTTTTATTAAAGTATCTAGTAGATTGCCGCTGGCTTAACATTGTTTATTTAAACTTTATCACTTGTGAATATCAAACAAAACAAACAGAATTTAATGCAACCCCCTCAAATGCAATGCAGTACGCAATCAGAAGTACGTAAATTTTTAATTGCATGCGTGCATTTTTTACATAACGACCTCGTCGTGTCCCTTTTTATTTTTTATAGACACAAACGGTTTGTACATATTTCTTTAAACTTCTGCTATTGCTGTAACTGATGAAGACGCTGCCAAATGCAAATATTGACTTAAGTGCGTGTCGAGCAACGAAAACGTTTTAAGACAAAAGTCGTAATTTCAGTCGAAAGACAAAAGGGTTGAACCTAAGCCAAGTTACTTGGCATTGTGCTGATAAAAACTTGAAGACTAAGACGATGACGACGACAACAACGCAGCAAACGAATCAGTTGTTTATGCATGCTCAAGGCGTTTCTTTGTCAACGTTTTGTGCGTAGAAACCACCCCAAAGATATTTACAATTTGCCCCTTTTATGTGACAGTGTGTACAGTGTCTGATTGTCGTATGTAAACCGCTGCCTGTCGTCGTCGTCATCGTCTTTGTGGTGGTATTTAAATAACACCTGGGTTGCAGGTAGTAAATACACACATATAGCTGGGTACAGTCGTGTACATAGAAATGGTTTATCATAATTTTGCAAACCAGAAAATAAATAATATAACTGTTTGTAATGCATTAAAGGAGGCAGCGGAGACCCTATAAGGTGTTTATATTATTGATCAGCTCGATGAAACCATTCGATTTTGCAATGTCCGTCTGTCAGTACGACTGTCTGTCGTTTTACTCAGAATGTTTTTGAGATATTGACCTGAAACTTAAGCTTTTTTTGGTATTAGGCTCTTTGTATGTCAGAATAAAGGTGCCATGCCATACAATTCTACCGCCCATTTTCCAGGTTTTGTATGAAAATAGTTCTCAATTATTAATATATTCACTTCAAACTGAGTAAAAACACTGTTTATGTCATCCAATGTCAAAAAAAAGGTGCAACGCCCATTCCAATTTCTGTGACACTATTTTTATGTTCACGACTATACAAAAAAAATATCACAACAACAAAAAAAAAGTGCGTAACAAAAGCAGCGCAATAGCAATATCAGCAGCAGCAGAATTTCATAAAGCTTTGAAGAGCAGCAATACCAAAGGAATGCATGTGTTGTGTAGAGTAACCCTCTTTTGACAGCAATAGAATGCGCTCCTTAAGCGATTTTGTATTGTTTAAGTCTTTCTCTGTGTACGTATGCGTGTGTTTGTGTGTGTATGAGTTCTTTTTGTGTTTCCTGCGTTCAAGAAGTTCATCAACTTTTTCCTATTGCGTTACCCTAATTTATTTGATTTCTTTGAACTGAGTTTGTGTCTTGTTAGGGTTGCTTCATTCGCGTTTGGCTGCTGTTGTTGCTGTTTAACTACTTATGCTGCTGCTGCTGCTACTACTACTGATGTTTGTAATCGTAATATCTTGAGTAACTCTATAAGATCTGTAAATATATAAGTGCAATAGCTAGGAATAGTTTTAGTATATGGCTTTAGGGCTGCTGCTGCTACACATAAATTTAAGTTAGTAGCATCATCGCAACGCAGCAGTTTGAGAAATGTTCAGCAAAAAGAAACCCCAAATCGAGTCCAATATATTTTGTATTGCTGTATATAAGCTCAAATGAAATGAATAGAATGAAGAATAAAAAAAAAAAACTTAATGATTTCTACTTATCTGCGCGCTATGCTTCTATTCTATTCATTTTTTTATATTTTTCTGTGCTAGTAAAAATCCTTGAAAGGTTAAAGACATCAATATAAGCGCGCGCACAGACACACAGGACGTGTCCCTTGTGTATGTTGAACTCGTTGTCGTCATCATCGTCATTCGTACTTATTGTGCGTGTTTTTGTTGTTGTTTGTTTCTTGGTTGCTTCTTTTAACGGACGCTGCCGCTAGCTGACAATAGCAATTGTATTGCTGCGTGTCGCCAGCCAGTCAGTCAGCTAACTGACTAGCTAAGTATTCTAGCTATAAAACGAGCAAGCCGGTTCTATTCTAGCGCATGTGCTGTACCTTAAACGTCTTTACTTATGCTTCCATACTTTATTCAACGCTTTATGTCTTTAGATGATTTGGCAGCACGTTCATTGCCACATACCTACCGCTTTTGTTTCTCCTGCTTTTCTTTAATTCTGTTGTTCATTATTTTATTTTTTGTTTTTATACTCCGTACCAATTCCTTTTGCGCATTTGTCATTAAGGACGCGCGTTCATTGGAAAAAATCCTTGCTATTATGAGGTTATTTACTTTGACTTTTATATTTTTTGAACTGAGTTTTACTGCTTCAACTTCTACTTTGTGAATGCTTTAGATTTTATTTTTCCAATTGTTTCTTTGGTGAAAAGTGCTTTACAAATATAAATTGCTTTGCTTTGCTTTGTGTAAATAAATGCTTAATATTTTCACGAATGATCACTCAAGCGATCAACCGTTGATCTTTAGAATATTTATATTAGAATGTACTAAAAATTGACATATGTAGTTTTTTTTGTAATTTTTTTAAATTAATATTTGCTTTATTTTTTTCGAAACTGACTCGTCATTGTCAAAATTTTTTCGGCAATTGATCATTTAAGCAATCAACTGTTTATGTTCAGCATTATCTTTATAATGTACTAAATATTGGCATATTTATTTTAAAAAATTTCTTTCATAAACTTTTTATACTGTTTATACAATTAACACTTTGTCCAAAAAACAAAAAAAGAAAAACACCATTATTCATTTTACGAGTTGCAAACAACGCAACACTAAATTAATGCAAAAAAATAATAAATAAATTTCAGAATCTATAGATAAACAGATTGTAAGAAAATTATTGAAAGATGAAAGCACGCCAATAATTTTATTAAAAATGCTGCTTAAGTAAAATACTATTGGCACATTGTATCTTTTATTTGTTTAATTTTTATAAATTATTAATATATTTTTATTTATTCTTTTTTTTTATTTGCATAAAGTCTCATCACTTGCCTTTTTTCATATATTTTCAATTATTGCTCTTACGCTGCTGAGGCTACTTCAATCTTATAGATACATTTAGTTGTTCTGTACGTTAGTTTTTATTATTTTTTTTTTTTTGCTGTTGCTAGTACTTGCCATTTTTGTTGTAGTTGTATTTCTATTTCTCAACGTTGACAATTGGAAAGACGCCAATTTTTCAAATATATATATTTTTTTTTATATATTATTGTTATAGATTTTCTCTATTTTTTTTTTTTTTTTTCATTTTTATATATTTGCAACGAATTTTCACTTTTCGATATTTTATGTACCTATATAATTTTTTTCACTTTGAAGCGTTTACTAAAAATTGTAAAAAATTATTTAGTCGTTTATATTTTTATAACATTGAAAATTCGTATTTTAGTAAATTCGATGATTATAAAACAATTTTTTTTGTAAGTTGGCAGCTCTTGATTGCCTCCCATGACAATGATTAGGCTTACAGCAGCTTTTTTATGATTTGGTACACCTCAAAATTAAAAATCAATGGTTTAATCCAAACCGAATTTGGTGTTTTTCGTGGAAAACTAAAAACTTTTGCGTAGGTTTGTAGCCCCCATACATCGCTTGAAAAAGGACTATAAAAACTAGTTTGTTATAAATAAACACAAAGTTCTAGAAAATCTAATTCCAAGTAAAGATGGTCGCGGAACTAAATATTTGATCCTTATTTCAATGAATCACGATCTAGAATTTGTTTGTCCCAATACACCCATCCCGGGTTATTTCAAAATTGTACTGTGGATCCAATGGGTCCCGAAATTATTTCAAGCAGAATCCATAAAGCTGAGTCAAGATACATAGTAGCTGTTGCCGTCTGTCAGATGAAACCGATTATCTCAGAGAATATAAGAGATACAGTTACCAAACTTAAAACTTAGATTCTCATATATTTTTTCCATCCCCATTTTAAGTTTACCTAAAATATTTGCGTTTTCGTAAAAAATTGTATGAATTTACACCTACATTTACCTAAAAAAAGTAATCTAATATGTTTAAAATCGGAACAAACATAATTTTATGGAGTGTCTCACGACTTCTGCTAAATTACCAAATCAACAATTATTGCCCTCTTGTCTACAGAGAATTTAAATATTTTTTTTTTTTTTTAACTTCTTTTTAGCAATAGAATCAAAAATATTTGCAAATGATTTCATAATTTTTATATGCTTTGTTGTTTTTCATAATCTATGACTTATTTACTTAGTAGTAAAAAAGCATACCTAAGTAAATATATATATATGCCAGTGTCTGTATTAATATTTATATGCTTTATTCCCAGCTTCAAGTACTACGAGAAAGTTTTGCGTAGACAAAGCTTATCAATGAACGACGCCATCAATATCAATATGCTTCTTTTTTATATTTTTTTTACTCGTTGAAGGAAAAAACAATACATAAAATGTTTTTTTTTTTATTTTTTTTTTTATTAAACTGATAAGAATTTGTTAGCGTCGTATCTTAACTCTCCTAGCTTTTGTTGTTTTTTTTGATAAGGTTAGCGCTATTTATACATATATGGAAGCATGTACAAATATCTCCCCCATGTCTGTTTTTTTTTTTATTTGGTTTATTTTTGATTAGAGTGCAAAGTGCAAGGAACTGTCACGTTTTGCTTTGTGTGCTAATTTTTTTTTTTTTAATATTGCAACTGTCTTTGTATATAAAAAAATGAAAACAAGCAACTTATTGGAATATGCTTAGTTAATTTGTTTTTATATTTTTTTAACAGATTAATTATTACACATAAGCATTTGTTTACTATTAAATGCATATGAAGAGGTGCTTCTAGAGGAAGTAGAAATACAATTTTTTATTAATTCGTATTTTTATTTATATAAATTGCGGAAAAATTTTAGAATAATAGCGACAAAGAAAATAATAATTTTGCAAAAGATTTATAATAAGACAGTTTGAATCTAATAAGAAAAAAATATACATAGCTAAAGGCATGCCAAGCAGCTGGTAGCAATATTCATTCTAATAAACGTGAACTGAAATGTTTCGGTTCGGGTTAAGTTTTAATTTCTTAATAAATTTTTAAACGAAAATATTGCTTGAATTTGCAAATTTTGTGGTTGCTCGAAGAATCGACAGACGACAACGACGATGATGATAATGATTACAAGATATTTTATATAAGAAAAAAAAAATTAAAAAAAGCTTAAGGAAGACATAAAATTTATATAGAATAGCCATGAAGTAGACTGGCGCCTCATCGCGCATATTGTTGTTGAAAAATTCCGATGGCATCGTTGTCGTCGTCGTAGTCGTTTTCGATGACGTTAAGGTCAGGAAATGTCAGCAACAGACGCGCGACAACTCGCAGATGATTATGTTGATTTTTTTTTTTTTTTTTTTTTATTTGGGCGTAGCTATGAAATTAATTGAGCGCTTTTTTTTGTGTTTGTTGTTGTTCGTTATTATAATTTAATAAAATGAATTGAAATTTAAATGAAGTCACATAATACATATTTTAAATTTTTATTTTTTCTTCTATACCTTTTCAGGTATGTGAACCAAATTCTATATCAATCTTTGTCTAAGATGTCATTTGCAAAAAAGAATAATGATATTACGTTCACTCTATACACATATCCGGTTCTAAACACACATTTTAAATGCGAAAGTCTAGTCAAATTAAAGTTGTGGCAAATACTTTTTTTTTTTTTTTTTTTAAGGTGACTTTTATGTGACATGCAAGCCACTTAGTGAGAAAAACACCTGCTCATGCGCTAAAAAGCAAAACAGAAAAAAATAAATAAATAAAGTAACTAACAATTTAACAAGCAACTAAAATGTTGCAATTAGATAAGCAGAAATCTTCGTTATGTTGACAGCGAAAATAAATGCAGACAAGATAAACACCTAGTTTATGTCCAATGCTGTGGCATTTTAGACTCCAGTCGGCTTTATATGGAATGCTTTTTTTTGAGTAGATTTTCTTAAGCTATCATGACTCTTCAATATTTTAATTCGTCTTGTTTGTGTGTGTGCGTGCGTGTGTGTGTATGTGCAAGCTGTCATGCAAGCAAGCAAACAATCCTGAATCGTCGAGCCTGCCAGTGACATTTGTTCACGTTCACATGTCGCTAATGATTATTTCGCAATTGTTGCGCTCGATATACATATGTCTTGAATTGTCAGGTTTGCTATGACTTTGAATTTAATCTTAAGTGAGTTAGCGAGTTTGATATGAGCATAAGTTGAGAAAAAAAAATTGTTTTTTTTTAAACTTACGCTATAAAAATTAAAAGAATTTGAATAGAAACTGGAGCATAAAATGGTTGGTAAACTAATTAAAATTAAACAGTTAAGCATGTTTAACGTATTTAAATTTGTGACATTGAGTTAAATTTAGCTCGGAAACTCGTGGCAGGTTCCAATTTAATTGCATTTTATAGCTTCTTAAACCAGGTTCGTCTTTGTACAGATCTTCAAATGAAATGCCAATTAAATACGTGATGTGCCTGCTTCGATCTAAAAGCAAAAAAGTCGCGTTAAAGACTGTGCACGAAAGCAAAAAAAGAAACAAAACAGCAGCAAGTGGCTTTTGCCAGTCCATTATCGAAAAGCCACTCTGATTTTTTTTCATGCTGGACTCGTTTGATTGGTGGATACGCATTTTACTATTTAAATTGACTTTGTTTTTGGCATTTAAATGATTTGGCAACTAAGATCATAAATATATAACACAATTTAAGATGGTGTGCTGCAAATTCGCTATGGAATTTTTAGAGTAAATTTTATTTGTATATTTTTTTTAATTGCTCCGAGTGTGTTCTTCAGTTAAATTTAACTTCAGTGCAGAGAAAGGATGAAAACCCTTTCACACTTACATTCAAATTTAAAGCAATTTAACCTTCTAAGTAAAACGTTTACTTCTAATCGCAATATTAAAATAAAATTTTATTTAATTTAACTAATTTATTTAATGATACATTAATCATTTTCGCGCTTTTTTAATTATAAATAATAACATAATTTCAAGTTCCGCTTCAATTTGCAAAAGAAAGAACAACAAAATTTTGGCAAAAACAATAATTTGTGTTAATTTTTTTAAACTTTTTCGCAAAAAATGTTTTTTTTTTTGCTTGAGGCTAGCCACATGTGTCTCAAAGTGGTTCAAAGTATTTTTTAAAATTTATTTATTTTTTTTTTTTTTTTTTTGACAAAATCC
Source organism: Leucophenga varia (assembly GCA_018903435.1). NCBI lineage: Eukaryota > Metazoa > Arthropoda > Insecta > Diptera > Drosophilidae > Leucophenga > Leucophenga varia. Next base: position 458,625 of record JAEIFJ010000493.1, on the reverse strand, counting down.
ACACAACTAATCAAACAAAAAAAGAGGAAGAATTTAGCACGCTTAACTTTATCGCTAACGCATAGCGATTACCTTCTGATGATCGTTACTACACTAAGCTACGCTATACTCTTCACTCTTCTTGTTTACGCTGCGTATAAATTTGCTGATGTTTTTGTTTGATTTGTTTTTGTTTGTCTGTTTGTTTGTTGTTGTGAATTTAATATTTTATTTTGTTTTGTTTTTTTTTTGTGGCATAAACTGTGTATTTAAATGTTAATAATTTTTATGCTCACTTTGGCTCGTTTTATTCGTTTTGCTGCTTGCTGTGATAATGCTAATGGTGTTGGGTCATTGTCTGGTCATTGGCCGGCAAAAAAAAAAATGTTAAGCCGCGTTTTGCCATATTATAGATTTGTACACAATATTTACTATGCTGTATATATGTATGTATGTGCGTATATGTGTATAGATACGCTTGTATTTTATACATAATTTAAGCGCTGTCAGCGCCATTGACAATAATGCGTCGATGTGTTGTTGTCGTCAGAGTCATCAGTATTATTTTTCTGTTTTTTTTTTTTTGCTTTTATTTGCGTTGTCTGCGACCACAAACGTCAGCAACATAAAAAAAACAATGAAAGAAGTACAACAATAACAGCAACAAGAAAAAATATTGACAGTCCCCAAACGATCAACACACACACACATACACACTACCACCAAGAGAGCAGCAAGTGAGTAAGCAAACAAAGCACATCAAAGTGCTAAAAAACATTGTTTTTAGTTTTGCTGTTTAGAATTTATATAAATACATGCTATAAATAATTTATATACAATATTTCTGATCAGCACTCAGTTAATATACACATAGATGTTCGTCTTGCCATACGTATGTTCGCTATACGAGTTAAGCGATCTCAGAGACTGTAAGAGTTAGAGTCACCAAACTTGTATTAAAGTTTCTCTAGAATCAGCATACAATAACTATACCAGTTTCCTTCAAATTCCAAATTTTAAAGTTTTTAGTTGAAAACTTTTGTAATACTGGAAACTCCAAGCATGATATAGATTGGACCTATGGTGATCCCAATAAAATAGCTGAGTTTAATTCAGATCGGCCAAACAAAAATAATTCAAATTATGTACTATTTATATGCGACATTACTGTATATTATTAATCAGCTCGACGAGAGGAAACGATTTATCCGTGTTCGTCCGCCTGTTGCAATGCTTTTTTCTCGGAAAGTTTTAATGATATTGACTTGAAATTTTAAACATTTTTCTTGGTCCTAGGTTTGTACGTCAGCACCAAGGTGCCACTTTTTCGATTTCTTGTATGGAAATATGTAGTTATTATTTTTGAATGAAATGCGTAAAAACCCTTCTAATGGCATCCAATATCAAAAGCAATGTGCCACGCCCATTTTTAGATATGGTCCCCATACAAACCAAATGCCCATTTTAGAGGTTTTGTATGAAAAAAGTTCTTATTTTGAATATATTTACTCCAATCTGGGTAAAATCACTTCTACTGTCATCCTATGAATATGTTACCGATATGACAAGGATCGGGCCACTATAACATACAGACCACATACAAACTTACCTCCATTTCCATGAAAATTATTGCTATATCTTCATTTTTAGCTTAAAATTTAACATATATCCGTCACTGATGATCATTGATTATTTTTATTATTCTTTATTTTCCTACTACCGTGTGAAGCGCATCATAGCTTTAATATTTTCAAACTTAATATTTTATCTTATTTTTCTATAAAAATAATTACTAACTCCGCCTCTTCTTGGCGTGTTTGGCACACGGTGTACCTATTTATTTATTTTTTTTACAGCTGCGCAGCTTTATAACTTTAATTGTTAAAACTGCATTATAAATTTTTCTAAAAGGTTTTCTTAGACACTTTATGCATTCTATAGATAATAGCTTTAGCAAACGTCTATCTATATGTCTGTCTGTCTATCTGTCTGCCTATCTTGCGTGTCATCGTCATTATTGTCGCGGTCTACGCCTCATTGCTGCTGCTACTGTCATAGATTTTTTTCTGAATATATTTTATTTTTTTTAATATATTTTTTTACTTGAAGTTGCGACGCGTGCGTGCGCCATGAATGCATAAAATACGCGAAATAAAAAAAACATTTCATAAATTATTTTCTGTCTGTAATACACATAATTCAACATGGCGTAAATGTCAACTTTTGTACTTCTTTGCTTGGTTTGTATAATTATCTTTATGTATATATTTATAGTATTTATATGAAGGCAATATATACCTACTTATAGCAATGTTTTTTTTTTTTGTATTTACTTAACGCACACACAATGCGGTTTGCACTTTGACGTGCTTCTTTTGCACGAATGCTTTTGCTGTTTTTTGAGAGACAGCAAAAATCGGCTTCACGTGTCTTTTTTTTTTTTTTTTGTAAAAGCTGCCATTTTGGCAAAATGCATTGCAAAAAAATACTTTTTAAATGATTTACAATTTGCCTTTTGTTGTTAATTGCTGCTGCTGCTGCAAGTTAATTAAAATATTTCCAATTACAGCAAAATTTACAATTGAAAATGTCAATCAAGTAGAGCTAAACCTAAAAGATTTACTTGAAGAATCACAATTACACAAGTTAAAGGCATATAAAATCTTTTTTGTTTTTGTATAAATAAAATAGCTGCAAACATTAAACAAATGCAACTAGAAGTAATTAAGCTTAGAAATCGAGCAGAAATAACTTGGCGTTAATTATCAAATGCCAGTCATCTGGCAGCCAGTCAGGCTAAGCGTACGTTCAAGAACAAATGCGCAAGCGAGTACATTAGGCGTTTGTTTGAAAAACAATAGATAGATATTGTATCTAGATACATTAGTTCGATATAGTATATGTATATGGATTGAAAAAGAATTGCATGCTTACAATTTAACGTCTTAAAGGTGCAGTCATGAAGTCTGTCCGTCATTCCGTCTGTCTGTCAGTCTAACATTCGCTTGCTGCCAGATTGCTGGAGATAAAATGAGATAGCGTAGATTAGTTTTTTTTCTTTTTCTCTTATTTTTTTTTTTTAGAACCTTTGCTAAGAAATTAGCAAACTGCCAAGCGCGTTACAATTTTCATGTGAACGACAGCTGTCTGTCAGATACAAAAGCAATAGATAGACAGACAGAGCGACCGAAGGTGAATAAAGATTGACTACATTTTGATGCATAGCAATGCTTGAGAATATAGTAAAATAGTTTTTGTGTGTATGTTGGAACTTGCTCTCTATAGAAGCCAAGTGCTAAATTAGTTTCAAATACATTTCTTCTGATTACACACGCGATTAGCTACAAGTGATCATTTGTTATTGTTGTGTGTTGTGTGTGTTGTATTATGTTATTGCTGCGTAATCAATCAAATCAATGAGAAATCAATCATGTGCGAACAATGCGTCGATAATTTGCTATAATCCGTATGAGATTAACTTTGCTGCATTGCAGTTATACAATTTCGATTGCTTGAAATATTTTTATGTGGAATGTTTTGGAAAAGTTTGATACCAAATTGGATTAGTTTCATTAACAAAAAAAAAAAAAAAAAAAAAAAACGCTTAAAAAATATATTTGTAGTAAAAATTGAAAAAAAAAAAAAAAAAAAAAGAAAGCGAAAGTTTCTTCATACGAGCTGATCTGTCTTTCATTTATGCTAACTGTCAGCGGGTGGCAAACTTTTGATCTGTAGTTCAAGCATTGTTTTTTTATTTAAACTCCTCAATTATTAATTTTTTTTTTTTTTTTTTTTTTTTGTATGGCTCTAAGTCACGAGATTGTACAGTGTCTGTCTGTCTGTCTGTATTATAGTTTCTTAAACGCCAAGTGCTATGATTGTTTTTTTTTTTTTTTTTTTGGTTTGGTTTGTCTATCTGTCTATACACATCATTCATCGATAATAAACAAAACAAACTTATTGAAGTAGCTAAATTTTTTTTTTTTTTGTTAAAAATTCTTTTATATATTTTTGTTTGTTTGAATTAGATATATTTTTATACCCCACACATAGTGGGGAGGGTATTATCATTAAAATAATAAAACAAAAAAAATCTGATCAGCACGACGGACGAGTCGACCCTTGCCGTCGTCGTCGTTTATGCGATTCATTCGCTCAGTTTAAAGATATTGACCTGAAACTCGGAAGTCCTAAGCAGTTCAAGTGTTAAAACAAAGTGCCACGCCCATTTTAAGGTATCCCCAACAAACACCGTTCTTTTTAACATTATTTATGAATGTAGTCCCCGAAGTTGGAGAAAACTTCTGTCATCCAATATCAAATCAAGCTGCCACGCCCATTTTTAGATAAGCCCCCAACATTTTCCGCCCAATATCGAATTTCATATGAAAATACTACTATTATAATGTAGTCCTCAAATTTGGGTAAAAACACTTAAACATTCAATATCAAAACCAAGGTGCCACGCCCATTTTTAGCTAAGGCACCCATACAAACTATATTTTCGAACATTTGTATGAAAAAGTAATTATTTCAAATATATATTTATAAATGTATATAAGCTACTGATGATCACACATATACTATTCAAAGATTCGTGTGACGGGTATTTAACTTCGGTTCCACAAAATAACGTTTTGCCTTGTTTTCTATTGCCGTTCCCAATCAAGTAAATCAAAGTGAGCTAAAAAAATAATTTTGCTTGAATAAAAAAATATATAAAATAAACAAGTAGCCGAATTGGCAGACAGACACACAGTTTGTTGTGCTTTTATTATATATATATATATATTTTTTTTTTTGCATAGCATTTTGCATAACATTGTTTAATTTTATGAAATGTATCTAATAGTGTATGGACGGCTGGCTGGCTGACTGACTGGTTCGATATTATGCATATCAAAATAAAAACAGTTTTTAATGAGCACACATACTTGTTTTTTTGTTTATTTATTTATTTTGTTGTATTTTAAATTTTGTATAGCAAAAAAATTTATATATGAGACATTCTTATTCAACGTGAGACTACGCTTGACGTAGAATGTTTAAATAGAGCTCAAATTTTAGGTTGTACATTTTTAAAAGCAAATTGGCACTTTTGAAATTCGAGAGTCCAATATGTCGAAAAAAATTAAAAAAGTTTTATTTTTGGGCTGATCTTTTATTATTTCACTGACCCCAAAATAAAGTCATGGTCAGAAAAAAAATTAATAGACTGTCGGACATGGCTATGAAAATGATACAAGATTCAAATTTACCAACATAACAGTTTTTTTTCCAAAACTAAAATTTGAGCCATATCTTATCATATTCTGCAGACCAGAAGTTCCCCCGTTGCAAAAGAATGCCTCATACATATTTTAATCCAGTGACGTCTGAAAATAAGCATATTTTATTTATTATTTGCATATTTAAAGCATCGAAATAAAGCCATTTGAAAAAACAAAAACTAAGTCGACGTATGAAATTGCATAGCCATAACGGAAAAATATATTACGTATACGTCTAGTTTTATGAAGTACAAAAAAATTATTTAAAGTAATTTATGACCGATAAGTGCTGAAATATGCGCTCAAGGTCATTGCGAATGCAAGCTCTCTACAATTTTTTTTTTAATTCTGTGAAAAAAATGGGTGAAGTGAGCATAAATAAATATTGTATTTTACAAATATATTTTTTATTTTTTATTTTTCAAATTTTACACAATTTCAATAGAAAATTAATAACAAATTTCCTAAATAAATTAAACAGCAATGGCGTCGACGCCATGATCAACCAGAGAGCATGTAAGAGAGTGAGAGTTTAAGTTTTGTGCAAACACAATGCCGAAATAAGAGAGCGCCACACGCGAAAGCAATCAAAAAAAAAAAAATAAAAACAACAACGAAACGTATGTCAACACTTTTTTTTTGGTTTGAAAGTGAAATGTACAGCTAGGAGAGTAGCATTAACAGACATGCTCTGTAAGTATGTCTGGCACTTGTTAATTGATTAGCAATGTGTGATAATCAAATAATAAGCGAATGCTCGATATATGAATTTGTTATCAGTTATAGAGAGAGAGAGAGAGAGTATAGAATATCAGATACAGCAACTGATTAAATAAAAAGTATTCATTAGAAGAAGAAACTAAAAAAAAAAATGTATGCAAAAACATGCAAAAAACCAAAATAAATAAAAATGCTTTGTTAGCGTTGATAACGCAGTTGAAATAGAAAAATAAGAGAGAATAAATTTGAGAGTGTGTCTTCATTGATAAGCTTCACATGCGCTACTTTATACATATGTATGTGTGCATATATGTTTTTGTGTATATGTATTTATAAATATTTTTTTGTTATTTTGCTATTGCTTTTGTTGTTTTTTATTTATCCGTGTTCAAATACAGTAAAACCTTGTTTTTTAAAATGTTTCTATGTCCGCTATGAAGTTTGAAACCATTCAAAAGATAAGTTCCAAACCGATTTTATTTGCAACATAACAATGCAAGTATAGTTATAGAGCAAAAAAAAGCATGCATATATTTTATGAATATCAAATATGCCAATTTACAATTTATGCCAAAAAATTGGCAATGTGGAGCAGTGTTCACTGTAAAATTAATAATCTTAAGAAAAAGCCAATGAATATTTAAAGTGTTTTTTTGGACTTTACTCAGCTGGTTTCTTGAAAGTTTAATATGTAGCAGTTAGCTTTATATGTATTAAATGTTCTTAAGATTTATATGAGCACTGCCAAACTGTATGATAAAAGGAAAAATACATTCAATTCCATTTTGGTCGCAGTTACAGTTGCAGCTTAACAAATTGTAGTGTATTAATTTACTTATATGAAATCTCATTGGTGTGTGATATTGCATATGCAATACGCTTAAACATAGCTTAAAATTATTTAAAATTATTTTTCGATAAAAACTTTATTAAACTGTTTTACTGTACTGAACCTTTATACCGCACATTTTATAATTTCCGCAATGATCGGGAGTCTAGACTTTGTTTTGAATATATTCTAATTGGCAAAAACAAAAAAAAAAAATAAAGAATTAGCTTTTGTTATTTTTATATGCATTGTTTTTTTTTTTAATTTATTAATTTTTTTTTAGTTTTTCAATTTTTAAAGTAATTTGTAATGCAGTCACTGCCTCCCTCTTTTTGTTTTACAGTTTTTTTTCATATTTATTTTTAAATTGCATGCAGCAATTTTATTTTTTTTAATGTTTTTCTTGTTGTTATTCGTGATGAGTTTCGGTAGCGGGTAACAAAAATATGTTGCCATATGTATAATTATACATACATTTACCATATACATATGCACATACATGTATGTATGTGTGTATGTCTGTTTATGTTTGCTTATTGTACGTTGTTCTTATTGTAAACAAAAGCCTAACTGTAAACATGACGCGACGCAATGTCTGCCGCTACTGCTGCTGCTGTTCTCTCATTTATAATTGCAAACATTTTTTTTAGTTGCTATGTTGTTCTCGTTCTCCAAAATGGGCGCCAATGTTATGTGTGCAAAAAAAAAAAAAAAACATTAAAACTACAACAAAAAAAATATGTATGAAAAGACAATAATATAAATTCTGTCCAAGAAGAGGGGATTTGTTAAAAATATATAATAACAATATAACAAAAAAAATTAAATAATAAAAATAAACAGTCCTTATTTTTTTAATTTATGTAAAAATGGGGTGCTTTTATATATCAAAAATTATTATTATTATTATTTTTTTTTTTTTTACATTAATTGTTGTTGGAGGCTGCATAATTTTTATTTTAAGGGAAACAATAGTGTCGTGTCCCTCCAATGAGTAAAAAGACTCTAAAGTATTCCAATCTCTATTTTTCAAGTCTTTCGGATTTGTAAAATGCAACGATTACATCTTGTATATGTTTTGTTTTTCTTAATTATAAAATTCTTTTGCATTCCCAATATTTGTTTTGTTTTATCTTGGCTATTTTAAAATATATCAAAAAAAAAAAAAAAAAAAAACAAAGTGCAACGTTTAAGATTGTTTTTTGTTTTTTTTTTTCTATACAATAAATTTTAATATAACTCGCTGACTCAATGCACGATCGTATTTATAATTAAAATAAAGCCAAAATAAGGTGCAACACTCGCCGTCGACTACAGTGTTGACTAAATTAATAAGCTTGGCAAAAGTTTATAAAAAATTTATGTTGAGAACGACAAACGTCAAAGTTAAGTTTTTTTTCGTTATTTAAGTAAAAATTGTTTTGACTTCCTTCAGAGTTTTTTTTTTAATGATGTCAGAAGAATCATTGCAGCTTAAGTGTAAAAGAATGCTTTGATGCTTTTGTTTGCTTTGAGACTTTGTGCAGTTTGGCGTTATTTTCTTTGCTTTGAATTTCTTTGCTTTGGAAAAAAGCCTCTTTTTGCATTTTGTAATTAACTTCTAAGTAAAATGTGAGTTCACTTTGTCAAATAAATGAAATGGATAAAACGGATGTCAAACGTGTGCTTTGACTCATTGCAGCACAATCTGACGCTTCACTGATTTTACTCTTTTGCAACTTAGGTCGCTCGCTAACTTTGAAGCAGAAATTTATATAAGATTTTCATCGTTAATGGCAACGTAACCACAGCAGCAGAATCAGCCACGTTTAAATAGCAAACAAACTTCGAAGTTACTGATTAAGAGCAATAAAAAGCCAAATATTTGCATAGACACAAACCTATACAAATCATTAAGTTTAACAATTTATAGCTATTGAAATGAGTTTATTAATATACATATTTGCACATTTGCTGCAAAATGTTTGCCACTTGATGTCAAACACAAACGCATCTGTTGCTGCCTGCTGCTTTTCCGTGTGTTTGTATATTTTATTTGTTTGGTTTATATGCAATTATTGATATAATTATTGTAAATCGAAAATCGCAATAAATACTTTCGTCTGTCTGTCATCTGTTGCTGTTGAAAATACACTTAGATATGTACGTTGTTGTATTTTATAGATTTTTTGGTTCAATGAATTACCTACGTGAAATTATTGTTTCATAAATAATTGTTACGTATACGACGCGTGTGCTTTTGATAATTGTTCTTTGTTTTGTTTATAGAAAATAAATTGCAGGAAGCTATTGAACATAAATAAATTGTTTTTTTTTTAATTTAAAACAATATTGTGACGTACGGAATATCAAAATTATTGTAGCTTGATGTATTAATTAAAATAAAACGTATTAATTGAAGTAAAACAAGAAAAACGTTAACTTCGGTAGCACCGAAGCTCAAATACCCGCCACACGAAACTTTAATCATTTTCTTAAAAAAAAAGAAAAAATGGAAGGTGAGTTTGTATGGGGTCTATATGTTATAGTGGCTCGATCCTTGTCATATCGGTAGTATATTTATAGGATAACAGTAGAAGGATTTTACAGTTGGAGTGAATATTTCCATAAATAAGAACTAATTTCATACAATATCTGAAAAATGGGCGCTTGGTTTGTATGGGGGCCATATCAAAAAAATGGGCGTGGCTTCTTTCTTTTGGAATTGAATGTCATTAGAAGTGCTTTTACGCAATTTGTAGTAAATACATTTACAAATAATAACAATTTTAATACAAAAAATCGAAAAAAATGGTAAGTTTGTATGGAGGCTATATCTAAAAATGGGTGTGGCACCTTGCTTCTGCCATACAAACTGCCTAGGAACACAAAAAGCTTAAGTTTAAAGTTTCAGGTCAATATCTTTGAAACTTTCCGAGAAAAACGCATTGCAACAGGCAGACAGACGGACAGACGGACATGGCTAGATCGACTTGACTCGTCGTGCTGATCAAGAATATATATATACTTTATGGGGTCTCCGATGTCTCCTTTAATGCGTTATAAACATACTAAAAAACTGAATATACCCTTTCACACTCTGTGTGACGGGTATAAAAATATCATTGGACGAAAATATCTCTGATGCACTGTTCCCGACCGTTTCGAAACATTTGCAAATTGAATGATGATGAAATGAAGTTGTACGATTATTTTTTTAAATTCAAATTGCAAAAATTATTAATATTGTTCAGAGAGTTCAAAATTAAGCTCTAAAAAATATTTGAATCCAAATAATTGCATTTACAGGCAAAACACAAGAATAGCACAGAAAGAAATGCTATTATAAAATAAAGCAAAACTGTAATAAAACAAAAAAAAAAAAAAAATCTCAGTGAGGGTTGCCTAAGTACAAATACAAAGTATGTACGTATATGAATGCTGGCGCTGCACGCTACATTTAAGCGAACACAAAACGTAACAATGTAACTCATAATAAACTTTTTCGACTCATAATACAGACATAAAAAGTTTGCTAAACATATTGAAGTACACAGAAATTGCGAGCGTACAAAGTTTTTAACAATGTTTTTTTTTTTTTTTTTTTGCCCCAAAGGCAAGAGACTAACCATGCCATGCTTCATCTGCATTTTATTTCTGTTGGATTTTTGTCTGGCGTCACTACATACTGCCGCTGCTGTTAAGTACATACATATGTATTTTTTTAAATATATTTATTTGTTGCATTCACATTTTCACTTGAATTCAAAATAGATAATTTGCAATTAAACGCGAAACACGTTTTTATTATGGCGACGGCGGCAACGTTAATGGCAAAAACAAAAACAGCAGAAAAAAATCAAGTCTAACAAGCGCGCATGCAAAAGAATCTTGTTGCTGCCACCCACAAAGTAACGCAAAAATATACAAATAGAGAAAAAAGAAGATATTATAACTAGTAGATACATACCTACCTACTATACATATACATATGTTGTTGTTGATGATGATTGTCTTGTATATTATTGCAGTGTAACACAAGGCCACACGTGGTTTTAAATTGTAAAGCAGCAAAAGAAAAAAAAATGAAGAAAAAAATTGTAGTAAATCCGCAGCTTAAAATGTTTGCTTTACTCTGCGCATGCGCGCAAAAAGACATTGCTGCCTTCACTACAAACCGCAGTGCAGTGTCTCTGAGTTGAGTTGAGTTAAGCGGCTTTGCTTCGTTGCTTCAGTTGTTGTTTTTTTATTGCATTTCAACGCTATTGTCATTGCCAACCGCCACCGCTATATGTTGCCGCCATGGCATTTGCATTCAACATTGAAACCAGCAGCAGCAAGCACAGTTCAACATGCAACAACGGCAGCACAATTGCGCCAAGCGTAACGAATTTTTACCGCGCATGCGCGCTGCACTTCAGCTTAAGAGTTGTGTCTTGAATTGAGCTTCTTCAATGTTCGATTTGACTGAGTTCATGATCGATTTGTGTTGCAATTGCAATTTTTGAGTTTTTCTTTTATTTTATTTTCAAGCGAAAAATGTCATTGCATTTTTATGTTCAATTTACCATTATCGATTTGACTGTTAGCTCTGTTGTTGTTTAATAGTTTGTTGCATTTATTTTATATTGTAGGAAAAAAAAGATACTAAGAAACGTGAGCTGACAATTAAGCAAAACCATGAAATTGTACACGTTAACGTCATTAAATTTTTATATTGTGACAATTGAAGCGCGAAAATAATACTTTTTTTTTTTTTGTTAGTTAAAAATGTATCTTGTTTTTTTGTATTTTTTTTTTATTAATTTAAAGTTTCAAGTATCAAAATTTTGAATAAGTTACCAGATATGCACTCGAATCGTCAAAAAAGTATACTCATTTAATTTTAATTTAGAATAAGTTTATTCATATTTTAAAGCAACCACAAAACGAATTAAATATTTTGTTAAGAACTAAATGAAAATGAAATGAATAGATTCTTGCAGAGCTTTAGTGTGAGCGTTACTACTCCAGCGGGAAAGTCGTGACTAGTCTGTTTCCTTGATGACATACCGACAACGGCCCCATACAAGTCGATGACAACATTTTCATACAAATGCCGCAGTTGTCTTGAATGACATGTCTTGCAAGACTTCATCTATGACAAGTCTTGCAAGATTCGATCCATGACACGTCTTGCAAGACATCATGCATGACATGTCTTGCAAAACTTCCTGCATGACATTTTATAAAGGACGTCTTATATAGTTGTCATGGGTGTGACTTCTACCGCTTTTCTGTCGAAATATCGCATAACTTTGCATGCAAAAGGTTTATGTATTTTAATAATTTTGTAGTTAAAAATATAAACAAAAAGTTTTTATTTTTATAATTTAAACAGGCAGGCCTGCTTGCCATTACCAATTTTTAACAATCTTTAATTAATAATTTTCCCAAACTGTGAGCCTTCTGCTTTATGAAATATTTGTATAAACATATTGTGTATTATAAACTCGCCAATGGAAACACAGTGACCAAGCCATCAAAGAAAAATGTTTCCGCTGGGACTAAAATTCTATATGATTTTGTAACAAATCGGCTCAGATTTAATCGGATTGATCGTAGGAGTGTTTTCTACTTAAACAATTGGAAAACATTTTATATGAAACATACCCATAAACTATGAGGAATTGGTAAATTTAGTATTAATTATACCTACTTAAGATTTTAACAAAATATACCAACTTTATTGGAAATTTTTAGACTTTGCCTTAGATGTATCCCTACCGAATTCAGTGTTAACTGTCTTTATGTACGCATCTGTGCAACACCAAAATCTCTAATAATATTTAGAAGTACATATCGATTTAGTACATAGATTTTTCTTTTCTTGATTAAGTGTAAAAGGCAACGAAGCGCATAAATTGAAGCTTTCTTATTATACGAATATATGAACAATTTAGATATATTATATCTAGATACAATTGACGTTTGCTCTTCATACAACTGTTTGTCTATCTGTCTGTCTGCCTCTTGATACAATGGTATTGTTAATTTCTTTTTATTGTTTGTCTGTCTGTCAGTCTGTCTGCTTGTCTCAGTCGGTGATTGTAATCATTTAATTAAAAGTCTGCGCTTTAATTTTTCACCAGAAATTGTTTGATGTCTACGCTGCTCTTTTTTCTTCTTTTTCTTTTTCTTCTTCTTTTTATTTTGATATTTCTTTTTTTTTTTTTTTTTTTTTTTTCTTGCTGCACTTGTTGAATGATAGTCTTTAGTTGATCTTCGCGAAAAACATTCCGATATAAATATAATTGCTCACGCAATTTGTATTTTATGAGCACAACTATAATTTCAGTGCTCTGCTACGATCTTTCACAAATTTTGCTTTGTGGATATCATTACAGGCAATAAGAAGGCAAAAAAAAAAACAACAACGCGTATAAATAATAAAAATATTCGCAATTACAAGTTGTAAATGAGCAGTTAATGTAAAAAAAAATAAAAAACAAAACCAACTAGCTACTCTATTCATATTTACAAATGAAATGAAAAGCACACAAGTCCATATGTCTGTATGTCTGTCCAACTGGCTGTTCATGCTGCTACTATAGGAAATTATTAGCGCTCGAAATTATTGCGAAAATGTTAAATACAGAAAAGAAACTTGATATTGTTGCAAAATTATTACATACAAATATTGAGTGAGGATATCTGCTGCTGCATAAAGGAGGTTTGAATAGTTGATTGTAGAAATTAAGCGCATTTAATGTGCGAAGAGGAAGCTCTTGTTAGTTATCAACGATCATCATCAACGTTGATCAACGACAGCGGCAAAAAATAATGGAGCGCAACTAATCAAATTTGCGCAAAAATGTAGCTACTTAAGTGAAGCGCGTAAAATTATATAAAATTTATTCATTTACAAGATACATTCACAAGATACAATTTCATTTGATTGCATAAGAAATTCTTGAAAAAAAATAAAAAAAAAAATAAAGTATCTTTTCTTTGCAATAACAAGAAGAATTGTGTCGGCTTTGCCTTTGTGAGATACTTACACATACATATGTATGTATCTATGTGTCTATGATCCCTTTTAGCAAAGACACTTTTAACAGAAAATAATGATGAATGCCAAAAGAATTAAATGAAAATTGCAGTTACAAAGTCAAAAGCGCCTAAAGCAAAGGCAGCAATTTAAATGATAAAATTTTTTTGTTCAACTTTGATGTTTGCCGCAAAAGTTTGACAGCGAGGTCGGCGTGCATACAAACACACATGCTCACTCACACGCGTACACTGCAATGCGTTGTATCCTTTGACGCAAGCACATGCATCTCATCACATATAAAGCTTTGATATCCTTTTACTTTATTATTTTTTTTTTGTTCATTTTGCATAAAAAGTAGTAAACCAAAATTGTAGTTTTTTTATTATTTATTTTTTTTGTGGTTTGCTTGCAAAGCTTTGCTGTAGTGCAAATATTTTTATATTTTTTTTTTTTTTTTGCTTTTATCATATTGTGGCATGTTTTGCTTCTACTTTTAACATTTTGTCAGCATATCCTTTTAGTGTGTGTAAGTGTGTGTTTTGCTTACAGGCAAAATACAAGCGGGGGACGTAGGCGAGAAGGAGCAAATCCTAACACAAAGTTTATCTAACGAAAGTTTTTTCAGTCAGGCGGTGTCTGTTGTCATTGGCTCCGTTACTGCTGCTGGTTTTGCATTAGACTTGTTTGTCCGTCCGTCTGTCAGCCTGTTTGTCTGTTGCTGTTGAAGCTTTCGCTGCCTGTTTTTCATGATAACGTGTTTATAATTTTGACCTAGTTTTAAGCACACTCATTTACCAACAACAACAACGTCTACGCCAGAGTCATCGTCGTATTTTTTGCATACACATACATATGTATTTGCTTGTTTGTATATTGATGTCTTTCTCTCTTTTTCACACTTTCTGACTGTCTAACTCTTTTGATTTGTATTTTACTCATACTCCTTAGTTTGCTGTGTGTGCCATGTTGGCCCAAATATTTTGAGTTAAAATAACACCAACAACAAAAGCAACAGCCATTATAAATATGTGCTAAGGCGCGAGTTAAGAACTTTTAATACCCTTTGAAATTTTTGTTGCTCACTTTTACTTTAAAAATTGGTGTGTTATATTTTGCGAAATTTCTTACATTGCGCATACTATTGCAAGCATCTAGAGACATTAATATCATAAAAAAGTGCACAACTTATTGTGTAACTCTTCTTTTTTGCACATTTCTGCTCCTTTATTAAAATGTGGATTGTGAACATTGATTTAATTTTGGAAAATTGCTTTATTTTCTTTCTATAGAAATACATATTGTAAACATTCACAGCACACAAATTCAATAATCCTAGATGATCAACAATAATATGGCTATACAGAAGTCACAGCAATATAGGAAGCTAAACATCAAACCTCCTTGAATGGGTTTAAATACTTTAATTCGAAGCATTAAACACCTTTTTTGAAATGAAATTAGATACTTTTTGATTGTTTTGTTGTGAGACAAGACCTCAAATGAAGATTTCTTAATTAGGAGTTCTAAGTTACTCCGAAAATCGCCCGACTCGGTATTTTTTTTTTGAGAGAGTTTTTAAAGATAGAAGTCAAGTCCGAAAATGGTTTGAACGTTATGACACTTCTCATACAAAAAGTTTAGATCATGTTTGCCTGTTTTTTGACGTTATTTCTCTCTCTCTCTGTCATTCTCTCTCTCTCGCTATTCTTCTTACTGTCCCTCTCTTTTGGTCTGGTTAGACCAAGCCAGCGTTTATAGGAGTGGAAGCAGAGTCTGATGAAACGGGCAGCCAGATTAGGTTCGGACCTTTTCGGAGTATCGCGTTAGCCTTGGTCTAAACCTAAATCGCGGGAGTTGTGTAAACAACCATGTCTGGCTGATCAAGGGCATCAGATAGGCACGCGAGGTTTAGATAGTCCTTCTTCTCCACCCTGATGGGAAGTAACATGTGCCAATATAAACATGATTTGGTACCATAAAGTCGTTAAGACAGTTGCCACGTTAAACACTCTCAGATTATCGGCCTCTCTATATTACTGTTTTTTTTTTCTTACACTCTCTCTTCTTACTGGTTTTGTCTCTCTCTCATTTGATTCATATCCTCAGTTATGTATCTACTTACATATATTTACGCAGCTTTGATTTAATCGTTTGTATTGAAATCGTTTTTGTAGCGTATTAAAAATTCCAATAGCTACGAAAATTAAAGCATTTCACTTTGTGTTGTGTCATTGCATTTTCTATTTAAGCCAAATAACATTATCAGTATTTTGCTTATACATACATATATGTATCTGTGTGTGTATGTGGGTGTAGAGCACGTGTTCCTCGTTGCAGTACATATTAACATAAACACACAAATACAGAGAACCCTGAAGCAGACTTGTTATTGTTGTTGTTGTTATTGCTATTGCTGCTACTGCATGTCCTTAATTGATGCTGTCTGCTGTCGACATTGTTGTTGCATCATACATATGCACGACGACGACTATTCGAAGATTAACATGTCGGCTTCTATGCCGGCATAAATTTGCACATACAAGTGCATTTTATATACATACAAACAAACATATTATATACATACATATATACGCTATATATAGACCATGTCGATTTGTCGCTATAGTTTCCCATGCAGCAAGCGTGCATGCCAAGCCAAGCCTGCCTGTTTGCCTGATGTAGATGTTGAATTGAGTCATTGCATGCATGTGCAAGTGTTTCAAATGTCCAAAGGACTTTTGCGTGCATGCGTTGCTGTGTGCGTGTGTGTGTGTGTTTATTTGCGTGCCTGTCTGCGTGCTGGCACAACATTTTGTATATTATACGCTTGAATATGTGTCAGACCAATTAGATTTGGTTTAATTTGCCTTAAAGTATGCTTTGTGCATGGCTACGAATACGTTTAAATGATGCACACACTCACACATTCATCTGATGAGAAATTGCCTTTAATGCGAATTGAATGAAAATTTTAATATTTTTTTTTTTTGTGTTTTAATTAAAAAATTTGAAAATTTATAACAAACAAACATGCAAAACATTTATAGTCGCATTCATTCTTCCATTCGTTCGTTCGAACGTTCATTCTTTTGGATAAATAGCAAAATCAGCATCGACATCAGCAGCAACAGCAACATCAGCAGCATCAGCACACAAGGCATCATTGTATTTAGCTATTTATTATTCTTGCGCATGAAATTATTTGCCGCTAATTAATATTTCATTCATTGCAGCTGCTAAAAATTGCAGCGTAAATATTTTCATTGCATTTATATTGACTATATATATACTACATATATATACCATATAATTTATATACCTATCTATGTGTATATGTATCTAAATTGCACTATTTTTTGTGTCGCTTTTGTATGCTCTACACATAATTTGTATATCAATTTTGTCGCAGAGTTTGTAATGCTTCAACGAAAAGCAGGATTTAGCTAGGGATGTCTGTCTGTTTGTTATCGGAACAATTTTTTTCATGAAATTCTGTCTTCTTACTCATGGGAGACGGCTAAAGACGCTTCGACTTGTTTCCAGTTGGCCAAGAAACCACCTTGGGACTCTGTTGCCCTCAATAAAGCTTTGATGCATATTGGTTCTGTACACCTTTCGAATTCTCCCTACCATTTAGCACTCAAGACATGGAATAGCCACTGACAAAAGTGTGATCGAGCTCAGATTGTTCTGCTGTCAAATTTTCAAACCAAGTTTTTCAAATAATAAACCCATTAATTCTTGGAGAATGAAGACGTAAGTAAACTAAATTAGTTCTCAGATTTTAACGAGTCATTTTAAAAATAAATCAAGGTATCAGTGTTGGCCAAAAAATTAGTTTTGGTGATTTTTTCACAGTGAATTTTTCACAATGTTGTCGCCTTGCGACTGAAAGTAGTGATTTTCGATTTTCTTGTCCCTCATTGAACATGTTAAGTTATCGATTTCGTGTATAACTCTTCGCTAACTGTGAAACTGTTCATTTATCAGTGACTGGTGGTTTTATCACTCTTCGCGAATCGTTTATATTTGCTTGAACACCGAACATGTACAAATTCGTTGGTACATTTGCCAAGCTAGAAACACCAAAAGCACCAGCTAGAGCATACGTAGGGTATCTAGTAGTGCAGCCAACTCAACTTAATTATACTATTTTATTTGACTTGTGCTGTAATTAATTGAATTTTTAATTTTATTTTTTTCATTGCTAATCTTTTTCTATGATTGCGCAACTTTTGCTCATGGTTGATTTTGTCTATTTTTGTAAATAATTTTTGTTTGTTTATACAAAAAAAAAAAAAAAAATTTCAACACTAAAAAAAAAAAAAAAAAAAAATCTACTTACAGAAATATACAATATATGGTAAAGTGGGATTTCCATGCATTGAACACTTCAAACGTCATTCAGATACATTTGAATGCAATCGAAAGTGTCAGCATTGATATGCTCAACTGAATGAGTTCTGTTTCATTATTTCCTGCTTCTGCTGCTTTAAAAGATTCAATAAAAACACAAACATTTTCGCTGATGCTACTACAATTTTTCTTTAGTTACAAGATTAGTTTCCGCAGCAGTTTTAAATTGCAGTTGCACATGATTCTTCTTCTTCTGCTTCTTACTTAATTTGCTTAATTCATGGTATGACTTTTGTCAACTTTGTTGCTATTCTATGATTAAGTATAAAAATGATGAATGTGCTTCATTGAGAACAAACACAAACGCTAGATCAAAAGTAATTTTTATTGAGCAACATTCTTAAGTTTTATGACAAAAAAATAAAAGAATCTTTTAGATGTGGTCAGCATTAGCGGCATTTGCTTTAAGTTTAATAAGATACAAAGTATGACAAAACAGACTTTGCTGACTGACAATGTATAAAAATTTGTTTATAAGAAAATTTAAAATAAAATTTTTAAAAAAATGTTAACTTTATTGTGCAGCAGCAGCTCTTAAGTGTTGTGTGCTATGTATAGCCCAGACACATTAATTTAAATTAATCACATGGTTTAATTTGTAACGCAAAGGAATACAGTGGCCATAAATTACAACAGCAACAATGTCAGTGCGTGAACAAACGAGCATAGCCGTGCAGGCAGGCTCTGTGCTGTGCTGTGACAATAAGTGAAATTATAAATGCGAAAAAAAGAGATAGCTATGCCTGTTCTTCAAGTCCAAAAGTAATACAACATGAAAAGTCAAGTAAAGGCTCATTTATAATTGCCAGCAGCGGGTTCATTACAATAAATTATGCAAACCGAAACCGCAGCAAAGTAAATTCGCGCAATTTTCCTTCTTTTTTTCTCACAATACTTTAACTTAAAATTGTACGATACTTGTGTGTAGAGTATTATGAATTTGTAAAATGTGTAAGTTTCTGAAACGCACATCTTGAAATATTTAAATTCACCAGAAACAGTTACTGGCGAGACTGTGAGAACTTTTGCAAATTCTTACTCTTTTATGCTCTAAGAGCAACTTCTTTATTAGGAAAGTGGAATGGGAGAGTTATGTTTTGGAATAAATATCTTCAGTCCTACAAGTCTGATGTATCCATGGCTGCTATGATCGTCCTGTCAGTTGACTACCCAAACAACCAATTCATAGGTTTTTTTTTTATTTTTTGTCCCCAGCTCATGTTAAGCGTATAAGAGCTTCGTTTTTCTGCATCTATTTATATCATTTACTCTTTTTTTTTTAATAAAAACTTATTTGCATATATGACACACGTTTGGCAACGCTCTGGCCAATATGCGGTTAACACGCTATCGTTGTCTATCTGTCTGTCTCAGACTATATTTCATGCAATTTCACTACAGCTTTCTTATTGAAACTATGCATCTCACTTACTCTTTGTCAACATTCGCCTTAAACTTTCAACTTTTGGCAGGATTTCTGTTAATTTCTCTCACATTTTTTTTTTTTTGTTTGCATAAATTTTTTATAAACTGCTTTCTTTTTTTTTTTTTTTTTTTGTTTGATTTATTATTATGAGTTCCTTTTGCTTATCGTTCACTCCTTTCATCTAGTCTGCATTTATTTTCTTTTTTTTTTATTGTTGATAAGTTATTTGCGCTTGTTTAAGCACTCAGCTTGCACTTAATGCACTCTCTATCTATCGCTCTCTTTCACTCACATAATTTATATATTTTCTATGTGTTGCACACACATGCAGCGTGTTTTGCAATATAAAATCATAATTTATATCTTTCATGTTGTTAAATTATGTTCGCACTTTGGATAGGAAAAAAAACTTGCTTTTTTGTCTCTTTTTAACTTGCTTTTAAATGTTTCCTCTTTGAAGTTTTTGTTGCTTTTAATGTAAATCATAATTTTGTGCTCAAATTGTCAGTTCAAAGTTTGTTTTCTAATAAACTTGTCGAACCTATTATGTAATCTTTGCTACTAAAATTCATATTATAAAATCTTTATGGGGATTATGACTTCTAAAAAGAATACTTAATATATTTTTAAAACACCCACATACTGCGGTATGCTGTTATATAATTATTTGTCAAATGTGCTACAATAAAAGCTTACAACTCAAGTTATTTACCTGTCAATCAGCTTGTCTAGCATAACATTTTTTTTCATACTTAAATTACACACACACACATATAACTCCTAAACGAGTGCTATAAAAGTTGATTGACTTCTGCGGTAGTTGTCGTCGTCAGCTAAAAATGAAAAAAAAAAAAAAAATTATTACGTAGAATTATGTTTTGTTCTGTCGAGTCATGCGCTTGATTGAACGTCAAGTTGAGTAGCATCGTCGTTGTCTTCTACGTCGTCGTCATCATCATCATACTTCACAAGTCTATTTCGGTTTTATAGCGCAGACAAATTATGCCTTATATGTATGTTGTAGCTGTCTATAGAAGCGCTACTACAAAACTGTCTGTTGTCAAAAAAATTGTGTAAAAAATATTTACACTTGATAGAAATAATGAAAAAAAAAAAAAAATAAGAGAAAACATTGGATGGTGGAGATACAATTAGCAACAAACAGTAGGAGTCATACATGCGTTAGTATGTCCGTCTGTCTGTCTATATCTATAAGCGCGGCAGCATCATAAAGACACGCAATGGCTAAATCTTCCCCTACACATTGTGTTGCTGCGTCACCCTACACTTGTTTTCCCCCTCTTCTTCGTTGTGTGTGTGTGTGCAAAAGAGTCACGCAATAAATTAGCGTAAATTTACAACATTTGCTAAAATTAAAAAAAAAAAAAAAAAAAAAGATTTTCAAATGCGAAAACGACAGCAACAATTCTGTGCGGAGGGTCGTCATTATTGTGATATTTGCGTTTGGTTACATTGTATTTACTTATTTCTTTAGATCGTCGTCGTCGTTGTTGTTGCCGTTGTCGAGGGCGCTGCACGAATTTAGCAATAGCAGCAGCATTAGATGCGTATAAGCAGTAGCCGCAATACATATTGCTCTTGCCTATATTGCCTCTGCTGCTGATTGTTTTCGTTGTTTTGTATTACTTTTCAAATGTTGCTGACAAGTGAAATTGCAGAGTTGTTTTAAAAGTTTTTAAGAGTTGCAATCAAGACATGCGTTTTGGTAGATATTTGAATTTAAAATGTATTTAAAGCCAAAATAAATAAAAGCTTAATTTTATTTTACTAAATCAAGTAGAAAAAGTACTATTTCATTTGGAAAAGAGTAAAATTTCAGCTGGCAATACTAAAAACTAAATAAAATTAAATATAATGAAGAGAAATATTAAAAATTACTAGTAATACTTTTTCAAATAGAAAATGTTACTAAGTCAATTAGAAAATACTAAAGTATCATCTTTGTATGATAACTGATGTTCTTCTAATTAAAGGTTTTAATACTAACAAAAAATTTATAGTGCAGCCCTCGCATTTATCTTGTCTGTCTTTAAATTAATGCAATAGCAACTGTTGTTGTCGTCGTCGTTGTAGTTGTTGTTGTTAAGTGCGCGTGTTTCTTGCGTTGCATGTTGCTGCTAATCTTGAAGGGGGTAATTAGTTTTTTTTTTTTTGAAAGGGAAAACACTGCGTATGTGTGTTTTCCTGTTTTATTTTATTAATTTTTTTTTTTTTTTTT
Source organism: Leucophenga varia (assembly GCA_018903435.1). Lineage (NCBI taxonomy): Eukaryota > Metazoa > Arthropoda > Insecta > Diptera > Drosophilidae > Leucophenga > Leucophenga varia. The sequence goes on along the minus strand of JAEIFJ010000493.1, from coordinate 436,734 downwards.
GTACAAGAAATAATTTTTTTAGTGCCTGGCGACATATTGTCGACGCCATTTTGACGCTTCAATTGTGTCGCCAGACAACAACAACGCGAAAGACACAGCAGCAGCATTATGGGCGACTGAAGCAGCATTAACGCGCCAAAATGGCAAAAAGGACAAAAAACAAAAAAATAAAACATTGGCGACAGACAGCTACAACAACAACAATAATTACTTTATTGGCGACAACAACGCAAAATATATTTTTTTGTCTTAGTTGTCTTGAGTTGTACAAATAAAAGAATTACACACACATCTACGCATTTATGTGTATCCTGCAACATTTCAGAAAAAAATCCGCTTGCTCTGCTTTTGCACAAGTCAAGCACAACTCTTGATATTTTAAAATTTTATACACATCGAACGAACTAGTTTAAAAATGCGTATGACTGTCCGTCTGTCTATCTATCTTTCGTTCACTTTCAATGAATTTATTGTGTTAATTTATTATGTGACACAAGAATTATTGCTGCTAGTGTGTATGTGTGTACAAATATTTTCTATGTTGCTCCTATAACTATGGCGACAAGTGTTTGTGTCGTTTGAAAGTAATACGCTGCGAGTGTATGGAATCGATTTAAACTAAACTGAGTTGAAAATGTTAAGAAGATTTATGTATTTTTCATTTAAAAAAGCAAAAAAAAATTCCACAATTGCAAATCGTATCGAATTTATACAAACTTTGTTTGCGGTTAGGGTACAAAGTTCAACGATTTTCGCTTCAATGCGTAGCGACATTTTAATTGTGCATTTAAAACGAATAATTTATGCGAAATTTTAAAAATGCGCTCATTTTATTATTATTATTATTCCTTTTTTTTTTTTTTAGTCATTTCTATTTTCATTTCTATTAAGTAAATTCGCTAAATTTATTTTTATTAATTTACATTTGCGTATTTAAAAAGGCAAGAAAAGAAAATATATCGAAATGCATAAATTAGCAACAGAATGCGAAAAAAGATATAAATATTTTAAGCAAACACTTTTAGTAAAAAAAAAAAAAAAAATAAAAAAAATAAAATAAAATTATATTGTAAAGAAAAAAGCCGCCATATAGTGCAGCGTCAACAGCATACAGATCGCTCTAGGTGATCAGCAGCAGCAGCAAAAAAAAAAATGAAAATTAATGCATGCAACATGCGCGCCACATGCCTTGCAACATAAATCTTTTGCAGTTGCAGACGATGCGTTTCGTGTTTTGTCGAAAGCGAAAAATTGTATTAGAAATTCGAATAGATTTACATTTGTTGCACTTGTAGCTCAAACATATTCGCATATGTATCTAGATACATACAAACGTTCTATAAGATACATATAAGTATAAAACTTTTTGTTGTTGTATCTATACGTTGTGCCTAATCCAAATGACTTTTATTGACAGATTAATTGCGCTCATTACGAATTGCACTCAACGTTTTGCATTTAAATCGCCCAACAGCCTATGCTAATTTTTTTTCCTTTTTATTTCAAATACACGCAATTCTTTTTGATATGGAACATTACATTCTAATCGGCGTCCAGACCCTAAGCCGCTTAAACTAACTTTCAATTGAAGCCAGTGAATCGCAGCGCTTAGCTGTGGTATTAGACCAACTATTATTTAGTTTATCTTATTAAGGCTTTGCACACGCATTGCACAGACACACACGCACAGTGAAATAGTTAAATCTTATCTTGTTTTATAGTGAAATCTAATTATCTGAAGTATTTTATTTAAAATCAATCTTTAACCAATTTTTTCTTTCTTCTTTTAGGTAAGTGGCTGGCTGTACATAAATCACGACGATATGTTGACATTTCGTAGCAGATAAGTAAGTTAAATTATGATTAAGCTGTAGCACGTCATCGCCGCACTTAGCCATAAGCCATTTAATCATTTAAAGTACTCATTTCTTTGAACATTGGAGACCAATCAATACAAAAAGCTGTTCTATTGAACTGAAATTTTATCAAAATGCTTTTATCAAGAATTTTTTAAACAAATACAAAATATTTCAAATACACAAACAAACTCAATACACATTTTTATGAAAAGATTATATCCGACTACAGCATTTGTTAAGTTGTTATTGGCGAGCAAGCTTCCAAAAATCACTCTGATTCGCTATAAACTTGTTGCACATGAAAAACTCATCCGACATGTTAGTTGCAGCATTTAGAATTTTGTAAAAACGAACTTCAGATTCGAAAACAACAACTCAAAAATCCTCCAATCGAAATATTTTAAGCGGATCCATGAGATTTTTAAAAAACTCGTCAGCAATATTGGATTCGCCATCTTTAATTTCAAAAAAAAAAATTGACTTTACATTCGGAATCAGTCCCCCAAATGACTCGCAGAGATTTTTAGATTTTGAAAAAAAAGTGAGCAATTTGAAATAAACGACCCAAAAAAACAGAGAAAAAAAATTCTAAGCGAATCCGTACGATTTTTTCCGCTAGTTTCTATTTTTTTTAATCTGACGTCGAATATATTCTAAACATAACGCGTAAATTTTCTGGTTGTGGTTTAATGCACGTAAATGGATGAGTGTGCTGACAGAAAATCAGGGCCCGGGGAAAGATTTTTAAAACATAAAAAAAAAAAAAAAATACAAAGCTTCTGCAATATTCCCTTTTCATACACCAGGCCCACATAAAAAAAAGGCAACTTTATCGCATATCGCAAATGCAAAGCGAAAAATGTTGCGCACAAAACATTTCACAAAGAATAGAAGTAATAAAAAATCTTAAGATACAATTAAAAAAGATTAAAAATAATCAAAGTCAATCGCTGTCTGGCTACCAATCACTTCGAGACTTCAGGACCCATACATGATTCGCAATTATTTGTGTTCGCTCATTAATAAAAAATACATATTATATATAAATCGAAGCAAAAAATAAAAAAAAAAATCGAAAATATATAACGAATGAAAGCTGTCAATTGAAGCAACACGTGTCGCCACAACAACAACAACACTACGAGCAACAGCAAAATACGGAATAACAATAATTTATATGAAATTATATTGAAATATTGACAATCAATTCATAATGAAATGACACAATTTCACAGTCAAGTCAGTCAGTCAGTCAAGTGCGTTGCGTTGTGTATTGTGTTGCTATCCCCAACGACAAGCGACCGTCCGACCGAATACACTTAAGCCTCAAGGAAAGAGGGAGGTGCTGCTACTGCTGCTGCTGTTGTTGCTATTAAGACATTTCGAGTATGCAAATCGAAACAGGAATTATTCAAAGTCGTATTGAAAACTCAGTGAATAGCTAGCAAGCAAGCAAGTAGGCAAGCAACCAAAAGCCACCCACCTGCTCTACTTAAGCACTTTGAATGGAGAAAGAAAGAAAATCAGCGCGCTGGCGGTATGAAATGAAAGACGTCGGCAGCTCAGACAGACGCCGCCGACAGCGTACTAGACCAATTGGAAAAAACAACAACAAAAACAAAGACAATAATGATGACAACAACAACACCAATGCGAAGAAAAAAATACTTTCAGTTCGTCATTCAGTCAGTCAGTCATTAAGTCAAGTTGCTTGTTGTGCTTAGTAGACCGAAAGCGACAGTGGGCGGTAGCGGCATGTATGGATGAGTGTGTCTCTGATAGACACAAAATCCGCTCAGCTACGACTTTGTGTCTGATTATTTGTGAAACAAACTGACAAACAAAATTGCTTCTGCTTAACTGGAGAGAGAAGGCGATAGATTGTGAAGCAAGAGGGCTGACAGAAAAAGTGAAAAGCGTCAAAATATTTTATAAACACTTAGCGGCATAAGTTTAAGTACAGACGCAAAAAAAATCTTAGGGCCTCACTAAAAAACAATTTTGAATCGATTTTACCTCAAAGAGTCGACACTTGATTTTCTACATAAATATCTTGAAGGACAATTTACATCAAAGTGGGATTAGGAAATTACAAGCATATTGTCCATAATGTAATGTTTTTTATGCTTTATAACATAAAAAATAAGCTCTGATAACCAACTCAATGGTCAGATTTACAACCAAGAAAATATTTAATAGATTTGTTAAGGCGCAAGATCGGGAAACAAGGGATTTTGTCAAAAAGTATGCTTCGTGGTGAAAATATTAGAAGAATAAGCAAGAATTAGTATCGACGAAATCGAAAGGATTATTTACCTCGATGTTCAAACTAGAGCTGGGCGCCGGACCGGGAATCCCGTGGGTGTAGCTGGGTCCCGATTACTTATATTTATAAAAACACAAACATTTTTTAAACTAATTATGATGTATTAATCAAAATGCTTAAAAGAAATCGAGACCAAACGGGACTTCGCGGGATTCCGGTCCCGACGCCCTTCTTACTATGATTTTTTTACGTCTGTACTTAGACTTATGTCGCTCAGTGTAAATGTAAATAATAAGTTCCAATGAAATACGTTCAAATCAATAAAATATAATAAGACACAGCTACAACAACGACAAAGTAAGTTGAGCAGAAATATATACAATATAAATATAAGATATATATAATATATATATATATATATATATATATATATATATATATATATAAAGAAAAAAACGTCGGAAAAGAAAGAACTTTCATGAGGCTGTGTGTTCCAAGAACACCCTTGAGACAAAAATGAAGAAGCAGCAGAATACGATGATGAAGATGAATATAAAAAGTTTTGCTTAAGAAATTAAAAGAAAAAAACCTAAAAAGCTTTTATATATTTTGGCTTATTTACTACTCTACTATGTACTCGGGAAAAGTAGAACCAAAAGGAAACGCGTAAAAAAAATGAAAAAGTTTTCTTCTTTTTTTTTTCAAATCAACTTTTTTTTTATATATAAAAACCGCACAACAATAGCCAAACAAACACCCACCCAACTACCCATTTAGCCACTTAAACGAACGGAATGTCTCAACTATAAGAAACGACAGTTAAGGGCACAAAGTAAATATGGCGGCGTCTACAATAGTTATATACTAGCATGTACACATATATCGCTATCTCTTTTACGCTTTAAATATAAGCGTACAATGCGACTTCATTCAAATTTTGTTGCTGTAGGTTGTGGTGGCAGAAATGACGTTAGCGGTATATCAAAGAGAAAAAAGTGTCATAGAATTTAAGCAGAAGAGAGAGAGAGAGAGAGAGAGAGTGAGAGTGTATATGTTGGAGAAGGTTTGGGTGTAAAGAAGGGGGATTTTGGTTTTCAGCACAATTCAGTTTTGTTATCGTACAAAACGAAATGAAACGAGACAATGCGATTTGAAATGAGATGAGACGAGAGAATGGTATGGAATGGTTTGAGCTGCTTAATTGGGTGTTGGTTGGTCTGGTCTGTTCTGTTCGTGTTTGATGTTGTTGTTGTTGTTGCATAAGGGAATTTTGCTTTTAGGGCATGAGTACAACAACAACAACATTTGTTGTTGTTGTTTTTGTTGATGACGATGATATTCTTGTGCTTGTCGGCAAAACGCACGAAGACATACAGTCGGGATATATGGTTTTTGTATAACACACACATACACACAAAAAGAATTTTATTTTGTATAGCTTAGTATGTCTGTCTGGCGGTCTGTATATAGTACTAAATATGTATGTATATATCAAGTACTGTTCTGTCTGCTGTTGCTGTCTGCTGACGTTATTAGTATCAGGCTTCTTCTATGTACTATATATACATATTTCACAAAGAGTGATAGCTACATATATATACTTTTATGTACTATATACATATGTATGTATGTGTATGTGCGCCAAAATAAGTCGGTCGTTTTATACATTTGTTTTGCCTATATACACACACACAATACATAGCTATGTATATTTGGATATTTTTATGTTTGTGTATGTCTATGAAACTGTGGCGCGTGTTTGGCATTAGTGACAGACATGTCAGCAAAAGTTTCGACTAGAGTAGACAGACTGCAGAGAGTAGACAGACGTCTATTTGCAATACTATTGAATGTATGCGTGCGTGTATGAAAGGCAAAGTAATATATAACCAGAGAGTGAGAACGAGAGCGAGAGAAGTATAGTACTTGAATTTATGTGCATAAGTTTTGGCAGTAGTAATATTGTTTTTTTTTTCTGAACTAAGTGTGTCTTGGCATACTGGCGCCCATTTACACACACACACAAAGACTACATACATACATACATACATATATACATACATACATACATACAGAATGTCTGACAATGTCCTGTCCCTATTTTTTCACAGTACAACAATAACAAAGGCAAAGAAAATGATGTTGTTTTTCTACTGCGCTGAGTGCCTACAGCAAAATCACATTAAAGCTTAGACAAGCTTAAAGTAGATTTTTTGATGAGTTTGCATTTATACAAAATTTTAGTGCATAATTTAGATAATTTTTTTTTTTTTTTTGATGACGTTGCGTGTAAATGTTTGAATGAAAAAGGAAATAGCTTAATTAAAGTAATGAAGGGGCAGTTATGTACTATATTTATGTAGGTGTGTCTCACAAGTACTTTATGAGAGCTAAAAATGTGTAATAAATTTAAACATGCTATAATTAGCTATGGAGCTAATTTCATTTATTTACTTGTGTATGAATTTAAAATGATTATTGTCAATATAAAAACAAATATTGATTTCCAAAGTGACCATACAACGGTTCCCAATGTTTTCAGATATGCTAAGTTGATAGTCAAGCTACTGTGGCATCAGATTGGTACAAAAAAATGTCATGCTTTAGTATATTCGTCCGTCTGTCTGTTCTTTTTATTACAATGTTTATGAATTCAGAATTTAACCAATTAAATAAACCAAGCTATTTATTTATATAAAAAAATATAACAATGCTTATAAAAATATTTTATAACTCAAAACAAAAAAATATATCTATTATTTTATAGGCATATTAAATTTTATTAGCAACACTTGTAGTCTTAGCTCAATATTTTCAATTTGAAACGGCCATATTTCTTTTCATTGAAACTCAACTAGAAAACTAAGCCAAAAGAAAAAAAAAATATTGTACATAAAAACCAAAATGAGGAATACAGAACATTCAAAGTTGCACTACTTCACTTGGTAGCGCCTCAAGGCGAAGAACATAAACAATCAATGGCAGTTTTGTGCTTGTAGTAGAAGTAGTAATAGTTGTAGAAAAGCAACAAAAACAACAACAAGAAAAACAAAAACAAGTGCAACAAAAAAAAATAACAAGGTCTTCTAAAAGATACTTGCAACTTGCAAAAAAATATAATACAAAACAATAGTTACAACCGACAACCGCGACCCAAAGGAAGTCGAGGTCTTGAACAACGCCGTGTCAGACACAATCTTTAACTCGTTGACTGCAACTATAGCTGTCGTCGTTTGGTTAATCTGTACGTCTGTCCAACTGTACATCTGTCGGTCCGTCCGTCTGTCTATCTGTCTGTCCGCATGCAAGTGATGAATGGTAATGAAAATGTTGCTGCTGCTGCATTTGTTGCTGTCGCCGTTGCTTGTTGTTGCTTGCTGTTGCTGCTGTTACTGCTGTTAGCTTTAACTACTCTAACAACTAATGCAGTTGCTTGACGATAAACATCTTCGAATGCAGTTGAAGTTGTAGTTAGTTGTTGTTGTTATAGTTGCAGTTTCTGTTGTTGTTACTGCTGTTGGCCCACTTGTTGCCACAAGTAGCAAAAAAACATAAAATTTTATGCACATTCGTATATTTTTCTTAACAATTTTTTTTCAGTCTGTACGTCTGTCCGTCTTACTACCACAAACGTCGTCGTTTGCTTGCCTTGTTCTTGTAGTTAGTTTTTTTTTAAATATAATTTTTTTTTTGCTGTGGCAAAACAATTGTCGGTTTTCTCTGCAACATTTTAGCCATACTTTTTATTTTATTTTTTTTTTGTGTCTCTGATCAATCTGACATTGTAATGCAAAAATTTTATTTAAAAAAATAAAACGAGTTATTATTGCATTAGCCACAAATAAATTGCGCTACATTCAAAGCAAAACAGTTGATATAAAAAAAAAATATTAAAAAAACAAAACTTGACCTCAAGTTTTTCTTAGCAACGAAGTGCAAAGAGTCTGTCTGTCTATCGGCAAGAAAATTTAAAAAAAAAATAAAACAAAAACCACATCTTTGAGCGTCATCTAGCGCGCTGAATTTAGACATCGCTGCAAATTATTCGCATTCACTCACTTGTTTTTCTATGCATAAAGAATTATGTTCACAGACACACCCAACAACAACAAAAGATTAATTTCTTTGGAGACGCCTTCCCCAAAAAAAAAAAAAAAAAAAAAAAAACAATCACTTTTACCCGACAAGTTTTTTAGTCTTGAATTGGCAATAAAATAACGGAAATGTTTTCAACAAATTGATAAGCATCTGAAGCTGATTTCTTAAGAAGAAGAAGTAGAAAATAGAAAATAGCGTTGAAAGAAGTTCTGGGCGCGGTTTATAAGTCAGACGCCTGCAGTTAAGTGAAGTCATTAAAATACAAATAAACAAAAAAAAATGCAAAATAATAAGATATTTAGATACAAACTAATTTAACCACGAAAATGTTTTGTGCTATAGAAATATGCTGTAAATGACCTACTCAAGGACGTACTATGTACGTATATCCTTCCGTTTACCAAAAATAGCAGCGCATGTATAGTGTCAATATTTTATGTTCTAGTTACTGTGTCTGTGTTTCTGCTGTTTCCTGTCTGTTTGTCGTTTATGAATGGCTTTGCTTGTTCTTCTCTTATTTTCATTTTTATTTTCATTTTATTTTTATTATACTCACAGATAACTTTATAAAGCAAAAGACGTAAATGTCACAAGGCGGCAGCCGGAAGTAGTAGTAGAAGAAAAGAAAAACTTTAACGACTTTTGTCACACACACAGAGACACACACAAAGACACACGCAGACACAAACACGCAGTAGGCTTTTTTTATATATTAAGGACTTTTGCTTGCGTCAAGGAAATTGAAAACTTTTGTCGTTAAATATGCTGTCGCTGTTGTTGCTGTCGCTATTTTATGTTTACGCCAACTACAGACAGCAAATTCAATGACTTTCAGTTTTTCTTTATATTTATATTTTTAACCTTTGTACTATCGATAAAGATAGATACTTAAGAACATTGCTACGCTAGAATATACAGCAATAACAGTTTATTAAACAGGAAATGATGCGTAAAACGTTTGATAAGCGTTGTAGAATGTTTGCAGATGCAGCCAGCGATAGGAACTTGAACTGTTTAGTCGGATTGCATAAACTGATTTTTTTGCATAAACTTTGAATGTTAAACTTTGCTGTAAAATAAACGTAAAAAAAGGTGCTAGGAAATTTTTAATTCAAAGAATTTGCGTTTTGGTTACATAGTTTAATGAAAGTATCTTTGAAAATCAGTGGTGCCAAAGCAAACCGTTTCGTTTGATTATCCAATCGATCGAAAATTATTTCAGTTTTTACTCGAGTCATTTAATATTCAAGTAGCACATGCTCGTGCTTTAGCTCAATCACAATCCCGATTGACTTTACCAAGTATTAGAATAATTTTAACGAGTATCTGATTAACTTAACCGAGTATTCGACTTTTCTGAGCATTTGATTAACTTTACTGTATATCCGATTAACTTAACCGAGTATCCGTTTAATTTTACCGAGTATCCGATTAACTTAAACGAGTATTCGACTTGATTTGTACTTAATTCAAGTCGATTATATACCTAACAGTTCAATAAAGGTACTTGAATCGCTTTCTTTCTTTGAAGTATCCGATTTAACCCGTTTTTTCTGATAATTGTGCAGGACTCTACTACTTAATATATAGTTTTTAAAAGTTTATCAAAAATAAATATAAATATTTTCTCTTCAGCTGAGCGCGAAACTATTTGAATATGTATTTTAGTATAAAACTTGTATGCGCATATATGGCACAGAGTATAAATATTTAAAAAGGCGTCTACGCCTAAAAAGACACAATGGAATTTTTTTTTAAATTTATAAATATATTTATTTTTATAAATATATATTTATTTTTATAAGATTAAAAAAAATGAAAAAGAAAACCAAAGACAGCACCAAAAAATATGATTTACAAAAATAAAGCTGTAACAATGCTGACGCCATGTGTGCATGGGTTTATATATAAAAATGAAAAGGTTGACGTTAGAATACTTAAAGCGACAGACAGACAAGACAACAAACAGTTAGTGAGACAGTTGAAAAAAAGAAGAGAAGGACTAAAGTGACAACAAAAGGCAAAACTATTATGTTGCCTGCTACTGCTTTAGTAGTTGTCTCAACAAAAGCATTGAACTGCAAAGGGATTACCTACAAGGCTGATTACTGTGTTTTTTTGTTTTTTATACTTGAAAAAATGAAAGGACACATGCCGCATAAAAGCAAAAAAAAAAAAAAAAAGAAGAACAACAGCTGCTGCTTTTATCATTGTTGTCTGTTACATAGTTTTCTTATATTTTTGTTTGCACATGAAGGACACAAAAATTTTTTATTGCAAACTATATACTAACCTACTTTGCCCATGTTTTTCCCGGATTTTTTTTTTTTTTGGTTTTTTTATGTATGATTTTAGGCTCTTGTAAAGCCTATACATAATACATTTTGGCGCAGCATAAAAAGCAGACAACAAGGACAATAAAGGCGTTGCACGTTAGACATTGGCAGGGCTAGGCATAACATAAAAACTGGACACGAAATGCTTTATATACAGTTGTCACAATTTCACGCTCGATCTCGATAAGCAGCCAGGCAGGCAGGCATAAGCAAGGCATAAAAGGCTTAGCTTTGTTGCTGCTGATTTTTGAAAAAAGGTTTTCCAACATTTTTAAAACATTATCAGCCTCTGTCATCTGTCTGTCCTTTTGTGTGTCTCTTTGCTCTTTGCTTTAGCTACTTTGTTATGCTCATCATTATCATCATCTGTTGTGTATGTCTCTGTCACATTTTTCAGTTTTTTTTTTTTGTTTTTGTGCGCGTGTCTGTTGTCCATATTTGTCGTTATGTCCGGTTGAACAACTGCGGACTCGCTTGGACAATAAAACAGAATAAACAAAATGAAAATGTTTTCCATTTCAGTTGGCAAATTATGTCGCGGCATACAATCGTCGTCGTATATAAAATGAAATGAAATGAAAATTTCGACTCAGCTGAATATGAACTTGTATACGTTTTATTTATTTATTTATTTTTTTATGGCAACTGTCTTCATCTCCATATAGCGCAGCACAACACAGCACAGCACATTCACAGCATACTGTAATTTCCCAAAATGAAAAACAAAAATGTTTTTCTGTGCGGATGTGTAAAGTAAATACACATTTTGTCCTTTTTTTAATTTTTCTCTTTTTTTTTACTTTGGTGCTTTATTTTGTTTATTGTTGCTTTTGTTTGCGACATTCGCTGATGTTGTACAACGTTTTTCTTTTTTATTTATTTATTTTTTTTTTTTATTTTATTAAATGACAAAAGCTTTCAAAACCATTGACGGCAAAGTTCCGCTTGAATTATCCTGTGTCCAGATAGTCGTACATTTTTTTTTATTATTTTTTATTTCATTCAATCGTTTGCTTATTTATTTTTATGTCATTCGTTGGCCATAATATTGCAAAGCTTTACTTTAGCTCGGTAAGTGTTGTGCGCTGCTTCAAAAATTGGGTCGTACATTAATCTTTATATTGTCCTATCTCAAAATACTTTTTGAACTTTTTTTTTTTTTATTTTATTTATTTAATTTGACTTTCTTAAACAATTTTTGGGGTCAATAAAAAAATTTGCGCTGTTTGTGAACTATTTGTGATTAAAAGGTACTCAAGAAGCTGACATGGAGTTGTTGATGAGTTATTCAGATATGGAAGAACCACTTGGATGCGCGAATGATAACAATACTGCCAACAGAGAAGGAAAACTGTATATTCCAAACGATAACCGATAGTCATGTGGCTTTAATGAAAAATATCTATTGAAATCGATTATCTAAAATAAAATTCATTTTCTCGATTAATCGATTATATCGATCAATCGGTTTTTCGATTAATCGGTTTTCAATAAACCGATTATTTCGATTAATCGAATTTTTCTATTAATCAATTTTTTCGATTCATAAATTTTTTTCGATTTATCGATTATTTCGATTAGATAGATATTAGTTTCAAAATAAAGGACAAAAACATCCTAGTCTGTTCTACATTTCGATTTGTTTTGTAAAAAGTACTATTTCGCTTTAAATAAGCCACTTAGTCGCTCTCCAAAATCAAGCCAAAGTCAATAAGTGCTGCTTTACGCACATATATGTATGTATGTGGACGATGCGTATTTTAAAGAGCATTTAATGCAACAATATTAAAACTGCAACAACGCTAAAAGCTACGCAGAAATTGTCGCAGAACTGAATAAAAAAATAAAGCAGAAACATTTCAACTGCGAAGCACTTAAACTCTTGAGTTTTCAATGGGACACAACAGTTGCGTTTGCTATTGCTGTTTCTAATGGTTCACTACAAGTGCATATCGTGCATGAAGATCGATTTAGAACGTCGTCCTATGTATATATTTTAAAATGATGTCTTTCAAAAATGAAGTGAAGGCCAACGTTAGCAATGTGAAAGAGCTCAAATGGAGTGCCTGCTTACATTTTATCTCAATATATACAATAACAATGAATGCTAGAAATACAAAAGAAATGGCTACTTTATTATTTTATATTTTATAACATTTTTTTCAACTACGTTGTAGTATACTCATGTGTACATTTCTCTCTCTCTCTCTCTTAACAATAAAGAACTACTTGTTTGTTGTTGTTGTTGTTGGTACTTGCCAGAAGTTCTCTGCGGTTTCAATACACAATGGCTGCACTGGTATGATGTATACAGGCAGGCAGGCAGGCAGGCATGCATTCTGGCATGCAAGTAAGATTCCATTGTGTATGATGGCGGTAACTTTAGTAGCATCAAGTGCGTTGGCGGCTATGATGTTGCACGATGATGAGAGGAAAACATTTTGAACAATTTCAGCAAATGGTAGCTGCGGTATGTGGCATGCTTTTACTACTGCTGCTGCTGCTGCCAAGTACAAACGACCTTCAACTCTTTCACTCACTCACTCACTGTGACTCAGTTATAATGTCTAAGCGACAGTTAGTCTATGCATGCCCGCACTATACATGCATAGATCTTGAAGAAATAGTAAAAAAAAATTAAAAAGAAATGCATACATTGTAGTTACATATACAAGTATGAATTGTCTGCTTTTGCTTGACAGTACATATTTGAGTGCCAGCATGAGTGACTAAACTAAACTGTACTGAACTACTGTGCAAAGTGAAATGGAATCAGGTCATTCAAGAAGCGACATCACCAGTACCAGTTTCAGCCCCTGAAACTATGCTATAGAAATTGTGTAAATACATTTTACAAACGTATGACGACAAATGGGCAAGTTAAACCGAGTAGAGAGAAACCACATTTAATACAAACACGAAGATATATGTACATAGATAAGCTTGAATACAATGCTGCCTTTAAACGAACATTTTAATGAAAATTGTAAGCAGTGATCTGACAATTGTTAGATTTTTTCTTATGCTTCAACGTAACCAATGGTTAGCTTGCTTTTAAAAATTAGAAAAAATAACAAGTAAAAGTTTCTATATATAAAGTTCCTTTGTAGTTTAGAGAATATTAATTATTACCATTGAAACTGAGAATATTGTAGTGGTGAATGGAGTTTGCAGGTTGCCACCCCAAAGAATTTTACATCATTTTATATTTTATGTCAACTTCATGTATTTCTTATATTGGCAAACACGCAGAACAAGTAAAATTTTATAAAGCATCATAAAATTTCTAAGTTTTGTATTTCGCCACCTGCAAGCAGTGGCAACATGCAAGCCTCTCCTCTGGGATCTCTAAAATAAAGTGTGAATGTTTTTCAGCAGTTATTAAATCCCTAAAGCTTTTGATTGTCAGCCGAACGGTTCAGTTCAACGCTTAAATTGTGTGAATGATTGTTATTATGTACAGAATAAAATGTCTGAAACTGTGTTATTCGAAAGCAAAGAGTATAAGTGACTATGAGTGCACTGCGAAATGAGTGAATATAGTACACAGTAAATATTCAGTTGTTCTCACTGTGTACTTATTGTGCTTTTCTTTTCTCATAAAATTTGTGTTATGTTTCTGAATAAAATTAAATGTCTTAGTTTGTTTAATTGAAAAGCAAAGAGTTTGAGTAAATGTACAATATAATACATAGCAAACATTCAGTTGTACTTACTGTGCACTTATTGTACTTATTCGTTTAAATCCACCTTAATGCAACATTTTTATATATCATTTTCATACATCATTTTTTCCAATGAGATTTCAGCAATATTAAATCATATGAACGCATACGCTGTCACTGACGGAAAAGTTTAACACTAATAGCAGCAATATAATACCACGTTATACGTATTAAGTAGAAAACATTTGCAGCCGGATAGATAGTATAACCAGTCACACGTTACTGATCAATGACACTCTATCACCGCTAACCGCTGGTCACGCGAATTGCAACCGCAACGACCTACATTCAATTTGAGTACAGACCACAGCAGCAGCAACAATGGCAGCAGCACCAGTCATTCAGACAGTTCTGGTTCTGTGTGTATATATTGTATGTATGTATGTATGTATGTATGTGCATGTGTGTATAACGTGGTAAATGAGGGCGCAGCAACTAACTATCCATAATGCCATATGACAATCCATACATACATACACAAATATATGTATGTATATATGTATGCCAATGCCGTTTAGTATTGAATTTGCACTGATATATTTATGTCATTATTTCAACTGTCAACCCTGATGTCACTGATAAATGCATATTTTGGATAGATAGATTGGTAGGTCGGTGGGTAGATAGGTAGCTAGCTATGTGGTATATTTACTGTCACTGATACCTAAGAGCGGTGTTGTTAATTTTGATAATAATGATGCTGCCGATGTTGCTGCTGCTGATGGTGCTTATAATATTGCATTTCAAACGGAAATACGATATATGTATATGCACTTTGGGGTTGGTTGCGTTGCGTTGTGCTGCGCTGTAACAGCGCGTCATGTCGCTGATAATTCAACAATGTTGAGTGCCAAACCGAATATGACCCCAAAATGCTAAATTGTAGTTGGTCAGTTTGGTTTGCTATTTTGCAGCAATGTAGCAGATATGCGGTTTAACTTTATGGATTAACCGTGTTTGTCGCACACACACACACAGACATCCTTGCGTATATATATCCTTTAGTGCTTTAAAAATTCTTTATATTGATTTTCTTCATTGCATTGCTTTCAATTGATTCAAGTCAATTAATTTGAGTGCACTACTAACCAGACAGACAGATAGACAGAACAGCAAGTCATCAACGTCATCATCTTTATATAGTGCTATGGACTGTCGTCGTCGTGTTCGTCGTAGTTGTTCTTGTGTAACTATTTTTGTATCTCTCGATTGATAGACATTAAGACAATCTGCTATTGCTCTAATTGCCAGTCATCAGCGTAATAAAGTCTTTGTCTGTCCGTCTGTCTCTCTATATGTCATCTTGTGCAGTGTGTGTTTGTGTTGGCCTGTAATTGAAAATTGTCCACTTTTGTCAATTTATCAATTAGCATATTAAGAAAAAGTCTAGACTTAGTCTAGCATGAAAAGCATAAAAAAAATATTTAAAAACATTGTAGAATTTAAAGCTTTATTTTGAGATACTTAAGCTTTTTATTATACATACGCTTTGTAGTGCAATAGCAGAGAACATTATACATACGCACAGTTGTCTTAATGCTATTTATGTATATAATTATTATTATTATACAATACATATAGATAAAAAATATGCACATATACGTTACTGAATAGGATTTATCGATTTTTATCTTTTTTTTGTCGAGATTAAAACTATTTATAGTAAAAGTCAAAAGTTTTTGACAACAATAACTCCAAAAAAGTTAGAAAATCTTTGATTACATTTTTGGATTCAATATGAAATTTTCATTTAACATGAGTCGTCATCCCAGATATGCTGAAGAGTATTAAAAAAAATAACCCTCATCTGTATGCATTGAAGCTAGCAGATGGTAGCCGAACTGTATACTCCATATTAAGTGAATAAGTTATCAAAACAAAGGTTAAGCAATTCACTCGAAGAAAAACAAAGAACTGACAATATAAAATGAACTTCAAGGAATCCAAGAGAATATCCTTAGCAGTAGAAAATGCTTCCTCATTTCCTTTGCCAGATTTTGTCAATTCCATGTTGCAATTATAAATAGGTATAGTATTTCACTACTTTCTCTATTTATTTGGCTTTTATACTTTGGTGAATTTTATTCAGTATGGTAGAAAACCGTGGTAAGTTTTTTTCAGTATTGAAGAAAACCATGGTGAAAACAGTATTTCTACGGTCTTCTACAAAGCTATAGAACAAAGGTTACTATGCTAAAACTATGTGCGCAAGTAAAAACGGAATACTACACCTTTTTTATTGCCGTAATTGTACCATAGACTATTCGACTTCAGTTCAGTCTGCTGTTGATGACTTATCTTCCTATGTATACCCGTCTTTATTTTTGAATACTATTGTTGAGTTATGTATTTCTAAAATTTTCCTATAATGTGGGGCATGCATTCCAGTCATTTCTTATAACATTGCGAAGATGTCAATTTTTAATGTATATTCCATCTTCGTAATGCTGCATAACGAAAATGTTTGTCTTTAAAACACATCCCAGGCGATTAAACAGCACTTAGTATACTTAATTCTCTATTATTATAATATTTTATTCTTTAAAAACTGTCACAGCTCCCAAAGCTTTTTTGCTTCCGTAGTGTAATACTAGTAAGCACAAAACAAGAAAAATCTGAGAAAAAAACTATGTTTTTACTTTTTGCTTTATTTTTTTAACTGGTCGCCATATTTTATGCATCTTCAAAATGTGATTGTTCTTTGTGGCACAAGCCAACTGCTAACTCTTTCAGCACCATAGTGTATTGTATGCTGCACTAGTTTTTTTTCCATAACCCCAGGCGCTAGTTTTTCAAGTCATACACTGACTACTACTACTACTGCAAACCACTGCAACATTTATTGGCGTAAAGCTGGCCGGGAGTAAAAAAATTCTCATTGCTTTAGTTGTCGCTGTTGTTTTTGTTGTTGTTGAGATGCACTTACTCGTGATACATAACCTATATTTTTTAGATGCCAGCGTTGTATGCCTGCTGCACGTTGCAAATGCTGTAACTGTTATAAATGTATGTAGTTTTTATATAGGAAAAAATATGAAGTATTGAGGTTACGCCGCGAAATATGCAGCACATTTTTTTCTTTCTTATTTTTTATTGTATGAGTCATCTTTTTAGTTTACAAATTTTGTTTTATTGTATTTCAATGTGACAAATTTAAACTTATAGAAATTTATTTATATATTATTATTTTTTTTTTTTTTGTATATATCGCAACAACAACAAAAAAATCTGTAAAATTCAATGCTGATAAAAAAAAATTGCGTTAGTAACAGCGCAACGTAATACCACAGGCCATTAATTTGCCTTTTTACGACTGTCTGCACACAGATACAAAAACACACGCACACAATGAAATAAAGAATGTAACACACCCAAAAAGTATACTATAGCTTTTTAGTGTTGCTCGTTATATGCGACATTTTTGTCTCGTCTCTAGAGCAGACACTCCTTTTTCCAGTTGAAAACGTCTGCTGTATGTATTTGCTGCGTTATAAATGTATATATATATATATATATATATATTTTTTTTTTGCACACAAATACATAAACACACACACATATACATATGTATATGTATAATATATATAGCAACGATTTTAGGTCGCGCGACTGTCGTACATTTTCGGCTAACTGTCGGTCGGTCGGTCGGACGTTGTGACGCACAAGCTGGCATGTCTGGCTATACATACACACACACCACATATACAGTTTCACATACACAAAAGTACACAAAAGCAGACGTAACTTCCGTTTTACAAAAGCAACAACGACAACAACAAGGACATTCCACATCGTATAATATAGCAGCACACTTCGTTGCCATCGTTGCCGACAGACGCAGCAGAGACGCTTTGAAATAGATGACGATGACTATGTTCGAGTTATAGCGAGTGAGAGATGTGTGCTGTGGTAAGACGGCAGCAGCAGCATGAAAAGCTGACGCCGTCGACAGACTTAACTGCCACGGAAACTGCTCGTTACAAACACAAATTTTTATCTCTTTCCTTTTTTTTGAGTGTATGTGTGCTATCTCTTTTACACTTATAGTCTAATGTATTAGCGCTGCCCGAAAAACACCCAACGACATTTCGGTTTAGAAGCATGTACCAGTTTTTATTCAATTTTTTCTGCTTCTTCTCGTTCTTCTTTCATTTCTTCTTTTTATGTATTTGTGCATAAAACGGAAACACCATGTCGCCGTCATCATATCGCACTCCCTTAATACTTCTTCTTCTACTGCTGCTGCTGCTTCTTGTTTAGTCTTTTGCGTGTTTTAGCCATTTCTCTCCGCTTGCTTGCTACTCTGTTTACTGCCGAATGCGCATATTGGTGCTCATGCTACACAAATTCAGTGGAGCATACAAGCAACGACAACGACGACGACAACAACGAAAACGAGAACATGAACGATGATGATGATGATGATAAAGCTCTGACAACAGTTTTGTTGCTTGCCTTTGAGTTTCTGTTTTTTTGGGTAGTTAGATTTTAGCCACCCACTTGTGCTGTGTTTGAATTATTTGCGTAGCTTTTAAAATGTGTGGAATTTTTTTTTTTTTTTTTTTTTGTTATTTGGCGCGCCACATAAAACCAGCTAAATGACAGCAAGACCAAACGACTGACATTTTGTCTGTCTGCCCGCCTGTTTGTCTGTCAGTCAGAGTCAACTTTTGACTCGACCCAACCCAACGTTGTTGTATTGCGTTGTATATCATTTACGGTTTTGGGTTTTATTTTTTCACTCCTGTCTGACTGACAGCCTGCCTGCCTCAATGCTGCTGCTTCTGTTTATTTTTTTTTTTTTTTTTTTACAGACAGACGTCGTTGTCTGTGGCGCGACTTTGGCTGCAAATTTTGGGCTGAGTGTGTGTGTGTAGTCGCTTGTGAGGTTACATACAACTGAGGCTTTTGTTGCTTTGCTGCTGCTGCTGCTACTGTGGCTGTGGTTTGAGTAGTTTGCCGTTTTGTCTGTTTGTACGTTTTTGGTTCTTTAGTTTTGTTACTTTTTTCTATTTTATTTTTTGTACATTTGACGCAGCAACCTGCAAATAAAGTTGGCAACCGCGTCATTGTCATACCAGCGCCATAGTACACGACCC
This sequence comes from Leucophenga varia, assembly GCA_018903435.1. Lineage (NCBI taxonomy): Eukaryota > Metazoa > Arthropoda > Insecta > Diptera > Drosophilidae > Leucophenga > Leucophenga varia. The sequence goes on along the minus strand of JAEIFJ010000493.1, from coordinate 417,351 downwards.
GCATTTAAATGGATGCTGTGTATGTACGCTACTCATTCAATGTGACACGGGTTTAAACAATTCTTTTTTAAGGTTGTAACGTTGTTTAGAAACTTTATTTAATTCTATGAATTCATAAAATCATTTTTTTTAATAAATGTGTTGCATGCTTATAGGCGCTGCTTAGATTAAAGATTATAGATTTAAAATATTCTCAAATCTAACTTTTTTGCACATATAGCTCATCATTCAATGCTTAAAAACATAGCAAAAACTTTCTAAACTTACAAACCATTTTTCTTTCTTGTTCATATTTCGTTTAGTGTACACATGTTGACCGTTTTCATACATATTCCACTGAGTATGCCATATATACTATATGTAGTTTCGATTAAAGTTTTATATATGTATATATTGAATGAATGTTGCTGACCAGAGTGTTCTTTTCTTTAGTATTACAGTTCGCAACAGTGCAATCGTTTTCTTGTAGCACATACACAGAGTGAGAAGTAGAAGAAAGAGAATATTTGAAAAAGGATTTGCTTTTGTCTGTGCGAATGTTTTTTTTTTTCCTTTTTTAATTTTTTGTTCTTTTTTTTTCTCTACTCACCCTTTACTCTTTTATCTCATAATATCAACGTATTTCCATTGCTCTTGCTGAGCTTACAATTTATATACATATGGCTTTCATATTTTAGTAATGTTCGTCGTCATCATCTCATATGTATGTTTTTCCTATTTCCTCGTATATATTTTATGTTGCAGAAAATTATGCTTTGGGGAAGTGAAGCATGTAGTTTTTTAGTCATCGTTTCAGTTACATGTACACTACTCTACTATTTCATTTACATACTTTTTATATAGTAACATATGTGTGTGTGTGCATTGTACCTATATATAGTAAAGCATCTATGTATGTATGTGTCGTCTATATGGTTTGAGGAATTGAATATTAGTTGATAAAATTGTTTGCACACCTCTAATGTTTGATTTGCTTTTTAGGTCAGTTGCAGCATTTAAAGCGATTTTGAGTATTATCCAAACTAAAATTAAAAAAAAATAGATAAAAAATTCGGATGCTTGTTAAGCCAAAAATGTTTTTTGTAGAACAACACAAACTAATACTTTAATAAAAAACAAAATTTGTGTTGCTTGAGAGTGTTGAAAAATATTACATCGAACATAAAGTTGTTTTTTTTTACGAATTGTCCGTCTGTTTACAAAATTTTGGTACATGATATTTTGTAGTCGAGCAAAATCAACTGCAGCGTTCCTTTTTGTACCCGCCGCACATACATTATTGGTCAACTTGACGAGACGAATTGATTTAGCCATATAGACCCCATACAAACCTACCGCCCATATTTTTAATTTTTGTATGAAAATAGTTCTTATTTATAAATATATTCACTCCAATCTGGGTAAAATCACTTCTACTGTCATCCTATGTATATGCTACCGACATGACAGGAATCGGGCTAATATAACATACAGACCCCTTACAAAATCAATTTTTATTTTTATAACCTGCATACAAAAGTCAGAAGAACGCTAGATAAACGCTTTAAAGTGTGTATATTCTTAGTCAGCATTGGAAGGGGAGTCGAACTAGCTCTTTCCATTTGTCCGTCTGTCGGTTCTGCTGTCTGCCGTATGAGAGAGATTATCTCTTAGACTATAGGAGATAGAGCTATCATATTTGAAACTTCGACTCTCTTTAGCCGTCAAGTGTGCACTTGCAAACGAGTTTTCTCTAGCCCCGTGTTAAGAGGTACCTTTCATGCATAATTACTCCAAAATGTTGGGTTTTTGCATAGAGACGTCATTGTTTCTTATTCTAGGTAGTCTAAATTTACTATTACTTATGCCTATAATAGTCTCAATATATGTTAATAGACCAATGTAGCTAGGACCAAAATAAATTTTAGGTATAGGCCCCACACAAATATAACTCATTTTTAAAGTTTTTGTTTGAAAATGCAATACATAAATAGGACTTTACGTAAGGTACATAAAGTTTGGGTACAGGGTATCTTGTTTTTTTAATTTTTTTGTTTTTTTAATTTTTCAAGAAAATTATTGTTTTATATGCATTTTAAGCGTAAAATTTTACATACTATATACTCATATGCGTCTATTCCCCTTTGTGGAATATAATCTACGTCACTTGAGATTATACATAAACTAAAGATTAGTGTAGCAGGTATTTGGCCTTCGGTTCTTCCGAAGCTAACGTTTTTTTTCCTTATGTTTAATTTAAAATATATTTTTAATTTAAAATCTGTGATTTACACAAAAAATTTAATAAAACTAAATTTTTCATAACAAAACTTTTTGCAATAACTTTAAGAAATTTTCTCAAAATATGATAACTAAGAATTTCTAAAAATATATATATTTTTTTAAACTTAATCACTAAAGTTGCTACCAAAACTTTGCCAAAACAAAATTCAAAATGCTTGTTAAGCTGCTGCTGCTGCTGTTGCTTGCTTGCTTACACTTTTGTATAAAATAAAGCCACTTGCGGTTTCACACCTTTCGATATGTCACTAAATTTTACATACAAACACTTCTGTCTATATATATGTGTCTGTATGTGTGTGTAAGTAGAACATATACATAGAAACATATACTATATACAGACATTTCACACGCACTGTAAGACACTTTCAAGTGTTTGCTAAGTTGTACTTTAGACAAGCACTTCCGACATTAGCATATATCATTATGCACTTTGTCGTAGTAGATAGATACAATGTACATTTCTATATAGAACTACGAATAGCTTATATAAAGCGAAAAAAATACATATGTTTTTTTTTACGTTTGCTGCATTTATTAGCTAAAAATTGTTGTTGTTGTAGTAGTACCAGCTACGTCGTCGCCATTATTCTCTTTTTTTCGTTTTTGCTTCCGTTTGCATTTTGCTAAGCAAAAACAGAGAAAATAGAATAAAATAAAAATAGACGCAAAGAATATTAAAAAAAAAACAAAAGGAAAAGGAAAAAGAAAAATTAAGTCTCGTCGTAGACGCGTCGTAATTTTTCTTAAACATGCTTAAAGTTGTTGCCTGCTGCTACTACTTGCAATTGGGTATGTGCGAAATTCTTTAAAGTTTTATCCTTGTCTGTTATAACACAAACGCAAACTTTCTAATATACTCATTAAATATGACTGCCTAAGTCTGCTTGTGTTTGCTTTTAGTAAGCGTCATGGATTTCGGCATAATTTGCATATTCAATGAACATTTCATATACATATATATCTGCATATATCGTACATATATGGTATATATCTGCTACCGGCATTTAATGTCTGAATATGTTGTTGAGAAAGAAAATGGCTTCGCAAATGTTATATAATTTTGTACGTGTCTGCTATTCCTGTTCTCATCGTTGCGTCGTCTACACGTGGCGTATAAAAATATTTCGTCGTCGTCGGTAGTAAATTAAATTTATTTGCTGCTGCCTCTCCTTTCATTTTCATTGCACTTTGTTGACTGACTTACATTTTCATGCGGCACGTGGTTTACACATTGCTGAGTTTTATTGATTACTTTGGGGAAATATAGACGTTTCGTTACGCCTTATATTAAAAATATATTCCAAGGCTATGACATGCATACCTTTGGGTTTTTGTTTACATATTTTGGCTGTTTTTTTGGTGTCACATGCAAAGGTGTCAAGCGGTAAATTATTTCTTTTTTTCTGCGTTTTTAGTATTTAGCAGTTTAGGCGTTTAATTGAATTTTGCCCATCCAACATAAAATAGAATTTTACGCGGTGTATTGCGTGAGCCTTAAATTTAAGAAAATGAGTACAAGGTCAGAAGTTTTGTGCAAATATTTTTAGGGACATTTTCCCACTGTCAGACGCGTCGTATGCGTAATAAATTATGCATATTACGCATACGCCATGTTCAAATAAAAAAGGTAGCGGCATAAGTTCGTGCGACTCTTTTTTCATTGATTTTTCAGTCTTATATCGAATATGGTAACCGTTTTTTTTCGATATGATGGTAATCGCTTGGTGTCAGCTCCAGACTATAAGGCGGATGCATTAAAACCTTCCATCGAAGCTTTGCGCGGGTAACCAAAGTTGTGTTTGGTTTAGCGATAGTTCTGATGGAGGAAAATTCCGTTTATATTGCTCAAAGCTGGCTGCTTCTGGTCAATCCATAGTTTCTATATGGTCGCATACTGCATTGGACCTATAAACTTCACTTTTAATTTTGACCAGCCTGCTAGGTATGGCAAAACATAACGAATTTTATGTTTGTTAAACTTCACAGAACTCGAAACTGGTTAACCCAAAAGCAGAACTGTCTAAGAAAGTTTTTTTTCTACACATTTTTCCCTTTCCAAAGCCATCTTATAAAAATCGTTTTTTTAAAGCTTTAACTAAAGCGATTTAATATGCCTCAACTGCACTCTTCTAATACAGTTGATAACTCCCTAAGGTTAATACTGTCTTATCCAGTGCTATGTTGATTTTTTTTCTTTAATGTTGCCTGCTACTTCCTTCTACATTTTAGCAGAAAATCTTTTCAAATCTCCTTTACAACTACACAGCAACAACAAAAAATTACGTTGTTTCAAAACCAAAATATAAGTGAAGAGCTTGAATACCTACTCTAAGCGTAGTGACAGCAACTGTAATGCTTAGCGGCGTGAAGGGTATGGTGTTTTTCGAAAATAATGCGAAAAAAAGCAAAGGTCTGGCACGTTTTTCACATTTCATTTCACTTCAGTTACATTTTCAAGTACTACAATACCAAAAACAACAACAACAATAGCAACAACTAAATATAACAATGACGAAGACAACGTCTACGACGTTATCAACCAGCAACAACAACAAGAACAACTACAATAGATTCAGAATGAATGAATGAATAAATGTTACTTGCCGCCAGCTTTCTTCTTGTTTCAGTATACTTTTTTGTTCAACAAAGTTAAATCAAAGTTTGACTTTGAGCTGAATTACTTGCAAAATAAAAAAAGAGAAAAAAACGGAGTAAATTTTAAAATTAAGAATATTTTATACCCTTTATATGCATTGCTAGTAGCTAGATAGTAATTAATGCCGTACATATTATTTAGTTGAGCAGTGAATTTGGTTGTTTTAAATTGAAACTTAAAAATATTTATAATTCACAACAAGTTATTACATTATTTTATTTTTTTATTTTTTAAGACAGAAGTAGCCATTTTATAGGCTGAAACGACTTACAATGCTAGAGAAACAACATTAAAAGTTCTCCGAAAAAAATTAAAACAAATCCTTTTTTTTAACGAAAATGTGCAAGTGATATGAGTGTTTTCTCCCTAACTGCTAGATCTGGTTGCTAGGATTTTCATTGTAAAACATAAAAGTACTGCATATGCTTTTTAGGTACTTTTCAATTACGTATCTATGTATGTATCTGTATATTTAACTACTACCAAACAACCTATTTATCTACATAAAAAAAAAAATCAAAAACAAAAGGAAGCAGCATGAGTTGCTGTTGTATCTTTATACTTTTTTTGTTTTAACTATTGTTATCGTTGCGCAATTGTTGTTGTTTTTTATGACAATGAAATAGCTTTTCATATACTTTTCTCTTTAGTATTAGCTATGCGTCAGCTGCTAGAGCAAGTTTGAAGTTGAAAAATAGCTGTCCATACTCATCAGTAAATAATGTCAATGCGTGTTTTGCTGCTGTAATGGTTGCTTTTGTGCTATTCAGATATTTTTTAAAGCTTTAAGGATTTGAGATAAATTTTACATTAACATTTGTATTTTTAAAGTGCTTTTAAGATATTTTTATAAATAAAAACTAATGAAATTTATCTATTTTTCTTGCAGGTATGTAATGCTTGAGATTTGATGAAATTAAAAAAAAATAATCTGGTAAGAAACTTCGAATGTTTTTTTTGCTAAATAAAAAAACGAGCTATATTGGATTCGAACTTGAGCTACAACGAGACAGTGCCATCTCTGAGGCACTTTACATTTATATAAAAAAATGATAGTAGCTGTACAAAACAAGCGAAACTTTTTGCCCGATTGCAGTATCGATACCATTCATACATACTAAAAAATACCATAAAAAATTTGGTTTTGTTACAATTATAAATATGCAAAACCTAAGTTAAATCTTAAAACGTAAGCCTATTTACCTCTTTAATAATTTCTATGCTTAGCTGTAACAATGTTTAAAAATTTGTTTTAAAATTCTTAGCGCTTCAATTATTTTGCAGTCTATACGAATAAAAATGTGCTTTACGCTTCCATGCATTTTGCTGCTCCTTCGGAATGCTGCATCATTACGATGACGTCGTCATCATCGTCCTCGTCATAATGCTTATTATGATAAATGATGAGAGAACTGCATCAGCTATATTATTTTTTTCTTTTTTTTTTTTTTTCTAAAATTTTATATTTTTACACTTTACAATTAATGTGCGTTGTGTATTGCTAGTTTGTTAGTAAGTTTAGTACATATACATGAGCTGCCTTGCTAAAGCTATGAACTTTTTATTTCTAGAGCAACTCAATCTAACTGTGTCTTTCTGCGTATTGCTCCGTCCGTCCGTATGCCTTTAACTTAAAAATATAGCTTAATAATGTTTTTCTATGCAGCGTATTCAAGTTTTGAATCCGTAAATATTAACGTTTTTGTTAGACATTAAATGCGAAAGAAATAAAGCATCGACATGCAAATTTACTATCTTTACACTGTTTTATAATTTTTTAAAATTTTTTTAAGTATTTTTTTTTTTGGAGCTTCTGTTGCTATTGAAAAAATGCAAATATTTTTGCGCTTTTGTTTATACTTAAAGTAAACAAAACACACATTTATGCATAAATATAAAAATGTATGCATGTATGTACATTGTATTGTACACACACGTGTCAGAAAGTACTCACACTTGTTACCAGTAGCAGCAGCAGCAGGACTTGTTCGTGATGTTTTTCATAATTTACTTTTTTTTCGCTATATACAATATTTTTTTTTTTTTTTTTTTTTGCAAATACACCCAAAGCCTACATACCCAAATATATATGTAGTCATAGTACTCTCGTGAGTAAACAGTCCTAGCAAGTCTATACATACAATCAGACGCTCAAGGACTCTTGAGTTGCCTACGTCGCGAAATACTTTTCTGCATTGCATGCCTGCCTGCCTGCCTGCCTGCTTAACTGCTGCCTGCTGTTATTCTAGTTGTTATACAGCAAAAGCAGCGTCGTCCTCATCGTCATAACATCATCATTCGCATAGTCGTAGTTGCTGCTGTTGTTGTTGTTCAAGTATCCTTTTTATGCGCAGCTGGTGCCAATGCGAAAAAAAACAGAAAACATAAAAAAAAATATATATGATGAAAATAGCGAACGAAGTGAGAAACACCCACAATACGACTCACTCGAAACTGTGCCTGCATTGAAAGTAATTTCGCAAAATAGACTGAGTCGTGTACATACCGGCACACAAACACACACACGCACACACACCTCTTACGCTTGTAACGGATTGCGAGAGTAGTTATGAAAATTGTTTAAAAGACAGCAAAATATCGTTAGCGCCGCATAAGCACCACCACTATCGCACTTCACTTACAGTATCAAATTCATTATAATGTCTTTCAAATCACTAATAAATAAAACTATCGCTAAAACCTAGACTCTACAATATTTTCCAAAATATAAAAATTCTGTTTTCTTTGTCCGTCTGTCCGCAATTTTTAACTAATTTTATATGTCGTCAGTTGTCCATATCGTATCCACACAAAAAATAACTTTCTCAAAGTACATATATTCTATTTAATTTTTTTTTTTTTTTTTTTAAACTGCCCTCAGTCTATTTTATTTACAAGGCACATGCGTCAGCTTGTTAAGGGTCGAAAGTGATCCGAGTCGCAGGAAAACCAACAGCAGCAGTAGAAATAGCACATTCGATGAGTAATGAAAAACATTTCATATAAAAAACATGACTAACGATGCAGTTGAATGTGCTTGACTTTAAGATACCCTTTAGCTTTCCAAGCTGTAATGCTTCAATTCAATTTATTTTACAATTCTATATTTAATTTTAAAAATAGATTGAAAGTTTTTGAATAGATTTGTACGAATTGTATGCGTCCTATCTGAAGAAGTCTTAAACAAAATGTTTATCTTAAAATTCTATTTGACATCTAAAAATGAAAGGACTCTTATCCCACCTAATATACTCAACCATAAATTCATTTTTAGAGTGTATCAAAAAAATCAATAGATTCCTGTCTAATGTATTCTTCTTATTTACCTGCCATCGGTCAACGAACAGCACCGGCTCAGCTGCAGGATGACCGGAAATGGCATCCATGACGTTTTCAAATTTTAACGAATTTCCGCATAAACATTTACAATAAAAACAACAACAACAACATTAACATTAAATTAAGTTTACCACTCTCTCTTTCTCTCCCGCTGCCATTCTCACTGTTTCAATCGTTCAGGTTGACTGATAAACAAATTTCACTTGATATGCAAACCTCTCGTAACTTAATTTAATATGTTAATTAAATGTGTGAAATTTGCTTACATAGCAGTCTATTTAACTCGTTCATTCGGTGACAACGAACGTACAAGAATAATGAATAAATGGACACTCAATCATTGAATACATCAAACTAGAATTTTAAAACTAATTCAAATTCAAAGCCTAAAATAGTTTAAAAAAAAAAAAAACTAAAATGAAAAGTTTATTGCCTTTAGAGGCAGGAGAGAGAGAGACAGTGTGTGTGTAGCTGTAGCAACTTTTGCAGCAAAAGAAAACTTTGTTTTTCGCAAATACCGCATTGCTCCATTTAAATTTGACGTTAAAGTTTTGTACTCTGTGCTGTGCTGACCAAAAAAAACAAAAAGTCGTCGACGCTGACTACTCCAAATACTAAATATGAGCCGAAACTGAATAGAATTGAAACTAAAAAGTATTTCTTTTTTTTTTTTTTTTTTGTTTTAGTTTTGTTTTTTCATTTGCTGCGCACTTCTAATTTAGTTTTCTTAAAAAAAAAAAAAAAAAAAAAAAATTGTTCTTTTTAGAAATTCAATGCGTTCAAGCTTTTTTTTTGCATTGAAATGATTTCGAGTGGCACATGGCTTGAAAAGCTGTTGAAATATAGAGGCAAATAGTTGTTTATGTTAAGTAATAACGAATTTTTAATGCGCTATGTGTTAGATAAAAGTATCTATGAATTTTAATTTTTGAGATAAAAAAAATACATTTGTATCTTTTTGTTTATATAATATCTTAAGAATTTGTAACTTCTGTATAGATATTTTAGTATCTTTATGCAAATTATTGTATTTTCTTATGTTTTAGCTATGCTTTCGTCTATCTCTTCTAAATACTAAGCTACAAGCATTCTTTTACACTATTCCAAGTGGCTTCTTTGCTTCAACTCTACTTTAAAGCTTTATAATCATCCAAAGCTACTTTACAGCACCAAAATACTCTACCAAAACTTCACTACTTAAAAAAAAAAAGAAAATACGCGGAATCAGTGAAACTGTTAGGCATAATAATAAGAACCGCAATAGCAAAAGCAGCAGCAACATCAGCAGCAGGGCGCGCAAATGCTGTCTATAACTGTCCATGCGTCCGTATGTCTGTCTATCAGGCCATGAGCTGTGCTTCCTTATTTATTTATGTATGTATACCTCTCCCACTGTCCTTTGTTTCTTGTTGTGCTTGCTTAACTGTCAGTATTCATTCGTTTTTCACTGTCTGTCTGTCATTATGCCAACTAAACAAATGTCAGTATGTCTGTCAGGCTATGCTTTTTTTTTCTGTGTAGAAACTTAGAACATAGTCTTCTTCTGCTGCTGCTGCCGCTGTTGTTGGGTCTGCTGTTGTTGTGCATATACACAACAGCTGTACAATAAGTATCTGACTGTATGTCTATTTGTCTGTCTGACTGTCTGCCTATCTATCTAACTGTCTCTGCTTTTGTCTAGCTGTCTGTCTCGCTATTTTTCTGTTTATCTCTTTCAGTTTTATTTGCCTTCTTCATTTCATTTCAGTTGTATGTCAGTCTGTCTGCCTATCTGTCTGTCCTTTTGTTTGTGTGAATGTGTTTTTTTTTTATTTTATTTGCCAACCAACAACTTTACATTTTCATGCTCGTGTTCTCATTTCCTTATTTCTACCCACTCAACGCCACTGTTATTTTTTTACTCTACTATCTTCTATTTTTCTATCTTCAGTTTATATTTTTTTACTGCAGCTGTTCGCAAAACCCCAAGTGTATAAATACAACCCAAAACCCACCCACTTCCGCTCTATTTTCATCTACTTGAGTGGAATTTTTATTTGTCTGTGTCTTCCTGCTGCTGCTGCTTCTACTGCTGCTGTCTCTTGTTCCTTGGCATACTACTCATTGTTTTTAGTATGCCACCTCTACCATCCGCAATGCTGCCGCAGCAGAGAGACGCATCCTTCAGCTTCTTCTTCGTCGTCATTGTATGCTTCGCGCTCGTTATTTGTACATTACTTTTGGGCAATCGGAATTGTGTCGAGCCATCACTCGAGGGAATATTTAAAACTCTTTACATTTTCATGTTTGCGCTTTCAATGAATAAAAAAAAAACTAAAAACCATAAAAAAAGAAAAAAAAAAACGTTTAATGTTGTTTTATACATTTTTCTATTCATGGCATTGCAAAAAGAAAAAAATATATATATTTTTAATCATTTTTCATTCCCAGCATGCTTTCATATTTCTTGGCGCAGAACGTTGCTTTCTTGTTTTAAATTTTCCCTGTTTTTATTCTTTTTATGCGTGGAACTAGTGCGTGTAAGATTCTATGCCAAATTCCCGCAGCTACTTTGTCATCAGCAGGCAATGCCAACTTCATCAAGTATCCATTCTAGCAAAAAAAAAGAAGAAACTACGGCTCAACTCAGTTCGTTGCATAATGCTTCATTTGCATAATTATGTTGCACTGATTTCACTTCCATGCTTTGGGTACTACTTCTCCGTCCGTTGAAAAGTCAGCTCATTTAAATTTGTTTCTGCTTTTTACGTTAATGCTGTCATCAACATGATTTTTTAATACTTAGGAGTAGAGGTAGTTCAAATACATATATATATTTTTTAATTCCTGCTAACGATGCTACATTTCATTTCATTTTTTTCGTTTCATTATTTCGGTTTAATGCATTTTCGCAATATTTTTTTTAGTTTTGTTTTCAACAGCTTAGCTTTTTTTCTTCAACTTGTTATTCTTGAAAGGTGAATTGGAGTGGAAATACGATTCTTGAATTTTAAAATTAAAAAAAAAAAAATTTTAAGTGACGTTTTTCTATTTCTAAGCATAATTGAATATAATTTTTAAGTGACGTGAATCAGAGAATATAAAAACAAATAAAATAAAAGTAATGTGGGCCAGAATAATGTTGTAGTTTGAACCAGGCACTGCATTAAAAAAAGAGAAGTTTAAAAAATATCAAGATTTGAATATCGATAAAGTTATCAGCTGATAAAAAGAATAATCGAAGCACTAAATTCGAGAAATCTGTTTAGCTTCTTTAAGAGCTGAGAAAGTGTTGTCCACAGTCGGGTTATACTATAGTACATCTTAGAAATCATATTACATTTTTATACCCTGTACCCAGATGGACCATTTTAATTGGCCCCCCACCAATTCTCCCCAAACTTTGCGTAAAAACTTATTATTATAAATTATGCCAATGGTAGCCCCAATGAAATATACCAATATGGGTGGGGCCTAAAAATTTTGGGTGTAGCCCCAATGTAAATTTACCCAATTTTTTTGAGAACCTAAGTTTCAATTTTGAGGACTCTCTCTTTTATAGTCTCCGAGATCGGTGCATTTATTCGGCAGACAAAAAGAAGAAGAATGAATGAATAGGTGTGGACCAGAATGGTAAAATAAAGATTTTGTACTTTGTGAAGACTACCACAATTTTATAAAGGTTTCTGTATGACACAATTTCCCCAGCAATACTGGCTTGTGTCAATTTACCGGACTAACTTTTTATGCTGATCTTGCAAGGAGAGTTAGTTAGGGGTCGATCTTCAGCTGGGTTACTACTAAATAGTAATGTGTTACTGGAGAATCCATACATGTATAAGACAATGGGAGAAGTGACCTATTATATCCAAGTTGCTTGTCTGTCAATTATTATATTTTTTTTTAATCTAAAGAAATAGTGTATCCAACAACAATACGTATCGTTTTTCAATAGTTTATTCTAATGGTCAATTGTAAATATTTTTAAATAAATTTTATTCCATTATTCTTCAACTGATGCTACTCTATCAATACATTCTTTTCATTTCAACTGTTCTACTTATCACTCCGATTGTCTACAACATCAATATCCATGCTGCTTATGTACAGAATTCAATAATTGATTTCCTTTTTCGAATGAGAAATTGTCCCTATTGCAATTATTTCAATTCGTTTTCTCTACTTCTCAAAAATTTATTTAGCTTTTAGATATTTAGTATAAAATTGCCACCCACTTTTAAAACTCTTACGTTGCAGCATAATTAAATAAGTCTGACAGGACAACAACAGATTTTTGTAAAAGTGCTAAAAAAAAATCATTTGATGCGATAAGTATAATGTACGTAACTGGTTGCTGCTTGCTTTCAATAAAATATGCTCTCAGAAAACCCTTTCGGGTGCAGCAGCAACCAAAAAGTTGCATTTGAAAATTTCCTTCTTAACACATTTGTCTATTGAACTTTCAGCTAAAACAGCGTACGTACCCGTACAAAGATTTATCTTAAGCAGCGCTGTGAATTACTACAAATTCCTATAATAAAAGCAATCTTGATTCTTGAGCATAGTTGATGCTATCTATTGCCGCCTGTCGAAAGTCCAAGTCAATGTTGAAGTCTGACATTAGTAAGTAGCCTGAATGAACGAAAGAACGAACAAATGTATCGATTGGATCGAATGTTGGCTGCTACTTCTACTGCTGCTGTTGCGGCTGCTTAATCACTTGAGACAAGAAGCACAACAACAGAAGCTGCTGTTACTTTTGCTGCTGTTGCTGCTATAAGTAGACAGTCACTTTTAATAGGCGCGGCAAATCTTCGTTGTGCTTTGTTTAATGCCAGAAACCGCTACTTGGCATCAGCAACAATAAAAACTTAAGGCGATATCAGACATAAGATAACAATGTACACGTACAATTCTTTTCTTTTTCACAAAACAAAAAAAAAATGAAGCTACCCACTCGAAAGCAGCAATTGGCATATTTATGTGACTCTAAGCAGAGAGAGACCAAGACCCCCATTCGAAGAGAACAAATTTTTATATTTTTCTCTTCGTCTAATCAATATTCGCTTTTGCGATAAGAATTTTAGTGGGGCCTCTGATAAGCCGCAACAAATTTTTCATTGACTGCTGCTGCTGCTGGTATTTTGTTTTTGCTTTTAAAGAAATTTTTTAATCGAAATGAAGTGTTTTTTTGTGTAGCATAATCAGTTGCTGCCAAATTGTTGTAAACATCATATTTATTTTATTTTAGCTGATAACGCAAATAAATTGAACTTTGATTTTCGCTATTTTGCTATTTTGTGCTATTTTTTTCTCTTCTTCTTTTTACTGCTGCTGATGCTACTCTTCTTCTTTTTATTGCTGCTGCTACTCTTCTTCTTCTTAAGCCATTTATTGAGTTTTTACCAAATGTATTCATTATAAAAAACTGGCAGCAATTTTCTAAGCACCTGCACCCAGTTAACCGTTTGTTTGATAGTTGCAACAGTTGCTGCTACTACAACAGCAGCGGCAGCAACTCTGTTATCAGCATCTTTGCTGCTTAAGTTTTTTTTTTTTTATACCTGCTACACATAGTGTAAAACAGGTATATTCAGTTTGTCGGAATGTTTGTAACGTATTAAAGGAGGCATCGTAGACCCTATAAAGTATATATATTCTTGATCACCTCGACAAGACGAATCGATTTAGCCATGTCCGTCTGTCTGTCTGTTTGTTGCTGCGCGATTTATTCGCTCAGTTTTAAAAATATTAAGCTGAATTTTTAAACTTAAGCTTTTCTTTGTCCTGTGTACTTTCTATGTTTAAATCAATGTACCACCCCAACTTTTATGTATAGCTCCCATACACAAGTACAACATTTTGACAAGTTCTTATAAGAAAACAATGAATTTATAAAGCGAATTGCTTCAAAAATGGTGCAAATGCTTCTTATACCATGCCAAATCTTCAGTTTAAAATTTGTTCAAATCAGAACGCGAATTTCTAATTTTTTACGAATATTTTTTATTTGTTTACTATTTTAAGATAAAATTTAATACAAATGCTTCATACGAAGATCTATCCACGTCAAATGATGTGTAACAGGTATATAAGCTTCGGTCCAACCGAAGTTAACTTTTTTTCTTGTTTTTTATTAGTTTGTAGCAGCAGCAAAATAGAAAAAGATATTATTGCCACAAACAAGCAGCTTCTAAGAGGTTGTTACTACTACAACTGCAATGGCTGTAGCTGTTGCCTACCAATATATTTTGTTTTTAAACGCAACGCCTGGTAGCAAACAACGTGTCTCATTCGCTTATTTTTGCATGTTGCTTGGCAATGTTGCAGCTATTTGGTTTTTTGAATACCCTTTTCAAAATTTTCATTGCTTGTCCTTGCATAATAGCTTCAGAGTAGAGTTGAGAGTTGCCTTGTGAATGGTCGAAGTCATTTATATGCTTTCAAATGAATCCAATCAGTCGGTAATAGAGCAACTCTTCGCTATCTCTTTCACTCTCACGTTGCATTTATGGTCGAAAAACTATCAGGTGGCATACTCCACATATCTGACTCGTTAATTTAATCAACTCAGCGTGTCTCATTAGCTTTAAGACGCAAGATAGACTACAGAATACAAAGTGAAAGCCAGCCAATTTAATTGGTCAGCAATAGAAAGAGACAGAGTTATAGTATGAATCCATACAATTAAATAAGGCGGTTTCTTTATCTTTGAAACTAGGAAACACTAAAATTCTGACTGAAGCAGTTGTACAATCTAATTTTAAATATTTTTGGACATCTTATCAAGACCGAATTCCGGGTGTTTTCCAGTTCGGGTAAAAAACTGAATCAGTGTCCACTTACCCTTTTTTTCTATTCTAATTCTAATCTTTTTTTAAAGCCTTCTGTCATACAAATGGGTTGGAAGGTTGGTTTCTTTTTCTGCAAAGGCGTTGTTATACTGATTTACCAAGGTTTCCTTTCGTTTAAAGCGTACCAATATTTCGTTTCTACCTATATTTAAGAAAATATTAAGAGAAAAAAACAAGCAAAAAAAGGCATCTTTTGTTTTATGAAATCATTTCCTTGACATTGCGTGAAGCAACGGCAGAATGGCATGGCATAGCGTGGTATGGTGTGGTGTGCCGTTTTGTGTGCGCCTGGTTTTTCGTTGTTCATAATCAAAATTAATGATTGAAATTATCTACCCAGCTAAAGTAGTCACAAAAAGACTAAGTGAAGATTGTGAAGAGAGACTTGTTGTTGGCCGAGTAGTGGCAGTGAAGTGACTGTATTGCATTCAGTAGGCAGTAAAACAGGCAGACTCACCTGTCGACTGCTGTTGGCCTTTTTTATTTTGTTTTTTTATTTTGTAACTGCAACATCGTCAACAACATTATTGGTATCGACAGCAGCAGTAGCAGTAAAGCAGCAGCAACATCATTATGGCCTTGCCCACTGTTTCAACTAGTTGGTTATTTGCTGCCACTGATGGTAGCACTTAGACAAGGCTATCAGCACCACATCCAAAGTTGGCCAACAATTTTATATTAAATTGCGGAGCATTAAAAAAAACAGAGCAGTAGCAGGTAGAACAAGCTATATTGCAACATTTTACTTCCTTGTTTTCGCGCAAAAATATTTACAGCAACAACAATAGCAACAATGCGACGATTCTGTTCTAGTTGCAACGCGCCTTGCTGCTGCTGCTGCGATTGCTTTTCTAATATTAGAGATTAGTCACTAGATTGTTTCACTGTTGCTGCGGCTGCTGCAAGGGCTAATTTTATGGCTACTTCTGTTCTATTCTATACGAATCCTATTTACTCTTTAAAAGACAGACAGACAGACGGACGAACAGAGCGAGAATTGCAACAGTTGCGCAATAAAACTAATTACATGTTCTAAACGATGAGATGCTGCCAGTTTGCAAATCTTAACTGCAACCAATTCGATTTAGTAGCAGTAAATTCTAAAATAGAGACTAAAACTTGACCTGAGGATATATTCTGTTGTGTTCGGATGTGTTGTGTTGCGTTTCATTGCTGCCTGTTTTAGTTTATAATAATCAACGTCATAATGATAACAATTCTCTCAACTGACTTTACTTGACTTCTCTTCAGTCTCAGTCCGAGTCCGTCAGTCATTCTGAAATCTAAAATTGGCTGCCGGCTGTGAAATGCTTTTCGCAAGTTGTCAGTCATTCGCTACTGCAACTTGCTATCGAGTGAACGGAAGGGGTGCATGGGAAGCAACACATTTACCAAGTAAAGTCCGAAAAACTTTTGTGTGAAGTAGAAGTTTTTTTTTAGACTTTCTCGACAAACATTTTGGCGCAATACACAATTATTTTAATTAGCGCAGCAGTGGTTGTTATTAGTTTTTAATGGTGAATGCAGATTTAGATTAACTGAGTGACGTTTATCTCTTTATGAAAGCAGCAGCAGCAGCATTTGTAGTTGCATGTTTGATGTCTTTTTGAGTGCTTTCTATCTTGCTTAATTTATTGGCGTTATTTTATCTCTTTCATTCTTTCTATCTTTCATTCTTTATTTTTTTTTTGTTTGATGTATACCAAATTGCATTTTAAATTGTGTATTTTCATTTATGACAAGCCTAAAGCATACTATATAGTCTTTCTAACTGACCCCATCTTAGTTATCTTTAGTTGCAATAATATTTTTAACTGTGTGAGTAAAAGGAAAAGCCTTAAAGCTAAGCAGCCGTGACTAGAAAATATTACCATAAAATATATTTTTGATTCCGCTTTGAGAAAAGTGCGTTAACATTTGACTTACTAAGCGGAAACATTAAGTCGCAGAGATAAATGATTAAATGCATCTAAATATTTATCTAATATTGCAGCTATAATTGCCGACTTTTTTTGGCTTTTCAAATTTCTGAAGCAGCTTTAAAGCTGTTATCTGTTAGCTTTCAAAGTTTTATGGCCCTAATATCGATGTTGTAACCTACTTTTCTAGGCAAAGAGACAGCATTCTAATTGGCCGATGCATTGGAAAGTCCAGGCACACATTGTAGCTGTGCACTGTTGTACTCTCCTAGTATGGCTTTGGTGTATCATTTGATTTATTTTAGACTTCCAGAGTTCTAGTATTGCTCATCCCACTTGACTTCCTAGACTGTTTATTATCATCTGATGTTCAAATTTCTATCAAAATTATGTCAGCTATAGGCATTATAGTAAGTGGTCTTTCAGTCCTTTTGTAAAGATATTTCTAGCGGAACCCGTATACGATTCTGTCTCCGTTTACTAATGGTCGAATGCTGTACACAGAATCAGGTAGCATATCCAGGATCAGTTGACCGGCTTTTAATCACATTCTCAAGATAAATAGGACAGAGATTTCTTCACGGATTGCAGTGATCATGGAATACTATATTATAGGCACTCATGCTAGAAGTATGGGCGTCATAAGATATTTGCGGACGCAGTGGCAGTAAAAAGAAGGAAGAAAATGTTGAACACCCTACTCTGTCACAGTTCGGCTCTAAGTAGAAGAACGGTTGGAAATAGCCACGATCGAAAACTAGATGGCGACAATCTGGTGGTAGCTTATGTTCAGTGGTCTCTGTGCTGTTTCAGATCAGTTTGCATTGCAATGGGCTTTTATTGTACACTCTATCTGTGGTGCACTTGTGTCTTACGACTTAGATTCCTTACCTCGGTTAAAGCGTTTTTCTCCATTTGCCCTCTTTGAAGACATTTTTTGATGCTAAACATTTATTTCTATTTTTCTCTCTGTTTGTCTCAGTAAATATCTCTCTCAGTGTCTGTCTGTCTCTCTCTCTCTCTCTGTCTGTCGTTCTTTCTCTCTCTCTTGTATGTTTTGCGTCTTTTACCGTCTTTAATCGTTTAATATGTTTATACGTGCTCAGGCAGTATATGATTTCTTTTAAGCAGCTTAAATGAAATCATTGTTTTATTTAACTTTATTATAATATTCATAAATACATATGTATGTATGTATATATACTTATGATGTATACTTACATTTATACTTATTGTATATTTTATGCACTTAATTAAAATGTTTACTTAGAATATGTCGGCGGTGGTTGTTTGTTTGTGATTGGGAGCGGCAGCACAACTCAATTAATGCAATTTTATCAGCGTTGCAGTATCTTGCTTGGTATTTGCTGTGTTGAACTTGTGTGTAAATACTAATTAGAATAATCTAAAAGTAAGTTGTTGTTGTTGTTGCTGTTCAGTTGAGTGCGGGATATATTATAAGACAGATAGTTAGACAGACAGACGACTGCGCACTGAACTGATAGATCTATAAATATAGCTATAATGAAGATAATGACACACCAAGCTAGCTGTCAGTTAAATGACTAACTAGACGACGACGTCGACAACACAACAAAACAACAGCAAAGAATCCAATGAAGTTGATGCAACAAAAAACACTGAAGATGCTCGAAAGATGACAATGAACTGCAAGCGTTTGTTAATAGGCGCCGTGACACTTGATTGCCTACGCTGTTACGTTACAGCAAAATGTTGCTGTTGTGGTTGCAGATAAAATTGATGATGATGATGTTGCCAATAAGAAGAACAGAACAAAAAAAAAACTAGAAGTAGTCGATAAAGAAGAAGTGCACACGCGCCTACTAACAATCGTCTGTCGCCAACTGTTGCTGTTGGCGCAGCAACAACAACAACACACTGTTGCCGCCAATCATGCAGTAATTTCTGCAAGCAAAAAAAAAAAAAAAAAAATGTTGGCGGCAGCAATGTTGACGACAACAACTAAAACAACAGCAACAGCAAACTACTATGGCGGCTTTTGTGATTAGATTGCATTCACCTGTCCGCTTACGCTGTTCACTGTCTGTCTGTCTTTCTGTCTGTCTTTCTGTCTGTGACATGTAATTAGAGAGAAAAAACTAAGTATAAGAGCAACATTGTTGTTCTGCACATTGCACAAGAGGTGTGGCCTTGGCCCTTAGCTTTAAAATCATCAAAAACATTAGCAGCAGCAGCAATAAAAGTCGACGAGTGCATTAGAAGAATGACGCCAAGTCAAGTTCGGCTTGAGGGCTGTTAGCAGCAATAATTCATGGCGTCAGTCTGTCCAGCAACACAGCAGCAGCAGTAACAAATGTTGTGCAATTTTGAGATGCCTTCCAGAGAGAGAGAAAAAGAGCGAAAAGCGGCAACTGAAATGACTTGTATAGCAGTGGCGGTGGCGGCGGTCTACTATTAACGTAGAAATTTGAATGTTTGGCGCCAAAATCGCTTTAAGCGCATCATTTTGTATGGCGCCGGCGCGTGTTGCTGCTATTCCTGCTGTTCATGCTTCTGCTTTCCAAACAGTTAGCTGGAAAACATATTCTAATGAAGCGATCAAACAATGCTGCTATTGCTGCTGCTGTACCGTTTTGAATAACATCTCGTGACTGGGTCAGTCAGTTGGTCAGTTGGCTTAACTTTTTATGCAACTCTTGGTCAATTCATTGTATTGTCTTTTTTTTTTTTTTTTTTTAACGGAAATCGGCTGTCAAGCTGCTGCCAAAGTAACAAAGACATACTACTAGTCGTCTACAACAAACAACAATGCGGAATCGTGAGAGTGTCCAATCTTATTGACCATTTGTATTGGTTAAATTATTAACTCAACACAGCCGCTAGTTGCATTGACAAACAAGTTAGTAATCTGGGAAATGCTACGATGCTGCTGCTGCTCTAGCTACAAACAAATTGCCGCACAGCGACAAGTGCAATGTTTGCAAGACGCCAATCTGATCAAAACTTCTGATCGTTTGATATGAATTGCTTATGCTGATTTTTTTTATTTTTTTATTATTATTTTTTTCTCACACATTTAAAACTATTTTGCTTTAAGTTTTAATTGCAGTTTGTTGTTTATGCATAATTTTAATTGGTTAAGTATAGTCAGCCAAAGAGCCAAGACCAACAATCATTGACAGTCAATGTACGTTGTTATCTTGACACTTTGCTCAGGCTGCTCAGGACAGTAGAACAGACAGAAAGACATATAGTAGGAAACAATCGATCGATCGATCGATCGATTGGTTGTTCAATTATTGCTGATGAACTTTAATAAATATGTTGTCACGAAAACGGAAATGCAACATACAATTGTTAAAAGGTAATAATTTTTTTAGTATAAATGGTTTTATGTTCTCTCTTAAAACTGAAGGCTGAAGATTTTATTTGATAAAACGCCAAATAGTCTAATATTTCAGACATTCTATGGAACAATACAGACAGTAAGCGATGTGATAAGTACAGAAAAATACAAATCAATTATGTTACAAAAGGGGTTTTGTTGTCGAAAGAGAAATAAATATTTAACTTCAAACTTGTTAATATTATTCTTAACTGTCGTTTTATATAATTCTTTAAAAAAAAAAAAACTTTTTTTATAACAAAAATTTTCAATACAAAATACGAAATTCAGTCCACTTTCAAAATTGGCGGAAAAAATGTAGACATATTTTGCAACGAGTAGTACAGATATGCTCGATGTATGTACAACACTTGTCAGTTAGTTTCTTTTTCGGCAGCAGCTGTTCAGCTCGTCCTGTTCTCTGCAAGTTGGGTCCATAAACACAAACGAGAAACGTTCTAACCTTCAACATTTTCATGGTTTCATTTTTATAACTTACAATTTTTCTCTTCTGACTTGATTCAAAAACTTAGTTTGAATATAAATAAGTAAGCAGAACATTATAAATTCGCTGTTATGTGTGTGAATGAATAGTACATTAAAAACTAAGATATAATAGACCTAACCCAACTTAAAGTACATTGTATATAAACGTATGAATCCGTTTAGAAAGGCATGCGGCGTGTTAACAAATAAATTGTAGAGAGGAGGGAAACGTACGGAACGCGTAGACCTTTGTGCAGAATGGGGGCAACACACACACATCGCACAAACTTAGAAGAAAAAAATGTATATAGTAAGTATTTTGCCTTTGTTTTAAAGTTTTTTCCTTTAAGAAATTTATGAGGCGGCAACGACAATGGTCACGACGGTCAAAAGCATTTTTAAGGTCTATTGTTTTTGTTGTTGTTCGCTCGCTTGCCAGTATGACATTCATATAAAATAGCAAAAGCATTTATTAGAGTCTCTAACTTTGTGGGCAGCAACATACAACAACAGCAACTGTTGTCAATTGGCATTCTTGTGAAAATTATTACTATTAGCAAGGTATTGTCATAATTATTAATAAGCTTGTCAACGCATGGCAGCAATTGAGGCAACCAAACAGTTTATATATAGGTACATATAGGGGAACAGGTGGGCGTTTTAACGGTCGCTCGGTCGGTAAGTCGGTCGATCTATTGGTCGTTCGTTTGGTTAACTTACATTAATTCACATGTGGTCAAGTGTAATGTTGCAGCAGCAGACCACAGCAACAGCTAAAAGCGACAGCAGCAGCAGCAACAAGTGTTTTTGCCTTAGTGGTCTTGTGTTGTGGTGTTATGTGTCGGTATTTTGCTCTTTGAAGTTACTTTGAAGTGGCACAAAGCGCAATTAATGATGCATTGAACGAGATTTGTCAATTGCCAAGGTGCAGCATTCAATTATTTATGAACAAACAAGCGGACAGATAGAAATACAGACAGATGGATACATTACTTTGGATTTAAATAATTGCACTAATAATAATTTAAATTCATTTATTTTTATGTCTAAACAACGCCCACATTAGAGCAATAAGAGCAGAACGTAGAGTGCAGTAGCAATAAAAAACAACAACAAATCGTGTGACGACAACTAAAAAAAAAAAAAAAAAAAAAAAAAAAAAAACTGCAACATTGTCTAAATTGCTGCTACAACTGCTTGCCAAATGGCATAACGTCACGCACGCACGCTGTCATATTGTGTGTGTTGAAGGTGTGCATTCCTAAAGAAGAGTATGCGTCTATTGACCAGTAGCGCTGATTAAAGAAGTTTAGTAGGTATAAACAGTTAAACGAAAATTAGACAAAACCTTGTAGGAGTGCTTTTTTGATTGAATGTTTTTTACATTATTAGAAAAATCCATATTCAAGATATTTTGAAAAGTTTCCTGTTCCTGACACCATACAAAGCATACTTTACCTTTAATCAGAGTTTTCAGTCGACATTTGGTAACCAAATTGCGTTAATTAGCAGTGCTGTTCGCAATGCTGTTTACTAGCAATATTAGCAACTGGCAATGCTATTAATAATACTTTTATTGGCTTGCAATGCTGTTCACTGCTAACGCTGTTATTGCCAATGAATGGCAATGCTATTATTTGCTGTTATTGAATGGTAACGCCATATAATGGCAATGTTTTTGACTAGCTATGCTGGAATGGCAATGCTATTGGCAGGTATTAATGCTGTTGAATGGCAATAATAATAGCAGGAAATGTTATTAATGCTGTTGACTGGCAATACTATTCGTTGGCAATAAGAGCTGCTCGTGATCATTGATAATTTCGATAGTTTTAACAGAAAATGACAATGTTTTCGATTGCTTAAAAAAAACATCAATACTATGCCATCTCTATTTAGGTATTTTGCAGCTCTACTGGCAATGCCATTGTCAATGATGCACACTGGTAACGCTGAATTATTTTTAAAACGTCAATTTATTAACTGCAAATGCAAATATTTCTGTAGCGTATAAACACTTTAATTTCAATCAAGTATATTTCTCTTGCGACTACTCACAGCTTACATAACAGCCTGCAGCAAAAAATATTTTTGTTTTACATCTTAACTGATTGGAATTGTGCTAATTGCAGTAGTCCAATTGAGTTATGGACAGACAGACAAATGGAATGGAATGGATGAACGAAAGAGAACAGTAGTCAACAGTAGTATAGACCAATTGTAGACATTCCGTCTGTCCGCTTGCCTATATTTATATTTGTTTCCATAGCTGCAAGCTAATTTGTGCAACTAATAAAAAAGGAGCAGCAGAAGAACGACTGTAAACTATGTAGATGCATAGTAAAATTAACTTTTAAGTGTAATTTTTCATTTCTCGGAATGAAATTAAAATTGGCTTTTTGCTGTTGCTGCTGCTCTTGTTGTTGTTGTTGCTGTCTGCTGCAACATTAGCCGAAACATAAACGTTTATATATTGTGTCTATATGTATGTAAATACGCATTAGAGTGGCATATCATTACTTTGCGTGGATTTGTTGCACTCATTCCTCTTCAATTCAGTTTGGCTTCGTTGTTTTTGTTGTTGTTAAACGCGGAAGTTTATGCAGTGCAATAAATGCAGCATAACTGTCAGCGTTCGTTTTAGCCTTCTTAAAGCATTCAACTTGGATCAAAGCCAATAATATTTAAAGTTGTTATTGTTGTTGTTCCTACTTATCAGCAACTGCAACAGCAGCATAATACTTTTTTATGGCATTTGGCAGTTGCACTCAGTCTCATATGTAAAATTACAAAAGCGCAGGCGTGTCGCTGTTTGTGACTGTCTGAAACGTTGATAGATTTTGTTTTTTTTTTTTTTCTGTGTGTGTGTGTGTTTTTTTCTTATTGGCAGCTGTTGTTACTGTTGCTGCTGTTGTCGTTCGCTGCTGCTGCTTGTCCCTTAAACTCTCATACATTGCTGTCAATTTGTTGTCTTTGCGCCAAAATAAATGTTCACGCTTTCGCTTTTTCGTTTATTAATTGTGCTTTTGACAGTTTTTTCGTCAGATTTTTATGTGTTGTTTCGTTAGCAATTTTTTTCCTTTTTTTAATTTTTTTAAATTGAATTTTTTTAAATTTAAATTGAATTGTCTGCAATTAAAAGCTAATCATTTGTATAAATAAAACGAAGCAAATTGTTGAAATTTTCGAGCTAAGAAGCTTTACTTGAAAATTACTTATAGTACAATTTGATTGATGAGATTAAATGCTGATTTATCATATAGTAGCGAATATAACGAGACGGATAGACTGACAGACGGCCAAGTCTCAAAGTAGTCACCAATATGAGAGTCTCAGAAAAGTTGTAAAATCGCAAATGCTTTTCAGAACACCATGAAAATGTAAAATAACAAATAAGGTTCGTGTTTCTCCATAGTTTTAAGCTTCTTACAATTCAAGGGCTAGTTTTGTATTCTTCTCTTATCGCAATATTTTGATAAATTAATTTAGGACCATTAGAATTTGAAATGATTTAGAATATACATACGGTTCTGTAAAATAAGTACCAGGAAACAGTTTTCTTTGATTATTGTAGAGTCGTGAGTTCCTCCCGGATGGTCAAAGAATCACGCTCTCTCATTTCACCGTGATTTTACAGGAGAACAAAGCCAAAAACTCAATAAACACCATCGACCAACCAACTTATTCGCCTGTGATTTTTTCTGTTCCTAAAACTAAAATTGCCTTTTTGGGAAAGGAGTTTTAAGTCACTCGATGGCCTGAAACAAAATTCGATGAACGAGCTGAAGGCTATACCTCAGGCGACCTAAGACCTTGCCTCTTCGGGAAAGGAGTTTTAAGTCAATCGATGGCATCAAACAAAATTCGACGAACGAGCTGAAGGCTATACCTCAGGCGACCTAAGAGCGAGCCTTTGGAAATTGTGTTAGCTGCTAAAATCGTTGTATCGACTCAAATGGAATCCGATAATGATATCCGGGTTCTTATACTACAGAATCTATGTAGCTTATCAATTGCCTAACTATTTATGTATGTAACCATAAATTTCGGCTGGTCTTCGATGACTCAGAGAATTTGTATATATTAGTCACTGTTTATAATACCATATACAATATAAAGTCAGCGTATGGAAATTTTTATTATAGTTAATTGGAATACATAGAACCATGAACTGAATACTATCAATGACATATATGTTTATAGTCAAACTAAGTCTCGTGCTCAAATGCAGTCAAAGCAAAGTCAAAAAACACAAAAAAAAAGAAAACAGAAGAAAAAAATACATAATTGTATTCGATAATTTGGCACGAGCAGCACCAAGCAAAACACTTAAATGCAGTTCGAGTTGCACATGCAAAGACACAAAAAATAAAAAAAAAATAGACAACGTTTTCCGCTTGCACCTACACAAAAAAAACACAAAACGAAATAACGCAGGAAACCAAAACTCAAAGTCAAAAGATTCGTTGAAGCGCAAAAAAAGCTACAAAGAAAAAAAAACGTTTTCAAAGTTTTTATTTTTCTTTTTTTTTTTCATAAGCAAACTTGCAAAAAAAACCCAACGACCGTTTTTTCAATGCGGCCAACAACGTGGCAAATGTGGTTCCTGGCATTGACTGTGGCAAGTAAGAAACCAAAAAAAAAAAAAAAAAAAATTTTTTTTTTTCTGACAATTTTTTTTAAGTTTGTCCGTGTGTCTGTCCCTCTGTCTAACAACGTGTGCCACTTTTGCGCAGGCGTAATTGTGACAAGATTTATGCTAGTTTCGAATAAAAAGTACCTGTCTGTCTGTGTGCTGCCTGCATACTACAATAGATTCGAGTGGCAATTCCAATTAGAAATAAACAAAAATTGCCGCATTTAATTGCAATGCCAAATGATTTTTCGTGCAACAAAACTTTGCATTAGTTTTTATGCAAATAAGCGAGTCGTGTGTTTGCTTTTTTTCCATTTTTTTTTATTTTCAGAAATTAGCTCAAAATCTCAAAAGCTTATGTAGCATAAAAACTGCATGCAGTCGTCGATCTATCTTTAAATCTGTTTGTCTGTCTGTCGGTCTGATTGAATTCGTATTGTTCATGTCGTCGTCTATCTGTCTGCGCCTGTTCGTTCGTTCGTTTACTTGGCAAGGCTTAGACTTGGCTTATAGCGTGAAAAAAATCCAGTGGAAAACAGCGACTCAAATGCCAATTCTCTATGCCACTAGTCATTTGGCTATTTTAAAGTTTTATATTGACGAACGATGACTGTCAAATTGGTCTCGAATCTGGCTGACGGACTGACTTGACTGACTGTGTGGCTTAAGTCACAGTCAAGTTTGGGCCAAGTTTGGTTAATTGGTTGTGATTGTTTTGGGGCGTGTTTGTGCGCTTAATTTGTTTCTATTTTTTTTTTATTGCGCTATAAATCTTTTTACATAAATATACAAGCTGAAAAATTGACAATTTTGACATTTGCAGTGCAGTTTTTATTCATTTTATTTTTTCAGTCTTGTTATTTTGAGAATAGTTTAACTAATTGGTAGAGCTCAGTTTCAATCAAGCAATCGATTGAATGATGCAAATTATGAGATTGTTTTTTTTAAGAATAATTTTATATAGTTAAATAAATTGTTTCTGAATTGTACTCTTTAGTATGATAATCGTTATAATTATTTATAATTTTCGAATAATTGCTAAAACTAATCAATATTATTTTCATTTTTTTCCAGGTATGTGTTAACAACTAAATTCTGGGTGGTAGAATTAATCTTGAGCTTACAAACTATAAAAGGTCAGCTATAATGATTTTCATAGATGCATTTATTAAAAAAAGTATCTTATGGATGCATCAAATTGTATAAATCATAAAATAATATTTCAATTAGATGATCAACAGAAAATTGATCATTGCTTATCGCAGGCAACAAATCTTTTGACTTAAGCACGAATTAATCGGTGTGTGACATTTTTTTTATATATCAGTTTAAAACAAGAAAAAACGTTAACTTCGGTAGCACCGAAGCTCAAATACCCGCCACACGAAACTTTAATCATTTTCTTGAAAAAATAAAAAAAAAATGGAAGGTGCGTTTGTATAGGGTCAATATGTTATAGTGGCTCGATCCTTGTCATATCGGTAGCATATTCATTGGATAACAGTAGAAGTGATTTTACACAGATTGGAGTGAATATATCCAAAAATAAGAACTATTTTCATACAAAATCTGAAAAATGGGCGCTTGGCTTGTATGGGGGCCATATAAAAAAATGGGCGTGGCACCTGTCTTTTGAAATTGAATGTCATTAGAAGTGCTTTTACCCATATTTGTAGTAAATACATTCATAAATACTAACAATTTTCATACAAAAAATCGAAAAAAATGGTAAGTTTGTATGGGGGCTATATCTAAAAATGGGCGTGGTACCTTTCTTCTAATATTTAACGGATGGATATTGGATTAGAAGTGTTTTTACCCGATTTGTAGTAAATACATTCATAAATAATAACTATTTTCATAGAAAAAAAATCGGAAAAAATGGTAAGTTTGTATGGGGCTATATCTACAAATGGGAGTGGCACCTTGGTTCTGACATGCAAACTGCCTAGGAGCACAAAAGCTTAAGTTTGAAGTTTCAGGTCTATATCTTCGAAACTTTCCGAGAAAAACGCATTGCAACAGACAGACAGACGGACATGGCTAAATCGATTCGTCTCATCGAGCTGATCAAGAATATATATACTTTATGGGGTCTCCGATGCCTCCTTTAATGCGTTACAAACTTTCCGACAAACTGATAATACCCTTCACACTATGTGTGGCGGGTATAAAAATCTATGGCGCAAGCATCCATGGCCAACTGCGTGAGTTACTCCCACTTTATGTCTGTCTGTCTTTTCGTCTCGCTGTGTCGGCAAATTTTTTTTTTTTTTTTTTTTTTTTTTTTTTTTTTTTTTTTTAAAGCAACACATGTAAAAAGCTTCTAATTATCGCAAACAACAAAAGCATAAAAGCGACAGCTAGACAAACCGAGAGTGAGACCCACCTGAACAATTTTTTTTTAGGCAAACGATCGACGCAACTAAAAAATCAATGCACTCATATTATAAATATAAACAAGATATGATTTAAAATTAACACAATATTTCGGAACATAACATTTTCTGTGATGGAATTTGCAGTTGAATTATTTAAATTAAAAATACGAAATTATATTAAGATTTATTGGTTGTTTCTTTATATACTGCAATCGACAAAGCTTCTCCATTTTTTCTCCCAATTTTAGTTATTTTTTCTTCAGATTAGTGTACAGTATCAGTAGAGAGATTGGCACATCACCTATTTCACTTAAGGGCAGGCCGACACCCACGTTTGCTAGGCTATTTGCCATCTTGTTGCCATTATGTGAATCCCTCTGTTATGAATGTTAATACTCTGCTTAGAATGTCATCTGTTTACTTAAAATACCGAAACCATTTTCTAAAACTTTTGAACTGGAACTTGCACTTTAATATACAAATTCATGAGTTGCAATTTCTATCTTTTTGCATATCTGTTTTTATTATTAATATATTTTTTTTTTTTAATATATGAAGACATAAATAATTATTTTTATTTATTTTTTTTATTTTGTATAAATTAATTTAATAGAAAATCGTGCTTGCGCGCTTTTTTGCTTTGCTTTACATTTTTTTGCTTTACTGCGTTATTAAATATTTTTACTAAGTATTTAAATAACATTTTATATATGATATTTTTTTTTTTAATTTTTTTTTTTTTTATTTTAATGCCGACAAAGCGTAGCGGCAGAATTAATTGCAGTTTGTTCGCTTAAAATAGTAAATCGCAAGCGGAACAACTACAACAAACGTTCGCTTTGATGGCCATCTTTGATTATTTATGCAATTTAATTTTCTTTTATTTAAAAAAAAAAATAATAATAAAATAAAATAAGTTTTATGATGAACTTCAAACGCTGCAAGCATTAATTAAATAACTAACTAGAAATCGAAATGATGCTTTTTCTGCTTTTGTTAAAATATTTTTTTCTTTCGTAAATGGCAAATAAATGATTTTTTTATTTTGTTAATTAAAATAAACAGAAAGAAAAAATGACCTGTCGGAAAAAGATACAAAAGACCTCGAATGTCAGTTGTACATTTTTAAAAAGTACGCCCCATCAGTGTTTACTTCATTAATCGTCATTGTATAATATAATTATGAAGTTTCTTTTGCTGTTAATCATTTATTATGAAACGTCAACATTTTGATGTACATCAGCAGCTCTACGCGTGTATCTTCTTTTATATAATTTTTTTCCTCTTTTTCGTAGCATACAAAACTTGGCCTGTAACCAAAAATTTTATGCACTTAGCACATCCTTGTAATATTTTATGTTGTTGTTATTTTTTCACACTACCGCCGGTAAAAATATCTTTGACAATGACACTGATAGACTTACAACGTGAATTCGAGACAATGTTGCTACTTGCAACAATTGATGATAAAACTTCAACGCACACTGTTGCTGTCAGTTTATGTAGATACTCCACGGACACTTTACATATACTTTATATGTTATTCGTGTTGCGCATACGAATGAACATGACGTTGACTTTTGTCGTTTTTAACTTAACCGACAATTTATTGGTGGCAGACTTAAGAAATACATACTTTGTTAAAAAAATGGTTTAAGTTTTTCATATTTAAGCGAGACATTCAGATATTTAATATAAATTTCATATAAATAGAAGTAAAAATATACGATATGTTAGTGTCAACTGCAATTGAGATATATTGAACATCTATTTATTTTCTTAGAGATGTGCAATGGCCGATATACCGCTTATGAATGTGCTGCTTAAAGAGCTTACTTAACTGCAGCGTTCATTTTTTGTCTAAACTGCAATCGAGATGTGCAAAAGACCGATATACAGCTTATGAATGTAGTACTGCTGTCAGTAAGTTTGATAAAGACGTTTAAGTGCTTACACGTCTTTTAAAGAGCTCACTCAACGGCAACGCCAATTGAGCCATGATGCATATTGATAAAATAGCGATGTGCAAACGGCCAATATACAGCTTATGAATGTGCTGCTATCTGCTAATTCGACTATGACTTTTTTTATGATCTTTTAAGACTGAAGCACTTTTTTTTGTTATACTTTAAAAAATAATTTTATTTATACAACAGCTAACTAATTTTTTAGAGATGTGCAGCTATCGATAAACCGCTTATGAATCGATAACGAAATTTTGCTGTTGTGTTGCTGCCATTAGCAGTCGCAAACATTTCAATGTTTACATATTAGCTACCGCAACTTCCTACGAAGCGCTTGGAGCCTTTAAACTTCACTAAACAGAATAGTGAGACAAACGAACTGACACAGTGAACTGCCCCATTAACAATTTACTTTTTTTTTTTTTGTGATAGAATGTAATTCAGGCGTTACAGAACAAAGGTGAGTGCTTTTGTACAATACAGATTTTATGTGTGATATATAGTTACGTGCACATATGTGTGTGTATATCTATGTAGGTATTTTCTGCGCATTTTGTATGGTTTACGTGGCAATGCTCAATGCTCAACAACAATCTAGGCTTTTGCTGCTTATTCCCTGCTCATTCGCTATGTTGTTCTGTTCTGTATATTTTTTTCACTTCATGCATTGGCGGCAAAAACTCTGACAACTTCAATCAGTTTCAAAGCAACACGCCGACACTACCCGACATTACAACAAAAACAGCGAAAACAGCAGCCACGCCCTTTACTATATAATTTCATATATATTGCGATACATATATATTTCACAGAATGGAATTGCATGCATTCAATGGCATTTCATCAGTTGTTCACTCTAAAGCGAGAATGGTCAGTCAAAGTAGTAGAGTAGTACGCTGCAGTTTGTTGTTGTTGTTGTTGCTGTTGATTTTCCTTTGACCACAAAAGCACCGAAATTAAAGCACTTTTATGTAGTACATTTATTTTTTTATTTATTTTTGCTTATTTTTTTTCTGATTGGCTTTTATATTTGGCTGGTTTGACTGCAACAGCAAAAGGTAAAAAGGCGTTAAATAAGTTAATTAAAAGCAAATTATAATTACACAAAAAAATAGAGTAAACGAATAAAAATAGAAATAAGTTTAAAATAAAAAATACTCCAAAAAAAAAAAATAAAGAATTTATTTGTACTTTGAAAACAAACAAACGTTTCAAAGCAAAGCAGCACTACAAAGCAAAGCAATTGAAAGTAAGAGTGTTACAATTTACTTTACTTTGAAAATTTCTATGCTAAAAAGAGTCGTTTAGCATCAAAGAATTTTTTAAAACAAAAGAAGCAGCAGCAGCAAAAGTTATACCCAACTTTTGCTTTTGCCAGCTACAAGTAAAAAAATATAGATACAGATACACTTTTGCGCTGCTTACGCAACTCTTTCAAATAAGTTCACGCAGCTGTGAAGTATTTAATGAAGAAGCACAGCAACAGATTGTATGGCGACGCGCACAAAATGTTTATTTTTTGCTGTTGTTGACTTTTATTATTAATGAAGCATAACGCATGAACTTTAAAAGAACTTCTTAAATAGAGTTCAAGCATAAATTTAAAGCGTCAAAAAACTATAAAATATTCTCAAAGCGCTTCAGTTTCAGTAATTTTGAACTTTTTCTTTTGTTTAATTTTACAACGCACACAATTTGAAGCTACTTTTGAATTGCGTCTTAATAAATGAAAAAAAATATTTTTCTTATACACAGCATTACGTAGCTAAATGAATGAAAATAAATTTAAGATTCATATTACCAAAATATTATTTAGATGCGCATTTGAAACATCGATTTCTCATTTTAGAAAGATATTCGAAACATAACAGACTAGACGGACAGACAAACAAATGTTACAATATTATTCGCTATAATATTTAAGAATATCTTCAAGTATATCATATACCAAAAAACACCAAGACGACATGTTTGAAATGAATCAGATGAGTTAAAAACAAAAAAAGAACGCTGAAGTCTAGTCTACAAGATGCCCTGAACCCAATCTTTTTGTACCTTAAGTTAAGTCATATCTTACTAAAATTTGTGTTGGTCCTACCCATATAGGGGTATTTCATTAAGACTATTACAGGCATAATTTATACTAAATTTAGACTTCGTACAATATGAAACAATAACGTTTTTATGCGATAATATGCGCCATAGAGAAAAACCGTTTGCAAGTGCGTACTTGACGGCTTAGGAGAATATAAGTTTCAAATATAGTAGCTCTAGTTCTTATAGTCTCCGAGATAATCGTTCTTATACGGCAAACAGACTGACGGACATAGCTAATTCGACTCCCCTTCCAATATTGATCAAGTATATATGTATATACTTTATAGGGTCTATCTAGCCTCCTTCTGTCTGTATTTCTTTATTTTTGTTTAAATTGAACAATTTATTTGAAAGGTGTACTTTGACTCCATATATTTCTTATTCGTCCTGTGCATCTCATCCCATTTACATCCTAAAAAAGGGACAAAAGGAATAAAATCCGTTACTACCTAGATAATACTCGATTTTGTTAGATTTTAGCTAAATTGGATTACCCGTTGGGGAGCGGGAACAATGGTTTTAATTCCTTAAACTCTGAAATAGCAGAAAGCACTAATGGTTCGATGCCATGCTCGAAACTTTTTTTTTATTCTTAAAAAAAAAAAAATATAAAAATAAAAATAAAATTTACCAACTGTCAATTAGGAGAAACTAAAATCGTTTTATACTATTGTAGTATTTCGCAAACATATTTTATTTGTATTTTATCACTCGAATCGATTTTACTGTTCAATAGATTGCTAGAATAGATTGATTCAAACTAACTATCCATCCATCTATCTATCTATCTATCTATCTATCTATCTATCTATCTATCTATCTATCTATCAGTTACTTTGCGCTCATTAAACACAAAAGCGGTATATGCTACCCTACGCATTGTAACAAATATTATTTCAAATGCTCCTCGATGTCACTCATGTTGTGTGGTCTTTTAGTTTTCTGATTGCATTTAACAACAATGTAGCTGTTTACTGCAACAGTACGTTTTCCTGTCTTCCAAGTACATCAGCGTAGAACATCATCTATCTAACTATTCTATGCGATACTATATACAAAGTTAATGGTTCGTGTGCGCTGTCTACTCTTTTTATCAGGCTGCATTTAAGCTTGAGTGCTTTTTCTAATTCACACTTTTTTATTTTAGTTTTTTTCCTCATTTTTCTTTTTTTTTTTTGCGTGAGCGCGCGAACTTAAACGCGTGCATTTTGCAGATTGACTGACTGTCTGACTGACTGACTATATTAATACGATTTTTCTATATTTTTTTTATTTTTATAATATTTGTCTCGGTCAATGCTATCTGTTGCTGTGCTTCTATGGGTTGAGAGAGACCACACACGTTGCTATTGCTATTGCAGATGACAACGTTGGCGACTTTGTTGCCACGTACGTGATGTATTATCACACGCACATTCAAAGTCAGATAAACTGATAGACAGACAGATGGACAGACAGTCATCTCAGTCATCTAGCACGCTGCCATATAAATAAATAGTACAGTGTAAGAGACAAGCTTTATGCGTTCATTCGCTTCGCTTGTTGCCAGCTTTGTGTTACATTGTGTCAGGCTATGTCGTCGTCAGCGTCGTCGTCATCATCAACATCAACAGCAACAACAACATCAGAGATCAGTCTACTTGCCGACTTTGTTGTCCCATAAGCTTGTTGGGATAGACTTCACCATTCAGTTCGGCTAGTTGTCTATGAATGGGTTGGCTTGGGTTGGTTTGAATTTATTGCTAAAAAAATAAAAAAAAAAAAAAGCTGTTTGAACTAACGGCGCGCGTTTAATTTGCAAATGAGCGCCGGCGAATTTCTTTGAGTCACGCAATTCTCCATACGATGGTGTACATTGCGTCGCATTGGTTTTAGCTTTCCGGTTTGGCCTTGGTGTGATGGCTACAGTTCGCATGGATTTTTTTTCTTCAATTTTTTCAATATTAAACACGTCAGTTACTGTAGCTAAAAAAATAAAAACGATCTGTTTGCAGAATTCGAGAATAGCATAAAAAACAATTTTACAATATAGCAAATTCTGCGGTACATGCTGAAGACGAAAACAATTTTTTTTTGTTCTTTCACATAGAGAAAAAAAAGAATTACATACTTGTACAATAGATATAAAACCATCTCAAACTTCAAAACAATTCTTGGAATTTTTCGATCTTTTGTCTTTTTTTCGCTTTTTTTTTTTTGTCTGGCGCTGGGATCAGCTTAACTTAAGCATAGCACAGCGCCGAAGACTGTGAATTGTTTGTCTGCAAAAACAAAAAACAATTTTTTTTGTTTATCCTTCTTGAAATATTCATATTAAGCTTCTAATACTCCTCGTATACATTGTCGTTTTTCAAAGACGTAAACAAAACGAGATATTCTTGGAATTTCATTCATTCATGGCGCATTTAAAGTAAAGGTTTGATTGAATTTCAGTTGTAGGCAAAGAAAACCAAAAAGAAGAAAAAAATACGAATTCTTTTGGAAAACAACAGCTGTACTTCTTAGCTATTTATAAATGAAGCCTGAATCCGTTAAACGTATGATTTTTTGTCTTTGCGCATTTCCAGGAAGGTCTTCGCATTTGCGGAAGTATGCGGCATTTCAAAACAAATTGAGAAAAAATTATCGAACGATGAGAATAATTATATAAAACGCAATGAATTATTCTTGAGATACTTGAAAACTCTAAGAATGGATTGGAATTAGATTGTGACAGTAATGGATCTTGTGTTTCCGAAAGCTTTTTTTTGAACTGTACACCAATTTGGTCTCGAAAATCTGCACTTAAAATGAGACCACAAACAACAACAACACGGAGAAAGTTTGTGGGTAGGGGTCTAGGGTCTTGTGTTCGCCATATAACATTTTGAGTTTTGATAATCCAACTGATGTGAGATTTTTGAGAACAAGTTCGCTATGTTTACGGTTTTCGGGGTTTTAGTATGGTGGGTAAAGGTTAGAGGACAGCAGCTTTGGGTAAGTTTATAACTTGTATTTATGTTTAGAGTTTGAGTGAAGGATATTGGGACTGTGACGGTTATTGGTTCTTAGAGTTACATGTAGGACTAAAGTTTCAGATTAGAGTTTGAAATTAGATCTTTGAGTTGTACTGGCTTAGGATTACATTATAGGGAGAGAGAAAAAGATTGTTTGCAGAGGTCACGAGTTAATTGAAGAACACCCCTTCTCCAATTTCAGTGAAATCCCTTGGCAAACCATTTGTCTTATGCACAACAAAAATACTAAAAACTTAAATTATCTTTAACACATAAACCTATCCGCTCACTTGACACAAATATGCAGCTACGGGTGTTCAGATCAACACCTACCTACAAGTTGTTTAAGAAATCTATAATATATTAAATTGAAAGTGACATAAATTTAAAAATGCATACGAAATGTTAACAGCCCCACCACAAGTTTGTCGTTTCAATTCTAACAAATTTAGCGCACAAAATCAATAAATTTTCAACATAAATTGTTTCAAATTTTAAAAATTATGTCAAAAATGCGAAGGTCTAATGAAACATAGAAATAAATACACATGTATGCATTAAGCAGCAAAACTATAAAATGCAGAAGAGTCAGTTCAGTTCAGTCAGTCAGTTGGCGTTTGTATGTGGGCTGTTTTATGATACCAAGTCAGCAGCAGCACATTATGTTATATGAACACCTCGACAAAGTCAAACAGACTAACGGATAGACAAACTGATAAACGATCACAAAATCGAAAATCTCT
Source organism: Leucophenga varia (assembly GCA_018903435.1). Lineage (NCBI taxonomy): Eukaryota > Metazoa > Arthropoda > Insecta > Diptera > Drosophilidae > Leucophenga > Leucophenga varia. The sequence continues at coordinate 381,651 of JAEIFJ010000493.1, read as the reverse complement.
TTAGCTCGTATCAAACTATTTGCTCAGTTTATAAAAAGCTTATGCACAAAATAAAAAAGACCTATGAACAAAATCAGTTTATGCTAATCGGACTCCCACACTGATCAAACCAAATTGTATGCATTCGTCGTCGTCGCAGACAGTCCAAATAGGAAAAAAAAGACTAATATTGTTGTTTGCCCAAAAATAAATTTTATATTTTGGATTATTTGGTGCACATCACGAGTAGTTTTGATTTGAAACTGACTGGTTGTGCTTTTATTTATTTATTTATTATTTATTAATAGACGGCGTAATATGTAGTGACAGTTTGGCATCTCATTAAGTTCAAATTAGTTTTGGAAACGGACATGGTAAGCGATTTTTAAGTAGGTGCTAAGATTATTTTTTTTTTTTTTTGGAAAATAGAATGAATGTGATGATTAAAATGATTTTGTTGTGGAATTTAGCGGAATTTCATGACTTAATAAAGTTTTAGTTTTTATACCCGTCACATATAGTGTGAACGGGTATTATCATTTTGTCCGAAAGTTTGCAACGCATGGAAGGAGACATCGGAGACCCTATAAAGTATATATATTCTTAGTCAGCTCGATGAGACGAATCGATTTAGCCATGTCCGTCTGTCTGTCCGTCTGTCCGTCTGTCCGTCTGTCTGTCTGTCCGTCTGTCTGTCTGTCCGTCTGTCTGTTGCGATGGCTGTTACTCGAAAAGTTTTAAAGATATTGACCTGAAATTCGAAACTTAAGCTTTTTGTGCTTCTAGTTAGTTTGTATACCAGAACCAAGGTGCCACGCCCATTTTTAGGTATAGCCCCCATACAAACTTACCGTTTTTTCCGATTTTTGTATAAAAATTGTAATTATTTATGAATGTATTCGCTCCCAATTGTGTAAAAACATTTCTTTGTCATCCAGTGTCAAAACCAAAATGCCACGCCCTCTTTTAGGCATAGCCTCCATATAAACTTTCCGTTTTCCGATTTTTCCGATTTTTTGTAAAAAAATACTAATTATTTATGCATATATTCACTCCAATTTGGCTAAAAACATTCTAATGTCATCCAATGTCAAATCAGATGTGCCACGCCCATTTTTGGTATAGCCCCCATACAAACTTTCCGACCATTTTCGATTTTTGTATGAAAATGGTTATTTATTAATGTATTTACTCCATTATTGGATAAAAACTCTTCCAATATCATGGTGCCACGCCCATTTTCAGGTGTTTCTTGCATTCAACCTTACCGGCCATTTCCAGATATATTCGAGAAATATGTTGTTATACATATCTTTATTTTTAACTCAAAATTTGAACTTAATATTGTGTGTAAACTTGGGTGACCACTGATGATTACACATAAACTCTTTAAAGATTCGTGTGACGGGTATTTAAGCTTCGGTTCTACCGAAGTTAACGTTTTTTCTTGTTTATATTTTAAACTATTGATTTATTAATTAAATAATATTGCATAAACTTTTAAAATAAATAATGATTGATAGCAGGCCTGAAAATATAATTTTTATTTGTATCTGTCAGTTTCGAAGACCTCTTCATTTTAGAAAGCTCTAAAAGGCGGATTGGAATTACTTTATCCATCCGTGTAGTGGCTTTAATTTTATTCCGCCCATGTAAACCTTTTCAATGCAGTATCACCCAGTAGAGGTCGTTAGGGTCTTCAGTATTGACCTGAATTTTCCATGCCTTTATATCCAAATATTTTTGGTAAATCGAATAACTCGAAGTTTTTGAACTACGAGAAGTGATTTCAAAGAATTATAATTTTAAAATGATTTTACCATATCCGTCTGTCCGTCCATATAGAGATTCCACTACTCAAACAAAATTTAAAAAAATAAAATATTGTATAATCCGTAAATTAAGCAAGTACAATTTAACATCACAATGGGGTGTATCGCCATCGTACAAAGATCATCTCGGTGTCATATAAAGATCGTATCGATATCGTATACAGATCGTATCGGTATCGTATACAGATCGTATCGGTATCGTATACAGATCGTATCGGTATCGTATACAGATCGTATCGGTATCGTATAAAGATCGAATCGGCATCGTATAAAGATCATACCGGTATCCTAAAAAGATCATGTCAGTATCGTATAATGATCATTACGGTATCGCATAAAGATCATATCGGTATCGTATAAAGACCGTATCTATATCGTATAAAGATCGTATCGGTATCGTATAACGATCGTATCGATATCGAGCAAACATTGCTAGAATCGAATGTCAGTATCACTATAGATGCTGAATATTTGTACAAAAACAGTCGCTTATCGAAATCAAATAAAATTCGAAGTATATTATAAACAACTGTGACTAGTAATACTTTTTGTAGGTACAGTCGTCAACATTAAATTGCTCCGATTAAATTATGCAACGACAACATTTAATAAAGCTTTAAAATTTATATTAAAGAGCCACCACACTTAAAAAACAAGCGCAACAACAAAAACAAACAAAATAGCTCATTCCAGACGCATAAACATTTGCAACGCTGCCAACAGAGACACAAATGCGCGCATTAGTATGCCAACATTAATGTCGTCATTAGTAGCAGCAACAGCAATACTATCATTATTATTATTATTTTTTTATTATTATTACCTACACTAGACATAGGACAATCCGTAGACAGAATATTGTTGCATTTTGAGTGGTTTGGCAGCAGCAACAGAAAAGATACTACATAAGCTATAAGCTAGAAAAATGTTGCAGTCAGAAACAAATTGTGGCATAAAAACAAAACAAAACAAAAAAGAAAAGAATAAAAAAACTTGTCCTTTGCTCTGATGACGACGACGACAAAAAGTCATTCGTTGCGTTTACATTTCATATTTAAGTTGCACTTCTTGCGCTAGTCAACCTCCTGCCACATCCTGCACCTGCAACACTCGATGTTGCGTTTCGTTTCTACTCTCGTTTCCTTGGCTAAAGGCAACTTAAAGTTTTTATTTTCCCTTTATTTTTTTGTGGGGCGGTGTAATGCTGTTCCACGCAGCACAGCGTTTAAGCGCATTGAACTCGTAGCGCTGGTGTGCAATAATTCTGTATAAGTATGTGGCAATGTACTCGCTTAAGTGAATACGTATATGAGGCATTCTTTATTTTTTTTACAATTTAATAAAAAAGATGTATATGATATATATATATATATATATTTATTAAAATAAATCTCTATAATTAACTAAATTTTTTTATTATTGCACAGCATTTTCCCAGCTCTATGAAAAAAATATATATTTTATAATTTTTTTCATTTTGCGCTTAAAATAATAATAAACAACCCTACATGTACACATATATATATTTTTATATGGAAATTAAAATACATTTTCCGCACACACCATTTGGAAAACTATGCTGCTGTCTCTCTCATTTCATACTTCGCTAAAGCGGCGCGCACTTATCGCTCGGGGAAATGCACTCAGCATAATTGCAAAAAAATTAAAACAAAACAAAAAATATTTATAAAATATGAAAATAAAAAAGTTTTCCAGTAGTACTCGAAAGTGCAGCATAAATACTTAGTATAAGAAATGAGTACAAATTTAAATTAATTTTATTTAAGCTGTTTTGAAGTGCAGCCAGTTTTATACTCATTAGAGTTGATTTTCTTCCACTCTCAATACGATTTCTATTTCTGCTAATTTATTATGTGCATATCGGTGAAAACTAGTGTAAAAAAAAACCAAAGGAAGTTTACTTCTAAGAAACAGAAACTGGCGGCGACGATGTTGCTGCTGCTGCTTGAAATCAACAACAGCAATTGCAACAACAACAATAACAGCAACCACTACTGACAACCGCTGTCCAACTGTCATTCATATATATATATATATATATATATATATATATATATATATGTATGGTGGGTCGATCGGTCGTATTCGTATAATTGTACGTCTTTGCTTCTTTTGTCCCATTCCATACGCCAGTTACTTGAAGCTGTCATAACTTGAGGATAATGCGGCCTGAAACCATTTTGTTGTAATTGGCATAAGTCTAATTTTGAATGCGAATTTAGATGATGACGATGCTGCTCTCTGCTTGTTGCTGCAGTAAATGCAAAAACAAAGATGTGTGCTTTTTGCTGCTGCTGCTGCTCTTGCTCTTAAGTTGACACGCAAGGCAGGCAAGCAGCCAGCCAATACAGGCTGGCAGACAGGCAACAGCAGCCAACCCACTGGCATAGCCATGTCTAAAAGCTGTCTCCTTGCTTTATACTTTAAGTTGTACTCTTGCATGAAGGTGCATGTTGTGTTGCTGCATCTCGAGGACGTTGCAACGCGTTGGCTGACTGACTAGATTTTAAGCTTTTTTTTTTATAATGTTTTGTATGATTGTATAAGCTAGAACCCGCGTCTTTAATTGCTGTTTTTCAAATCAGTCGATTTGAATTCAAAAAAGTTGTTGATACCCGTTATCAAAAAAATATAACTCCTCATTTGGTTTGTCATAGCACGAAACGAGTGGTACTCGGAAATATGGAAGATACAGGAGAACTTTCCACACGAACTCTTGGAACGCAGCTTTATAGTCTTCAGAAATAACGTAGTCTTGTGAAGAAAAAGAATATAAGAAAGGGAAGGGTGGTAACCGGAGAATCGAGAATTCGCATCGAGCTTTTCTCAGTCTCCATATTTTATATCCTGTGATAGTTCTGTGCAAGAAGTTTGGCTTGTGATCACGAATTGATCAAAGAGGAGCAGCAAGCTAGTGTTCCCAGGCGCCAAATTTTTAACTGAAACCGATTGAATCAAAGAATTCCGGGAGAATGTCTTCTCAATTCCACCAATTCGCGAGTGGTTCAGTTTAACAATGATTATCCAGCTTCAAAAGTACCATGAGATGCTATATATCTTTGAATTTTATACGTGGCTTTTTTAGTGGCTTTTTTGTCCAGATCAATTGCGAACCAAAGTAGTGGTCTAAAATGACGAAGTTTAGCTCCACATTTAAGCCTCAAATAAAAGGTTTTACAGAGGTGAATACTTCGACAAAATGATAAATGCTCCGAATTTATACAATCCAATAATAGTTTTTAAATCAATCAAGACAAATCTTTTTTTACACAGAATATAGTTTTCATTTTTTTGTTTTGTTTTTACTACTAATACCAGGCGCTCCTTTTGGCCAATGTAAGCCAGCGCAAAACCAAACGAACGAACCAGCGAACTGGTTTTGAATACTTTTTTCGAAGTGCGCGTTTTTTTTTTTGTTTTTTTTTTCATTTCTTATTCTTTCTGCAGAATGACAAGCCGCAGCCAAACCCAAGTCTTCAACTACGTACATACATTCTGCCAATGGCGGCATAAAGTGCCATGTTGTGGCATGAAGAGGATTCAGATTCAGCTTCATTTCCTTCTTGATGCTTTACTGCGGCAAACGATGACGACGGCACTGCACTGGGCACACACAACGTCAAATATGAAAATGCGCTGCGGGCAATTTTTATTCCTTTTGCGTGTTGTTGACTCTTTTTTCTGCTGATTTTAAATGCTTTTTTTTTACGCTTTTAAATTTGTAAATCTGGTTTGTGTGGCTGGTTTACCTTGCACACGAGGACGTTTCGAGGAAACACTTTTTTTCTTTGTATTTTTGTTTTTTTTTATTTTTATTTTTCTTTAAGTGCAACGCGCAGCAGTCACTGTCTTCACAAAGTTTGCTTTTTTCTTTTTGAATGCATTCACTCGCCTGCGCGCATGCGTCGCATGCAACACTTATATTAGTTCGTTCACTTCAAGGTCTGACTCAGACGCTGCTGCATGGCCTGGTCTGGATCAGGAAGCGATCAGCGCGCTTTTTTTTCTGTTTTATTTGTTTTCACAGCAATTCTTATTGTCTTTTTTTCGTTTTGTAACTCGATTGTTGGCTTTGACCTGAACGCGCGCACACTACACATGGGCATAGCCAAAGTTAACGTTAAATATGTCTTGAGCTTTAGTTTTCAGTCTGGCATATCTGTTTTGGATGCTTTTCTTTGTAAACAGAGAGTGAGAGAGAGAGAGAGCGAGCGAAGTGCTGTCTGATTTTGAATGTTTGCCTTGCAAGCATTCGAGTGACTCCTGCAACTAGTGATGTCGTTGGCGGCATCTTCATCGTGGCCTTTGTGCCCAGACACACCTAGTTTTAAAACCATTTGAACGTACTCCGTAAGTCTGTATGTCCGTCTATCTGTTCGTTCGTTCATTTGATTGTCTGTCTGTCCTGTGCTTGACTTCTTTTTTTTCATTTTTTTTTTAGCTGCAATGCACGTTACAGAGAATTGAATTGAAGTCAATTCAAGAGTTGTTTGTAGTGTGCCAGTTGTTTATTTGTTTGTTTGCTGTTGTTTGTGCATGTCAGTCAGTGCGGCAGTCTGTCTGTCTGTTCGTCTGTCTGTGACTCGATTTGTTCCTGGATTTTGCGGTCAAAGCAAACTCAATAGCATGGCAAACCCTTAAAGCATCGTGCCATTGAACTAACTGCCTATGTATGTCTTTTTTTACCTTATTGGCGTTGGAGTGTCTGAATCGGTGTGTGTGCCAGAATTTAAGCCATTGAACTCTACGTCTTCGTATATCGAATCATTTGAGGCACTAAACGAATGGCCTCTTGAACCTTAGACAGCGTCACCAACTCAGTTAGCAGCAGCAGCTGCAGCACGGAGTCATCTCTATAGCAAATATCGTATTTATTCGAAGACAAGATGCAACAAAAAAAGTCAATGACATCTTAAAAAAAATATAAAGAAGTATAGTAATTTTCTATTTTTAAAAGCAATCATGCAGCTCACCGCTTTAAGCCTTTCCAGCCGGTTTAGGTAATAGAATATCCTTCATATCACTCAGTTGACCATTGATGACTGATGTTAAGTGACACGCTCTCGCTTATTGACACAAAGCCGCTCTACGAAAAACAAAAGAAAAATCATCACAACACTATTGAAGTTAATCACGCTTTTAGTCTTGTTGCTTACTTGGGTTCTTAAGTTTAAACAAAAGTAAAATGACTCCCTCGTCGTATACATTTTTTTTTATTTATTCCGTGACATATTGAATTTCAGCACAACAGAACAATTTTGTATTTTTTTTTTTTTTTTTTTTTTTTTTTTTGATGTTGGTCAAGTGAAAACTTCAAAGCAGCCGCAAAATGCAAAACGTTGACCAACTAAATGTCTCATTTAGAACGTTTTAAGTTTAATGCTTTTTCTGTTAACACGTGTAGCTATTATGTATAATGAAATAAAAATACAATTTAAAAAAACAATTCAACCTTTTAATTTTTCTTCTGTATTATATGAAGCGAAACTTCAAAGCGGCAAAAGTCTGTTGACCCTAAAGTTGTTGTTATAAACAAAGGCTTAAATTACTTACCTAGCACAACAATAATAACAACAAAAATACAAACTATCAAGTGTTAAGCGAGTTGTAGTATGAGAGCGGCACAAGAGCGGTAGGAATCCTTTGTAGTTTGTGTAGCAGCGAAAGTTTTTTAAAGGAAAGTTTTAAATTACAAAAGAAGTGGAAAAAATTACAAGGAACTAAACTAAATAAATAAACTAAACAAAGCCTAAATGCGCTTCTTTATCGATTTTTTGTGTATAGAACTTAATAATTTCTGGACTCATTTCAAAACTATTCAATTTATTGAAACTCCAACCAACAAAAATGTCCGACTTAATTTTTCTTAAAATACTTCATTAACGTAAAATTTCGATTTTAAAGACTTACATATGTATATATGTTTTCACTAGCTTTAGCGTTTGCTTTAGCATCAATCGGTTGCTTTCGAAATCCTTGCCTAACATATACAAAACTGCTTATATTTCACAAAATATTATGTATGAAAAGCATATCACTATAGTTGCTTTCGATAGCAAAAGGTTAACGCAAACGCTAAGGCCAGTGGAAACATAGCATCAATAAGCCTTCATATAAATATTTTTTCAATTTAAATATGTTTTAAAATATTATGAGCGCCATTTATTGTATTCAAATATTTTTTTTTTTATTAATTTAATTAAGATTAATCAGTCCTTTTACTATAGCGCATTAAAAAGTCTATTTGATCTTGAATTGACGACATATTTTTTTCCTGTTTTTTTTTTTTTTTTTTGTATAAAGTCAAAGCTTATTGGTATAATATAAATAAAATAAGAGTGTAACCTACTATTCTAGTAAAACAAATCGCAATTCTCTTTGAATACAAAGGATTATTTTTAAAGCAGACATGCATATGTATGCTGTTTCTAGTAAAATAATTGCCTCAACTGTTGTTGATTTTGTGTGTGTGCAAGTGAAAAAGAATTTTTCAATAATTTATTTTATAATATTAATTTTTAATTATATGACAACAAAATGCAAAAGCATTTTTATGTGCAATAAATTAAAAGAGATTGGTAAATGCTTAAGAGCGGGTATAGAGGTAGAGCACTCTAGTTTATATAAAATCTCACTTACGCGAGGTGTATATCAAAAGCAGAATGATGAAAAAAAGTGGGCACTTGCTACAACTATTTTTAGACATTTTAACGAAATGCTATACAAAATGATATTAATGACTAATATGAAAAAGTATGTCATTTTATTGATTATGATATCGGTTTGTGTACCAGCTCTAGCGGAGACACTTCTAAAAGCGAATGCTTTATACAAAATTGAATTTTGGAACACACCTCGTATCAAAATGAAGCTACTCAGCGTATGTATGTGCAATAAAATTATTTTTATGACCTAGAAAATTCATTTGGCGCCACTAGAAATAAAAAAAAACAAAGAGATCAATAAAACTAGAAATTAATTATTATAAGCAGTTAAAAATTTTTGATTGGTTTAGACACAACGCCCAGCTGCGAATGATGCCATTTTGTATGATATTATAGGCGATTTAAGATATAAAATTCAATAAAGCGTATAGCTAGCAATTAAGCTTTTTTTGTTGTTATTATTGTAATAAGAATTTGTAAAAATTTCTTTTTACACTTGGAAGTCCAAAGTTCAAAAATAATGTTGAGTGAATAAAATACGCACTGCTTTATTAGGCATTACACATACGCAATGTTTAATTGCAACGAAGCTAGAAAAAAATGCTAACAAAATATTTTAACTACAAATAATAAAAAAAAGAGAATTTAAATTGCAACTTCACTTCAGGGCAAAAGTGCAACGCCACCCAAAGCGATTAATGCGCTCCTTGCCATTGGTGGTAATCAGCTTACTGCATGACTAATGTGCGTAAAAGCATAAAAACGCAAAGTAGTAGCAGCAGAGGCGCGTTTTTTAGGCAGATTTTATGTAGCGAAAAACACAAAAAATGCATTTAAATGAATAACGTCGACGATGACGAAGACGACGGCTAATGAAGACGGCTACCATTTTTAGTTGCGGCTAGAATTACCAATTTATGCTGACTAACCTAACTGAGTGAGTGGCACTTGCAGACAGTCGTAGACGCCAATTCCGACACCGACGCCGTCAAGTCTTAGGCGGTAATTAACTCTTTGATGGATTTAGTATGCGCGCTACTCCAACGCGCAACAATAATAATAACAATAATAACAGCAGCAGCAATGGAAGCAATAGCAGCAAAAGGCAGCAATGCATTTTATGCGTTTTGGCGCTAAAATGCAATAGTGATGTTGTTGTTGTTGCGTAAAGGGGGAATCTCGTGTGAGAGCAGCAGCAACCGCAGCGTACATTGCACTAGCGTCGTAGAAGCTAACAAATGTTTAAGCCAGCAATTATAAAATGGCCATTATTTATAATAGTTTCTTTTGCACGGTTCCGTTGCAGTTTATAGCGCACTCTGATGTCTTCTAGCTTCTTTCTTGATGTATTTATAAGTAAATTGTGTCCGCTGCTGGCAAAATTCTTATTCTTACAGTAGTAATACATTTATTACACTTGCGCAGGGAAATTAAAGTGCGGAAACGCGTGGAAATTTGAACAAAAAAAAAAATATTGCAGACATTGAGCGGTGTTTTCCAGAACTACTACCTTCACTACTGTTGCTGCTGCTACTGTAACCTGGTTCAACTTTAATACAAAAAAAAAATATATTTATATTTGTGTCGGTGTGTCTGTCTGCCATTTGCCCATTGTTCTTTGACGACTCTGACAACGATTTTGCATAGTGGAGTGGAATTTGAAATTAATTGATAAAATATTTACATTTATAAAGAATAGGAAAATACCAAAAACTACTTCTAGTTTAGCTTCGAAAATATTTTCGTGTAAAATCTTCTAAAAATTGGTTCTCTGGAAAGCGCACAAAATGTGTCTACTCTGATCAAAGTTTTTAAAAATTTTATCTGTTTTTCTCCTGTCTCTTTTCCTCCTTCAGTCTCTGTCAATTTCCCTCCTTTTTCCTCTCTCTCTCTCCAGGACAGTACTTTTTTTACTGGTCTGTCGAATGATAATTCAGATAATTATTCATCTATGCCCAAATTACTTAAGGCAAAAACAAAATCAATATTCAATCCATAATTCGGCTTTCTTACATTTCAGGCTATACCTTTTCAGTGAATTTTTAAATATTTTAAAAATATTTCAATTTCAGAAATTTTCCATTCGATTCCATTCCACTGTGCTTCGATAGCGCAACTCCAACTTCTGTTACTATTACTACTCGTAATATGATTTCAACTGAAAATTTTTCGAACCAAAGAAGCGTTTCAAATTACAGACACCAAATATGCCGCCGCAAAGTAAACTCTTTTTCGACTTGATAAAGCAAAGCAAAGCAGCAAAACTGTAGTCGTCGGCAGATGAGCGAAAAGTTAGTTTTTTAGTTTCGCTGACTGTGACTGTAAAATGTAAAATGTAGTTTTATTTTTTACCGCACCGCCGCAACGCCATGCTTTGAGGCTTCGTCGCTTCGTTGCCTTTGATTTGTTTGTTGCAAAAGCTGTTTTGAAGCAATTTACAGTGTAAAAACTTAAAATAAAACCCACCGACAATAAAATGCGTGGCAAAATGCAATTGAGAAATTAATTTCACTCATTCGCATACTAATTAAACATAATTTAAGTTCTTTTGCTGCTGCTTCTGCTTCTTCTGCTGCTGTTGCTGCTTTTACAATACATCATGCTGCCGCCCTTTTCAAGCACCAAATGCTACATAGCTATGTACAATAGATACAAATATAGCATAGCTGTTTGCGGTTTTTATAGAGCTACAACTTCATTAGAACAAGCCAAGCACAAAGACACAAATATGCCTTAAATATGCAACGTGCCACTTCACTACAAAATCTAAATTAAAAAAAAAAAATAATAATAATAATGAAAAACTCCATTATACTTTAGCATATTTTATGCCAAATGAAACTTCACTTTTGACACGAGATGAAGCATGCTTCATCATTTTATTTATTTTTTTTTCCATTTTTGCATAGACTTTTATCAGTTTGCTTGTTGATTACAAAAATAAAATTAAATAAAAATTTCATAAAAAACAAAATACAAAAAACCCAAAAAAAATTTTTCAAATTAAAAGTATTCACTCACATCAATTCATCAGCTTTATACAACAGCATCTATGCAACACAATGTTAATGAGCACGTAGCGCAGCAGCAGCAGTATCCTTTTATTGCAGCCTTTCGGGCGCAAGAGCACATTGAATGCCGATAGAAATCTGCATCATCCCACAATTCGCTGAAGAGTTAAAAAAAAATAAAAGAAAATGGAAATAAATTCGCAAATCAGAAAAACAGAAAATTGGTAGAAAAAAAATGAAAAAAAAAAAAAAAATAGAAATGTTGAAGTAGCAACGCAAACCACTTGAAAAAAAGTAAGTAGAAAAATAAATTTTTTCCAAGAGTTGAGTTGAGTTCTATGGATGGATGGGAAAAAATCATTTGAGTTGAGTTCATTAACACCAGAAAATGTTGGGAACAGTACGCTGCGCGGTGCAATGAATGAGAGCGCATGAGAATGCATAAGTGAGATGGAAAAATATTAATGTTGAAGAAAATTAATTTGAAAAGTCTGCATGTAAACAAGGGTAGTTCAAAATAAATATAAAAAATAATAATAAAGGGTGCCTCATATATCATACATATATGTATGTCGGAAATTCTATTGTTGTAAGTTGACTATAAATGGAGAGAATGAAAGCTGAAATGGAATAAGGCGTTCCACATTTCATGTAGCTAGAACGATGAGTATTGTAGAAATGCTTGGAGGTTGCCAATGCTTAAAGGTGGTTAAAATAGCTAACAATAAAGAAAAACTGAAATTTTAAAGTGGCAACCTGCAAGACTCGCCCGAGGTAATTTTAGTAATATAATTTCTTATTTTACAATCACTTTACCTCGTAAATGCTCGTATCTCAGATTCTTTTAGAACCATCAAACTTTAAATTTAAATTTTTCTAAACCCATTTGTTTTCTAGATACTCACTGCTTATTGAAAGACCCTATATAGTACTATTTCATGCAATCATACAATTGTGCATAAAATCTATTCGAAAACTATTATTAAACTTGTTCATTTTTAAGTCATTCTAAACCATAAAACTCAAAAAAGTTTTTTTAGAACAACAAAAACAACAATACGAACTTCTTAATACAACTTTAAAAAAGTGCAGCTTAAATTTAGTTCACTTCACATCACTAATTCAAAGTAGATCGCAAAAAAAATGGAAGAAAAAATAAAAAAGTAAGAGCACAAGCCCTGCAGACATCTCTGGTATATCTACCCCAAGCGTTGTTAAATCTAAATGACTTCATTACTTCTCGTTTTTTATGTACGAGGTGTGTTCAAAAAGAATCGCATATTATGTGTTTTTTTTTTTTAAATTATTTTTTTATTCATGAATATCTATTTTGTCTCCTTTTAAAGTAATCCCCTCCCGATAAAATACACCAATGCCAACGTTTTTCCAATCCTTGAAACATGCCAAATAGTCCCTTTCTGGTATAGCCATCAGCGCCTTCTTCGATTTAGCTTTTATCTCCTCAATCGACTCGAAACGCGTTCCCCAGGGTACTCTTAAGTTTTAAGAATAGCCTGAAGTCACACGGTGCCAAATCAAGCGAATACGGTGATTGCGGAACGATATTGGTTGGATTTTTGGCAAAAAAGTCACGAAAAATCAGTAAAGTTTTAAAAAAAAAAAATCATCATTTTTGGTACCAACCGAGACTTGACACGTTTGAGGCCCAAAACATCCTTCAAAATTGTATTAATTGATCCTTTCGATACGCCAATTTCATCAGCAATGTCTCTCATAGTTAATCGAAGCACTAATTCTTTTACTTTTTGGATGTGAGCATCGTCCGTTGAGGTCGATGGTTGATCAGGGAGCTCTTCGTCTTCAACACGTTCGCAACCTTCTTTCAACAATTTATACCAATCAAATGTTGTTGATTTTGGTAGAGCTCGGTCCCCATAAGCCTTCTTCAACATTTTTATTCCATTTATTCCATTCAGAAAAAAAAAAATTTGATACAGGTTCTTTGATCCATTTTTTTGAGTAGGTAAAAATCGAAGACGATCCAAAACACGTGCAAGCAAAGCAGCTGTCAACAATTAAGTGAACATTAAAAATGGACGAGCTTGTCGGCATAAGTGAAAGACATGAGTACCAACATAACACCACAAAAAAATCGAAATTCGAATATACGTAACCCGCGAAAATTCAAAATTCGCGATAATGTTTAAACACACCTCGTATATTGTTAGCCCCCAAACAAATTGTGCTGTGCAATAGTACAAGTATATCCAACTCTTAAATCATGTGCTACTACCCATTCCAACACACGATTTGCAACTTTCATTTCAAGTCCCGCAAGGATAAAAATACTGCAGCGACAAGTAAATAAATGCAGAATGGAAAAAAATGGAAAGAGGCAAAGTGGAGGCAGCAGAAATGCAAATAAACAAGGAAAAACGTTTACTTCGGTGGAACCGAAGCACAAATATCCGCCACATCTAGGTTTAGTTTATTTTTGATCATAAGTGGCTTTGGTAAAATTTGAAGAAGGGACTTACACACAATAATGGGTTTAAAATTTCAACCTAAGGACAGAATAATAACATATTTTTGAAAAAAATTACAAAATTGATGCTGATTTTGTATTGGGGCTTTATGTTGTAGTGAGCTGATCCTTATAATATCAGTAACCCCATTTGGAGTGAATATATTCTTAAATAATTACTATTTTCACAAAAAAAATAGGAAGTGGGCGGAAAATTGGTATAGAGTCTATACATATAAATGGACGTAGCGCGTTGGTTTTGATATTGGATGTCATTAGAAGTGTTTTTACCCAAATTTGAGTAAATAGTCTCATAAATCATACGTATTTTCATACGAAAATGGGCGGAAAAGGGTGGCAGCTTGGATTTGACATTGGATGACATAAGAAGTATTTTTACCCAACTTGAAGTGAGTACATTCATATATTATAGCTATTTTCATACAAAAAATCAGGAAAAAACGATAAGTTTGTATGGGGGCTATACCTTAAAATAGGCGTGGCAATCTGATTTTAACACTTGAACTGCTTAGGACTGAGGAAAGCTTAAGTTCTGAGTTTCAGGTCAATATCTTTAAAACTAAGCGAATGAATCGCATACATACAGACAGACGGATAGATCGACTCGTCTCGTCGTGCTGATCAAGAATATATATACTTTATGGGGTCTCCGATGCCTCCTTTAATGCGTTACAAACTTTCCGACAAACTGATAATACCCTTCACACTATGTGTGGCGGGTATAAAAAGTAAAGAATTGTACATTGAATTTGCTGATATTTTACTCCTTTTTTTTTATTTTTTTTTTTTTTTTTTAGTAACTGAAAGCAGCATTCTTAACATAGCATGCAGTATGCTCGTTGCTATTCCAGGTTTGCTTCGCTTCGCTTTAAATGCGTCATGCAGTAGAAATTTAATTAGACAAGTTAGTTAAAACTGAACCAAGCTAGGATCAAGCAAGGATTACATTGTTTTGTATTAATGAGTTCTATGTTTGTAAATAAAAATAAAATATATATAAAAACAAAACTTGAGCTGAATGAGTAATAAACTCAACGGTGACGATACAAGTAATTCGCAAAATAGAGCAGCAACAGCAGCACTGTTATTAACACTGATTGACGATTTTTATGATTGTCCATATTAGAGATGAGCGCAGGACACTGTAACACACGGGAACCGCGATATACTTTTGAAAAATGCCAAAACGGGTCGGGTTTTGGGTGAGAACTTTAAAATTGGTGGGATATTAGTTTAACATCGAAACTTCCGAAAATAAAAGTAAATATAGAACTTGAAGTAAAAAAACTGTCTGATTTGAAACAGATTTAGAAAATTTTTTAGATTGTGGTAGTTGAAGTCCATGTCGAATTTGGTATTTCTTAACACACGTTTGTACAAACTGAAGATTCCCATTGAACCTTCATGGTACAAGATATTAAAAATCTAAACGTAATATAATTATAAAAGTTTAAAAAAATCTCTAATCGCTAAATGCGATCGAAAACAAAAGTTATCATAGAAAAGATACTATTTAATTTGAAATTATTTATTATGAATTTAATATTTTCTGTATCTAATTGATAAAAAGTTATCAAAGTGATACGGGTTCTTATCAAAATGATATTTTCTACATCAAAATTTAAATTGAAGTAAATTTGAAATAAATCTGTAATGTACACTGTAACCAAAAAAAGGGCACAATCCAATTCCTGTCAGTCATAATTCACATGACTAATGTTAATATATGTGTGTGTGTTCTTCTATGTAAATTGGCATGTACAGTATTTTTGTATATGTGTAAGCACACTTGATGTGTAGGCACTCGTAAATATAACGACAACAAACAACAACAACAGCAACGATTTCGCATGATGAAAGTATGAAGTTGCTTGCTGTATGCAAAAAAATAAAATAAAAATTACAAATGAAAAAAGGGTACAACTCTCCATGCAATAGGACTCTTAGGGGCAGCAGCAGCCATATTGTAAAAAAAAATTAAACATTTCAAGGGTAAGCCGGTTGTTGGTTGCTTGAATGAATTGAATGAATGGCATGGAATGTAGCACGGTTTGGGAATAGATGACGATGGCGACGACGACGACGACGCGCTTGAGCTTGAGTGACTAAGTATGTAGTATGCTGCATATTAATTGCACTGCATACTTTTCGGCGCTACGAACAATAACAATTTACCATAGCTATGCTTCACAGGACGGCTCTCGCTCTAGAGAGCGTTTGTGTGTGCGGGTGGAAGTGTGTAGTGTAAGCGTAGCATACAACAGCAACATGAAAGCGTATTGTTATTAATGAATTAAACTTGACTTTCGGTTCGTTGGTCTCAGAACAAAAGAATGGAGAAAAAAAACAGAAAAATAAATAATAAACCATGCAGCAAAATAGCAGCAGTTTCAGATTACAACAGATCCTTTAATGTTGATGGTTAATTTTTGTTTTTTTGTTTTTCTTGAAATACTACTTGCTACTGGCAATTTGAAGCTGCTGCTGCTGCTGTCCACCAGCTCATTCTCTCGCTTAGTTTGGCAGTTCAATGACATGAAATGCTTTCAACTGACATTAAGTAGCAAGAAAATTTCAGCTTAATGAAGTTCTTCCAGCTGCAGCAGTGTATTTACAAGAAGAAGAAGAAGTCAAGCTTTAAATTAAAGTTTAGCTTGTATTGAAATTAAAAAAAAATGTGTATATACGAGCGCTAGTTTTATAGGCTTCAATTACATTTGGCAACAATTCAAACATAAACTACGCAGCTTATAGCCGTAACAACCAAGTTAGGATTTGTAATGGCGGCTTGATTTGTATCGATGTTGCTGCTGTTGTTGCTGTTGTTGTTCCATTGCATTGTAACAAACATTCAAGTGTTTACCTATCTACCAACCTACCTACCTACCAACCGTCTATGGACATTTGATAGGCACAATAAATATACGGCAACGGCAGTTTGGAAGATATTGAACACAATTGTGGCTTACATAAACTTCATGCATGCATGCAGGCTGGCTAGTAGTTTGGTGGCAGTAAAAGAAAAAAGAGAACACAACAACGAACGAACGATCTATGCGGGAAAATTCATGTTTATGTCGCGTCTTCATTGCCAACATTGACTTTTACGGATTTAAAATGTTTAACTGTCGTAGACATTTGGTCAACGCTTTTGCGTTTTGCGCTAATAAAATGCAAACGTTTACCTTTTCAGTTTAAATGCAATGGGGGTTTTTTTTTTGTTAAGTTTTATTTTTATTTATTTTTTTATTTATTTTTTTTTTTATTTTATTTTTTTTTTTTTTTTTTGTAGCAAAAAATGCGTTATTTAAATGTGAGAAAATTAGAAAATTATCAAGAAAGAAAAAAAGATTTAAAAACTTTCTAAGTGTTTTACTGAATATTAGCTAGGTTTGGCTATAAAACAAAAAATAAAGATAAGAAAAATAAAAAAAAAAAAAAAAACACGGGAGAAACTTTTCCGAAATTATAAAAAACAATTTATTTTCACATTTACTTATTGTTAAATGGTCCCAATTTCTGGGCTTATGGGCTCTCATTCTTATAATCTTCGAGATCCAAATGGCAGACAGAAGAAAAAATGAAGGAACTGCTGGAAGTATGACAAATAAATGGACATGGTTAAATTGATCAATGCGGAACAAACAAATGTTTACATTTTAGCTTCCTATATGAGCCCAAATGTACTGTGTCTTTGCCCACTAACAAGGCTTATTGGGTTATTTATTGTGTTAACAAACAAATAATAAAATTTTGAAGCAGTTGAGTAAGCGATGTTTGAAAGAAATGTCCAATCAATTTAATGCTTCAACAATTTCATAAGCCAAAAAATATGGGAAGGAATTTCAAGATTTTAGCTTCAAAGAAAGGCGTGAAATATATTGCAGGGCGGTATTGGATGACTTAAAGCAAAAATATTGAATGACGCGTACTTTGCATAGCACAAAATCATGACATGCAACTCTGCTTGTTGTCTGTCTGTCCGTCTGTCTATCAAACTTTGACGCTTACAACAACAATAGAGAGCGCATTAGAAGTATATACATACGAGGAAGTTAAAAGTGGGCGTTACCAAAAAAAAAAAAAAAAAACTTTTAACCTTAACGCTTGCTCGTAGAGCATACCGAATGCGGATCAAGTTTTTTTCTACTTTTAGTGGGAGTTATTTAAATTTTCGTGGCTAAACTTTTTAATTTAAATGACAAGCAACTAAAATGAACTGACAAACATTTCTACACACACACACACACACACACACGTAGTGTCTGTCGCATGTGACTTCAGGTGATTGCTGCAACTTTTTATATTTTTTTTGTGGGGCGTGGTCAATTGTCTTTGTTGATTTTGAACAAGCTGGGAAATGTTAAGAGTAATTCTTAACTTATTTTTTTGAATAGTTTTTGCAATAAACTTTTTTAAAATGTTTTCTTTTGTTATTTTGATCAATACAAATTGGTAACATTTAATAATAGACCAATTTTAAGATGCTCTCTAGCCAAACTCTAAGATAAATCGTAATAAAAAAAAAATAAATAAATAAATATCTATTGCTATTTAGTATGTATAATCAATATTTATCTTAGTCCAACACTAAATATGGTCTTTATGGGCAACAATAGCAACAACAAATGACGGAAACATTGCTGCATTGGCTCATTTGCAACAATATATAAATTGCTGCATTGAGAGAACGTCAAATGTATCCCTAGTGACGTTTAAATCGCAGCACACAGCAGACTTGGTCGTTTTTCTTATACGATACAAAGTAAATGGACAACAGCAATAGCAGCGGCAGCAGCAGCCCAACCTTAATTGCACGTTCATGGCGAGACGGCAAGGCAACTGTTGCTGCTGCTCTCTAACTATTTCTGCTGTCTTAGTTTGATAGTTCGTAGCAGTTTTGTAGCCGATCAATAAAACTTATATAAATGACCATGATAATGACAATGTACGTTGCTAGTTGTTGCTGCTGCTGTTGCGACTCTCAGTTTGGTTTGATTTTGTTGCTGCCATGATTAACGACAATAAATCCAAATTTATGTCCGCTAGGCAGACAGTAACAATTGTTGCTGTTGCAGTTGATTTCTTGCCATTGTAAAATTTTATATGCGACTACTGAAACGGACTACTGTACCAGAATTTGCAGTTGACGAGATCTAGTCGCGATATTGTATTGTTCATTCGTATACAATGATGCTTCTTGATTAGTAGCAAATCTTCTGCTGCTAGAGTGCATTATAAATTATTGCAATGTTGCTGTCATAAAATCTTCATATTCAACAGATTTATTGTTTCTTCATTTATTGTTCAACTCTCTCTCTCTCGCTCAGTTAAATCCGTAACAACAAAACTTGGGGCGTATAGAACAAATCCATTCGAGTTATACACTTTGAATATATATTTGTTTTTTTTCTTCCAACAGCTGCGTCGCATGCGCATTGGCTGACTGTTGCCTATCACTCACTGCCGACTTCGCACGCTAATTGGATAAATAGAAATTGCGCATGCGCACGCCAGCTGCTGTTGCAGCATGTGAAAGAGAAAGAAAGCAAAAAGAAAAGTTGCATGCTTATATTCGAATAGAATAGAAACAAAATTATTCCATAACACAAGTTTAAAATGATTTAGTACGCATTATGTTTATGTTTACTTTAGATTTGAACGTTTCCTATGCACATTCTTCGCTTCTTTGGCTCGTATTGGTACCACTAATCCTATTAATTATGTAAGCAGCAGTCAAAGCAATACATACGAGTACACACAGTAGCCGTTTCTAATTAGAAATGCTGCTGCTTGGACTGTCTGTAATGTATATAAATTTCCTTCCTGTAGTATAACCTGACTTAGTATTGTTGCGCAGATTTAATCCGAGTTAATTAACGAATGCAAGTATTTAAATGGGAGTTTCTACATGATTTATGATACAAATAAGCGCAACTTCAGAATGTGTGCAGCACCTTAAAGTTAAAAAGCAGTAATATAATAGCTATTCTGGCATGTCTTACTTAGCACTTTTTCAACAATATTTTTTTCTTTTAAATTTATATCAATTTTTATTTCAATTTAGTTTTTCTTAAAGTTTACAAAAAATTTCACACTTGTCGATTCCGGACGTCTATAATTTTTCGTCGATTGATTTTAACTTCAACTGTCCAGTTTCATTTGCACAAATTGAGTCGCTCTCCTCTGCCTCTTCCAGTTTAATGAACTGAGAAATCAGTGTCGGACGTCTTCTATAAACAAATGGTTCATGGAATTTTTGAATGGGAGTAACCCTTTTCTCCAATACTTCATTCTGCAGCTTTGTAACTTTGCTTTTATTTACTGACAGCGCATTTACTTTTGGTAGATTTTTGCTAAAATGTACTGCTTTTACCTTATGTGCTGACTTCTTATAATCCGCTTCCGGAGTTTCTGTAAGGGGTTTCTTGCACTTTTCCTCAACAACAGCAGTTTCTGTTAGAGGTTTCTTGCATTTCTGCATCACATCTACTCTTGGTTTCGAATCTATAGTTTTTTGTACTAGTACCGCTTCTATGTTTACACGTTTCTTGGTAAGATCGTAGACTATATTTGTTTCAGCTTGTTCCGCTTTAACTGAAACATCAAATCCAGCCGTTTTCCGTATTTGTTTGTTGCATTTGTGCAACACATGTTCTCGTGATTTCTTAGCTTTGGATTTTTTTCCTATCAGAGCATTTATTGTTACGCTTGTCCCTGGAACTTTTGAGTATAGACGTGTACATGCCACAGATTTCGTAAGTTTCTTCCCCAAAGCAACGCTTCGTCCTCCTAATGCTTTCGAAACATCTTTACTAATTTCTAGTGCAACTTTATCGTTCATTACTGCATTTGAGCCTGTTGGTCCATTAAAATCATTCATAGCATCAACAATATCCTGCGTCAAAGGTATTAAACGTTGTTTATTTTTTCGTGGAGT
The DNA here is from genome assembly GCA_018903435.1 of Leucophenga varia. Classification (NCBI taxonomy): domain Eukaryota; kingdom Metazoa; phylum Arthropoda; class Insecta; order Diptera; family Drosophilidae; genus Leucophenga; species Leucophenga varia. Next base: position 360,697 of record JAEIFJ010000493.1, on the reverse strand, counting down.
ACCAATTTCCATTTTTTTCTCGAATTTATTTACAAAGAAAACAAAAAAAAAGGAAAATTTACATAATTTTTAGTAAAAAAAAAAGTATATATTGAAGAGCATCTGATGGAAATGTGTAACACCAAACTAAATGAAAATAAATTTTGAAGGCATAAGACAGAAAAGGAAAATAAATTTTTGAAAAAAAGGCTTACTTAGATAGATGAGAGCTTTAAGGTCGGTATACACATCACACTGTCTTCCAAGTGAAATTGTGAGCTGTGTTAATACAAATTTTTCACATTCTAGATTTTTAGACAGACGGACATAAAGTCTCTGATATAGGAAGAGACGGACATGCAGAAAAACAGACATATATAGACATGATGCAATTTAAGCAATGTGTAATGTTCCACAACTGTCTCTTTTTATGTTGCTTACATATTTTGGTGAGTTTTGTTTAGTATGGAAGCAAACTGTGGTGTAAATCGTGTAGAATATGATTAAACAACCTCTCAATCGAAAGGCGGAATACTACAGCTTCTTATAAAGCATCATGGATATGGTACGATATCTTTTGGATAAATTACAAAATTTTCATATACTCATGGGTGCGTGAGATATAAAAACAGAAGAAAACAAAGACTTCAAATTTTTTTTTTATGTTTGCTGCTGTTGAAAAATTTTGATACTCTGTTTTGAATATTTAAAACCTTTTAGCTAATATAAACTTCTACGCTAAGCTTTTCTGTAAATCAAAATTTTCCATAATATTACATATTTCATGCTTCACTTCGTAATGATCTTCAAAAAAAAAAAGTAATAAACTTATAAAATCTACGCTGTAAGCAAGTGAGATGATGCTATATAATTTGATTAACGAGTAATTGGTTTAAAATTTCCAACAATAAAAAGTCAAGCCTGTGCAAAATGATCATCAGTGGCAACAGTGGCAGCAGCAATACCAACAGCAACAGCTACGATATTCAACGTCATTAGGCTTGATATTTACAACACTTGTACAGATTTGGGTCATAAACTTGACCGCAAATGAAGATTAACTACACCAAAAAAACACAAATTTTAACAGAAGAAGCAAAAACAAAAAAAATTAAAAACACACCTTCTTCTTGTATCTCGATGCAACGCTGACAATCAGAGAAGACAACACAACGATGATCATTACATTGATGTTTCTGCTGATCATAATGATGCTGATCGTGCGCCTTTCAAAAAAAAAAAAAAAAAAAAGTTTTTGTTTTTTTTTGCATTGAATTTTTAAATATCAACTCTGTCGACAATGATGTAGCAAAGCAACAAGAATAACAACAACAACAGCAACAACAATAAAAGTCAGACAGGCAAGATCAGCAAAGTTGTTGCTGTCTGTCTGTCCGTGTGTCTACATTGAATCGACTGTTTCTGCATTAACATAAACTTGCATAAACTGCAACGATAAAATATATTTTTTGTATCTGTACAAGTATAAGGCGCAGCCTTAAAACAGTCATACACGTTACAAGCTCATCAATTGCAATTTATATCAATTCAACAAACGACAACAGCAAAAAAGTTGCAATCGTATTGATTTCAACTGATCGATTGAACCAACGAATGAATGAACGAGCGATCGATGTACGGCAACATTGTATAAGATAAATGCATTCCATTTTCATTACGTATACAAAGTAGTTGTTGGATGTATCATTTTCATCTTCTTTTTCTGTGTTGCATGAATTTGTTTAGAGTTTTACAAGCAGCCTGCATGGATAATGCGATGCAGGGTATAAAATGTTCGCATAATTGTAAAAAGACAACAACAACAACAACATTTGCAGTCATTGCAAACTTTTAAATGCCAAAGAGCATAGCAGACGTCATAGCGAAACAAACAGCATCCTCATCATCAGCAGCAACAGCAACAAGATCGACAGTCTTCAACGACGTTGTCAAGTCAATATTTGCCATGATCTTATCGGCAGCGGCGGCGTTGTTGTCGCCGTCGTCATCATCATCGTCGTTGTTGTCGTCGTGCTGTACTCGTCATGATCACCTCGTTTTACTTCTGTTGCTGCTGTCTGCAATTATTTTTATTTATTTTTAGGTTTTTATATATTTTTAAACTTTTGTACAAAAAAAATTATGAAAAAGTTTAAAAAGTATGTGCAACAACAACTTTTAATTCAATATGCGAAACTGTACAGCTGTAAATAAAAAACTTTAGGTCGCATACTTCTTGATCATTTTAGTTTTGATGGCTTTTCTTACTTTTTTTACATTGCGACTCAATGCAATTTGTCACACTTGAATGTGGCTAACGGAGTTCGGCAAAAAGTAGCAACATATCCTGCTAGTTGCCAATACACCCGCCATGCTGCATGCATGTCGGCAACTATTTGAAGCAATACTATTGCTTTTCATCATCATCATCATCTTTGTTGTTATTGTGTTGTTGTTGTTGTCGTGCTCGTCATCAACGTCTTGCTTCCTTTGAGTCAGTCAGTCAGTTAGAAATAAGTCGAAATACACATACAACACCACCTTCAACCTCGACGCGTGCGCAACTTGTTGTTGCAAGCTTCTTGAGCTCCTACATCTACGCTGCGCTGCGTTGCGCTGCTCTGCTCTGTGCTGCGCCTGCGTTTTGCTGTCAACATCAATGGGTAGCCTAAACTTCTTTGCTCAGTGCTGTGTATATCGCAATTTTTTAATCTTTATCGCCAGGCAAACTCCTGCTGTGGCCAACTGTGCTGTGCTGTGGCTGCTCTGACTTGTCGCCTTTTGGTGTCCCCGCATTTCCTCTTACCATCTTAGCATCAGCATTGTTTGCTCTTTTATATGACTCTTGATTTTTATGATTACGCTTCCTAATGGCTCGTTTGTGTATACGTTAGCTTACTTGCTTGCTTACTCACTTCACTCAGTTTGCTTGTTTGGGTATTTTTCTTTTTAGTTCTTGCATTTACTGACTTTGCCAATTCTTGTTGTTGTTCGTTATCTGCCAGTCTACATCGGCGTTTTTAACATGTATATTGTGTGTGTCTGTTAGTATATTTGTGTGTATGAAATTTTGACCATAACGTCTCAGTGTCGCCGCTCATTTGGCCAAGTTTAGCTGCGCACCAGCCGGCTGGCTGGCTGACTATGTTTTGGTTTGACTGGTTTACTACTTTAGTAGCTAAAATGTCTAAAGTGTAATTTCCTTTTATTTTCCGTTTTTTAACATTTTCCTAAGTAAATTTATGTTTGTTGCTATTCAACGGTTTTCCAGTGCACCAAAGTCTGCAATTAGTTAACACTGAACTTTAAGTGGATAGTTAGTTTTTAGGTTTTTTTTTTTTTTTTTTGTAATTTCTACTTTTTGTATTTTCAAATAAAATTGTCTAAAGGCAGACTTTATGAACCTTTTTCTCAAGATGCAATTAATTTAGGTGTATGCCACCTTAGTTGAAGGCTAGAGTGAGATAAACATATTTTTTGTTCTCTTTCATCACAATTTGCTGTCATACTTAATAAAACTCACCAAAATATGTAGGCAAAATAAAAAAGAGACAGTGGTGGAATAGCATTGCCACTAAATAGCATTTTCAGTCAATAACATTGCAAGTCAATTCCATTGCCAAATGAGATAGTTTATTAGTTATGTCTAGCTCGAAGGCTAATTTATTTATAGGACAGACGGACATCAGTATGCATGGACAGACGAATTTTACTTGAAATGAAAAGATCAACATGAATCATAAAAGATCATCAAATTGTACTATTAAAAACCAATATCCTTTACATTGTAAATTAAATTTAATTGGATTGTTGACTAATTTAAAACAGTCTCAAAATGTACACCTCCGGTGTTGCAAAACTAACGCGCTATCGTTATTAGCATAGACACCTTATAATCAGTCTAGATCATAAACAAAATCGATTGAAGATTGTAAAGTGGCCATGACATTGGCGACACTCCATTTTAAATAAATTTATATTATGACTGAGATGGCATGACTGCTGCTGTAACTACCTGTACGTATGTACGTACATAATTGATCGCTGCCAATCATTTTAACTGCTACAAAGATATATAGTAGAAGTGTTAACCAACTCCGAAAAGCAACCTTGGCAATAGTAGTAGTGTCGCCATGATAATGCATTATTTTCAACCACAAATGTTGCCTCCTGAGCAGCATTGTAGCAGACAGACAGACAGTAGGCAAATGCAAGCAAGCAATACACTCGATTCAATGACAGACAATTGGCGCCATAACTTCGTCGCCAATATTAAAATTATGCGAATACGATTAGGCGCTGCAGAGTTGGCGGCAACAACGGCACAGACATTGCTGCGACGACTGCTACTGCTTTTGCTGCAGTTTGAATGTCAGCGTGTTGCACTCAGCATTATTATCGTTGTTGTTGTTGCTGGTTTTGTCGTTTGAAAGAGAGCGGCAGCAGCACATTGGCCTGTTTGTTTATAATTACTACTTGCGTTCGAGCGCTACTGTGTAAACGACACACAAATACCGCCACCGCTGCGGACGACGACGACATCGAAGACATTTAAGATTAATGGCTCCGCTACTGGTTTTGAATGCCGCAAGGCTCTTACGTATTTGCGCATTCCTTGCTGCCGCATACGTTTCTGGTTTTAATTTAAGCATATTTACTTGCATTTATTGCAACTAATTTCCTACTTTTTGTTTTTTCTTTGGTTCTTATTCAGGCGGAAATGCTGATGGACGATCCGTTGGGACTTGCATTTGGATCCGGTTTGCCGCATGGTTTGATTGCGCAACCGCTACCACCGACAAATGCAGCTGCTGTGCATATGAAACATCGCGCCGATATGCTGGACATTCCAACAACGAAAAAGCACAAAGGTCTCGATGAGGCAACCGCATATCAGTTGGACATACAGCGTTATCAGTCGTTGATGTATGCGCATTGTGTGCAACAGCAGCAGCAACGCGTCGGACAGATGTCGGCGTTTCGACCGTGGGGCGGTGCAGCTCCAGGCGGTGGCGGCGGTGGTGTTATACCCGCTAAATCATTTCTGCATGCGTATAGTGCACTCTCGACACTGCCTTATCTGAGCCAGGAACCTCCGGTGTTGCAGAATCCGGAGCGTGTAGTGCGTAGCACGGATCGTGAACGTTTTGAGCGCACTTATCAGCCAAATGTGGCGCTGGCGCCGCGCAAGAATATACTGACGAAAGAGCGTGAGCGTGAAAAGGAACGTGAGCTGCGTGAACGTGAGCGAGAGCGAGAGAGGGAACGTATTGAACGTGAACGAGAACGTGAAATGGCAGAGCGAGCCAGACAGCGAGAGCGTGAACGTTCTAGAGAACGTGATCGTGAGAAAGAGCGCGAAAGAGAGCGGGAACGTGAGAAAGAACGTGAGCGAGAACAACAACAGCAGCAGCATCAGCTCCAACAACAACAGCAGCAGCAACATTTAACGCCGTCAATGCAGATGCACGAAACCGAGTTGCTGCACATTAAACAAGAACGTGCCAACACACCAATCGAAACACCTCCACCCCCGCCTCCAACTAGCAGCGGCAGCAGCAACAGCAATACCAATACCGATATGCTGTCCGCCGAGCGACGTTGTCGTAGTGGCAGCAGCAACAGCAGTAATGGACCAACAATTGATCATCATGAGGATGTCACTATGCCGCTTATATCGCCATTATCGCTTAATATGAATCAGCAGCATCGGCACAGCAGCCCAATTGAAATGTTGCAGACAACTGTACGACGTCACTCCCTACATACCTCAGCTCCTGCGTCCAATTGTTCATCGTTATCGCCGTCTTCGGTGAGCACGCCACCGCAGCAGCAGCAACCACAAACGCAACAAAAACCTTTGCCAGCACACCTGCCACCCCCCGCCAAAAAGTCAACAACAACAACAGCATCATCAGCAGCAACAGCATCACCAACTACCGCAAGCGCTTTTGTCGCCACAACAACAGCAGCAGCAGCAGCATAGACATCGTATACAACATTTAACCATGCAACAATCGCCGACAACGCCACCACCGCCACCGTGCCCACCAACAACAACAATAACAGCAACAACAATAGCAATAGCACACAGCACAGCCCGGAGGAATTCTCGGGTAGCTCCAATGAAATAACCTCGTCAACATCGCCAGTGCCCAATAGCAATAAACAACCACAGCCACAACAACAACAACAACAACAACAGCAGCAGCAACATGTCATTGCAACGGTAAATCAACATGCTAAATTGCTGCCAACGTCAACAATTATTGGCAGCAATAGTCTTGGTAGCAGCAACAACGAAAGTCGCATACGCATCAACAAAAACTTAATCGATACAGGTAATATTTTGCGTACACCTACACCACCAACTACGCCTACGGCAGCTAATCAGAAAACTTATGGCTTTGATTACTACAAGCATCAGCAGCAACAACAACAATTAATTGGAGGTCACTACCGACCACAGCAACACTCGCCCACGCAGTCTTCCAACACTGGTCTGAATCTAAGCACAAACGCATCCTCGAACGCCGCGAATGGTACTGCTAATGCCGTTGCAGCAAATCCAAAGCAGCAGCAACATTCACATAATGGGACAAAACCGCAGCATTTGGGTAGCGAATTTGAGTTATCCACAGATACGGACGATGACAGCTTAAATGGTGAACCGGACAGCAGCAATATGCTGCCGCCTTGGGAAATGGCTGTCGAGGCTTTACGTGATACACGACCGCGTGACCGTGAACGCATACTACATCTGCTGCAGCGCTTATTGCAAGAGAATCAGCAATATCGCTACAACAATATGCAGCTGAGTGAAATGTTGCACAAGCGAGATGCGCACTTACTGGAGTTACGCGAAGAGCTGCAACATTGTCGACGTGAACTGGAACAGGTGCTGCGTATGCAACAACAAAATGGCGTTGTTGCCGCCGCTGAGCTAGCTAAAAATCTGAGATTGCGGCAAAAGAGTTACGTATGCCATTGAAGAAGGTACTCAGTCGCACACATGACGAGCTAAACAAAGTAGCTGACGATGATGCCGAAGAACAGGATGAGGAAATGAATAGCGCCGACGAGGATGAGAGCGATGAGACTATGAATGGTGAGCAACACCAACAACAGCAGCTGCTGCAGCAACAAAAAAATGGTGCACTGCGGCGCTGCCAAACACCTACAAATTTTGATGTTGAAACTGAAACTGAATGTAAACGCTTAAAACTTGAGGAAGTGGCGCTGAATGCGAATGATGATGCAACGGAGAATAGTCAAAGCACACAAGAAGAAGATGAGGATGAGGACAATGAAGACAGCGATACCGAAGAGAGTGAGCAACAGGCGACAACAGCAAAAGCAGCAGCAACGGCAACGGCAGCTAAGACAGAACTAACAAAAGCACAAGTCAAACAGCATCTGGATGCAACTGTTGCTGAAGAAAGTCAAAACCGCTTTAGCGCAGACGAAGGCAGCGAGCCAAGTGATGCCGCTGAGGAGAGCGCTAATGAAAATAGCGACAGCGATGTCGATGACAATGAAGTTGACGAAGACGACGACGATGATAATGAAGAAATGAAAGCTACGGTTGAAGCAGTGCAACATGTGCAAGCGCCGCATAGCAATGCGCTTATAACGCCGCCCACAGCAACCACGCCCATTTCACCAGACTCAGCAGCAACTGCAGGACAGTTGTTCGATAGTAGCAACAGCAGCGATGAATCATCTATGAAAAAGGCACAAATGTCAGCATCGAATGCGCTGGCAAAAATGTCCTCTGAGGAAACAGCTGAGCCGGACGATGCTGATGAAACTGAGAATGACGATGAGGATGAGCACGAGAACGATGATGAAGACATTGAGAAAGCAACAACAGCAGCAGTGAGCAACGTAGCAGACAATGTAAATGCAAGCAGTGAAAATGAAAGTGATGAGGACAGTGAGCAGCATGCAGAGGATGAAATTGTTGCAGATGATGAAGTACCGTTGCAACTGCGACGTAAGCAGCGACAGCATACAAGCCGCAATGAAAAAACTGTTGCTATGAAACGCAGCAGCAACAACAAGCGTCATAATCAGCAGCAACAACAACAACGTAAAGAGCGTCACCATCATCACCACCACCACAGCAGCTACAACAACAATAAGCTAAGTGAGACAACAACAGCAACGCGCAAGCAGCAACAGCAACGGCAGCAACTACAACACGAACAACATTGTCATTATTGCCACGTACACTGTCGTTACCAACAAAAGCAAGCAAAAAACAAACGCCGACAACGAATTGCGAATTACAAATCAAAAGTGAAATTGTTTAATTTAATCAAAGAAAACAAAACAAAAAATTCGATGCACGTTCTACAAAATAGCTTAAGATAGCCTCTAAACTAAAACTATTTCTACTACCGATTGTCGACGATTGTCCCTCTGCCAGATCCATACAACACACAAACACAAATACACGCATGCATGCATGTACATCAGTCAGATTTCACACATTTCATTTGTTTTTATACAGCCAAGGAGCTTCGGTCTCAACATTTACAAATATTGCGCAGCTACGTCTTATTAGTTTTTAAGTTTACTTAGTCAATAAGTAATAACGAAAAGAAAAAAATATTTAAACAAAAAAAAAAATAATAATGGTCGCCGCTTTTTCTTGATGTGCCGCGCCTCATTGCAAGTTTAATAAAAATACAAAAAATAACCATTTTACTTAAAAACAAAAAAGGAAACAATCTGTCTAAAATCTTTCGAGAAAAAATAGTCAACTGTGAGATTCAAATTTAGTTTTAAAAACTAAAGAAAAAAAAATAAATCAGTTTTCAAAGCTATTCTAAAAATAAATTTAAAAAGATTTAAGTTTGTCTAACAAATTAATTTTTTGCCTTTTTTTTTAATGCTAAAAAGAGAAAAGCAGAAAAAACATTTTTTTGAAAATATTTACTTTTAAAGATTTAAGAAATATCTAAGAACTTTGCAAAAAAAAAAAAGAAAAGATACAATTCAATTAATAAAATTGTTCTTAGTTTAAATAATTAAAAAAAAAGCATCTAGCATGCAAAGTACTCTAAGCGTATGGTTAGTTTTTAAGTTTCGTCTTCTAAATGATCTATAAAACTTTTAATTAAAAACAAAAAAAAAGAGCAGCTTTTGTAAAGCAATGCACACATTTATATATTTTTAATTTTGTCTCTTTAACAATATATTTAGCTCTATTTTTTGTATTCTTTTGATACGCATTGGGTTTACTAAACAGTTTTCAGTCGTTTTATTGGTCACAACTAAGTCCTGCTTTAGGCTTATACATATTTTCGTTTGGATGTATTTCTGTAAACCTGCTTTTCTGAGATTTGAAACCAACCCAAACAGATTTTAAAAACACCCCTGAATGTGTGTTTTTAAAAGAGTTATGAGCTTAAACTTTTTTTAGAGTACTACCCAATTATATACAGCAGCTATTTTACTTTAATTTTCAATAAGTATTCTTTATAAGCCTCATTTAAAAAAAAAAAATAATAATAATATTGTAATACAAAGACCCCCATCAAAAGTGCCAATTTTTTTTAAATCTAAATTTTAATTTTTCGCTGCAATCTGGCAACGTTTAACCACAGCAAATATTTAAATATTAATTTTAAATACTTATTTTCTTATAATTTAATTATTGAAACCAAAGCTTTAAAACAAATTATTTGTAAATTTTTTTTATTTTATAAAAATTATAAAAAAATTAAAACCACAACTAAAAAAAAAAACGAGAAGCAACAAAAAAAACATTATTATTTAATATAAATTTTGTATAATTTTATTATAAGTCTAATTAGCATATTTTTTGTTTAACAATTTAAATTAAAAATAAAAAAAAATATTGTGTTTAAGAAGACATCACTCATAGTGAGGCTTAATTTAGTAAATTAAAAATAAAATATGTTTTTTTTATAAATGCAACACTTTGAGTTATTTTTAAAGAATTAAAAAATAATATGCATATAAATATTTATTAAGCTACAAAAGAAAAAAAAATTATTACAAAAAAAATAATTACAAAACAACAACAACAAAATGAACCCACCACTTAAGCAAAAATTATAAAATGAAAAATATTTAAAAAAAAAAATAAATAATTAACAAGTGACAAAAAAAAAAATAAATTAAACAAACAAGAAACATATTTTAATATTTATTGTAATAGTATCTAATTTTGTGTTTAGATTTAGTTTTTAGCCTTTTCTACATCTACAAAAAAAAAAAAAAAACAACAAAAAACTTAAATATAAATTTTGATTTTTTTTATTATTTTTGACTTTAATTAAAAATATATTCAAAGAAAACCAGATTTCTAAAATCTTTAAACTCTTTTATTGTATAGTTTCGTAAATTATAAACTTAAAATATTTCAATTTATGTATTCTATGTAAAAAAAAAAAGAAAATTGTCATTGTTGCTTAAAAACTTTCTTTAATATTTTTATAAATTAAAAACATACAATACAAAAAAAACATACAACAGATTGTTAGCTTTTAAACAAAACAAAACTATTTATATTTGTAAAATTGTATAAAAAACCCCCAAAATATGCAAAATTATATTTAATATAAACAAAAAAAATATTGTTACAAAAAATGTTAAAAAATAAATTATAAAAAAAATTAAAATAACAATTTGATATAAAAAAAAAATAAAAATAAAATTATATAATGTATTTTAAAAATTTTTGAATTTTCTTTTCTTTTACTTATTTTGTTTTAAATATTTTATTTTATATTAACTTATTTTTATATTTTTTTTTTTAATTTTTTTTTTAATTTTTAGTTTCACGTTTTGTACAAAATGACTATCAAATGACCATGATGCAACAAATACTTATACAAATAAATAAAAAATAATAAAATAAAAAACGTTAAACAATTTAAACTGATTAATTAAAAAATGAAAATATATTAAATTAAACAAATTAAAGGTTTTCAACATCTTAGAAATTGCGGCCAAATTTTTACAAAAAAAAAAAAAAAATATTTAAAGCCGAAAATGAGTGTAGTATGAAGAACACAAAATACCTTTGCTATGATTTTCTCTGCTCTAAAAAAAAACCCTAAAGGAAAACAATCATTTTCTATAAAAAAAAAAAAAAAATATAAATATAAATATGAAATAAAATAAAATAAAATACAAAAAAAAAATAAAATAAACAAAGAAATATTAAAAAATTAAAATAAAACGCGTATTAAACTTCTCCCTGTTTCAAGCTGTATTTGATATTCAACGATTTGATATTGTTACAAATTAAAAAAAAATAATAAAAAATAAAGAAAATTAAAAAATAAAAAATAAAAAAAAAATAAAACAAATTAAAAAATATAAAACATATAAATTAAGTTTAAATAAAATACGAGCATTAAATTTAAATCCGAGTCTTGTCAAAGTTATTTATTATGTTTATATGACATTCAAAGTGAAAATAAAATGTACAAATATGAATATTATTAAAAAGAAATAATAATAATAATAATTGAACGCAAAAATAAAAAACCAAAAAATTTAATCAAATTAAACACAAAAATAAATACATTACAAATTAGAAAAAAAAAAAAATTTATCTTCAAAGTTTCATATTAAGTAGTGGCAACAAGAACAACAACAAAAAAATCGTATTAAACAAATAAAAAAAATAAAAGACAAAGCAAATTATTGATATGTAAAAAACAAAAAATTAACAAGAAAAATAAAAATATGCAAATAAATATTTAAACAAAATAAAAATTAATGTTCTTCTGTTTTTTCTTAATTTTTACAGATTATAGTTTTTCAGCTGTAAAATCTGTTTAAAATCGATTGATTCATTCGGTTAACAGGCATCAACTTAAATTTCTGCTACATATATTTGCTAAACAACAATGATTAATTATGTTGATGTTCGCCAATCTGATCTTACAATATCAAACATTAAAATACATATCTTGTGGCTTTCTTTATGCTTAATTTATTTGTGCAAAATAAAAACAAAATTGTTACAGAATACAATATTCTTTTTTTTTTTTTTATAATTAAACCTTAATTATGACTAATTCAACAACACATCAAATAAGCTGACAGTAAATTAATCAATTTGATATCTATAAAAAAAACGCACAATTTTCAAAAAAACAAAAAATCTTTGGTGCCGATTTTTGTCTCTTAACATTGAAGAATGAGCGTAGATTTTAAATTTTTTCGCTCTTAAGCGCTGTTTAAAAAATTGTAGACATATTTTTTTATTTAAATATATAAAGTAAAATCAGCTGATCTGCTTTTATTTCATAAATAAAAAATTATACGTTTTCTCAACTAGCTAAAAATCACGCGAAGTTATGCGTTAAGTCGATTGAAAAAAATAAGCTGTGCGTTCGATTCATACTGCTTCGTTATTAAATGTTGGCAATGATACACAATAATTTGTTTCATTTCAAAATGTTTTGATCTTTATGGCACTCGTTATAACTGATTTGGACTTTACAGAGTTGATCCTTTCTGCGCCGCTGCCACATTTGAAAAATTTTATGTTCAGCATTATGCTTCTTTTTAAGTTCGTTGAGAAAACCACACGCAAGCTGACATACTTTATAAATATGTTTGTCAAAAAAAGCACACTTATAAACACTTTTATTAAATTACAATATTTTAAATTTGAGTTATGCATTCGTTAAAAAAAAAAAAAAAACATTTATATTTACAATAATTTGCGTGCACTTTCTTCTTCCTCTTTTTCTAGCATTTTGTGTACAGTGTCCTTTTGTGTGTGTGTGCTAATAAACAACATTGCATAACTCAGTGTCTTAAAACATATCTAGTTATTTTGTGATACAATATTTCGCTCGATTATTTATTAAGGCACATGTCACATTCCTGAATATGATGCGCTGCTTCTATTGTTTACAACAATAACTCTAGTGGGTCATTATTAACGCTAATTACTACTATTAAATATTATATATATACGTGTATATATATATATATGCATGTAAATTTTTGTCTGTATATGTTTTAATATTGTATATGTATAATATTTTGCGCTATTGTAGATTTAGTTCACTTTGAACTTAATACATTTAAAAGCTACTTTTTCTTTTCTTTTTTTTTTTTCCTTTTTGCACTTAAAAACTAAACAATTTTTGTTTTTACATGTTCATATATATAGTTTATGAATATGTTTAAATACATATGACCAGCAAATGACTATATTGGCATATGATATACATTTCATGCTATTTCGTAAATTCTGCTTCATTTTCAACAGACAACTGTACTCATTCATAGAAGATTTCTATTGATATGCTGCAAAATCAATATAAATACTGATTTCGACTGCTTATATAGATCATGATAGTTCACCAATTGGTGCATTCTGAAGCCACAGATCATGTATAAAATTGTACAAATTATCGCTGACAGCAACCTATTGAAAATAATCAAAAGAAATATTAAATAGAAAAAAAACGTTAAAATGGATTTTATATACTACGTACCTTATACGGTGTCGGATTCAGTGTACGCTTATGATCATTACGCAATGTCTTTAATGAGATTTGCACCTTTTCGCGCACCTGTTCCAGTGTGGGTAGCTGCTGGCAAATCTTTCCTTGTTTCCAATAAACCTTATAAAGTGATTCAACATGCGAAGGAATTACATACGCACGTTTCGACTCTTGAAACGGATGACGGCAAAGCACTTTCTGGCCAACAGCTGGTGGTGGTTCGGTAACCTTTTGTAACAAATCAATTAATGCGTGACCATCAGCGCTGTATAGACTATAAAAAAAGAAAATATTTTATTATTCAACTCATAAAAATATAAGGCATATTACTTACCGATAGGCATTCTTATTGCCAGGCATTGTTACCTTCTCAACATCCTGACTTAGTTTAATGCGCGGCTGTCCGTTAATTTCAACAAGTTTATAGACACAGCCCAATGCAGGCTGTCGTTGACAAGTAACTGTAATACAGAAATTTAAATATTTTAACTAAACATTTAAAGCAAAACATTTAAAACCTACCCAAATGCGTGCCAATACCAAAACAATCAATTTTATGTCCTTGCTCATTTAAACTAAGGATTGTATCCTCGTTTATATCATTCGAAGCAACAATAGTCAATTTGTTGAACCATGGCACTTTAAAACGTTCTGCTACCTTTTCGAAAGTTTCGCGCGCTAAACAGGAGAGATATGCTAAATCGCCGGAATCAATGCGTATACCCACGGCACGATAGCCAAGATCATTGAGTGCCAAAGCAACGGTGCAGAAATTAAATAAGCCACTTCTGTAAATTATAAGTACCAAAGAAAGAAAGACAATAAGAAAGAAATAAATTAATTAAATAATGTAATATTATGTAGCATGCTTACAAAAAAAAAATCTGCTACAAGTGTAGAAATCATTTGCAGAAAATTACGTTTAAGCCTAAGACTATGCAACATTTTTAAGTGTTTTAGTTTCTAAGTTCTTTATTGTGAAATATCTTATTTTGTGCAAACATCAATTCGGATTTTTTCTAGTAAAAAAAACTCATTCAAAAATATTTTATGTATACAAACTACAAGCGTTGAGATCACAAAAATAAACTTTCACGCAATTAATTACCGAAGCCATGCAGTGTGCTCTCTCGGACGCTTTGTTTTTTTTTTTTTTTAATTAAAATATGTAAATTAAAAATTATTTTGAAAAAAATATTTTTAGTATTAAATATTTTCAGTGGCAGCTTTCTATCCCTATTTTTTAATGCAACAATTACACATTTTATGAAAAAGAAAATTAATTAATTTAAAATCAATTACTTTCTTTGAGACAAAAGACATTTTAGCGTTTGGGGAGAAAACAAATAAATTAATTTATATTTTTTTTTATAATGGTTTAGTGAACTATGTTTTTTTTTTTATTATGTAAAATATCAACTAATTTTGTTTTTGCTCAAATGCATGTATTATTTTTGTGTTTTACATACCTCTGCCAAAATAGTGCCGGGAAGTCATTTTTGTTTGGTTATATAAGATGGGATTTTATTTTCGTAATTTTGTTTTTAATAAAGATAATGGAGCGATATTTATGAAACGCAAAACAAAGAAAAATCCAATAAAATATTAATTTAGTTTTTAGAATGCCTATTAAAAAATGAATGCAGTTTTAGAAAAAGTTTAAAAAATATTTTAAAAAAGGGTAAGTTAAAAAAAAAAAAAAACAAATTATTAGTGACTTTAAAAAACAAAAAATTATGGTGGAATAAAGCTAGAAATGAATTTTCGAAAGAAAGAAAGAAAGAAAAAAGATAGGAAAAAAATTTAATAAACGAAAAGTAAAAAAAAATGTTCTGTTCGTTCACCTTATTCTCTTTCGAATTTCGTTTTGAGCTTGATCCAATTTTTAACAAATTACAAATACATTTATGTACACAGATTTTATATACAACTTTTAAATTTTTAATCAGATTTAAAAAATATATATATAATGCAGCCATGCTTCCGTAATCAGTTACTGTTGCGATTTAATATATGCGATTTGAGTTAATTCGTACGATTTCAAACTTTTCGTGATTCCAAAACGGAAAATGCTATGCTGCATTTCCAATTCGTTGCTTTGCATTGCATACTATCGGCTAAAAAACTATAGATTATCGGTCTGATTTTACTTTCGCGATTATGGAAAAATGGCTGTTACAATTTTCGAATAAACATTAAACAAAATGATTCAGGTGTAGAGATCACAGAACAAAATGATAATTAACATAAAATCGAATCATGAAACATGCAGTCCGAAGTAGAAGAAAATCTAATCTTAGAAAATCTTAGTTAGCTCTGAATTATATTGTGGTTTCTTGTTTTCACCTAAAAGCTAAATTAGCAAATTTACCTGAATGACTTCTCGACATATTTTGGAAGGTACGATCGATCATCCAAGACGACGATTTCATTTGTTGATTTTTGTTGTTTTATTGTTGGTGTTTTTGTTGTTGTTGTGCTTTTTGTAAGAATATCAATGTTTTTACTAGCATTTTTATTACTATAAAGATTATTATTATAATTTTTCATCTTGTTCGTATTCCCATTTGTAAGTGACGCTGGCGGCGTAAGATCTTCTTGCGCCTGCGTTGCAACATTTAATATAAGCACATTCGTTTCAGCAGCAGATTTCTTTTTATCATTCATCAACTGTACTAGTGGCGCTTTAAAACCATTTGTAGGAGTTGTTGCTGTTTGCTTATTTTGCAATAATTTGGCACTTTGTACTTGTGTTTCTTGATTATTCATTTTGCTGTTAAAAATATGCTAATTGTTAATATACAAATACACTGCTTAACCAAAAATCAAAAAAAGATAAAGAGAAAATTGCAAAATATAGACGCACACACACAAAAAAGTTACAGAGCTGCAGCTGCTAGACGAAACGAGACACAATTAATTAAACGCTTATTGCGCCTAGCGTATAACTACCTAAAGTCTAATTATTAAATTTAATTAGTTATATGAGATATATATGTGCAATAGTTGTTTCGATTAGTTACGCTAAATTATTTCAATTACACAAAACTCAAAAGCCAATAGAGAGAAATCATTCGATTCGAATTGATTTAAAAAAATAACGAAAAATCCAAAAAATATGTAAACGAAAAATAAGAAAATATTAAACGCGCCGAGAGAATCTGCCTAAAAGCGAAATACCTCTTAACATCGTACGTGTCGACTAGAGCCATAAATCCGTCTGGAAAAGCAATGGCATATGAAACCATAGCGGCCAATTCACCCTCACTCGATTCCTCTGTGGATACATCGAGTACATGTGATAGCATTTGACGATGTTTAATTGCTTGTTCGAGCAGATCTTCGGTGATACCTGAAAAAAAAAAAAGAATATTATATAAAAAATTATATAAAAAGTTGGTACTGCTCTGACTCACTTTACTCCACTCACTACATATCAACTCAATTTATAGCAAATAAATTAAACATACCTGTAACTTTGTGCTTAAGTAGACGCGTCTTAAGTTCGCCAACACTTGAAAATGATGTAATGTAGGCATGCGCATGTGTGCCCTTTACAGGAATGTTGAAGAGCTTCCCAGCCAATACATTGGAGGTACCATCAAAGCCACCTGTAAGAAAAAAAAATATATTAAAAACAAATTACGAAAAAAAAATCTTTAATGTCCAAAGTTTTATAACAAAAACATTTATTGCTGTCAAATATGTATCTAAGAAACGTCAATCAAATACTATTAAAGATAGAAGAAAAAATCCTTGACGGCTTGGAACACGCCTAACATGACAGAATCGATGTATTCAATGAGTTATTTTACAAATTTAAAGTCTAAATTACAAAATAAGCTGTACTGTGCTGAAATATAAAATCATTATTAGCAACGCCTAATGGGTCTGACTCACTGCAGCGCAGCTCAAACAATTAAACGCATTAAAACTTTTGTCGATGAAAATAAAACGGAAATTCCGCTAAAGCGTCGATGACGTCGGGACAGCATGTATGCTTGATTATATCCTACTGCTGCTGCTGTCTGCCAATGTGTTAGCTTCGACCAACTGAAATCGCTTATCCGGCGCGTTGCCGTTTGTACCAGGTACATCGCAACACGGCACGACATAAGTTTAGCAACTTATAAAGTGGGTGGTTAGGAACGTGTTTGTTTGTTTTTTTTTTTCTTGTAAAAAATATTTAGGTTATTCAATACTGAAAAACCAAATCGACTTACATGCCATATATGTGCGGAAAAACTTTATGAGTAGCGATTTTATGTCAAGAAGTAATGAAACCAAAAAACACCTTTTTCGCTTGCCGATAAGACTTTTGATGCGTGTAACTATATAAAACAATTTTGAACTGTCGATAAAATACGACGCGCCTAAGACTTACATGGAATATTTTTATTGCAGTAGTAAACTTAGTGAAACAAAACTTACACCACTGTGCCATAGTTTTAGTTTGTCTATTGACAAATAGTGGCATACACTTTGCATGCATGCAAATCATAAAAATACAATAATATACAGCAGAGCTAATACAACACAATAGAAGCAAATAATATATACCTATACAATATTTATATTACTTATTGTAATTGTCTGCCTGTATATATTGTTGCCCCCGCCTATCTCATTTCTATCTCCGAAAAATCAATGAGGCACCTTCAAGCAGGTGATAGGTTCATGGCGCTTTTAGCTTTTTAATTGATAATGAGCACAGCGCATGCAATCAGGAAACCTAAGCCCATATACATAAATAACCTATACCAGCTGCTGATATACACATATTTCAGCACAAAATTTGACCTTTCTTGTCACTCACTTAAAAAATTGTTTTCGCGCTAAACGAGTTTTGCAAAAGATTTACAAAAACACAAACAAAAAATGTCAAAATGACAGCACAATTGCGCAATACATGTCAGAATTAATACCTGTGTATGAATACTTCGATGCGGAGAGGCCACCATCCGGGCCCTGTGCGCGTCGCAGACCAAATTCAAAAGTTTAACATGTTTGCCAGCTACCATGCGATACCGTGCTGCATTTGTTGCCATTAAACTACAAAAAAATAAGTAAAAGTTTTATAAAAAATGTTGCAGTGATTAGCGCAAACAAAAAAAAACAAAGTTACCTTGCATAATTAACCAACGTCAACAAGGTGGTCTCGAGCAATTGCACAATAATTAGCGGTCCCTCAATTTTTATAATGGGTACTCTGCAGTTGTATTTAGTGAAAAAATTAGTTTTCTGTATTTATTGTAAATTTTTTTTTTTAAATAAATTTAACATTTACCTTGGAAACGCTACAGTGCCTTCATCAATAGCGTATAGCGTTACATCCTTAGCTGTTAGATTACCTAAATATTCAAAGAATTCTGGCTCTATACCTTCAGGAAGAGTTTGCTTTAAGTACTCAATATCTGTAAAATAAAAAACATTTAGAAGACGTTTTAATAATTTTGTAAATACTATTCACAAATTTTCGAAATATTCGAATGCCAATTAAGAAAACTACAATACGCATTACAAATATATTTACCACTCTCTGAATAATGAAAACTATCCAAAAATTTTAGACATTCCTCCAAGCCTGCAAATATGGTAAATTCACCATGGAATGGATTGCTGCGAAAAAATAAATCAAAGACTGCCTGATCATCGATCTTATCGGACTTCCAGTAGGCGTAAGCCATAGTTATTTGGTATAAATCTGTAAAACATAAATCAATGAAATATGTTAATATAATAAACTATTAATAGAAATGTTAATTAACTAAAAACAAATAAATAAAATTTTATCTAAAAAAAAACAACCTGAAAAATGCAAATAGTCTGTTCATTTATTAAGTGACTTACTTATCTATTATGATAGCTAACTCATGGCAGAATTTGATTAGGATTAAAGTAACCCTCATAAAGTTTATGATAGCTGCTAATGCATAATATGTTCTTATCAAAAAATGAGCTGCGTTTAATTGCAAAGCGATAAGTTTTGAACAAAGTTCAATAGCACAAGTCCAAAAAAAATAAATATATTCACTGAAGTACAATGCTGCTAAGTGCCATTAATTAAAACACACTCAAACGATACGAAAAAGTATATAAAAACAGGCGCATTTATCGTGCAAAATATTTCACTAAAGTGCATAGACCTGCCTTAAAAATAGATCGTACAAATAGCAAACTTAATTGGTGTGTTTATATTTAGATAGTTTGTTATGTCTGCGTGATGATGATCATATTGATGACGCTGACGCTGACGACGTGCAGTCTATAGAATTTCAACAATTTGTTGTTTCTTTGCTTGGTAAATGTCATGCTTACTGTATAGGTATTTTATAATACTAAAATACTTTAAGTTCATAAACATGTACTAGACTTACCCGTAAGTAACGGCTGTACTACACCATTTTGATTCATGCGTCCGCGATCCATAAATTGTCCGCCAGAATTGCAGCTTATATCTCGGTCATTCATATTGTTTTTTTTTATTTATATTTCTTTACTTAAATCTTCAAAAATATTGTATTGCTTTTTTGATATTTAACCAGTAAAATTAAATAGCAACAATGTGCGACGAGCAGAGTTTCAGTATATTTGCTGAATAATTAAAATTTTGTTGAACCGAAGAAATAATTTTTTTGCTGAAATAAAGATTAAATTTATATACATCAAATTAAGCCAGATCAATTTTAATTAAAATATAGGTTTATTATAAATATTTTTTTCCAATTTATAGATGATGAAATTTAAACTGCTAAGAATTTCATACATTTAAGATTCAATGACATCAATTAAGGCAATAAATTCTTAATTTTTTCAAAAGGGCACACAAATTGGCTGAGGTATCTTTATTTCACAAAATCGTTCTTAAACAAAATCATCAATTAAGTCATGAAAAATTAATTAGGCATGTTATAAAATTCTTGTAAAATGTTTCAAGTTTTAATGGAATTTTATAGCCCATGATAAAGATCAACAATGGGCGGTCGCAGGCATTTTTGCCTCGTTTGATTTTTTATCTGTGGTAATTGATGTATGTAAATAAAAAGGACCCTTGGATGACTCGATATGCAAGACGTCGAAAGTTTAAATTCTAAAATGCGCCACATCCAACACAACTACGGCGTTTATATGTCCAAAATCATAATTAAAAATATGGCATAAAATTCAAATCTTATCGTATCAAATACAATGTTCAGTTTAAATTATGTATTTAATCTCAGTTTTAAATTCCAATTCAAAGTTCTGCGTCATTACATAAAAATACTTTGTACTTGAGATAAGGGTACTGAATATATTATTTACTTGTTTGAATGCAAACAACCATTCGTAAAAAATGTTGAGTTTTACTTGAACAAAAATTACTTAGTTATTTTTTTAGCATTAAAAGTCTTTAACAGTTTAAAAAACAAATTTCTTACTAAATTACAAAATGCCTAGAAACCATGGATGCATATTAGAATCAAATAAAATTCCAAGTTTAATCTAAATCGAAAAGAAAAAAAAAATATACAAATCCACAACTTGTCATCATTATCAGGAGTGTCACACAAAGTCTCTTTTGGTTAGTTTCAAATCTCTTCTAAAATTTAAAGAAATAATGAATATAATTCACAATCAGTTCAAACCTTATTTAAAAAATAAATAAAATATACAACGCATTTTTATTGTTATTATAAATGTAGTTTAAACTAATTATGAATTATGTTCATTATTTAATTGAATTTTGGAAGATATTTGAAACCAAACCAAAAGAGATTTGTTTAGCACCCCTCCTTTTCAGATTTTAAATGGAAATATTTTTAAATTCAACCTACACATTTAAGCAACATGCCAGAGTCAAATGGATTTTAATTGCAAAAAAATATTAAAATTACAAGAAAAAATCTGATAGATTCGAAACCGAACCAAAGAGATTTTGTGTGATACTCCTAGTAAAAGAATATTTTGAAGTTATTTTTTTTATAAACCTAGACTTTGTAAAAAGTAGTGTAAAAATGCAATAACATACAACAACAACAAAAAAAGCGGAAGAGCAAAAAAAGAGAATTTCACAAATTTACTTAAGATTAACTAATACAACAAAAAACATAAATGCATACATTCAGATATATATGTAGTATCTATAAATATGCACATACACATGTATCTATAAGATACACGCTTCACACATTAAAGTTTTGAAATTCAAATTATACGATATTCAAATTATGTTATCACTTAAAAGTAGCGTGAACAACAATAACAAAAGCTACGTTAACGATTATAATTCATAGTGGCACTAGGTCAGCAGCTGATTATTAATGATTTTTTTTTTACTTTTTATTTTTTTTTTTTTTCATTACGTTTTGATATCTCTAACGCGAACACTTACAATAACAGTGACTTGACAAAACAACTGCGGAAAAAATAGATACGCTCAAGTTTTTATCACTTCAAAAATGTTTTTTCTTTTTATTTTTTCTCACTGATAATAACTTTGATAGAAGCGCGCGCAGCCAGTGTACAGCTAAGCTGAGAGTTTGTTTAGCAAACAAGATGATATGTATGCACACCTTTCATTTAGAGCAACTGTTGAGGAATAACTTGAGAACGTGCAAGATGCTTGCATTTTGTAGAGCGTTGCTGTGGTTGCTTGGTGGGTGGAAGGGTGAATTTGTTTATTTTGCCGTTACTTAGCAGCAGCCGCAGTAGCGGCAGCAAATTGAGTATTATAACTGAGCGCGCGAATTCAGATTGTTCTCTATTGATTACACATGCACGCTCTCAAAGATGAAGTGCACAACGAGTTATTGGCTACCAACCGACCGCACTATGACTACGTTCTGTGTGAACACAAAAAATACAAAAAAAACAAAAAAATTGTTGCCTGCCTCGGTTGAAGGTTGTGTGAAGGTCGGCGGTGGAACGGGCGCTTATGTTTTTTTTTTGCAAAAAAAAAACCATTGAGGGAGACAAAATGTATCAAAGATGCACTCTAAACTTAATAAGGTTTATAGCAGTAGGCGCTGGACTATTGTGTATGGCGTTGCATTATTTTGTTATTGCGAATTGAAAAAAACTTGTAGCTTTCCAACGACAACTTACATTAACACTTTATAATATATGTACACACACTACACTTTCGCTTTCTTTTGGCGCGCTCGTTTTCTTTATTAATAAACATTAATTTATTTTTAGCACTTTTCTTTTTTTTTCTTATTTATTATTTGTGTTTGTTGCGCTGCGGCAATGAAGTTTATCAAAAGTTTTTTTTGTAGGTGAAAAGAACTTTTTTACTGAGTGTGTTTTGTGCACCAGCAAGTAGTACGTTTGTTCGGCGGCGTCCGAAGCGCTCTGAGCGCTGAATGTAAATGACGCAAAATATATTAGCTGAGCGTTGAAAACAACAAATTAAATGACGACTCCCACACTAACACAGCTAATAATCATATGGAACGCAATTAATTAATTTAGCAAGCAAACTATGAGCGATTTACGCTCTCAGGCTGATAAGAACCGATGTGCACTAAGCTATATTAAATAAAAATACCGAATACACTAAAAAATACCAAAAAAGCCAGAATCAAAAAAAGTAGCGCTCGAATTTTAAATAATAACCGAAATAGCTATTGCCATAAATTTAATAAATACTAATACGCATTACTTCAATCTTTTCATACCTCTAGCGGTATATATTTACCCATATATCTACAATTGGTAGATTTTTATGTTCACATCTATTAGGCAAAAATATTTTACTTCGGCAAACAATACTTTTTTATGCCAAAATCCGAAACAGCTTTCATATTCATTAAATGCCATGTGCATGTATTTGGTATAATCCGCTGTGAATACAACTGCATACCACTTTGAACACAACTGAGCCACAAACATGACAATCATTGATCTGCTTAAATAATACAAAAGTTTTTTGTATCAAAGCTTTATGCTTTTAAAGCTTAAAAATGTACACTACACTAACTAACCCATCTGTTGGTCTGCTGCATATCGCTTCCCTTTCGCACTTACATTCGTTATAACCAGTATATAAATTTCATATAAATACGCTAGATGTCGCCAGTCGCACTTCTCTCAATTTCTCTCCACCCAAAGTACCTCATATAGGTGCGAGCAAGCAAGAAAATTGGTAGACCATTTGTAGACCATTGTTCTGCCTGGTCTGCTCGTAAGTGGAACGAGTTAGATAGATCTTGCCTCGCGTTTACACTTACTTGCGTACACTTGTAGACCATTGTTACGTTCGCTATTTTGTAGACCATTGTTATTTATACGTTCGCTAAGTAGCGTGGACCAAATGGTCTTTCACTATAAATAATAATAAACAATAATAATAAGACCTATAAATTAATACTATTTAAATAACACGTCTCGGAATTATTAAACTTCAATTTGAATATTTCAATAAAATAAGAACATAAAATAAAAGAAAACATTTAAGTTTAAATTGTACGTTCAATCGTATAGTAAATTTTATACAATATAAGACTAGCAATTTAGTCTACTTAAAACTGTACTGAGAAATAAGAAAATCTTCTTTTAGAAAGTTATGGACTTATTTTATTGCCTCGCATTCTGCTGACCGTTTTTTCTTCAGTCCTCGGTTCAAACACATCTACTAAGTTCGGTACCGCTCCCTCGCAATTGGTCATTCGGTTTCAACAGCTCATCTTAGATCAGACCAAGCTGATCTTACCAATTACAGAGCATGAGGTTCGACCCATAAATTCTTCGCTTTGCCCGCGTAAGTGATGGCGATAGGTCAGGCATAATGTACGCTTCCTTTCGTTTGGGGTTTTCGTAATTGATCCCCTTTTCATCGCCAGTCTTTCGGTACTACCTTGTTCTGGTGTCTACTACATTTTCGACGGCACATTTAACTGTGAATGGGTCTGGCTGATTGCAGTGTTGTTCCCCTTTCTTATTTCATTTGATTATAATAAAAATCAAAATCAAATATTTTTTTATTTGCATTGAACGTTCAACATTATTTAAATCTTTATTCATTTTTATTGTTTTACTGCCATTTCTGTATATTTATATGTAGTATATATATTTTTTTATTTGTTCACAATATTTGTTTATATATGGTATATGTATGTATGTTTGTATGTAGACATTTTTATTTATTGGAATCTTTTCTATTTTCTGTTAAATTTTTTCTGTATTTCACTTACAAACTAATTAATAATTAAATGTTAAACTCTATGATAAATATTTTTTATAATCTGTTCTGTGGTGTTTAAATCTTTTACAGTCGAAAAAATTATTATTTAAAATGTGTCTAAATAAATTTGTTTCTTTTTTTTTATTGCATTTGCTTTTTTTTCAACTAAATTCATCTTTGATCTTAACAGATTGTTCTGTTTTTCTTTTTACTAATAATTGGCAATATCTTTGGATTAAATGCACATTATCTTGCTGGGCAACTATTGCTTTTTTCAGTGTATTTTATTATAGTATTTATTTACTTTTAGTTATATTTTTTGATAATTATTAAATGGAAATTATTTGCTACTTTATAATTTGTGACTCTTGTTATTTTACATATTTTTGTTTTTGTAATTAATTTATTGCAACGGAATATTTGCGCATTTAAATATAAAAATATATATTAATTTTATAATTTTTTTTTTATAATTATTTTTGTAAGTATAAATTTATAAAGAATAGAACTTATTAACTAAAATTAATTAACAAAGGTACAAAAGGCGCGAGAGCGAAATTCATATTCGAAGATTTTTTTTTTATTTATTTAATTTTGTTTTTTGGTAATGCAAAGAATTGAATTTTACTCCAGAAAATTGACTTTTTTATCAAAAAAAAAAAAAAAAATGTAAAAAAAAATATTTAAAAACCTAAGGAAATCGTAAGAAAACGCTCCAAAATTCTTAATAGGCATTCTAGAAGTCTTACGCTGCACAGTGGTTTGTTTTGTTGAAAAGTGTAGCAAAGACTAAATTTTCTTTACATTTCCCACGGCTTATTCAAAAATAACAAATTTTTAAACATACATATATAATGCATTTTAGACTAATATTAGTAAAAGATATTTTTATATTTTCTTATAGACTAAGAGATATTGAGGAAAACTTTTTTATAGATTTTTTTATATGTTAATTTGCTTTTTAATAGCATTGCGTAATATTTTTTTTTCATAAATTTCCTTTTTTTTTTTATTGTATTTTTTTTTTAAAGCAATAGTCTAATAGGATTTTTCTGTTTGTTATTACATTTTGTAGATAAACTATTTTTTTTATTTTTTATTACTAAATTTAATTGCATTTTTTGTTTATTTTATTTGCTTTGCGTTAATTTTTATTTTAATTTAATTTATTTTTTTTTTTTAACTATTTTATTTGTTTATATTGTTTTGGTTGTTGTTGTGGGTTTTCCATTGCCAAAAGTCGAACTAAAAATAAAACTTTTGCTTTTATTCAGCGCGACAGAGCAACGATGCAAAACGAAATAGTCTCATCCAGCTAAAAAATTCGATTCAAAAGGATTCTCTTCCGCTGTCGAAGTTGTCATGCTGACATGAGAAGAATCCGAAGATTTGCTAGCACGTTTCTGTGCCAGCTGCTGCTGCTGATGTTGTTGTTTCTTTGCTGCTGGTGAACCAAGTTTCATGATTGAATAAGTCATTTTGTCTTTTCCTTTTTTTTTTGGTTTTAAATCCTGAAAATATTTAAAAGTTAAAAACAAAAAAAGAGTTAAGTAATAATTTAAAAAAAGTATCTTTGAAATACAATAAATTAAAAAAAAAAAAATAAGCAACACGCCCACACTTACAAGCACTTATGCGCCTTTCGCATTATCTATGTACATCTGACATTAGTCTATGAGTCTATGTTGACAATTGAATACGCATTTACAAACGCATTCCAATAAGATAAGCGATTGTCTACTATATATGAAATAAGCCCACTTGACAGTCGGCATCTGTAAGTAAAGCAGCAGTATAGTAGAAAAGTCAATACTGACTTACTTTCAGTCTGTATGTCTGTCTGTCGCCAGAAAGACAGACCAAAGTCTTCGTTGTCAAGTGTTGCACAGTTAACGAGCTACGAATGTATCTATGCAGTGTTCTTTTGTATCTTTGCAGCTACACTTACATTTCAATTGAAATTGGCGCGTGACATTTTGTTTTGGTGTCAGCACTTTTTTATGCCATTTACGTACTTTTGTTTTAGGCTATTTTCTTGTCAACTAACTATTTTGCTTTAGAACTATTCAAGTGTCAAACAGTTGCTGTCAACAGGAGTGGATTTTTTCTGAAATTAAAGTATTTTTTTCTTTAAAAAAATTTAATAATTTTTTTAGTTGGTTTTCTTTTAACTTTGTCACAAGAGTCAGAAAGTGGAGTCTTTTTTATTTAGATGTGTGTTACTTTATTACACTAGCCAAAAGTGAGCTGTGTTCTCATAGATCTATTCCCATGTACTTTGGAGCGTATATTCCAATTCATCATCATAATATAATTCTATCGGTCTATATGTACTGAAGTATCGCTTTCTATTCTTTCTATCAATCTGAAGTAAATTATTTTTCTTGTAAATTTATAAAATATTATTTTCAAAATCACTTAATCCGCACCTGTCTGCAAAACTGTCTCAAGCAACTTAACCACAATGAACATTAGATATGATTCTCGTTTTGTTTTTTTTTTTTAGTTATTTGCATTTTGCACTTGAGTGTCTAGCAACGATTTGTGTCAAGGAAAACAAATGCCAAATGGCATAGAAAGCTTAGCTGCTGGTTTTAGACTTTTATTATTTCTTTTTCTTGAACTATGAGATACTTTCAAGCATATAAAAAATTATATTCGAATTCAAATCTGTGTTTGTTCAATTAATTCATTTATCACTTTCACACTTTTCCAAAAGCTGTCAGCCAGATAACTATGTAAAATATTCGAATACCAAAATGTATCTCATATGCGTGCAATCAAAATTTCCACTACATAGAAGCCATTAACAATATGCATATAATTTTCGATTTGATTGAAATCAGTTGAAGTAAGTTTTATCAAAACACCCACACAGACAGACAGACGGACGGACAGTCGATAATTGTTTATCAGAAACTCGAGCACACTTATCACAAAAAAGAAAAACTGTTGCATAGAATTCAATTGCAACATGAAAAAATAACGTATACGCCGCAGTATGACACAAATTGAAAGCGATTTTATTTTATTTTCATTTTTTTTGTTCATTTTCTGTCGAGTACAAAATTGATAATAGAAATTGAAATTGGCACGATGCCGCCTGACTTTTGTAGCTCGATTGCAATCTATTATTTATGTCATTTATTGTTGTTGGTGTTGTTATGATTATTCGTCGTCTATTGCATTAGCTGATTGCAGCACAACACTTTTGCTTTCAATGCATGCCCTGCACGACGCATTTGAAATGAAAACTGGGTCAATGTTGGCGCTTAGCACAACAACTACAAAAAAATAAAGCAAAAAAATAAAATGTTTCAAATTATTTTTAATTGAAATTTATGTTGTCACTCTGAGCAACATTTTTATTATGTCACATTACAAATATCACAAGTCATATTAGAATTAAAGTCTTCAGTTAAATCCAATTAACATGCGCGCGAACAAAATACGCTAATAACTATTCAAAAAAAAAAAAAATAGGAAAGGAAAAGCCGCATAATAAAAATTTTAAAAAACTAATTGGAAAATGTCGCGACAAAATGCACTTTATAAAAAAAAAAAAAAATGGGCGGAACACGCCGTGTGTTGAAAAACGAGCGACAATCAACGATAATAAAAAATGTACATACTTTCAACATGCATCAATGATGCCGCACAGCACACTGACGTCCACGTAAGCAAAAACAAAAAGAACAAAAAAAGGTCATTAAACAAAATACATACCATGATATAAATGTGCATTTTGTGGCGCAGCAAGTTCAGAAAGTATCTATCACTGTTATACGGATTGTTTTTTTTTTATTACTATCACGACTATCTCACATTACAACAATGACAAAAACAAAAACAACAACAATAATAACAATAACTAACAACAAGAACACAAATGCTGACAATAAATATTCACAGAGAGACACAAAAAAAGTAATAATAATAATCTGAGAAAAAAGATAACATTTTACCAAATGAAAATGTCAGATACATTTGTATCTTTTTAACAAGAGTTACTCGTACAATTTTGTGTAGTGAAAATATTAAAACCGAAAAGATTTTTTGAATACATTTTGAGTTAAAGAATCAAAGTTTAATACAACTAGCGTTTAATAAATTGGGAACGTTCTACAGCTGAAACATTAGAATCGTTCATTTTTGTTGACCGGTTTTATATTTGATGAAGTTAGACAAGAGGAAGCATAGTAAAAGATGTCAAGGAATCACATAGGTTAAGAAGGAACCTTTCTTTCTACTCTACTTTAAGGCGAGAACGAGATTCATGCCAGCAGCGGAGATGAGGAAGAACTGGATCCCACGATTTATGACGATTTATGACCTGCGTTGGAATCAGTCTATAAAGAGATTCACAATGCTATTGAAACGCAGAAAAATTACAAAGCGGTAGGCGCAGATGAGCGAGGGGTGGCTTAGAAGTTACCACCAACTCATATAAATATGGGAAACAATACATAGGAAATTTTGTTAGATAGTTCCAGTGTTGTCTCAGAACAAAAAAGTTATTTACCCCATATTCACACTACGCCAAATCCTGGAGAAAGCCAAAGCGAAACAAATCAACACAGCACCTATGTTTCGGCGTTGTGGATGTTTGAAGGGAATATCTTTCGGAAAATCTTTGAACCAGTCAGTTGTTCAGTGCTTTAACTCAAGTAAATATATCAATTGAGTACATTTTTGTTTTGCCTCAAAGAAAAAAACGTTCTTCCAATAATATAAATAAAGAAATTCTTTCGAAAAATGCCATATCCATGCGATACTCAAATTTAATCATCACATACGATCTCATCAATTATCTAAAACAAAATTCTTTGTGCATTCTTTTGCACTTAAAATTGTTGCCTTTAAATTTTCATTTGACAACACAAATCCGAAATGTTAAGATTTTCTTTTCATTTTTTTTCATTCTTTTATCTCGTTTTTCTTGTTAATTAACAAAATGCTGTCGAAATAAACAAAGAAATTCGAGAAAAAATGTGCAGGCGTTTCTAAGCTTTAAAAGTAACAAACAACAATTCCGAACAACAAATCCAATAAAAGATAAAGATTTTTCTTGAAAAATTTTATAGCATGAAATACTTTTTTTTTTGCTTAAAATTTGTGTCGCGTGTTTAAGTATCACAATTCTTTTTTTTTTTTTTTTTTTGTTGTTGTAATGTGACATATTTACAGAAAAGTCTTGATTTGTTGTACTCATGTCAAGCAGTTGTCATTTCTTTTTGTGGTTGTTTTTTTTCTTTTTCTGTTTCAACGTCAAATAAGCAACAAATTCAACAACAACAAAATGCGCTGAGATTGTAAAATTGAAATTAATTTCCACCGCACATGACAATAACAAAGCAAAAATACAGAAGAACAACATAAATAAAATAGAGCATATATTGCATAATTTATTTACAAATGTATCTATGTATCTGTAAGTAAGTAAAAAAGGATTTATTCCAATTAAAAATTCAAACTTCAATGACAATTCTTATTGGAACAAATGCGCTTGATTGCTGACATAATATGAAAGCACATATGTGACAAATGATAATTTGAAGCGCAAATATAAAAGTAACTAGAATTTTTATCTATGTATCTATATATGTAAGTATCTATAATATTTATGTGACGAAGCGTTGACTGCTCGTTGAAGCGGAATTGAATAAAAAATTATTTTAGTGCTGCTCTATGTAGAAAATATAGAGCACAAATTAGTGCCAATCGAAATAAATCGATTATCTATAAGATACATTTATATGAAACTATATTGAAGTTGATAAATATATCTAGCTTCTGTTTTTTTTTTTTTTTTTTTAGTTTCTAACACAAATTTGATTGCACAACTAATTAAGCATCAACAAGATACTTTAACAAATTTAATTTTCTGTAAGTTACAAATATATATGTTACACAAACAACTCGAAATCAATCACAGAACCTGTTGAACTTGAACGCACTAAGCGTTGTAAACAAACAAAAATATATAAAAAAAAATAAATAACAAAAAAAAAAGCGTCAAGGAAACGCATTAAGTAACAAGTTGTGTATAGAGTAGATACATAGATACATATTTAGGTAGCTATGTATATAGATACAAAATTTTAACAGTTAAACAGTAGCTTTTCTGCACAATTTTGAAACTCAAAAGATTTATTTTAAAGTATCTAAGCAGCAGTTTATAGCTTAAAAAGTATCTGAAACTAAAAAAAGTATCTAAACTAAGCGTTTACATTTCGCATGCTATCTGCAATGTTACAAACGAAATTACAAATTCATAATACAGCAAGTCAGTATCCAAACAGCTGTAATAATGACAAATCAAAGTAAAGAATTGACATCATTTTCTACACATCACAAATATAGACAAATCAAAGCACCATACAAAAAAAATGTCGCTCATATATTCAAGCTAAAAAAAAACTGTTACAACAAATACGTATTACGTCATTTTTATTGCTAGACAAGTTCAACTTGAAATAAACATCTTACTTATGGCATTAAAAAGTAATTAAGCAGCTGATTTCTACCTATGGATACAATGTAAATACTTTTAGATACTTTTATAAGCAATATGTATATTGTCTCTTATACTAGCTATATACACTTTGTATACAGTATACCAGCCCTTTGTTTGCTAATAGGCAACGAATTGGAAACAACAAAAAAAAAGCAGATGCATCTAAGTTAACAACAAAAGAAAATGTGCATTTTTCCGCTGTAATGTTTAAAGTTTCTTTTTTTTTTGTATATTCTTTTTCACATTGCTGTCGAAGTTGTTGTTGCTACTTAAATGAGAACACTCTAAGCAGCAAACCGCTAAATATAAAAACCACAACGTAAATTATTTACAATAAATATAAGAAGAGGGTACTGTACATGTAGACATGTACACAAAGAAATGCTAATAATTTTCATTTACAAATAACAAAAACAAAAAAACAGCAACAAACAAACAAGTTGCAATGAGATGCGATGCGCTGCAAATGCTTTTGTTGTTGCTCTTTTGGTTTTTTGTAAAAGTAAACTTCCTATAAAGAAAACAAAAAGAAGGTTTCACACATTCTCATGTTTCGGACAGATAGAAATGTATCTACAAGGCAACAGCAGCCAACGTTTTTTGTTTTTGTTTGACTAACCTAGAACAGCGTTGAACCAAGGCGAGCTCATGAAATAAAAAAGATACAAAAATAATATGTAAACTAAGTCGTTGTTGTCGTTGTTGTCGTTGTTGTCGTTGTTGTCGTTGTTGTCGTTGTTGTCGTTGTTGAATTGTAATGCAGTGGGCTCACACGAAAGTCTAGTTACCACACAAATAAAAAGTATCTCAAAAGACATGCATGCATGTTAGATGCGTTACTGCGACATAACAGAAGAAAAAAAATACGTAGTTGCTTTCGAAATATATATTAGGAGGAAGGTGTGAGAAGTTATCAAGAATTGAGTGGCTTAAAATAGATGCGAATTAGAGCTGGAAAACAATCGAAGACATTGATGATTTCTGTAAAAACTATCAAAAACATCGAGCAGACAGAGTATTGAATGAATTGAATTCCTGTTGTCGATGGATGTGTCCAGAGTCAGCAATCCAGCCACTTTGGACGAACTTGAGAACTGCTTTGAGATACTTTTTAAAGTTTTATGCAATTACTTCTTATCACACCACTCTCGTATAAAATTATACGTGTACCTTTCTTGTTGCTATTTTGTTGTTGATGTTGTCATGTAAATTAAGCGAACTGTGCAGCAAATGTAACAACAACTGCCTATGAGAAAGATAAACATAATGAGCATTGTGTATAGCTCTCTAGCTGTATTGTTATTAACCAAAGCAAACTATGTATCTGCAACACGCAGTAGCTGTAGCTTTAGATACATTTATATCTTTCTATGTACATATGTATGTAGGTGCAATAAGAAATTAAAGTTGACAGTTGCATGTCGCATGTCGCATCTATTTATTTTTATGCAGCTGTTCTTTATTATCTATATTTTCTTCAAATATGAATAAATATTTGGCAAACATTTTTATCTACTTGCCAAAAGCTAATAAAAAAGAATATTTATAACACAAACTAAATGCATATATATGTTCATACAATATATACATCATCATCAATTTTATATTACGATTGCCACAAAAAAAATCACATCAACAGCTCATTGCGTACACAATTATTCTCATTTTTGATTTTGTTTACTTTGCTTTTTGTTGTTGCTTTTATATTTATTACGCATACGTCATGTTTGCTCGCCAATAATGCGATTGCTTGCTTGCTTGACTAGACAGTCTATCTTACTATCTGTCTGTCTGTCCAGCTGTTTGGGCTTACCACAAAGTACTACATAATTACTATATTTTGTAAACAAATTCGTTCGTTTTCTTTTCCTTTTTTCTGCTTGCCAAAGATCATGCAAACTTATTGAATATTTCTTGTTAAAGTTTACACAAAATAAAAAAAAGCTATTTACATTGTGCAAATAAACTAACAAGCACATTTAAGCACTTTGCATACACACATTGAATGTATTCCATTTCAAACAAAATTTATGTGCAAAAGACAAACAACAACAATTATTGCGATAATAATGAAACGCAGCATGAAAAATAAAATAAACTATTCTATGTATTCTACGTATTTCTGAAAAAAGGAAGTGAAGTTCAAAGTTAAGCAGTTAATGAGTTTAAGATATTAAACAGCTGTAAGTATGCTTTGTTTGGGAAAAGATAAAAAATAAATGATTGTTTTAAAAGAATTTGAAAAAAAAAATGTTAATGGAAATTCAAACTAAATAAAAATACTTTTATTAATGGATGCCATTCTAACGTAAATACTAAATTTGTTTTAAGATAAAGTTTCTTCGTAACTTGAAGCTTAAAAAATGCCTCGAAATATACAGGAGTCCTAATTACAATGCCAAGTGGAGTAGCCGAAAGGGCCCTTTAAAACTGCGCTGGGGCCTAAGAAACTTTCTTTTTTGGCTGTTAGAAAGTAGTATTGTTTGAGTCGAAGATCTAGATAGACCTATCCAGGAGACTTAGTATGAAGTCTGACCAGAGTCAGAAGGTCTTGGCTTTATAGGTTACGGCGTAACACCATATGGTGTCTAGGCGACTCGTGCGATTAAGTCGAAGATAAACAATGCCGTGGAATAAGAAATTTTACTTTAACTTGAGATAGCAGCAGCTTTCAAAAATGTATTTTATTAAAGTTACTGCTGCTGCTAAGTCTGATATAACGATTTTTCTTCAGCGCCATGCTTTAAACAAACTCAAAACAACATGAGCTAAATGTCATGCTGTGGTTAGGTTGGGACCATTCAATTTTGTCTCTAATCATAACGTACTTAACATTGTTGCTTAACAACAAACTAAAAGCGTCAAAAAACATTCTCAGAAACGCCTACACTTTGTACCTAAATTACAAATGATAGAGTTATAGTTGTAGTTAGAGATATATAAACAGCCCACTGCTGAATAAATTCAAATTTAATGGTCAAGAAAAAAGCTATCTCAACTAGCTTAACACTATAAAATGTAATAAACACTTTTTTCGCTAGACATATACTTAAATAACTCGATTCGTATTCGTTCATTTGCTTGCTGGCAATTTGTGGTTTGTAATTTAAACCTAACCCAAGCTAAAATATATAATTATGGGAAATTTCAAAAAGCCACAAAAAAAAAAAAAAAACAATAATTGGGAAAACTTTTTAACAACCAAAAAAAAAAAAAAAATACACAAAACATTTGTTTAATAAGCTTCAAGAAATAAATTATAACTAATGCCAAAAGATAAACTGTTCTTTTTTTTCCTGTCGAAATGATAAATTTGTACTGAGCTGTCAATTGGAAAAATAAATCTTATCATTCATTAAAAGCAAAAAAAAATCAACAAGTAAACAAATGCATGTAAATTATTGCCTTTAACTGAAGAATTTATGTGCTTTATGCAAAGATTTTATTTATTTTTTTTTTATATACACTTTATGTAACTAATTTAATTGCTTCAAACACTGAAAGGCATGCGCCCGCATAATTTTGAAGTAAATAAATTATTCAAACTTCGCACGCACTTAAATTTACTTCAAAAACAGACAAACAAAGATGTCTATAAACCCGTAGCTTTGCCTAAGCTAATGTTCAGACAGTCTCATGAAAAATACCTGACATTTATCCTGTGACGCCAAAAGCGCTTCAATTCACACAGCATCTTATACGTAAAGTCTTTTCGATTTCGACTTTACTTCAATTACCTCGAAAAATGTTTACGCGCTTCAAAAGTATTTTTCAATTAAATTGTCAGTTGAGGGTCATCATCATTTATTATGAAATAGCAACCGATGAAAATTGAATGACATCGTACGCTACTAAAATTTGATGAAATGAACTGAAAATGGTTTGACTGACAGAATGTATCTATCTGTATTTTAGTTAGATTTTAGTAGTAGTAGTTGTAGTAGTAGTAGTACCTAGTTGTATATGTCAACGTCAACTCAATTAGTTTTAATAGAAAAATCGATGCTACCTTTTTGCATAAATAAAATATTAAGGACGAAGGGATAGCTGTAATGTTGCTATATTTTGTATATTGAGGTTGCACGCTGGCAAATTAAATTAAATTCTCTGTAAACATCTAAAGTGAAAAAGAAAATATCAAACACGCTGACCTTTTCTACATAGTATGCAGTGTAGCTACCCAAAAAAAAAAAAAAAGCGTAAAGAGGTTTATTAAAGTTTTATAAATGTGTAAAAGAGCACAAACTAAATATTTATTTAGCTTTAAAAATAAAGTTAAAAACTTCTTCTCAAACACGTATTCGAAGTTTGAAAAAAATTGAGACGTGTATTTGCATTGTTTGTAGCTTCTTGTCTTTTCAAGTGTCACTTGCCGTTTATAATTTTTTTTTATTTCAAATACAAAAAGATCAAAGTACCCAAAAAGAAAAATATAGCAAACATTTAAATTCGAAAGCTTATATCCACTCACACAAAAAAATTTGGTAAAACAAAAGCTTAAAAACCCGAAACACAGAATTTATAAAAACTTACATATAGAAAGGGGATGATATGTAATGGCAAATGGGCGCTGAGCTACATAAAATCACAACAAAAAAAATGTTGCACGACCAAATAAAATATGTTGCCACAGAGTTAAAGAGGGACAGACAGACGGACGGACGTACTTAGCTAGATTCACTCGTCTTGTTAAGCTGTTCAAGTATTGACGAAAATAATAAGATAGAATATAGTTTTGAAGTCAACTGAACTATGAGATACTTTGCAGCTAGTCTATACGAATTTTTATACACGTTACACACAGTGTGTCATAGATCGTATAAAGAATATATACATTCTTGATCAGCTCAATGCGGCGAATCGGTCTTGTTATGTCCCTCCGTCTGTATGTATCTCTAATCTGTTCGTGCGTTTTTACGAAATTGAGCTGAAATTTAAAACTTAATCTTTTCCCGACAACCACTACACAAAGCTTAAAAACCATTGAGCCACGCCTACTACTAGGTATACACCTCACACAAAACTACTGCCCATTCGTATTGCACAAAAATACTTTTAATATCTTAAAAATTGGAACACTTTTTAATTAAATAAAACTTAAACTATTTAGCTCGATATAAAAAATATAAAACAAAATAAATAAATAATAAAAAAATGATTTTCATGCTTCTGTACAAGTTAATTAAATATGCAAATAGGTACACTGAGCTCAGCTTTTACGCAGCAGCAATATTTCGATGATGCAGCTAAGTTTTAGACTGTTGAGACATGTGTGGGCTTTGATACTTTTAAAAAAAGCATTCCAATATTTAAAACACTTCAAAAGAACTTGATGTTTATTCAACTAATGCGCTTTTCGTTTTCTTTTATTAAAAAGTTTATGAAAAATCGTTATCATTATTTAAAGTTTTTATTTACACTTTTCTTTTTTCTTTACTTCTTTAATGAGCGCCAAACTCCCACTCAGCATTTTTCGGTGTGTATTTCGAGTTCCAAACTTGAACTTAAGTATTTTTTAGCATGAATTTACCTGTACCTGTAGATACATAAGTATCTATACAAACTAGAGCTGATAATTTGTTACAATGTTTTTAAGCACGAAATTTGTAACAAATATTTTTTTTTTGTATATTTTTTTATTTATATCAACGCTCGTCGAGGTCATTTTAACAAAATTGTACGACATTTTAAATGAATGCGGCGTGCTTTTTATAATTTTCCTTGAACGTGTTTGACACATAAAATTGATTATAAATATTTATAGAAACAATTATACTTTGAATTTTATATATTTTTATTAGAAAATTAAATAATTCAATTTGCAGAAAACTGGTTCATGTGTATTTTAAGTTACATAGAAAATATTGTCATAAATGACGTTAGTTGTAGATTTTGAATGAATAAATAGAATAAATAGATTTTGCGTTTAAGTTTTTTTATGGATAGAATCAATTAAACCTATTAGAATTGTCTGTGGTTTATGAGAAAACGGAAAATAAAGGATAGTTGTGCTGTTCACGAAGTCTAGCATGAGTGCATAAAAGAATAAGTGCAAACGATTGCAACAACAACAACTAACACTGAAACTATTTAATTTTCTGCGTTAGTTCTTGTTGCAATCGTTTGCACTTATTCTTTTATGCACTCATGCTAGACTTCGTGAACACCACAAGTGTGTCACAACTATTTCCATCAGTATCATAGCATGAGTCAAGTTATTCATGTTCATCTGTATGAATGAATGTCCGTCTGTCCTGCTCCCGCAACTTTATGCAATTAATTAATTTAATTAAATTTCACATCATGTGTTTATTATAATACATTAAATACATTATTAAAAAGAGATGAAAAAGCTAGTACACATCAAACTGAATTAATTTATTAATTTGTAAAAGCTAAGCACAGGATTACAAATTTAACATGTTTGTCATAAGTTTTAGATAATATACAAGATTTGTTTTCTTGAAGAACATACACATGTACGTACGTACGTATGTAAACAATTACATAATATTCACTTTAGATTAATTAATTTTATACAACATATGACATATTTCTTAAGTACATAAAAACAATTTCTCTTCTGTTTCTAATCGTCCAAACTTAAATTAAAGTTCATAACAATTTATCAACGACAAAACCGAACAGTACCAGTGCAGCACGTAGAATAGAACCATGCAGCTTCAAAGACTTTGACATTTCGTATAAACACACACACACACACACACATATGTATGACAACTCAAACAATAACATTTGTATATGCATACGTACATATGTATGCATAAGTATTTGTGTACATAAACCCAAAAACAGTGCTCTACATTAACGCTTATCGAGTGAAATACTTTCGTAATAAATTTTGGTTTTTCAATTTCCACAATGGAGCAGACTACTACTTTTTTTCATAAATATTGATTTTTAAGTTTTTTTCTTTTTAGGTTTTATTATATTCACTTACCGATAAGATTTCGTCTTCTAAAGCATTATTTTTTTAGTGTTATAATATTGAAATCGATGCAAACATTCAGTCATTCATTTATTCATTCAATTCCTATTGTAGAGCACAAGTGCATTTTATGGACGATAAGAAACAATAATGTAATTCTTTTTCGGTACAATAACTAAAAAAAAAACGAAATAATAATAAAGTGTCATCATAGCATAATGACATAACCCAAAGTACCATACATAAGCAAGGAAATTTTTAAAAGTTTAACAAATCCTTGAAATTCATTAAACAAATAGACAAGACGGTTGGAGGTTGTCATTCCAAAGATTTTTCACTCATTTGATTTTGTATGCCAACTGCATTTGTTTATTTTATTCATAAATTTTTAAAGTTTAATGATTTCATTTGAATTTTTTTTACATTTTTAAAGCAATTTTGGCATTGGCAACCTGCAAGCCTACTATATTTTTGATTAATATGGAAAACCATGAACGTCTGTTTATCCTGTCAGCCGTATGAACTTAACGATCTTAGAACTGAACTTAACACAAATTTAATTTGAATATTTAATTTGAATATCACAAAAATCATGATAAATATAATAATTGGAGCACAGTAAGCAAGTAATGCACCAGTCTTTGGTTCTAAAAATTGTCGACCTAAGACATATTTTTTAATTATATTAGGATGTTTAAACGTGGTTTTTTTTCTATGGAATGTCACCCACAATTTCTGAAGTACCTTACTGATACCGAATATCTCGACAATTTTAAAAAATGTCTCGTGGGTTCCCGCGACCATCTTAAATCTTTATGTCAAAATGTTTTCCTTGTTCTAGAGACGCCAAACTTGACTTGAATTACTTTTAAGGGGGTCCCATATTTGAATTTTTCTTAGATCTGTCATATACAAAATCTAGCCAGCGTACGTACCCTAGGAAAACTTTTATTTATACGTATGTATATGCAAAAACTTTTAAATAAAGACTTGTGCATAAGAAATAAATTGCTTTTTTCACTTTTATATGGCTTGACCCATATACGAATATTTTGCTTATTTAATACATATTTTGACCAAATGGTTACAAAGTTTGAATGTAAATGAAAATATTTCAAACCAAAAAAAGGATATTATATGCAAATAATTTAATACAATTTTTTGCTACTCAAAACACTTAAATGAATTTAATTAATAATACAAATTTTATTGCACATTTTGAGTTAGTGAATATTTATTTAAAAAAAAAAAATTGATTAAAAAAAGAAAATGTAAAAACAGCAAAAAAAATTCAAATTTTAATTAATTAAAAATAAAAAAGGATCTGCGTAAGTACACAGAAAAGTAAAAGCAAATAAATAATACACTCACTGCACACATAAACATAAATATACACAGAGACCACAAAAACAGGAAACGGAAACCAAATAAAACGGATATGAAAGCTTCAGAATTATTTGAAGCACTCAAACAAACTCAACTAAAGCACAGCAGCAATGCCGACTAAGCCCAAAGTAAAGTGAAAGTTTTCGAAGCGTTTAGATTTAATAAAAGTATCAGCTTTGTAGCAGGAAGCATCAAGGGAAAATAACTTTTTTGTTGTTTGCAAAAATTATTACTGCTTAAATTGAAATTTATGGAAAAAACTAATGCAATGAAGCCTAACGTTTTTTTTATTTTCTCATAGAAAACAACATGCAATCTGATTACGTAAAAGACGTAAGAGGCAGCAGTGCACACGTACACACACACATGTATATACACTTGAATCCATACATATAGCATGAATTTTTCAAGGACGTATGCCATAAAATAGAAGCAAATGTAACAAAAAAAAAAAAATTATAAAGGACTTAGAATTATAAGGAAATGCGTAAAAAGGTAACTTCCGTTGACACACACACACTAACACACACATACTATAATTCCACTACATAAAGCATAACAAATCATGCTTTAATAACAAAAAATGTCCTTACAACAACAACAAAAACAAATTACTCACCTTGTGTTATAGAAAAGCAAACACAACTTAGTTGGCTTTGTTTGTGTTTAGATTTTGGAAATTTGCTGTCGTAATTTTCCCAAAATCAAGTTGGTCTTGCTTTTTGCGTTTTAAGTTTATTTTTTTTAAATATTTTTTTTTTTTTTTTATCGAAATATACGCAAAGTCGTCTTCTCTTAAATTTTATGTAAAATTTACTTATTCTATTTTTTCCGGCTGCGATTTGTTCAGTTATGCAGCGTGTTTCTTGCAGTAAGTAAAATAATTTTTTTCTAAATTTTACAATCAAAAAGTTTTCAACAAATTTTGTTTTGAAAATTAATATTCTTTTTGTTGTTGTCGCTACGCGATTTTCTTATTTTTCTCCCGTTAAGCGTGTTAGAACCAAGTGTACCGAACGCGTTGAGCTCAGCTGTTTGAGTGATACGTGCAGTGAACGAAGCAAGCAACAAGAGCCATAAAACGACATAAAGAGAGGTGAGTGAGCATTTTTATGCACTACCCGTTTCACATAGTGTAAACGGTTATATTCAGTTTGTTGGAAAGTTTGTAACGCACTAAAGGAAACGTCGTAGAAACTATAAAGTATACATATTATTGATCAGCTCAATGAGACGAATCGATCTAGCCATATTCGTCTGTCTGTCGTGTATGTCGTGTCTGTCTGTTGCGAACTGATACAATCGCTCAATTTTAAAGATATGGCGATAAAACGCGAAACTTAAGCTTTTCTGGGGTTCTAGGGTGTTTGTATGCTAAATATAGAATGTCACGCCCATTTTTAGGCATAGTCTCCATACAAACTTACCACCTATTTTAGATAGTTTGTATGAAAATAGTCAATAGCTATGAATGTTTTCACTCCAAATTGGGTAAAAACCGTTCTAATGTCATTCAATATCAAATCCAACCTACCACGCCCATTTTTAAACAAAGCTGCCATACAAACTAACCGCCCATTTTAGATATTTTATATGAAAATAGGAAATAGCTATGCATGTAGTAACTTCAAATTGGATAAAAACACGTCTAGTATCATCCTTAGCACACACCAACGATATGATACGGATCGGGCCACTATAACGTATAGCCCTTTACAAACTTACCTCTCATTTTGTGTTATTTTCACGAAAATTATTGTTTTATCTGCATTTTTAGGTTAAAATTTGATACCAATATTGTGTATAAACTTGAGTTGTAACAAACCATTGATCCGCACCCATCCCATTTCAAAGTTCTATCTAAGCCAACGTTGATCACACATAAACTATTTAAAGATTTGTGTGACGTGTATTTAAGCTTCGGTTTCAACGAATTTAACGTTTTTCTTTGTTTTTGAATGCAGCTTTTGAGCTTTTTTTCATTCGTATGAATGCTCTGAGTTTTGTTTCAATGAGAAAACTATACTCTCAACGCTCAATAAAAATAGATTTATTTATTCATTCATGTTTTTGGCTCATAGATAAAAAAATTTATTTGGTAATTGAGAATAAAAGAGCAAGAAGCACTCAAAATGTCATTCAAGGACTTTTGCGCTCTCTAACTTGATTTTTCTTGGTAAAAAAAATATAAAAAAGTTAATAAATTTGTTTAGAGCGCTGAGTGTAAAGTGCGTTTTAAGCTCATCAAAAAGCAAACAACAAAGCACAAAACGCGCTGCTCTGCTGATGTGTTCATGACATACAAAAACAACAACAACAACAACAAATGTTAGAAGCTTATGTAACATTGCAACAGCAACAAAAACTAAAGCGCTATGCAAGGAAAATAGCAGCGCAGCAGCAGCAGCAACAGCGCAAAAGAAAATAAGCTCTGAAGGGCAGTCGACGACCTCGTTCTAGAAAAGCATGAGAGAATGAATAAAAGAAGAAATTAATAAAAAAAAATATAAAAAAATAGAACGATGATGCATAAAAAGTAAAAGATGAAAGTTTGCGCAAAAAGTACATTGTGGAGACTAGAGAAAGTAGGACAGGACTACAGCTTACAGCTTGCGTTACAAGAAGAATTGCATTTAACTAAAAATGAATTACGCAATCAAAAAAAGAGAAGTCATTATTACCACCCCCGCTGCGGCTCTATTCGGTGTCTTTCCATTACCGAATTCATTTTGAAGCCACAAATGCAGCAGCCACAGTTTTGTGCTAAATTAAATTTTATATGTTTCACATTTGCATAGCAAATTATATATTTGAAAAAAAAAAAAAAGAAAATAGCGCAAATTAATGCTGCAACGCAAACCTAGAAATTTTCAAATGGCATTCAAAATAAATTCTGTTTTGTTAGTTTTAATCTTTTTTTCCACTACAGTTCGAGCCATTTTGTCTGTGCTTTTTTGTTGTTTGTTTTTTTTTTTTACAAATTTATGATGCACAAAATTTAGGTTAGGTCAGCAGTAATGCAACTGATAACAACAAAAACAACAAAGCAGACTTTTATACATACTTTTATATGTACATACGTATATTTCCCTTTTATCTATGTTTATTCTCCATTTTTTCTTATTTTACAATAAAAAAAAAGCACAAATATAAAAAGAAAAAATGTTTCATATTTCAATTTATGTTTTACGCATTCCTACAATACGCAATAATTTGGCCAGAACAAGACCAAAAGTAATGAATGAAAAATTACTAACAAGCAATTTTATGGTTTTTTAATTTAAAGAAAATATTTTGAAATATGCAGTGCAC
Source organism: Leucophenga varia (assembly GCA_018903435.1). Taxonomy (NCBI): domain Eukaryota; kingdom Metazoa; phylum Arthropoda; class Insecta; order Diptera; family Drosophilidae; genus Leucophenga; species Leucophenga varia. The sequence goes on along the minus strand of JAEIFJ010000493.1, from coordinate 317,879 downwards.
ATACATGTATGCACACTGGGCAGAAAAAGTATGTGTACACGCGCACTAGTATACTAATAGTTTTTTTCGTAAATATAATCAGTTCTTCTGTGAATTCTGAAGTTCTTGAGTGTAGGCAGACTTTTTTGCCTACTGTATATGCACATGTGTATTGCATATTTATGTATGTATATTTGTAAGCATGATAAGCAAATTATGTGCCTAAAACCTGTCTGTCGGCATTTTAATAATTAGATTACCTTTAATGTTCATAAACGTGATTATGTATGTGTGTGGTTTTTTTGGGGGAAAAGCAATTACACTTTACTAATTCTCCCCTCGTTCTAATACCACAATTAAACAACAAATGCAGTTGATAGTAAATATGAAATACTTTTGTTTGTGTATGTTTGTGTTTTGTTTTTTATATCCTCCTGACCTAATTTTTATTTGCTATGCAGCTGTTTTTTTTATTTTTTTTATTTTTTATTTGTGTATTACTTTTCTTTAATCTCGCTCGCACATTGCCTGCTTTGCTCGCACCTATATGGCTATATATAAGTTGAAGAGAGATAGCTGCATTACTTTAATTTGACAGTGCTTAGAGAGCATAATATAGGGTCTCACATTTAAAAGTGCATTAATACTCGAGCTATATATACATAACTGCTTGCTATAAAAGTGTTCCAGTTGAAAGACCCTTTATGTATATTTATGTGGGTGTTTTTCTAAAAGCATTTTTTTCTTTGATATAAATGCAACATAAATTCATCAAAAATTCAAGCAAGCAAAAAATGTTTTTACGTGTATCTTACTTATATAAGATTTTTCATATTGTAAATGAAATAGTGACACACACGCGTGGCAATGCATACATATTATTACGTCTTTTGTATAAAAATAGACACCAATACGAGTAAAAAACTATTTTCAAATATGAAAAGAGTATTGAAATATTTATTTTTATTTTATAATAAAAGTAAAAATAACTCAAGCACTACGCAAATTTTTCTTTTAATGCGATAATTGTCTTTCTCATCAGGCAGTTTTTTTATTTTCTGAATTTTATTATCAGTCTTATTAAAAATATTTATTTATGTGCCACACTAAATTTTGTGTCCGTCTGTCTAAAATTCTGTAATCAATGCGTCTTGAAAATTATAGGATCTATACTTAAAGTTGATATTTAGTATTTCCTAAGTCCACATGGGATTCTATTTATAAAATTATGTTCATAATCCTTATTTTGTGATGATATTTCTGAAGACAACAAATTTAATAAAAATCATTCCAACAAAGTACCACAAATTTGGTTAAAGATCGGTTTAATATTTATGATTTATAGATCCTAAATATTATTTCTATCCAAAAATTTAAGTTTTTGTATTCAAAGTTCAAACTTATGCCCCGTTTCCACTGAGCCGCGTTTTGTTATCGCGTTAACAATTTATCAAAAAACGCGGAACATTGTTTCCATTGCGTTTTAGCGTTAGCGTTCGAGTTCAAACAGTTGATTTTGTTCGTTACGTAGAAAACAAATTGTAAAGTGAAAAAAAATTTTTTTTTTTTTTAAATATAGTTTTTTTAATCAAATGAATGGATGTTTGTGTTGTTGCTTTAGTATCTGCTGTCCAATACGAGCATGAAAAGGTAAGCCGTCTTTTGGATATATGCAGCTTAGGCGTCTGGGTAAATGTATAATTTTTGCGGTTACTTTGTCAGCTGTTTTCATAAATATGAACAACTTACGATTATTAAATTATTCGAACCGATAAGAGAAATCGGTATGAAATCGGTGTGAAATCGGTTTGAACGCGTGTTATCAAAAGTCGCGTTCAATTTGAACTTTTATCCATACCTAACTGCCTATCTTTATTGTATACGATTAAACGCGAGTTTGTCGAGTTTTTAACGCTAACGCGGAACGCGGCCTAATGGAAACGGGGCATTAAACTTATTACACAAAACCAAACTACAAATTTAAAAGGTAAATAAAATTAACGACTGCATCCGAAAGTACCATCAATCCAATCAATCCAATTCTCGAAATGCATACATTGAGCATGCAAGGCACGTAGTCAAGACAATTTAAAATGCGCGTTCAAACATAAAATATCGGGATCAGTGCTACATAAATTGGTACAAGTAAGCAATTAGCTACTTGCATATAAATTAGTAATGAAAAATTAAGTGCAAGTTTAAAGAGTTGTTTAACTGTTATACGGGCGTAAGATAGCACAAAATTTTAACAAAATTCAACAACATAAATAGAAAGTAAAAGCTAAGCCCATATCGTGCGAATTTCCAATTAACTGACACAATTTTTTTCTTTTGCTTGGCTAGCTGGCCAGACTGCTTGTCGCTACGAGGAAAATATAAAACATGCCCAACACACACACTCCCACACTCCCACAAAACAACCTCGCAGCGTACGAAGGCAACAAAGGTCGAATGAGTTCTTATTTCTGTATACGAGTAAAGCGCCTGGCTTGATTTTTGTTGTTAAACACTAAATGTTGTATAAATGCAAATTTACGGCGCATTCGTCCTTGAAGCGTGTGGAATGTTACAGCGCCTTTAGATATGCTTCACATTTTTTTTTGTCTTTATTTTTTGTTTCTACAACACTGCGTATGCGTAATAAGACTTCGGATTTCTTTCCGAAACTAGTAATCAAACGTTTTTTTTCAAGATTTATAGTTATTATTATTTTTTTTCATTAATTTTTTTTCTAAATTTTATTTTCAACAACTTTCTATTTATAAAGTCTCATCAAAATGCCAGACGCTGACAACGGTAAAAAAATCTTCGTACAAAAAATGCGCTCAGTGCCACACCTATGAATCCGGCGGTCCAAATAAAGTTGGTCCAAATCTAGGCGGTCTTATTGGTCGTAAGTCAGGCACAGTCGCTGGCTATAAATACTCTGAAGCTAATCAAAAGAAGGGCGTTACTTGGACTGAAGGAAATCTAAATACCTATCTTGAAGATCCGAAAAATTTATACCCGGCACAAAAATGGTATTTGCTGGACTCAAGAAAGCAGAAGATCGTGCCGATATAATTGCCTTTCTCAAACGTGGAAAATAAAAAAAGTTTTACGGTGTACTTTAATATAAAAAAAAATAAGTAAATAAGCATAAGAGCTTTCGAATGATTGATACTGTACATTTATTTTTTAGAAATGGGATCCTTCATCTTCATTAAATAATATAAAAAAATAAAGAGGAAAAATTAAAAGAAAAATATTTAAAACTAAAATGTATACTCATTTTACTATGTACATAGGCCTTAAAACCGTTACTATCACGAAAGCTAGTTTAATATAATTTTTTTTTTTTTTCGTTATTTTTCAAAAAATTTCGGTGTGCTGTGTACAATGAACAGGGTGTGCATTCTTGGCACAGCAATTTTAATTGCTCTTGTTTTTTTAGTTTTGCAATTTAAACAATAATGCAAAATAACATCGATTTGTTTAGCATTTATTTATCTGCATTTATATTTCATGTCCCAATCGCAAGCAACTCCTTATTTATTTAAAAAAAAAAAACATTAATTTCAAAGTTTAAAGCGACACCTTGTGTTTGCATGTCATGCCCTGCTTATCTTTGCATGTTAAACGTTTTACATGATGTCATTCTGTTCTTTATATATGAGAGTGCGGAACAAATGGAAGCGGCACCAACTACAAAGTCTGTGAAACAAATGGAATATATTCTCATCTTATTCATTCGTTCGTGAACAGCGTTTCATAACGGTCGTGCTTCAATGTAAGTAGCGCTATCGTTGCTATTTAAGTAAAAAAGTGTGTTAAGTATAATAAGCATTTCAGTGTAAAAACGAAAAACTACGTAGTTCATTGTGACACATGAGCAATGACAAAATAGTGATTAATGTTCGAAGAGTGTATTATTAATTTACAGTTAAAAAGAATAGTTCTTGTGAGTTGGCGTTACATAAGCGTATTTAGTTACATATTTAAATCTCTATATACCTGCGTATGTATGTATGTGCGGTTCGTTATAAAGGATCAAGGGTGGGGAAATATTACATAAACAAGGAAAACTAGAACACTTTTTTTTTTTTTTTATAATGTAAATTTTTTTTATAGCGGAAGCAACGCTATCTAATAGATCATAAATTTTAGTTTTTTTTTTTTTTTGCTAAATTATATAAACAAAGCTACACGCTTACCTTTTAAGATAATAAAAATCGTTGCAAATATTCTTGTACATTCTCTGCTACTAGATTAGCGCACGCGGGGGTGAATTTATACTAGACTCACATTGGCATTGTGTATGTGTGTGAGTATATATGTGCCTCGCGCTCTCTCGCTAACTGCTTGGCGGAAAAAAAGTATTGTCGACAATTTTGTTTTATATAAATTTAATATTTATTTTAGACTTATGCAACATTTGCAAAAAAGAAAAAATAAAAAGTTTTAAATCTTGCTAATTGCTTTCAAGTATAACTTTTGATTAATTTTATAAAAAGTTTTTTTTTTTCTTCAAACAGTAATTTTGTAATTTATAATAGTTGACAACTCTACATAAAAGTTTTGTACTCTTTTTTTTTTTTTTTTATTTAATGCTTCCTCTTTCTATGATCTTGCAAAGTATTTTTTTTTTACACTTGATCGTCATATCAACGAAGCACGTGGTCGTTTAACAAGTCACATTTTTTTGCAACTAGTTTTTTATGCCATTTTTTCTGCTGCATTTCCTTTTTTTGTGAGAAAAGTGAAAATCTTGATACGCTTATGTAATTATGGCCTTTTGTTATTTCGCGTGTGCTACTTTTCTACACTCACACAAACGTACATATCTATTCAAAAAAGAATAAAACTCTCTATCTCTAACATTCGCATCTCTACTTTCTCTTGAGATTTTACGTTTCAATGCTACGTTGGCCAATTTCCAATGTTCCAAATAAATATTTGTAAAAACGAAAACACAATCTTTTTTTTTTTTTTAATACATTAATTTTTATATTGTTTCTTTCTAATTTTAAACTTGTTCTCATCGCAAGGTCGTACCATTAATTAATTGCAAGCGTGTGTGTTTTTTTTTTTTTTTTTTTTTTGATTTGTAATGCATTGCGTGCATCTGATGTATGTATTTGTATGTTTGTCTAATGTCAATGGCAGCATTCTCTCACGGAAAAACATAAGCCGCGAAAACAGCTTAGAAAAACTACTGCTGACCGCGAAAAGCCTCACCTCGGTCAGTGTCGCTTTTCATTTTTCCTGATTGTTTTAATTACATAAACAGTTATACGTACATAAGTCACGGATAGATACAAACAAGAACTGACATAAAAGTTGTTAAAATGTATACTGCCCAAAAAAACAAACAAGAACTGACATAAAAGTTGTTAAAATGTATACTGCCCATTTTCTGTAATGTTTCTAGTTCCGATCGATTTATGGGGTTTCTATAGTCCTATTTTTAATCCATAATTTTGTTTTATTAAAAACAAAAAAAAAATCAAACTTAAATAGAAAACTTATGGAAAGAAACACTAAATCATTTCGATTCCAAAAACCCATCTGAATCGAAATGTAGAACAGGGCAGAATATGATTTGTATATGGGTTTTATCATCACTTGAGTATGGGTTTCATCATCACCTATTAAAAAAACGTATCTAGTATTTTCGATTCTTGTCAAGTGTGTAAAGTTTTATAAAGAGTCAGAAAATATCAAAACAGACCTTGAATATAAGAGATTATTTCACAAATACTTCATATGTTTACTCATAAGCCAACAACAAAAACTGTATTCTGTTGCCGAGTGGAATTCTCGCGCGATACGATCGATTCAATGAAAACGACGCGACGCGATGTGTTAACGCATTTAGACTTTGATTCTAGCGCAAAACAATTGGGGGGAATACATATGCGGGTAGTTTAATGATGAGAGAAGGGAAGAACCAAATAAAGCCTGAAAATTAACTTTTAACATGTGACTCTCGTGTAGCGTCGCCAACGACTGATGACGTTGCGCGCTAAAAAAATTGAATGAACTTGATTGTAAGCAAAGAAAAAAGTATGCGCGCGTTTTGTTGTTAGAAATCCATAACAAATGCGATTTTACTAACCTTATCAATTAACAACTGCCGAGGTCTATTAGATAAAAAAAATGAATGCTACTTTTATCGAGTACACTTTATATAATTGATTTTTTTTAACACGTATTCGTTCTCTCTATTACAGAGTCTCAGTCCAAACACACACACACTCAATAAATAACAAAAATGGGCGTACCAGCTGGTGATGTTGAAAAGGGCAAGAAAATCTTCGTACAGCGTTGCGCACAGTGCCACACTGTCGAAGCTGGTGGCAAACACAAGGTTGGTCCCAATTTGCATGGTCTGATTGGTCGTAAGACTGGTCAAGCTGCAGGTTTTGCATACACAGATGCCAACAAAGCTAAGGGCATTACCTGGAATGAGGATACACTCTTCGAATATCTGGAAAACCCCAAGAAATATATCCCTGGCACTAAGATGATCTTCGCCGGTCTGAAGAAGCCCAATGAGCGCGGTGATCTGATTGCTTACCTTAAATCTGCCACCAAGTAAATTCATTAAATCGCCATCCAAACCGCCGTAAATAATAATAGCCACAAACCAGAACAAGCGCATCGTGTATAAATAAAACAGCTATAGGTATAAAAATCCAGGTTAAAATTAATAGCAAAACGAGGCATATTACTGGTGCGCGTTAGCCTGGAATTCTCCGTAATCTATTACCTACTACATACATAATACTTCAATTAACAATGTGTTCAGACACAGAACATATTTAAGGGAAAAGTTACAAAGTTATGTTAATTTTAAATAGGACAATTATATATTATTATTTAATTTAAACCATAAAAAATAAAAAATATGTGAATATTTAATTTAAACAACATTTGTGACGATTTAAAACGATAAAAAAACAACAAGGACAAAATAAAATATAAAATAAAAAAAAAAAAAAATTTGAATGTTTTTTTTATTTCTACTTGTAAATAATTATAACTGAAAAATACTCCAGTTGGAATTATAAGCTTCCGTGTTGGTCCTTGGAATTAAGGTTACATATCGCAACTGTTAATTTGGCTAGTATCGTGTGTAAAATAGTCGATTTGCTACATCCAAGAACTAGCCCTGAACAAAAGTATGGTTCAAATCGAACTGGTCAACGGCTCATTGCTTAGAGCAAATACATATAACCGTTAATATTCGTTTTCTGAATATATGCCATCCTCCAATTTTAGTTTGGACCTGCTGTGGTAACGCGAGTGCCTTCACTAATAATTGTAATTAGTGGAATTAATGGTAAATTCAAATGTTTAAAACATTGATAATTTTTCTGCTTATGAGGCCATTAGAGCTCTGAGATCTTTTTTAATTGTGATTTTTCCTTCATGTTTGCTATCTTTCGGTGAAAACGTGAACGTTGCCCATCGTTGAATTGGCACAAGTTATCGGGAAATATATGAAAGTGTCAATGTAAAAAATTAATTTATATTGACATTCCAATTATATAAATCAAATGATATCTTTTATTATTTATAATTTAATATATAATATATTCATATTTCATTTTACATTTAAAGTTTTGTAACATTTTATTTATAGATTAGTTTTCTTTATTGAAAATGAACATTTATTTTATTATTTTAGTTGCACATACGTTTATCATTTGCATAAATAACTAAAAAGTTGTTTATACATTTTTTATAGTTTTTATTTTTGTGTAAAGGGAAATACTTTTAACTGTCTAAAATACTTTTTTCTTTGATTTGTATATAATAAAAATTGCAATAAAATATTTTGAATATAATTAATTTTTTATATATACAGAAATAAAAAAAAACATAAAACAACAATAACAAAACAGAAAAAATTAAGTTTTACAATTTGGAATGCTAATCAAAAAAAAAAAAAAAAATTGCAAAACGAAAAAGCGAAAATCAAACAGTTTAATGAACAATTGTGCTTGCTTTTAAGCAGATTGATTTTCTATAAGATTTGTTGTAATGGATTTAGATTTACATACTTTTTTTTTTAATGAACGGAACTATAGACTTATAGACAAGTATAACATGCGCTTAAGTTTAGCAAGTACAAATGACAACGAAAAAAAAAATAAATTTGACGTAAACGCCAAAAACAAATCGGTCACTTGTATTATTGTATAAAATAGGCCAGTTCAGACCAGACCAGTTGTATGCATGCGCTGCTAGGTAAACTGTTTGGCTAGGTTTTGTTTAAGCTTTAATGGGTTGACCACTTGTCTTTTGGTTCTGGTTGCCTTCACTTTCTTTTTCCAATTGTTTGCCGAGGTACTCCCTGCAAGAATAACGCAAAATAAAATTTGTAAAAAGAACATTTTAAACAAAAATTGTACAATATCTCTTACCAGTTGTGCACCATCAGTTTCTGTACAGCAAGCAATGCTTCATAGCGTACATTAGGATCTTCATGTCCCAAAAGCTGCATAACAATTTGTTTGCCACCCAATTGCTCAAGAACGCTGCAAGAAATAAAAGAAACAAACATATTAGTAATAATATCAATAACTTAGATAATCATGTTGAACACACAGTAAGTACAACTGAATATTTGCTGTGTACTACACCCATTCAATTCGCAATGTACATGTTATTTTGCTAAATTTCGACCACTGAGCTAGGATATATATAGTTTTCAAACTTACTGTTTTCCACGTGGATAATGGCGCACATACTCGCCAATATCAAAGCAAGCGACAGACAATATAATCTGATCTTTCGAGGTCTCCAACAGATGCACCAATATACGCAACAATTCATAGTTCTTTTCATTCAAACGTTGCGCATTTTCACGCCAGAATTTAGCAGATTTATGCACTGGTGACCATTCCAAACGACCACTACGCACTTCAGTGGCATATTCATCGAATGAGCTTAAATCTTGTACAGAGTTTTGCAATTTCTCGCTAAGATACTCAACATCGGCAGTAATGTCTTCATCGTCGAAACGACGTTGTTCCAAAATGGACAATTGTTTCAGCACTTTACATTGCACCATTGCAATACAATGTTCCTTAGCTACTTGTGTATCCTCTGGCTTTTCAATGAGATTACGGAACACTGCCAAAATGATGCGTGTTACCTTCTCCTTGGCACAATCACTTAATATGTCAGCCAAAATCGGTATAACACTGAACTTATTCATCTTGGTGGCCAGCAACGGATTAAAGGTCAAAACCCACAAACAGAAGACGAGCTGATATTGCACCTATGAATAAGAAATCGAATTTAAATTATCACTATGCAATTTAAAATTCATCTTCAATTTCAAACTCACCTGGAAGTTGACACGCGACGACAGTATGCGTATCAATGTGCTAATGCCATCAACGCTGACAAAGGCAAAACGATATTCATCGATACGAAGCATCATCTGAAGACAACGTGCCACCGATTGTATGTATTCGTTATTCTGTATGCGCGGAAACAAATCACAAAATATTATGTTAGTATTTAAATGATAAATTTAAGTATGCATTAGAGCGCATTTTTAGTAGAGAATTAGTTAAGTGCTGCAAATTTTGAGGAACAACATAAAAATCGAATTGTATTACAAAAATAAAATTCTAATACTACAACCAATTACAAAAGAAAAAATAGCTACAAACTTAAATACTACAGCTGCAGATACAAACAATGCTGAAAAGAATTACAAGAAAATAAACGAAATCTAAGTAAACTATAGTCTAATAGCCTTGTAATAAAAATAAAATTTTGCAATCTTTCACACAACGTCCAACACCAATTATACAGCTAATTCGATTAGTTTTGTTAGTTGTGTACACTTAGAAGTAACTAAATTAAAGTTGTAATTTATCCATTGCCAAATGAACTATTTAAAAGCTACAAAATCAAATCGACCATTAGCCCTAGACGCCACCTTAACATTAACCTCTAACTGCACTCAACTTTACTGCCTTAAACTGCATTAATATTTTAGGAAAATTTTTATTTGTCTGTTTTTGTATTTATTTTGGTTGTGCAAGAAGATGTACCGGTATTTTTAACTTTCCATCCTGCTGCTCCGCGCTCATTTCACGATAACGCTCATTTGTTAAATCCGGCATGTAAGCAGTAGTTGGACTATACTGATTACCATGATTACCATGATGATCGGGATTTTTACCCTGTACATATCCAGGTGCATGACTATGCACAACAATTGTTTTGACGCGTTTGGCCAGATCTGCCATTTCTTTAATATAATCGCCAATCTTGAGTTTTTGAATTTTGTTGTGGGAGAATATGTTTGAAAGCATATATTTTTTTATTCGGCAGCGGAGTGTGGTTTGTTGTTGTTTTTTGGTGCAATTGAATTGAAAACAAATTGAAATTATTACAGCAAAAAAATAAATATATATTGAAATAATATGGTAGATAAAACTGAATAATGTGTATGGAAGACGAAGTCATTGCTTATCGAATTTCAAAGTGCAATTTTATGTTTTATGTTTATGTTGAGCATTTGTGATTGTTTTTGTAAATAATAAGTTGTTATAATTTTGTATTTTTCAGGTACTGTGCTGATTTTTTTATTTTTTTTTTTTTTTTTCCTTTTTCGAAAACTTTGGTGCACTGGGCTCAAAGAAATAGTATTTGCTTTATGTTAGTCAAGATCAATTGGCGTGAAGTATTTTTACTTTGAAAGTTAATTAAAAATAAAAAAAATTAACAAAATAAATTGTAAGCATTTAAAAAAACAAATAAATTCCAAAAGTTTTTATATGCCTTACATGCTTTTTTACAGTCTTGTATTATTTAGCAATAAATAAATCAACCAAACATATTATTAAAAAAAAAAAATATATATATACATATGTGATCGCGTCTAAGAAAAAGGGTGTCTGGTTTTATTACTGGACTGTCCCATTATATTTTTAGGAACCAAAGGCTAAGAAACCGCCACAACCTTTTTCAGACGCTTTCACATATTATTGGAATGTAGCTTCAAAATTCATTCATTAAAATATTGAATAATAATAAATTAACAAAAGAGGCACTGTCCTTTTGTTATTTTTATCAATATATAATTTAAACTAATTGTAACTTCTATTCATTATTTCAATTAATGACATAGGCTACTTCAAATCAACCCAAAAGGTCAAAATACAACGTAAGCTTCGATGTCGTCTTTCCAAATTTTCTATCAAATTGCATTTACAAATATTTAAGTCGCAGCCGAAGCTTACATAGTGTTCAGACCAAAAGAGATATTCAGTACAAGATTTTTTAAATACATAGTAAACAATCTGCTTTGTTTCGCTAAAGCTACATTATTTTTCATGAGGTCTTTGCAGAGTTTGCCAAATTCCGTTAGAGATCATAATATACTTATTCACTCTTTACTTACATTTATACGTTTCAATGTAGTCACCATTGAAATTTTGCCAACTCGGCTCTGAGAACTCATGGAAATGAAAAGGTAGCTTTGCGGAACTCCATTTACGGAAGAATTATATAATATAGGGAAACGAAACGAACTATCAGAACAAGTTCAAAAGTTTATTATAGAAGCATGCTTTGTTTAACAAAAAAAAAAAAAAAAAAAAAACAGCTAAACAAATCTATATGAAAAGCTTTCATGCATGCAAACAAATTTTATAAATTAAAATTACTGAAAACGTCTGAAACATGCAACCCCCATTTAATTTACCTAATTTTTTCATTTACATCAAACTTGCCAGCTCACTAGCTTGCATAGGATTCCAACCACATGCACTTATGTAAAAATACATTCACTACTTACGACTGAAGTCAGCTGATCCTTAAGGAATTGCAAATAGAAGTTCAAGTCCGACTTTGGCATCTGTTCATGACCCCAACAAGCCAGCTTGGCTAATATGCGTGATGACATGTTGACAATAAAACCATCCTGACGATTTAATAGATTAAGGAAAGGACCCCAAACGTTTTCCTTGCGCTTAGCAGTGTACTCGTGGAATAAATCAACACGTGAACGATCCTCCTGCAGCAGATCATCAACCAAAACAAGTATATACTGTATGGTTGAATCCTTGGACAGATGCGAGACAAGATTGAGCAGTGTCTTAACAACTTGTGCGGGATTTTGTGACAAGTAAGCAGCGCGTGATTTGTCAAGTGCACTAATTGCCTGAAAATCTTCTTGGCTAATCATGTGTGATTGTTGGTACGAAGCCCAATTGATGCTCTTCGTACGTATATCGGCCGCTTGTTGCTGCAACACCGAAGTGGCAGCAATCATATCTAAAAAAAAAAAAAAGGAAGCAAAAGGAAAAGAAAAAAATTATAAAGAAATTTATGCATGACGAGGCGAGTACTTCGATTTTTCACGAGACTGTAAAAAAGCCTAGCGCAACATACCAATTTTCTCCTCAGGCAAATAGTTCATGGTAGTCATTTTGTATGCAGTTTATGCGCTATGCAGCAAAACGGTATCTAGCGATTTTCCTCGTTGCAATTTAAGTCGAAATCGTTGCAAGTCTTGCAATTTTATTAAATTTTCACAACTGCGACACAACACCAGCACAATTCAGCTGACAGGTCTTGTGACTTTTTTGCCGTAATTTCGTAATTCGCCGCGTTGCAACAGCTGTTAGCATTAGATTAAATGTCATGGGAAGCACTGTAAAATAAGTGCTAAAAAGTAAGTCAAACGTAGAGTGCTGCCAGTTGTTTAATAACCTTCCACTGTCTTATCGACTTAAAGCACTGCCTTTCCCATCTTGGTCGCTACGACGTACACAAAAGCCTACATACATATTTATATTTACCTTGCCATGATCATCCGTCTGATTGTCCGTATGCCTGTCTTATTTGTTTAGTTTTAAGGTTATTTTGCCGAAATTTCAAAATTAAGCTAATCACGACAACGACTACTTCACTATACTATAGTCCTCATACAAACCTATTGTCCATTTTCGTGTTTTTTTTTTTTTAAAGTTGTAGTTTAAAGTTGAGTGTATTCGCTTTAAATTGGATAAAAATCCATGTAAGAGCACAGATTTGAAATATTAATTACACCAGTAACGTTCATTCGTAAGAAATTGACAAAATTTAAAGTTTTTACTATGGAAAAATCTATATTGAAAGTTATATACAAATTTAATTGAACAAAAGTGTGCATACAAATTAAAGACAGCCATTCTTCGCTTTCAAAAACAAAAAAGTCTCACGCAATAGCAACAACATATTACTTAATCGCAATATCCTTTGCAATGCAATTTACGGCGCAGTGCAAGCGTAAAAAAGGTTCGAATTCGAAACAAACGACAAATTTTCCATTTCCACAAATACCAGCTGCAGGCGAAGCACAAATTCGAGGTCAATTTAATGGCATTTCAGTGGAGTTAGTTGATAGTAGAGACTTTGCTGCACTTTACGAGCATGGTTGCTATGGCAAAGGCAGCAAATCTCGCGGTGGTCCACTGCAAAGCAACGAAAGTCTAGTGCTGAGCTTAGAGGAGGCTTGCTTTCTTAGTTATGTGCTGCGTGTACTATGCATTTTAGACTATAAGCATACAAGAATGTCATTAGAAGACTTTATTAGCGCAGCACAATTGGTACAACCGCATTTTGTGCTGCATATGGCTGGCTATTTGTATTTAAAGTCCAAGAATTGGATTATCAAAAGCGGCATAAAATTCGGCGGTGACTTTCGTAAGTACTTTCATATTGCATACTTGGGGATCTCATTAGAAATATTCTTATTTACAGTTATTTATAAACGTGGTCCACGTTACTATCACGCTAGTTTTCTTGTTGTTATTCGCAACGCTGCTGAAAATAACTACGCTGCCGCCAAAGATATCAAAGGATTACAGCGTATAGCTGAAACCTCCGACAAAGATGTACTGCTACTCGACGTAGTGGATGACACAAACTTAACGACGTCCTTAAGTACGCTAGAAGATTTCGAAAATATTCACGTAACGGAAACCATCATACGACGATTTAATTACACTGGCTTTGTGCAGCAAAATCAACAAACGAATACAAAATAAATAAAATACAAAGGTAGTAGTAGACTATAGCTTTTCGACACGATGTTTTTTTGGTATACCCGTGCTACGGTAGTCAGCGCGTTCCTGCAAATAGATCTGTTTGCATTCCTCTTTGAAAGTTTCGTTTTGATACCAACGTCCCAGGCATTCTTTTAAGTCTGCATTTTGTTTGCGACAATTGACGACCATTAAAATGTTATTTGCCTTACAACATTCCTCGAATTTCTGAACCTCTGGAAGACAGTGTTCCTTCTTGGCTCGATCACGCATTACTTTGGGTATCATTACCTCGATTTCAACTTTGCGCAATGATTTGTCGTTGGGATCACCTAACGACGAGACATTTCGAAACTTGAGTTATATTGCAAGCAGTAATTTTTGACTTTAGACTTACCCAAGCCATGTGGATTCTTGGGATCAAAAGTGCTGCTGCCACCCACTTGTATATTAGCGCTCATTATTAATTAGTTTTTTATTTATTATGCGGCAAAACAGAGGTGTGAAACAACTACAGCTGTTTTATGTATGTATAGTGTTGCATAGCGCACTGACAAGCCACAATAAATGTGAATGTCTGCAAAGTGTTGTACAGCAACATAAGGAAAGAAGCAGACATTTTGCTTGTCATTCCTCCGGCAAATTTTAGACAGGCAGCGAAAAATAACAAGCCTACTTCGAGTGTAAAGTTTTTATACAAATAAGTATAGTTGACCTGTACATATAAAAACCATTAAACATGGACACCATTTTGGGCATTAAAGGACCAGATTTTGTAATGCTAGCCGCCGATGCAACTCACGCGCGCTCCATTATGGTCATGAAGGATGGTAAGTGGAGATTAGAAAAAATATGACTTTGCATATAGTTAGGCTTGTGTTAATTTACATTTTATTTACTTCATGAACTTTTAGATGAAACGAAAATCTTTCCTGTGTCCGATAATCTGATGATTGCCACTGTCGGCGATGCTGGCGACGCAGTACAGTTCACCGAGTTCATATCGAAAAATATTGCACTGTACAAGATGCGCAATGGCTACGAACTTAATCCACGCGCTGCGGCGCATTTTACACGTAAAAATCTAGCAGATTATCTACGTAGCAGATCACCCTATCAGGTGTTCATGTTTGTTGCGGGGTAAGCAGTCGTATGCACTTGGATAGTTTACTTTATACTAACATTTTCTTTGCTACTAATTTGCAGCTACGATGAAAAATCTGGACCCGAACTACATTTCATCGATTATCTGGCTAATGCTAAATCTGTTAATTACGGTGGACACGGTTACGGTAGCATGTTCTGCGCCAGCATATACGATCGTTACTGGCACAAGAATATTACACAGGATGAAGCTTACGATGTGCTCAAGAAATGTGTTGTCGAGATTCAAAAACGCCTTGTGGTCAATCTGAAAAACTTCAATGTATCCGTAGTGGACAAGAATGGCGTACGCAGTCTGGAACAAATTACTGCCCATAGCCTGATTGGTTACACTCCTTAGATTTGAAAGAAAGAAATTATTATATACGGTGCATTCTGAATGCAATTTCGAATTAAGCGATAAAGTTGATAAATAATTTGAAATGAAGTTTTTTTTTTTTAAGGATTTTTAAAGATTATCCTATTAATTTGGTGTTTGATTTATTTAGTTAAAATTTTATGCAAATTTTTTAATACTTTTAATGCGTAAAAATAAAGTATCTGCTGCGCGCCATTTAATTTTACAAGTAACTTTGCTATTATCAAATAAATCTCGTAGAGTTTTCAATGATTTTCTTTGATTTGGTCGTATATCATTGAAAATTTCCGCCACGTTAAGTATATGACAGCGTAATGCTTGATAAGGTATAGCTTGTTCATGCAAATGTCTGGCACATTTGGTAAGGCAACGTAGCGGCACTGACAAAATCCAACCGAAGTCAACAGCAAAAACTTTATACAATTTTTTACGTTCATCATAATCCAGCAGTCTGCCTCGACACCAGCGAGCATCCTTTGCATTTCGTACTAATATAAGCGTACCCACAATTGGCGCCTTTATGAGGTTTGCGTTAACTTGCGTATCTGTCCAAGTTAATTGCCGTTGCCGCTGCTCTGAAGCATCAACATAGCCGTAAAATATTTCCAATGATTCTAAGCTAGCTGGTCTTATTTCAATAGATGTGCGCAATGGTAACGTTTGCATTGGACTTGCTGTTAAGTTAAGACTTTTACGGAAAGTAGTTGTATCTACGGACTTTGGCGAGTCATTAGCATCAGCATTATGCTGCGTTCTTTGTTTCGTTTGTTGCTTGTGGCTTGAATTTCTTTTTTTCCTTTGAGTATTTGACGCAGAAAGTAGTTCTTTAATGTTATTCTCCCATAGATACTTTCTAAATCTGAGTGCTTTTGTTAAAACATCTTTTACCATACTATTATAGGCGGTGTGCCGCTGTACGTAATCCTCGTGCGCTTCAAAGGAAACTAAACGATCAAGCACAATTTTGCTACTGTATATATATGCTTTAATAACTTTGCTGAGCGCTAATAATTCTCCGGCGCATTCTTGTTGTAATTCCCAACTGATGAGATATTCGTTTTTAGACATTTTTTAAAATAATATAAAAAATAATTTTTTTAATTGTTTTTAAATTTAGACTTTTTATTTACTTTATTTGTACGTGTCAATTAATAGCAACATTTGGTTGGGTTGCTAAACTTTTTTTTTTAAATAATAACTTAAATAGAAAAATATTCTTGTTGCATGAAACTGTCATTTATTCAAGTTTTTTTTTTTTATTGAATATTAGAACGAAAAAAACTTATACTTGATATTACATAAAGTTCTTTTTTTTTTTTTATTATTTTTTTTAGGTGCAACTTTATTTCAATCGTTTGCACTAACGTCCTTCAACTGTAAAAAAATAATTAAAAGCGAAATTGTTAAAATTCTATAAATTAGTTAAAAAAAGAGAACTTACTATAAGATGACAAATCAATTTCATCTGGTAGTTCGCTAATGTTAACGTCAAAACGATCCTGAACTTCGTTTAATATCTTAGCATCACCTTCATCTGAAACAAATGTAATTGCCAAACCCTTGGTACCAAATCGTCCAGCACGCGCTACACGATGTAGATAGGTATCTGAATCTTCAGGCATATCATAATTAAAAACAATATTGACACGCTCAATATCCATGCCACGTCCAAAAAGATTTGTAGCAACTAATATACGCTTTTGGAAATCTTTAAATTGTTGATAACGCTTTAAACGTTCCTCTTGTGTCATGCCACGATGTATACCAATAACCGGAAAGTTTTGTTCGCTCAAAAGTAACGATAGCGCCATGCAACGTTGCACTGATTTGACGAAAATAACAACCTAAACGAAAGACAAAGAGATAAAAATATATAACGCTACATAAAATTTTCTTTTTTTAGCAAAAGTTATTACCTGATTAAATTCCAATAAATCAAGCAATTCAAAAAGTTTCTTATTTTTTTCGTTTTCCTTAAGGTTTACATAATGCTGTTGCAATCCATGCAAAGTCAGCTTAGCTTCGTCATCCACATACACTTCCATAGGCTAAAAATAATAAAAATTTTAAGCATTTACAAAGAAAAAAAAAACAAATTTTACATATAAAGCTAAATTGTTATAAGTTACAATATGGAAATTCTAGTTCTAAGCAGTCAAAAATTATATTTAAAAAAAAAAAAAACAAATTTGTTCCACATTCTACATACGGCCACACTATCATCTCAAAATACGGTACGGTACAGAGTTAGGGTGCGTGTGTGCGGGCAAACGACCAGCCAGTAGCCAGTTAAGCAAGACATTGCAGCATATCGAGCTGCAGCATGTACACCAGCTCATCTCATTTCATAGATTTCGAATCCTTCTTTACTCCTTTTGGACGTGAAACAACCCGTATGAACAAAACGTTATTGACTTGATTTATATTTTTAACTTTTTTTGCTGTCATAGTTATCCATTGTGTCTGTTTTTTTTTTATTTTGTGACTTACGGATTATGGATCTTTATTATTTTATAAGCTTGATGCTCTGCAACGTTTTTTTTACGCGGTTAACCATTTTAATAATGGTTAATGATTTTATATCGAAACATTTTGCGTTGTTTATAAACGTTTAACGTTTTCTTTACAATTATTTTGGCTTTTAAAATTTTTTAAAATATAAATTTCTTGAAAGAAAAGTGATGATTTCTTAGTCTCGTATTTTATTTGCAGCTAAGCTTTCGATAAGGAACGAACCGTAATTTTTGTTTACGCGTTTAACCATTTAGAGAATGGGTTTTTAATTGTTATAACACAATTGCAAATGTGTTTCCCGCATATTTTGTGTTATATTGCATAAATGCTTTGATTAAAGATATAGAGTAAAATCAACGATTTATATGAACTTGAATATGTTTTTATATTTGGTGATAGCTGCAGCAAAAGTAGCTGCTGAATGCGACTTTTTATTTGTATATGCTGCTTAGTCGCCGCCGCCGCCGCCGTAATTGAAACAAAAACTAGTAGTACGAGTAGTGGTAGCACAAGAAGTAGTAGTAGTATTGAAGATATTTGTACGTAGATATTTACATCTTGCATAAATTTTTTGCAAACAGGTCTAATGTCTTTGCTCAAAGTGGCAGAGAACATCATAACCTGCTTTGAATGCGGCGTATTACGGAAAATTTCCTGCACATCACGACGCATGTCTGAAAGAATGGAATGGAAAGAAAGCCGATAACGCATTAATATAAAATAATAAAGTTATAAAAAATTATAACTTACCAAGTTGCTCCAACATCTTGTCACATTCGTCAAGCACATAATGTTTTAAATGCTTCAAATTGAGTTTCTTGTTGCGCACCAATGCCAGTATACGACCAGGAGTACCAACGACAATATGCGGCGTTCCACCCTTAAGTACTTCTTCATCCTTCTGTATTGCTAAACCACCAAAGAAAACTCCAACCTGAAATGTAATGTTAAATTAGTTATTTATACAAATAAAAAAATTTCGTTTTTTTTTTTTTTTTTGTACTGACCTTCACTGTTGGCATATATTTGGAGAAACGTTCGTATTCTTTACTAATTTGGAATGCAAGTTCACGTGTGTGACACATAACGAGCACATGGCAAACATCGTTCTCGGATGGTTCCAATTGCTGCAAAGTGGCAAGCACAAAAACAGCCGTCTTACCCATACCAGATTTTGCTTGGCAAAGTATGTCCATGCCAAGTACAGCCTGCGGTATGCACTCGTGTTGTACTGTTTTACAGAAATGCACATTATAAGTGTGTATTCATTTTTCTTTTTTTTAAGTTATAACTTACCCTCTGATGGATGCTCAAAACCGCAATCGACAATTGCGCGCAATATTTCAGGCTTAAGCAAAAATCACGAAAACCAGAACTGTGTATGGAAACATATGTGCCCTTTACGTCTTTTTTAGGAGCCTCCGTTGTCTCGGCAACAGTAGTCTCAGTCTGCTCCTCATCTTCGTAATCCAAAAGATCATCAGTATCGGCCATATTTATTTAAAATTTGTTTTTTTTTTCTTGTCAACGTTAAAAGAGTTTTCACAAAGTGCTGTAATAATAAAAAGTGCCACATCAATAATAAATTTACTTGAAATTTTCATTTAAGCACACTAGCTTGGTTTGTCTGCCGCCCGGCAAAAGCAAGACGCCATCTTGAATTTACTTTTTTGTAACTAATGATTCATCCAATTCTTTCTACAAAAGAATTGTTTATAATAAAAAAAAAACTAATATAACTTATGCGGAATTACACGACAAAAATGTTGTTTAACTTACTGCTTTTAAACTGGTTTGCTTAAATAACTTTTAGCTAATAAAATAAAACCAACGCCACTTTTATATAGCATGCACAATTATATGGCGCAAAGAATAGTATGAACTACACAAAGAATTGTATATAAAAAACAACGAATATCACTTATTACACGACTTAAATTAATTACACGACTAAATTGTTGTTTAACTTAACGACTAAAATGTTGTTTAACTTACCGCTGGTTTGCTTAAATAACTTTTCGCTAATGAAATGAAACCCACGCCACGATGCCTGTAATTATATAGCGCAAAGAATAGTATGCGTATGACTTTGTATATAATGACGAATGCCAGGTCTTTAATCGAAAAATCGGTCAAGAGCTAGTCGGCAGTTATCGTTCTGAAGAGACCGTACCGATAAGCTTTTCGTTGTGAATACTCATTGTGACTCGAAATAAAAATTCAATCACATGTCATCGCATGAGTAAAAACAAATTGACACAATAAGACGACACAATTCGAAACATAAACACATAAATACAATATATAAAAAAATGAAACTTACTTTAACACGATTGGGCGCATTCACTCCTAAATTGAAGGAGCTTCGTGTTCATCTCTGTCCTACAGGGGATGCATCTAAGGGTGTACGGTAAGTAGGCATTATTTTCTTTGGCACTATTTTCATATTACATAATGCGGCGTTTTCTTGCAGAGATTACATTCAGCGCTTTTATCCCACTCTCAAGAAAAACAATCCCAATCTTCCTTTTCTAGTACGCGAATGTAACGGTGTGCAGCCACGTCTCTGGGCTCGTTATGGTAGCTTTTACAATTAAGGAAAATTTGCTTTAAAAAATTTATCGTGACTTTAATTGCAGCAAAGGGCAAAGAGGTATCGGTGCCGCTAACCAATCTAAAGCCGGACGACATTCAAAAACAAATCGATGCCGTTGGAAAGTAAATGGTTTTAGTAATCAATGAATATTGTTTATGAAGTTAGCTATATGTGTGAATTGAATCCCATATAAACGCCATTAAATGACCTGTACCAGGCAAAGTGTGTGCTCCATTAATAATTTTCTTTAAGTCATCAATCAACAATTTGTTTTATTACACTTGACACATGTACATGCAGAAAAATTACTTCTATAATTAATATATTTATGCAGAAGAGGAACAAAGCATCTGTTGGCCATGACAAGGCAAATATTTATCACCTCATGAATTAAATGGAGGCAGACCAAATTGTTGTGGTTGGAAGTTATCCAAAGAATTTATAACTTGTGTAGCGCCTTGGCGACGATCTTCTGGCAGGCGCGGATCAGGCACCATTACCACCTGCATGCCTGCTGCATTTGCAGCTGTAACTCCATTCGGCGAATCTTCAAAAACTAAGCACTTGTCTGGATCCGGTTGATCGGCGAAGCGTGATGCAGCTACCAGGAATATATCAGGTGCTGGTTTTCCCTCCTTAACTTCTTTATCAGTAGAACCACAGACACGATGATTAAAGAGGCCAAAAAGCTCGCGGTGGTGAGAAGTCTTTAGGTGAACCATATCTTCTCCTGAGCTGGTGGCTAATGCAAAAGGAATTTTGTTTGCATGTAGATGTCGAATCAGACGTTCAGCTCCTGTAAATTTCAAATATTACTATTATAATAATGGCATTAAAATGATAAATTTTAATACAGCATGCAGTTAATTTTCATCGGAAAATATGAATCGAAATCAAAGGCAAATAACATACGCTTTTTTCTACATCTCTATGCTCACAATAAAATATATGTATAATCATGCCATTATGTACAGAGCAATTTATATAAACATACACACATACATATGTACATATTTATCAATGTTTTCAACGTTAGTCTAAATCTAACCTTGCAGCAGGGATATACGCGATTTAAACATTTGGCCACACATTTTCTCATAGCGGTTTAAGAATTCTTCAACTGTTATTGGTATGCCACACTCATTAATAGTTATTTCTGCAGAACGTCTCTCAGTTGTGCCTAATGAAATTAATAATTTTTAATTAATAAATGATACAATCATTTCAGTAAAACTGTGATCAAGTCTATTGTATTTTTCACACAAGTTTAGTCGAACTTCGCAATTAAAAATTATATTCAAAATTTTATTTGCAAATTGTATACGCTGTAATTAACGTAAAATAACGACCCAAATAACAGTCGCACTTATTTTCATAATTAGTAACACATTTTTTGTGTTTTATATAAATTTTAAATCTCTTCCCGCCCACATAGGATATTAGATGTTACTTTTTGATTTGATGCAGAACAGTTTAAAGATAATCTTGTAATGCGACTTTTAAAGAGTTAACATTCTTGGCTCTATTTTCTTTAAATGACTTTATGCATATGTACTTGCCCAGCACTCGAAACCTTGTATCAATATGATATTTTCTACCGAAAGCGCCGGCTATTTGCCTTGTAACTTCCTCATAAATTTTCTCCGTATCTGTAAACCAAATAAAAAAAAAGTATTAGAATGTGTTTTTAGAGATTTGTACCTGGCATTAGTTCAGCGTCAATCATAAGACTCTTTGCGATTTCGTGTTGCTTTTCAGCATAATCTTCCCACGACATAGGCAAATCATAGATCTTAACCATAGCTTCCCCTAACGGACGTGCCTGAAGACCCATTAACTGCTGTTTTACCTCAAATGTATATTTCTTATTATAAGGATTAAGTATTTGCTGCGCTGCGTCCGAATAGAGTCGTTCCGTGTCTAAGAAAATATGCGTAGTTTTAAGCAAATTTGAATTATTGCATTATCTTTCGATAAGGAAACACTCCTCAATGTTACCTGTTCGATCCACTTATTTGCACTTACCTAACAATAGTCCGTCCATATCAAATATACAGTGAGTTACATTTCGAAAAATCCTTTGTTTCGACATTTTGACTTGTTTTTTATTTAGTTGCTTTTGTGCTGTCGTTTATACAGGTAAATAGTATATTATGTAATATTTGTACTTTTAACGATTTTTTCGTGCTTCTATGAAGAAAACTGAAACTAAATAATATTCTTAATAAATGTGTTAAAAATTATTTTGTTATCGTGAACATGCAATGTTACTAACTTAATTTTTACTTATAGCGAAAAACAAAAACAACAAATATTTTTTGTTGAAATGAGTAAATCAAAAAATACTTCGAATGTAAACGGTATGGATGTATTAATTTTGGCACTTACTTTGCAACACCCAAAAATCACCCGTACAAATACATACATGTGTAAATTTGTATTTGTATAATTGTATTTTCTACAAATCAGTTGCAAATATTAATAAAACGGTAAAGCTTCTTCGAATAGTGTCTTCAAAATAGCCATGATATTTTCATAGTATTTGATATATAGAGTATTTAAGCTCTTGGTATCCTAAGATTATATTTTCCGTTGCTCGATTGCCGTATAAACGCTATTTTCTGGAAAACCGGATATGTTTGTACAGAGAGGCATCTGTACGAGTGTGTACGAGATAGACATAAAGAAGCGTATCCAAGGGAGCTATTAGGTGATATTAACGACTATAAAGCGCAAAACGTGATTTTCGATTTGGTATATATACACTTTGGCACGACGATTGTTCCATATTCGTAAGACCTCGTGCTCTTCAGTATGTGTAATCTTGATTAGCTTGAAGAAGGTTATCGATTTATGTATATGTATTACGGCATACTGGCCCCTTCGTTTTAGAATAAACGATGGAACAGCATTTAAAATATAAAAGATTATCTTAAATAGATTTTCGACAAAATATGGAATTAAATTTAGGGTTAAGATAAAATAAATAACCAAATTATTAAAAAGATATATCTCAACACAGAAAAATTTTAAAAAGTAAATTAAAAACAAAATCTTACTTTTTATTATTGGTCCATCGATTCGATAAATACTGTAGCATACAATTAGGTTCAGACGCTTCGTAAACGAATATATTGTATACTAAAATTATTTATTTCTCTACTGAATGAAATTTTGATTTATTTATTTAAAAAAAAATAACAAATTAATTAGTTTTAGTTAACAGTTAATAAACAATTAAAAATGCATATTTAAAAAACTAAACCTACTTATGAAAATGTATTTCGTGAGATTTGAAAAAAAATATGTCCAGCATGTTGCAGTGTAAGTTCGAATTCGAAGTGAGACTGTTGCATGTTGGACATACATATTCTTGTGGAAACTCACCAGATACTTTTCTTTTACAACGTGGTGACTTCTCTCTCAAATTTTAATAGAAATCTCACCTACTCATACGTAAGTGTCAAAAGTTTTCAGTAGTTCGAATTCAACGAAGGAACAGAACGTTGCAAAAACCGAAAACGGGTCTATGTAAATATTTGGATAACAACATTCAAAAAAAATAATATATATAAAAAAATAAATAAATAAAAATAAATACTTTTTTTTTTGTGAAGCTACAAATATTCAACATTTTAACACGGGTGTGTTTAAAAAAGAAATTTTTGGAATTCATTTAAATAAAATCGTTTAAAAAAGTGTTTAAAAAAAATAAACGAATGAATGAGAGGATTATTTAAAAATGTATATTGTGTATACTTAAAATAGTTACGCCAGCTAATCTAATATTCGGAAGAAACATACACTTGTTACCATTAAACATACTATGTACATTTGCATACATACACATGTATGTATATGCATATATGTTTGTCTATATACATATTTCTTTTTATGTGATATATAATTTTGCACTATATGTATATACACATATGCATATGTACATACATAAGTATAGTATATAAACGTAGAAAAAAGTGCAAAGGTGAAAATCTCTCGCTCTCATTTTTGTTTTTATGCTCATGTTGCTCCACAAAAATTCAACTAAAATCTCTCTATGTACTTTCTGGCTACCTTTGCGACGGATTGACATTAAGTGGAGAAAAGCTCTCTAGAAGTGCGTGTGTGTGTCTGTCCTATTATTACGTGCATGTGTGTGTTTGTGTGTTTGCATCCTGTGGCAAGTTCTTCACTCAAGGATAACTGTCGTAAAAGTAAAATGCCATGTAAAATATCATAATAATCGTTACATACGTAATTTTTATTCTAATAAGAAATACCTACTTTTTTGAAAAGGACTTTAAAACAGCTAAATTGTAATGAAATTTGATATTAATAATGCCTTTAAGTTCAAAAGGATAAATTATCAATTGAGCTATTTTTGATTTAAACCAAAATATGGTTTTAAGAAGCGGTCACATTAGTTGTCCACATCACCATTGTCCTAATCATATTCATTACTTTGATTCTATTTAATACAGGGTGCTTCGTTATGTGGACCCTTATGGTTTAGTGAATAACATGAGTAAAACACAAAAAAATCTTGTTATGTATTTATGCATTTTCTTTTCATCACTTTTTGCAGCATTTCTCTGAAATAAGGTGCAGGGACTGTGGTTTATCGGCATAAAGCACTTTGTATAAACTCGTTTCTCAAACTCCCTCAATGTGTATAAAGTATGTAAAAACAAAAAATTATAGTTCCATGTGAATAAAATTCAGAAATTTTGTAGTGTTGAATATGAAAATAGATCATTAAAAATTTGTGTTTTCCATTGCAGGTAACTATAAAGTTTTTCATACAAAAGTAAAAAACGGTATAAATTTGTATGGGAGGGATACACCTAAATTATTTTGGTCTTAACCAATTTTGGATATATTGATGGAACTATCATAGGCTTAATTTGTACTAAATTCAGATTTTCCCAGATTAAAAAACATACAAATTTTAATTCAAAAACCAACTAGGTTTGTGTAGGGGGTACCTTTAAGTGTAAAACAGTCGACTCGTCTGTCAATGCTGTTAATCTTTATAGGGTCCATCATGACTCCTTCTGCATGCAACATTAATGCACAACTTACCTTTTTGTTCTGTGGGTATAAAAAATTTTTAATTTGGAGCGTCTTAAGACTAAAATTTTACAAACAGACTACACCGTCTTCATTAACTTCTGATTTTGAAGGAAATAGTGTATTTTATAAACTAGAATGTCTTAATAATATCTTAAATCTCGAAAGATGTTCAAGATGTAAGTTATTTTCCTCTCTCTTCGATTTTTAATATTAAATCAATTTTGTGTGAATAGTAGTATGGAAAAAGAAACATTTTCTCATATAAAAACTTGAAAATGGGATTTGGGAACAATACAAGGTACAGAGGACATGGAAACGTTTAAGTATAAAATTTCAGCGCAAATCAAACAAATTTTAATCGTTATTGTTGTTTTTTTTAAATAAAACAATTTAAAGTTCAAAGCCTTATGATATATTTAAACCCCACATAATATATTTTTTTGGTGAAATATATTACGCCAAGGTGAATCATACATAACAAGCAACGCTATCACAAAACAGATGGTTGTAATGTTTTATATTCAACATCTGGAAAACAGAATGGCTAGTGAGCGCGTTAATGAAGTCATGAGTATGATTTGTATGAGTATGGCGGGCAACTCTAGCGATTTTCATGACTAATATTATATTTTTAAATTAGTTTTAGTTTTGTTCGTTTAAATATTTCTGTTTAAAAAACATAACTAATGAAATAGAAAATGTTGTAATTGTAACATTTTTTTATTGTTTTTTAATGTATTAATCGAATATGTCTAGTTTTGATCCAGACAGTTTAAAAACGTTTCATAAACCAACTTGCCACTCGTTGTTGTCCCATTCGCATGTGAGTACACGTTCACAGCACTCAGGAAAATCCTTGGTCACATCAATATAATCTGCATAGATACATTTTTCTGGCGGCATCTTAGGTGGATCACAAGTATGTACGATTGCCCAGCCTTGAAGTCCACAAGAAATCTGAGCACATCGCCCTGGATATTTGATTATTTCGCCACTTTTAACGATCTTGACAAAGCCATTGCCTATTGATACCACACAGCTGTTGGGGTAAGCTGCAACATTGTTGTAATCAAAATGTAAATAACCAATAAAAATAGACCAACTTACATTTATCTTTAAACATTTGAAAGTTCAGTTCGGTAGCATTGCTGCTCATTATCATAAGTAGTGGTAATTGTGTTACCATAAGATAAATGATACGTGTTGTCATTCTTAAAAAAATATAAAAGTGTGAAGCTGTACTCTCTTTTTCTTTTTAATGGAAAACTTACAAAGAATTTAAAAATCAAAAAACTAAAAAAAAAATTTAATAAGCAAATTAGACAAACAAAATCAAGTAGAAAGAGAATTTTCAAAATAAATTTTTAAATTTTAAGTTTGTACTTTACTTATTTATGCTGCTCATACAGCACAATATAATCATATCATAGGAAATTCTTTGCTATCGAGATTTACACCAACTTCAAATAAATTTTAGTAAATGTCAACCTGCAAGTAAAAACTTTTGCTAATAACCTATTCAAAAGCAGCTATTTGTAATTTTTTTTGAAAGTTTGGAAGCTGTAGCAATGTGTGTAAATGTAACAAATTTAAAAAATGTATAGATAAAGTCGAACACTTTTATTACGGGTAATAAATGTAAGCAACAGACTAGTTAACAATGCTGACTTAAGCATTCCTTTTCATTTTTCCACCCATTATACATAGTGTGAAACGTGCGATATCAGTTTTTTGGAAAGTTTGTAACGAATTCAAGGAGGCATCGTAGATCATATAAACTAAATATATTTTTGATCATCTGGCCCTGATGAATCTGTCTATAAGATGCTGCGCAATTTATTCGCTCTGTTTTAAAGATATTAAGCTGATATTTTAAACTTAAACTTTCTCTAAACATGACTACTTAGTATGTTAAAATCATAGACTGTTTGTTTTACAATTCCGTATACGAGTATATGAAGAACATCATTTTAATGGTAGAACTATAAAGTAACATAAAAGCAATAATAATTCCAACGCTAATCTTATATATTGTCTACAATAATTGTCAGCATTGTCATTTCAGTCTGTTTTTGCCTTTACCATTTTGTATTTTCTTATCCGTTTCCTTTGAGCTACTATGCACTTATTTTTGCTATTCTAACTAAAAATTTTTGTTTTGCAATTTTTGTAATTTTCTCTACACATTGTATAGTACATAAATATGTATGTACTATATGTATATTTAGACACACAACTATTGTTCTATAATACTAGTTGACCTTGAAATTATACAAACGGAATTTGTCTACAGCTCCTTTTGTTCTTGTGAGTGTTCTTTTTATGCGCGAAAAGTATATTATTTTTTGTATAAAGAATGTAATATTTGAAAGGTGGTTTTGGAAACGTTAAAGACAACAGTATATCAGTGTGTTTCGCTCGACAAGATGACTTTTTCTAAGCGTATTCGTGTACATTCATACTTACGTCTGTATTTCCTTCTTTATGATTGGACTACATTTACCATCCAAGTGACTATTTAGTTTATGAGTACATTCGTACAATATTATTTCCAAATAAACATTATTGTTAATAGTCGTTTATTGAAATAGTGAATAGGATTCACAATTTGTTAAAACATATTTTATAAAAAAAATGTGACAATTATTTTGTTTTTACAAATGTTTAAACTTATTGTAAATTACATTTATTCACAATTTTAATAAATGACTACAATAATTTTTGTTTGCAAATAAGACGTCAAAATGTCAGAGCTTAACTTACGGCCACATAAATTCATTAAATACACTAGACTAAATAGTTAGTAAAAAGTATGCAAATAGGTCATAGTATTATTTCAAATTAGTTACAAGTAAGTACAAGGATTTAAAGTTTGAAGAATATCCCTTTTCTAATTTGATTTTTACATTATTTTCTATTTAATATTCCACAAAGGTCTTAAGAGAGGTACTATTGATATTTTAAGCCGTAGTTCGTGGAATTAAGCTGAATATTAATGCCTGTATCGGCTTTTCTTGTTGCAATTATACAAAGAAGAAAGTATGCCTTTTGGAAAATTTATAAACTTTTTTTTTTTTGTATACATTTTCTCTGCTTAATGTCTGCTAGTCTATACTATACACAAAAGTATTCAACACATGAAGTAAAATATTATTCTTAAATGTTTGAAATTTAATTTGCAATATCAGTTGTGTTAAGTTTTGTTTTTTGTTTGTACAAGAAAATGCATTTAGTGGTCCCCCCGATTGGACATTAATTTATTTTTGACTGGCTAATGACCGCTTCTTCAGTCTTTGGTACAAAGAAAATGTTGCTTTGATAAAGACGTCTTTAATATAGTTCGAGATTCTTAAGTGTACGGATTACTTAAGGCGTAATGACTCGTTGCACGTTCCAAAAAGATTCTATAAAGTATTGTATATAGTATACATACAAATATTCTTGACTAGCTCGTGACGAGACAAATACATCTTAGCTTGTTAGCTTTGTTTAATTAAATACATGGTGTTAGGCACAGTTTTTTTTACTTAGATCGGAAAATTGCAAAGCTACACAAATTTTTTTTGAAATTTTGTATAACATTTTTCTTGGTGTCTTATTTACCATAGGAAGACCAAATAAAGTGTGTATGATTTTCATGTTGTTCCACCATAGGAGTAATATTTTATGTATCTCATTCTGAGTGTTGCAAAACAAGAAATTAAACTAATTTATACAATATGTCGAAAGTATGTATAAACAAAATGCGAGACAGCAAAAACAACATGATTGCTTGTTTTTGTTTCAATTACGTGAGTCTATCAGGAAAAAACAATTGAGGTTGCCGCCTTTGCTACACCTCGAGGCAATTAAAATGTGCGTCTCGCCCAAATATTTTACAAACAGCCTTGTGGAAAGGTAGGTATGGTTTAATGATAACAAAGAGGCACAAAAATAATAAACATTCAAAACGATTTAGCTGGCAAAGCCTAATCAAGGTACTGCAGTATATAAAGAATTTTACATACGAAATATTGAACCTATACACTAGCTTCATTGCAACTGCGTTAAAAAATACTTTACCATTGTAAATAGGCACGTTTGATTGTAATTAAGAAATGTTTTAATTCTGAATCTGAAAAAGCCAAACACTACGGTCGCTGATTATATAAAACAGAGTTGCTACAGCAATGTTAGTTTGATAGCAATGTAAGTAAATTTCGGAAAATGAAAATAAAATGTATTTATTGTAAGGATTGGCTCGACCACAATAGGTTACAATGTGATATACTGAGATAATCATTTTAATTAGTGTAAATGTATTGTACAGATAAGATATGCCATGTCAATGCTGAATATTAAAATATACTGTACAGGATCTTTAATAGATGTTTTAATTGGTCATAAATTTGTTGAAAAATTCGTAATACACGTTCCACAATACGTGCAATAGTACAAAATTTGTTAAAAGCTCTCGAAGGAAAAAAAGGAAAACAAGAATGAATAGTACGCAACAGTTTTATAAAGCTCAATGTCGTCCACTGAGTTTTGCAAATTTCCGTACGGAAATGTTAAAATCTCACTTTATTATTTCTTTCAAGTGAAAAGTTTCAAGCTGGCGATGAGATAGAAATGATAAGCTCACAAAGCAGACAGCCTTGTGCAATTTTGTATTCATATGTTCATTTCTACAACGCTGAATGCAGAAAACTACCGAAAAATTGAAACTTTTTTTTTTGCACGACGAGTACCGACTAAATTGAAATCAACTCGGGCAATTTGTGGGAAAGTGGTAGGGACTAATTCGGAATATTGATTGTGAGTCTGCTGTGCACTTTTGACTTTGACTGCTACTACATTTTGTTTGCTGTGTGAGTATCTAATTATACCCATGAATTTAATTATGCATGTGTGTTTTGAAGCAACTGGATGCATGTGACAATTTAAAAAGTAGTACATGCTAGGTTTGTTCATAAAGTTAGATAACTTCTTCATTGATACCTCGCACGAACCTTCGAATTGTCTTTTTTTTGTGGTTTAAAAAAAAAAGTTTTTTTTTTTTTTTGTGAATTTATTTAACAATTAGGATCCAAACGGTGCTAGACGAACTGAATTTGTTGATTGAAGAAAAATAATGGATGATTATTTTTGTGAAGTGGTTTCGACTTCAACTCTTTAACAAACCTCAAATATAAATTTTAATTATAAATATATAAATTTCATTTTTCCTTCGTTGTATTGAGATCTTTTTAAAATGTTGTGCTTTATTTCACAGAAGCTCAAGTTTTTCCTTGTTTTTCTATTGTTGATCAGTAATGTTACGCATAGCGTTAGATACATTTTTGAGTAATTTATATAGTTAACAAAATAAGCAAAGTATTATAATTAATTTTGCAAAACAAATTTTTTAAACTATGTATTACGAAGTCTCTATGTTGTGTGTGGGGTAAATTCATACAAACAAGTTATGTAATTCGATTAATTCGCTTAAAAGAAGATACACAAACGTGTTTATTTTTTATTGAACGCAAGTCTTCGACGAAGTATATATGTATACGAAGACTCTTCGTATATATAAGTTCCCCCAAAACGATTCTGGTTGACATATTATTTTGCATGTTATATTATGTATATCATACAGCATAAATTTAATTTTGATTGATCGAGTCCAAATTTGAATTACAGTTTCATAAGTTTTTCATCATAAAAACAAGTTAAAAGTAGGTCGATATTGTTTAATAAAAAGCGATTAGTTTAGTTAAGGCTATTAAATGATTGTCAATATCGCTATAATTTTTGTTAGTGTAAAGTATATACATACATATGCAAGTTTATGTGGCCTTTTTAATTTCATTTACTTAAGTTAAAAATTTACATATCTTATGGGTAGTACGATCAAGCATTTAAAATGAAATAAATTGCGGAAAGTCAAAAATTTATTTATTTATACATAAAAGACAGCAAGAAGGACAGTAAACATTGAGGTGGAAGATAGATGAATAGGACTACGAATGTTGTCACGACCTCAATGACTAGGAAGCGCAAACAACAGCAAATGAGAACAAAGCACAATCATAAATGTTAAAGCAACGCAATAAGTAGGAATTGCTCAAAACAAGGACAATGACAATAAAGCAGATTGAACGCAATATGTGTATGTAGATACACAATTACTTATGGGTTTATAAGAGGTAGAAAATTCCTCTTAGTTTTTTTCTGCCGTTTGTTTAATAATAATGGGTTTTCATCTATGCTTGATATTTGTTTTTAAGCATATCTGAAATAGCATTCTTATATCATGAATATTTCATAATAGTTTACTTGATCTTTAGTAAACTATATATTCCCAATAAACTTCTCTAGATTGGAATCTACAAATCAAAGTCTCCTCGTTCAAGAAGTATTACCTAAGTGTTATATATGTATATTTTTTTTTACCAAATTGTGACAAATACAATACTATAATTGAATTTTATTCATAACAGAGCATATACAAAGTAATGCGGATTAAAACTAACTTACGCTAGTTACACCAAATATTGAGGTTTTTGTTATGTTTTTCTGTTTGCTTACAGAAGATGTGTCTATAGAGATGGCCATAATTTCACGACGTGCTACCTCGCCACTGTCACCGTCTGCATCATTATCGTCTAACGATCGTGTACTAAAAGCCGTTGAATCATCTAATGATGTCAAATCCGTTAAGCGACGTACCTCATCGGTTACGAGCACTGCAACATCACAACAAAAAAATACACCTGCTTTAGCGGATCTTACACGCGTTAATGGTGGCGCCGGTATTCTTGCTGCATCATTGACTACAGCTCCATCGATTGCCACGCCTTATACACCGCATTCTCCTGCACGTAATCTTACTGAGACGGAGCAGCAGGCTCTGGAACGAGAACGTATTCGTGTCGAATTCTATGCTACTTATGATGTCATGACTGGAGTTCGCATAGCAGCTACCCTTGGCGGTTTCTTTGGACTGATGGTGTTTTTGATTGTGTGGAAAAGTCGCAGCAGCTCAAACGAAACACTTAAGATACTTAAGGACCCAAAAATGGCAGCTGTCGCAGCGGTATGCATGCAAGAGGAGGAGGAGCGTGAGATACAGGAGGCTATCGTGGCAACGGGTATGTCCATTTATCCAGATGAGTACGAAGAAATTGTTTATCGTAGGCAGCGTATGCTTTCACTTGGGAATGTAAGTGCGCCACCTTTATTTAATCGTGGTTACCGATTTTCGTCAGTTGGTAAGTAATAAAACATTATGTAGGTGTTACTAAGTAAAAACAAACTTTTGTGTTTTGCTCACAGGTGGCTGTGGCTACAGCTGTTTATTGGTACCACCACGTCGCTTTTCCTACTCGGGTAATATTACTATTTTTGTGTGACTTGTGTATTTAAAGAAATATATTTTTTAATGCAACAAATAAATTTGATTTTTTATTTATTTAAACGCAGCGGTATCCGCCGGCGGTGTAAGTTTGGGAACAGCAGGCAAGATTGGAGGTGATGTGCACCGCCGAAGCGGGTCTGAATCATCACGCATATTTAGCAACTATCCTATTGGCGGTAGTTTTGGTATGGATGACTTCTTTGTTGAGACGGATGATGAAATTGAACACGATGAGTATCTAAAGCAGGACATCGATGTATTGGGGACTACAAGTAGTACGCAGCATAAACGCACAGATTCCACAAAAAGCCATGAATCAGGTTTTCTTGCTGTGCCAAGTGGCGGTAGTGGCCCAACAGCCGATTCCAGACGGAGTAGTGCTATGACCTGTTGCAGTACTGATAGCAGGTAATACAATTTGTAAAGTATTAATATTAACTTTTTATGTGAAAGATCTGAGGTTACATAAATAAGATTATCCAAGACCAAATACATTTATTTACATTATTTATTATTGTTATTTACTTTTATTTACTATCATTATTGTTATTATTAATAATTATTTTATTTATGCAGCTATCTGGAGCGTCGCTGTTCCGCCTTTACGCTTGGTTTAAGCAATTTGCCACCGACACTGCTGCGAAAACTTTCCACAGCCTCGCAAACCTCAAGCATCGAGAACTGGGACTACTACTATCCTGACATACAGGTAATACAGCCAACTCCCAAGGCATCCCCATGCCCCTCAGAACGTAGCATATATGAACAACTGCAACAGAAAGTCGAACCGCTGTCTGAATCTTTAATAGCGGCAAAGACGAGAGCACACAACAGGACAACAACTAATAGGTCTGCACAAGTATCACCAAACCAAAAAGCTACCAAAAGCACTGCGCCACTTGTGCGTAAACATAGTATCGTTTCGTATGACCCAGACAGTGCTCAGGCGGGTCGTAAACAGCAGATACACTCCATTAGCGCCGACACAGTCGATGTCTATCCCTATAATCAGTTTATGGTAGGTACAGGTGCTACCACTGATAAATTTTACGATCTGCCTAAACCCATACAGTCTGCGCCGCCAACGAGTACGCATCAATCGTTTAGTTTCACCGACAATGAGGAGTTACGGCTTGGTGTGCGTCATAAAATAGCTCTAGTCGAAGTTCAGCGCTTGCCACAATCTGAAAAGGTGCAGATGGACTCTCAGACGCCAACGACAAATGGGCAGATTGCTGGTAACACGAGTGAAACTCCTGTCGCCGTCGCATCTGGTGCCGCCACTTCTAGTAGCATTAGCATTGACAGCACGCCTCTTAGCGTTATCATGGATAAGCTGAACGGGAGTGGCAGTCTAGGCACAATCTCCGCCAAAGTGGCGCTTTTTAATGTGGACAAACGTGCACCACTCGCCTCACTAAGTTCCTTTAAGATCTCTTCGTTGGAGTACCAGGAGTCCGACCTACGTTCGCTAGACGGAGAAGATTCAGCTTTCATTGAGAGCGCTGCAGATACAGATGAAGATATGCAACAAATGAGTAGCGACAGCGACGATGGAAGCCTACCCGCTAGTACAGCGGCAATGGTTCATCACGATAACGTTTTAACACTAGAAAATTCTTTGCTGCGTGCGCCTAGTGCGTCATGCAATGTGATAAAGATTACACAACAGCACACAGACAACGAGCCTGCCACGAGCATACGCAATAAAAAACATCCAGTTGAGAAATGTTATAGTGGAGATACACGACCTTTGGTGCAGCTTCATCACACCTTAAGCGGCTCATCGAGTGATCGCATTTCTTTGTTAGGTCAACCCATGCAGGAGTATGACATTTCAACAAATAAAAGTCAAGTGCTAGCCAGTGCTTCGGCTGTGCAACCATTAGAAACACATTTCGGCGCTGTTATTTGTACCAGTAGTCCACAAAAGCATCCAAGACGTGCTCAACTGCTGCAGCAGTATAGCGATCCACATAGTCTACCCACAACTACGACAACCACAACCACTACAGAGGACGATACCTGCTCCACGCTAAATACAGAATTGGTTGACGTTGCGTGTGGTGCTCTTAGTGTCGGTGGTGGTGGTGAATCAACTACGCACACACAGTATAGTAGCTTAAATACTGTCATTAGTATAGGTCGATCCAGTCCGTTTACGGACAATAATATAGTGTATTCGAGTCCGATATCTGGCTCATGTAATTCAGAGGCAGCTGAGCTGTCATTAACATCGCCAGTGCAACAACTACAACAACTGCCACAAACTAGACTCGCTGATTATCCTTGTGCCTCCTCCGTTTCAGATACGGTGATAAATACACATCAGTCTAGCATTTGCATGCCAACGACGCTCAAACATCTCATACTACACAGTGCCAGCGGTGACTCCAATAATAAAGACAAGGCAACCATGACAACCCAGAGTGCCACTAACCTCAGTTGTATCCGAGAATTGGATCAGTCTGCATTGACAACATTATCAAGTAAAAGTGGTTCTGGTGTCGGGTTCGAGTTACCATTGATTAAGCTTCCAGCGGACGATGAAAACTCTGATAGAAGCGGCTCTTCACTTGAACCAGATATGGAACGTAGCGCCAAAAGCGATGAATCGTGTGATCCTAGTATTCCTGGTTCAACGAGAAAATGGTCCAAAGAGACGCTGTTCTAGCTAGAACATACGCGACAAGCCACTACTGACTTTCTGAGCGAGAGGGTTATTGTCAAGGTATACTGTTTGTTTAAAATTGCAAACTCCTAAAAGAGCTTAGCATTATTGTCTTCATTCGTTAGTAGTAGTTTAGGAAAGTTAGAAGTTTGAATATGATATAGATTTGTATGCATAGTTTATCTCAATCACAGACAAAAGATCTGATCTACCAAGACATCGGACATTATTCAATCAATTTTAGTAATAAGTGCATTTAATTGAAAGTCAATCTAACTCTCTAGGCAAGTATTTTATATGTAATCATACAAATGAAACAAAATCCCTAGAAATAAATTCAAACAAGGAAATATTACAACAAAATCAGAATTATAGAAACAAAGTATTCGTACTTAGAGACTTATCTACTTGTTAATACAAAAGAAAAAAAGAAAAAAAAGACGATGAACTACTTATAATAGAAAATTATTATATATAAAAGTATTATCGGATTTATTTTTTATATTTACCTCTGTTTATAAACAGAAAAAACTTTTTACATATGGACATAAACCTGCGCATAGACAAATATATGTATCATCCTATATTTATATGCATATAAAAATTCTTTGAGTAGAGCTCGTTTGCATTTATTATAAAGTAATTGAACAAGATAGACCTTGTAACAAAAGATCATTGATTTAAGGCTTCGAAACGTATGTCAGCGATGAATCAGAGAGAAAATAACTTCCGTTACAGCTGTCATTAACAGCCTACAGAGCTATACATTGATCCAAATTTAAATTTTTTTGAGTAATATCCGACAAATTCTTAATACTCACATAAGTATGAACAATACAGTGAGTAAGCTTGACTGCAACATATGCTGTAACAAATCTATATGACCAAAAAATGTTATATTGTATTGTGTAACCATCTACAATAAATTAAGTATTTCAATTTTTTCTTTAAAAATAATTCACATGAAAACTGCAAGATTCTATTTTGGATTTGATTGTGAAAACTTAAAAAATTTTGGGTAGATTTGTTTAAAAACTATTCCTTAGAATTCGGAAAAACTCTATGGTTTGCGTTGTGTCTGAGTAAGATTTTCGTCAATTTAAGTGCTTTTAGGAACGATTTGAGTGTTATCCCTCATCTCATCTAAAACATTACCA
Organism: Leucophenga varia; assembly: GCA_018903435.1. NCBI lineage: Eukaryota > Metazoa > Arthropoda > Insecta > Diptera > Drosophilidae > Leucophenga > Leucophenga varia. The sequence continues at coordinate 280,944 of JAEIFJ010000493.1, read as the reverse complement.
AATTGAATAGTAAAGTTGTTAGTGATAGTATCAGAACTCTATTCTGGATCAATACCGCCTTACCAAATTTCAAAGCGGTATCTCCTTTAAACACGGAATATAAAAGTTTTTAATTTAAACTAATCGGTTTCATGTGTCGAATAGCAAGTCAAATGGGCGGACATGGAAACACATTAAGAAGGGATTCTTAAACCGCAAAAATTTGTGCAGCTTCACGAGATGATCTGCCTGTCCACAGTTTGGTACAACATATTTCATTAAACCAATTTAATTTGAATTGCTTCTTGATTAGTTAACTTTTTCAATATGCATCATATTTTATTAAGCATAGGTCCAATATTTGATATACGAAGAAATATTAGACTACCTTAGCAAATCTAAAGTCCTAATAATGGGTTCTGATTAGAGATTTCGATAAGGGATTCATATAATCAACTTATCTACTATCGTATTCGAAATGTTTAACTTATATTAAAGTTTGTTCCTTAATACTAAGATTTCGTTTTTCCAGCAGACATGGTATTGAACATAAAAAAAAATTGTTTAAGTCCTGGTTTTAAATAAATATACTTTTTTTAATTGGCTATCTTTAGCACCGCGCCTTATATATTCTCCTTCAACCAGTCTCCTACTTACAAAATGAGTAAATAGATGTATATATATATATGCTGTAGAGTTGGTCTAAATACTCTATGCTACTAGTGTCTTAGTTAAACATTTAAAAGATGCCAAAACATTATCGCTGTCCAGAAGAATATAAAAGGAAGCGCACATACATATAAAATGAAAATGCAACTTTCATACCTGATATAAAGTATAAAGATACAAATATATTCATATATTGTATAAGTCACTAGATCGATAGGATCGTAAAAAAATCAGAACTTTTATTAACCTAGGAGTTTCACAGTTCAGAGTGTTGATATACATATTACATAATTAAGAACTTGTAAATATATTTTAAGTGAATATATTAATTTGAAATAAAAAAAAAATACTCATCCCACCTACATACATCTATATTTTTCTATACGAAATTACATTTGCTATTGAACAATATATGTAAAAAAAAAAATATATATATATATATATAAAATATATACAAAATCCTCCATAAAAAATAAATCAGTTAATAATTGTGCATTTTGGAAAGTTGTTAATAAGGGACCTGTCTCGAAGCAACTTTAAAATTGAATTTTGATAGTCTTTAAAACAAACAAAAAATCAGCTAATAGATTAAAATGGTAACATTGTCCAAAAAACAAAACTATATACTTAGAGAATTCATCTCGGGAAATTTAATTGATTTTACTGTGCACCACTCATAACTCTTTCAAACAACTTTAATGAAGGTGTGCTTTATTTAAAATACATTTTATGAAAAATGCTATCAGCGATTAAAGGTACAATTTATACTTTGATCTAATTTTCAATACGTATATGTTAGTTTTCATATTTCTACACTTAATAATCTGCAATTTGTTGAAATATCGTTAATACAATTAAACAATAAAAATATATTGTAATGTAAAACTATTTCTGCTTACATTTTCATTCTGTGCCTATTCTGTACCTTGAATTGTTATAGAAACAAATATAAATTAAATAGTGCATAAATGCAAAGTATATGGAGTTAAAATTTTGTATTGAAAAAATAAATAATTATAAATAAATAAAAATATGAAATAAGATTAATGCATAGTTGAAGAAATCAACTATTTTGTACCCCGCACAGAAACAAGTAAAGTAAAAAAAAATAATGAAAGTTTAATCACTTATGGAAAATTGAAGACAAGTTCTTAAAGAGTTCTAAGAAATATATAAACATCTTTTTATTAATGTTGTCAATTACGTAAATAAAAATGTTTGCAGGGTATAAAAACACTTAATAAAAAATTTTTCGGAAGTTACAATTGTATAAGAAAATAGCAAAAATATTGTAGATAATTGTTGATTATACTGAAGATCATAAAAAAATAATATATTGTAGTAAATCGTAAATCGGTTCAATAAAATATGAATTAAGCGAAGTAAAAATGTAGTTAAATAAAAAAAATACCTATAAAAAGGAATAGATGCATTAATAATTAAGTAGTGGAACCAAAAGTTACACTTAGCCATTACAAATCAAAACGAATTATCGAAATAAAGCATTATATGTAATTAATAATATAAAAAAACCAACTGTTGTATTAAGAGAACAATAATATGAAGAAAAAAAAATTAAAAACAAAGCGCAAATATAAAAAAAAAAAAAATAAAATAAAACAACTGAAACCATACCAAATTAAAAAAAAAAAAAAAAAGTAAAATAAGTATTACTATCTATTTCGTCGCATTTCAACTGAAATATTATATTATCTTTTCTGCGGTTTTTTTTTCGTTAAGAAATAAATATAAATTCCTTGATTCGTGATTCTTTACCGAGAAAACTTAAAGGAGTTTCCTTGATTGTTCGCAATTTCACTTCCAAAACAGAAATTTGGAAATTTGAATTTTAAAAATTCAAAAAGAATACTAGATAATAAGGAATTTTAATATTTTCACTTTCGATCAAATTTTTGGAAGTGAAATTGAGAACAAAGATGTATAAGTAAATTTTAGACTATAAAACTTTTTCTGCTTCAAAATTGCATTGTAAATCAATATAACAAAGCCAAAGAAATTGTTAACTTCATTAGGACCGAATATATGATAAGCTTAACTCGTGTGGAATATGGCGGTTTCGACAAGGGTATGCTGGCAGTAACAATATCTGGTGATGATAAAATTATTGGAAAAACTTTTATATTAAAACAAAGAAACGGGACACACAGACAGTTTCCTAAAACTTAAGCTTCGGTCAGACAGGTAAATAACGCAGTTCGACAAAAATTATCATTGCAATTGTTAAAAGATAATGTCTACCTGATTCTTAAAGGATTTTTCGTCTATTTCGAATCAGAAATGGTGAATTTTGCATAATGTCTCAAATTTCAGAAATTTCATCTTACATCTTTTGAAAAATGTATTCTATTTATAATCTTTGAAATGCATAAAATCAAACTTTATAATACTTATATTACTTGGAAAAATGATCTACGACAAAAAATATAAGTTCAGTGTATGTAAAAAAAGAAAGCAAAAGCAATTAGTTTAATTTAGCAAAACTTAACTATAGTAAACAAAATTGTAAAACCAGCAGAGTTTGTATAAACATAAACAATAAAATAATAACATAAAATGTGAACTATTAAAGTATTAGTTAAACGTTATTCAGTAAGAAAGAAAAGCAATAAACTAATCAAGAAAAAAAAAAAAAACTATAGCGTTTCAGTTTCATTTTTCACCTACACATATTACATATATGTTATATTTGTTCATAAAAATTAAGAAAAGCTTACTTAAAATCGTTTCGTTTTTGAATCAGCTAAAATGGCGAAGACTAAACTTGAAACTGCGCAGTTAGTTTTTTGCGAATTTTGCGTTACATGATTAGAAAAAAAACATCTACATAAAATAATTATAGTAAAATACATAGTAAAAACCGCACCACCAATGAGAGATTTGAATCACGGATATTATTTGAAGAACTAATAAAAATACTGTGGAAAGATACAAAAACAAAGAAAAACCCGTTACACAACTCTTTCAATATTTTATATGATCACCAGGTGCTTAGATTTAATTTCACGATGAATTTGGTCAAAATTTGTATGGAGGCTTTATGTTATATTAGCGCGATCCTTACCATATCGATAGTGTTCACTTAGGCGCCATTGGAATTGATTTTATCAAATTTTAGTTGGATTCATTCAGAAAAAAATAAGGTTTTCATACAAAAATTCGAAAGTGGGCGGTAAGTTTGTATGGTGGCTAAACCTAAAAAATGGGCGTGGCACCTTGGACTTGACATTGGATGACATTCGAAGTGTAATAATAATAATAAATAATACCTGTTTCATACAAAAATTCGAAAATGGGCGCTAAATTTATATGGAGGCTATGCCTAAAAATGGGTGTGGCATCTTGATTCTCACCACAAACAGAAAAGGGCCAAAAAAGGTTAAGTTTAAAATTTTATGTCAATATCATAAAAAAATTTTGAGTTTTTAATTTCTATTAGATTATTATAAGTTTCTGTTAAAATAATTATTCAAGATAGTGATATAGCTTAATCGATTATCCGATTACTTAACGTAACTCGAATTTAATTCAAGCCAACTCGCGTTGAAGTCAAACGAGTCGAGTCAATTTATTATTATTCGAATCGTTTTCATCTCAAGTTCAAACTAATCGATATCCAATACATCAGCAAAATAACAAAAATCTCGTTCAAACTCTCATTTCAGTAGCTGACAACATTCAATATTTTTCAGAAGACAGCAGCCCAAAAAAAATAATTTTAGAATTGCTCAAAGTACAAATGGGTCAACCGCATTTTATGTGGAATTTTAGGACTAAAGGTGTGACATTTTGATTTAAGTATGTTGTTTGATGGTTTTTGTTGTTTCTTAGTATCATTGTAATTTACTATAATAAATAAAACATACAGTTAGTCTTTTTTACACTGCTTTAGTATCTATACTTGGTAGAGTAATCTTTTGGCGATACCACTAGACCGCGCCCTTTGCGTGCCCCTCGATAGACAGTCTCGACAATGTCAATCATTTCCTGTTTATCTTCAAGGGGCCAGTTAATTTTGTTGTTGTTACCGGTACCTAAATCAATCATAATGTGCTTGTTTCGAAAAAAGAACATAACAGTGCACGGATCATATAATTCGTACATTTTGTTAAAATCTGGTACCTCGGTTATGTCCACTAAATATATAACTGCAAAGTTCTTAACTTTTTCTGCGATGCTGTACATGACCTCATCCATTTTCATACAGGCAGGATCCCAATCATGACCAAATCGTATAACCTGGAAGAAAGAGATAAGACAGACAATATAAAAAACACAATTTTTTTTCTAAATGGTACGCTATTGGCTCACCACAACACGATCTTCTTCGGAGAGTATTGCCTGGTCAACTTGCCAGCCGTTGTGCAAATGTGGCAGCATATACGACATTGTGTTTTTTTTCTTCACTAAGTTCGCAAGAGTTTTATTTGTTTATTTATTGTTATTTTGTTGTTTGCGAGAATGCAAAGAAGATGATGGTGTTAGCTGCTGGTTTCCTTCTTTCGATCAACGTGACGATTTGCGCTCTATACTATGGCTGAGTTGGTCTCTCCAACAGATGATCCGGATGCAGATATACTTCGATAAGGGTTGTGTGAGGTTGCTTCGTCTATATTTGTTGATTCAGCAATCAAATGACGCTCCTTTTCGCGGTGATGGTCTCTGATGCTTTTCCCGTGTACACAGGAATATTATTAGCGGTGCACAGAGGGCATGAAGGTACCCTGTGATGGCGTAAAAACATACCAAAATATACCAAATATTCTTATCGACTCCATTTCCATCTGTTTCGTCGCACTAAGCAAGCGTATAGCTTAAATTGAGCAGATTCGTTTGCTATAAGTTCAAGCAGTACTACACTAACCTCTTTCATTCGCACTCATCACTCATATACACTCATATACACCATATACAACGTTGCACGTTGCAACCACGCAACCAACATTACTCGTTTTTATGAATTGCAGAGTTTGATTGCAACGCAAAGTCCAAAATAAATTCGCTTAAATGGTAAGGAAATGAATAACTAATTTATAATTTTAAGTTTGTTGGCTTTTAAGCATGACCCATTAAAAAAACTAATTCGTTTCAAACTCTTCAATTAAAGGCCAATGTTGAGCGTAAGGGCACCTTTAAGGTGGAATATCTCCTGAAAATAGAGCGCGAAGTGCAGCAGCGTTGGGAAAATGAAAAACTTCATCAGTCGGATGCACCGGTCACAGCCAAGAAGTCTCAAGATGAAAAGTTTTTTGTCACATTTCCTTTTCCGTACATGAACGGTCGTTTGCATCTTGGGCACACGTTTTCTCTCTCCAAAGCGGAGTTTGCTGTTCGTTATCATCGCCTGAAGGGACGTCGGGTACTGTGGCCATTTGGCTTTCATTGCACTGGAATGCCGATTAAAGCATGTGCTGATAAGTTAAAGCGCGAGATGGAAGACTTTGGCTATCCACCAAATTTCCCTGAGGCTGATGATATTACTCCTTTAACAGCTGTCGAAAGTGTTTTAGAACAACCAAAAGATAAGTCGAAAGGTAAAAAGAGCAAAGCAGTTGCCAAAACAGGAAACGCGAAATATCAGTGGGAGATTATGAAAAGTTTGGGATTAAAAGATGATGAAATCAAGCAATTTGCTGACGCACAGCATTGGCTAAAATACTTTCCTCCGCTGGCCATACAAGATCTAAAACGCATTGGAGTTCACGTAAGTACCAATAATAATACTTTTAAAATTTTATTTTGTACATGTAGTATGTTATTTACAGATTGATTGGCGTCGTACGTTTATCACTACCGATGCGAATCCTTATTTTGATTCTTTCGTGCGCTGGCAATTCAATCATCTTAAGAATCGTGGAAAAGTAATGTACGGCAAACGTTATACCATCTATTCACCCAAAGATGGCCAACCTTGTATGGATCACGATCGCTCTACTGGTGAAGGTGTTGGGCCGCAAGAATATACGTTGATTAAAATGAAGGTCTTGCAAAAACCAGTTGCTTTGAGGTAGATTTTTGTATTAAAGATTTAATTATGTACTTATGACATCTTCATTTTAGTCATGTAACGGATGATGTTTTTTTGGTTGCCGCAACGCTACGTCCGGAGACCATGTATGGCCAAACTAATTGCTGGCTACACCCCGACATCAAATATATTGCGTGGCAGACAAATCGAGACAATGAAATTTGGATAAGCACAAGACGAGCTGCTCGAAATATGTGCTATCAAGGATTTACTGCCGATGATGGTAAAGTGGTTGAAGTAGCTGAATTTAGTGGACCAGATTTGCTTGGAATACCGCTTCTTGCACCGCTGACTGTGCACAATATCATCTATACACTGCCAATGCTGTCCATTAAGGAAGATAAAGGAACTGGCGTTGTAACATCTGTTCCATCTGACTCACCCGACGACTATGCTGCTCTGGTTGATTTGCAGAAAAAGGAAGCATTTCGTTTAAAATATGGCATTACAAACGAAATGGTGCTACCGTATGAACCGTTAGCAATAATCGACGTGCCGACACTAGGTAAACTTTGCGCAGTATATGCGTATGATTTGTTAAAGATACAATCTCAGAATGATAAAGAAAAAACTCGCAGAGGCTAAGGATATGTGTTATATGAAGAGTAAGTAGTGTGTTGACTTTTAATTCTCTTAATTCTAGTTAAAAATTTCCATGTGTTGCTAAGGTTTTTATGATGGTGTCATGCTGGTTGGTGAATTCGCTGGTCGCAAGATCCAAGATGTTAAAAAAGATTTGCAAAAAAAACTGGTCGATGCCAAGGACGCTGATATATACTATGAACCAGAGAAGACCATTATGTCCCGGTCTGGAGATCAGTGTGTAGTTGCTTTGTGTAACCAGTGGTACCTTAATTATGGTGAACCAATTTGGCGTTCACAAGCCGAGAAAGTGTTGTTCGACATGGAAACTTTTCATGATGAGGCGCGCAACAATTTCGAAGCTTGCTTGAATTGGCTGCACGAATATGCATGCTCGCGCACTTATGGTCTAGGAACAAAATTACCTTGGGATGAGCAATGGTTAATTGAATCGCTATCTGATTCAACAATTTATATGGCATTTTACACAGTGGTTCATCTTCTTCAGGGTGGTTCGTTCCGAGGTGAATTTCCGGGACCTTTCAATATTAATGCAACAGATATGACATCCGAGGTGTGGGATTACATATTCTTCAACGAGGCAAAAGCACCGAAGTCTTCGAAGATCAAGCTTGAATATCTCGATACTATGCGTAGAGAATTCGAATACTGGTATCCGTTGGACCTACGAGTCTCTGGCAAAGATCTAATACAGAATCACTTAACATTTTTGTTATATAATCATGCTGCTATTTGGCCCAATGATGCAACCAAATGGCCAAAAGGTGTAAGGGTTAATGGGCATCTGTTGCTCAATTCCGCAAAAATGTCTAAATCAGATGGTAATTTCCTCACACTACATGAGGCTGTCGACAAATTCTCGGCCGATGGTATGCGACTGTGTCTAGCTGATGCAGGTGATAGCGTGGAGGACGCAAATTTTGTCGAAGCTACGGCTGACGCAGGAATTCTGCGTTTGTTTACCTTTATTGAGTGGGTCAAGGAGATGCTAGGTTCCCGAGCCCTACTTCGAAAAGGTGTACCAGATACATTTAATGACAAGGTGTTTATTAGCGAAATGAATCTAAAGACGCAGCAGACGGATGAAAACTATAAACGCATGTTGTTCAAGGAGGCTTTACGTTCCGGCTTTTATGAGCTTCAAATGGCCCGCGACAAGTATCGTGAGCTTTGTGGTGCACAGGGAATGAATGAAGAATTGGTGATGGAATATATAAACCGTCAAGCATTGTTGATTGCACCTATCTGTCCTCATGTGGCTGAACACATATGGGGTCTGCTTGGAAAAAGTAGTTCCATAATGAACGCCACTTGGCCTGCCGTTGGCACTGTTAATGAAATTGAAATTATGTGTTCGGAATATTTAATGGAAGCAGCTCATTCTTTCCGCCTGAGCCTTAAAAATCTTCTACAAGTGAAAGGCAAAGGTGGAAAGGAGAAAGCAGTTGATCCCCAGAGTGCAAAACCTAATCGTGCTCTTGTATGGGTAGCGAAAACCTATCCACCATGGCAATCTTGCGTACTCAACACTATGCGCGCATTATACAATCAAAGTAATTCGCTGCCAGACAACAAAGTGATTGCGACAACGCTACAACAAAAACCGGAGTTGAAAAAGTTTATTAAGCGTGTAATGCCATTCGCTCAGATGATACGCGAGAAAGTTGAAAGCGGTAAAGGAGCGGGAGCCATGGCTGTTACTATTGAGTTTGATGAACGGCAAGTTTTGTTAAACCATATTGAATATTTGAAGAATACCCTTGAGGTAAATTTAAGTTGAAAAATGTTTTTAACAAATCACTTACTTTTTTTGTTTTTTGAACAGCTTGAAAAATTGGAAATAAAGTATACTGACGATCCTGAAGCACCCGAAAAAACGCGTGAAGAAGTCCGTCCAGGTTCACCTTTCATTACTTTTACTGTGGCACCAAATATCGGTGTTGAATTGATTAATCCTATAGAGCGCTCGTCGCTTTTTCAAGTTAGTACAGTAATATGCGAGGGCGACACTACTAAAACGCTGCAAGAGAAGCTTGCAAAACTTATTGGCCTTAAGGCCGATTTGACTACCCTCAAAATCTGGCGTTACGATGATCCAAAGCTCGGTCCACGCAAAGTACCGGAATTTCAGAACTACAGGAGCGGTAAAACACAACTTAGCGATGGTGCTTTTGTTCTGGATGTGTCACAAAAACGGATTAGCATTAATATTGATGGCAAGTTAACCGAAGTGGGCAGGAATTTTATATACGTGGTCGACTAGACTATGGGAATATTGTATTTACCATTGCTCTGTAAAACAGTCCAAAATCGTATTGTGAAATAATTTAGTCAAATGAGAAAAGACAAAATATACGTCTAAAGTCTTTTAAAGAACTACAACTGCTACGTATTTGATTATTATTTAGGTTAAGTACTTCTTAAGTTCTTTTTTTTTGTTCGTGTTAACTGTGCCACCGTAGATAAATATTTCTACGCAGCTTGAATCCATCGTAGTTATCAGTCCGCACTCGGCGAGTTGCATTACCAATGTAATTGACCTATATGTGCTGTTTTGAAAAATCCGGTACCTATAAAAGCAAGAAAACTCTTAAGTAGCTTAGGCAGTGTAACTACTGAGGATCTGTTTGCAATTCATTAAAACTTAACAATTTTTAATTATAAGTACGAGTATGTTCGTTCAAATCTATTTTATATTGCTTGCAGTTGAAGTGGCGCATGTATATGGTGGTGGTGAGTTTAATAGATATAACTTTTAATGCACGCAATTTAGAATTTTGGTTTTAGCCTGTCTTATACCACAGCCCAACAAACGTGAAGCGAACGATTTGCCTGTTCCGAAATTGTTTAAAAATCTGCAACAGCCGCGCCTAAATGGACGCATTGTTGGTGGTCATCGAATTAATATTACCGATGCTCCGCACCAGATTTCACTGCAGACGAGTGGACACATCTGCGGCGGTTCTATTATATCAAATCGTTGGATATTAACAGCAGCGCATTGCACATTGTAAGTGAAAATGAAAATTTTAAAAAACACAAGTATACTTAGGACTATTTATACATGATACAGTGGCAAAACTGCTGAACGCTTGCATGTGCGCCTCGGCAGTACGGAATCTTCAAGAGGTGGTGAACAACTTAAGGTTAAACATATTGTACAGCATAAACAGTTTAATTCCACCAATGTCGACTATGACTTTTCGCTGCTTGAATTGGAACATGCAATTGAATTCGATAAAACGAAACGTGCTGTTCAATTGCCGAAATCATCGGATAAGTTTCTCGATGGTGATATTTGCTTCGTAAGTGGCTGGGGTAATACGCAATCCATTACAGAATCGCGCGACTTGTTACGTCAGACGGAAGTTCCGCTAGTTAATCAAAAGTTATGCAATGAGAAATACAAAATTTATGGGGGCGTTACAGAAAGAATGATCTGCGCTGGCTATCTTGAAGGAGGAAAGGATGCATGCCAGGGGGATTCTGGCGGACCACTCGTGAATGAGGCTGGTGTTTTGGTTGGTGTGGTTTCTTGGGGTTACGGATGCGCAAAACCAGACTATCCAGGTGTCTACTCGCGTGTTGCGTACGTGCTCGAATGGATTAAGGAACACAGTGGTGTTTAAGATATTCAATGGCAATAAAAAAAATAAAATAAAAAAAAAAAAAAATAATAAATAAATAAAAACAACACCAATTTTTCCGTATACTTCGACACGAGACTATCTCACATTAATTTGACATGTGTCGCGTTTTGTCTGTATTGCGTTATACATACAGATGTGTTTGCTATTGACGTGCTGTGAAGCCTCATCATTCATTTCCTTTGCTTTACAGTTCAACCAATTTCGCATGTAACATTTTCAACAGTTGTGAAAATGTGAAAAAAATTTGCCGCCAAAGGTATGTTTTTGTTTGTCAGTTTGGTTTTTGTGGGGAGTTTTATTTAGCTTCTGCAAAACACAAAGAATTTATGTTGAAAGTCAAGTTCAAACGCTGTTTTTCTACGTTGTTATTTTATGAACTTCTGCTGTTTTGTAAAACTTTTATATCAACGTTATTTTGTATAGCCAATATACTATACATTGCAATTTATTGATTTGACTTAAGTTTTTAATTTAATTTAATAAAAGTTCAATATGTGTCATCGAGGTGTTTGCGACTTTCTACATATTTAACTCACCGCTCAGATCCTCAAGATTGTTAAATTTTGTACAAAAACTTTTAAATGATAATATCGTAAAACAATTAAAAGAAAATAAATCAAGGAAAAACATTAACTTCGGTGGAACCGAAGCTGAAATACCCGTTACATGGGCGTGGCGTCTTGGTTTTGACCCTATGTGACAAAAGAAATGTTTTTACCCAATTGGGAGCGAGTACATTCATAAATAATTATTATTTTTAAAGAAAAAATCGAAAAAAATCGATAAGTTTGTATGGGGGCTATAACTAAAAATTTTCGAACTCAACATAGTAGTTGCCGAGAAAAGCTTAAGTTTAAAATTTCAGCCCAATATCTTTATATCTTCATCGAATAAATCGCATAGCAACAAACAGACGGACAGACAGACGGACATGGCTAGATCGATTCGTCTCATCGAGTTGATCAAGAATATATATACTTTGTTGGGTCTCCGATGCCTCCTTCAATGCGTTACAAACTTTTGGACAAACTGAATATACCCGTTTACACTTTCATTATATAAAAGAGCAAAGTAAACGTTATATTTGGTAGAACCGAAACTTAAATGCCTGCCGCATGAAATTTTAAATAGTTTATCATCCTCACCTGCGAAGATAATATTTTGCGGAAGAGGTGGGTGGGGTCAATGGTTCGATACAACCCAAGTTTAGACATTATGTTAGGGTTCATATAAGAAGCATTTTAAATTAAAAGAAAGATATAAAAATAATTTTCTTAAAAAAGAAATCAGAAAATATGAGGTATGTTTGTATGAAAACTATATGGTAAAGTGGCCCGATAACATTAGATAAATTGATACGAGAAATCGAAATCACCACTTAAAATAGAATAATAAATAATATATTCAATAAAAACATGTTACTCTGGGTTTTAAACATTATGTTGGAAAACTTAATTAAATGCAGATATTAATGTAATATCTAATAAATTTTATATGATTTTTTTATGATTTATAATATATTATATTTATCTTAATAGATTAAAAATGATCAAATTTCAGTCTGTACTAGTACTATATAGTACCATACATACATATGTACATACCATATATGCATACATATATAGTGAAATTGATAAATTGATACGGAAAAATCACAAAACACAATTAAGAGTAAAAGCAGCATAGATTTTCAAACTGTTTACAAGGAATCTTTTCGTCATTTAGTTTATAAAAATCTCAAAACAAGAGAGCGAACAACAAAGTTACAAAATTAAGTACTAAATCGTTATCGAATACAACAGAATTGTAATCATAGAGTTATTCATTGCTCTCACAAGCTTTGCTTTTTTTTGTTGTCTTTTGGGGATGCAAGCGAAAACAAACGTGCAGCACGTTGTAGTTACACGTGACTCAAAGTCTTGTGTTCAAGCGATATGTGCAGGCCTGTATTCGACTTTTTGTTTCCTAGGCCCAGAGAAAAAACTGCTAATGCTCATCGATAAACAGAAGAATTGTTTTTTCCATTTATATATAATTTGGTTTTTAATAACTGTAATATGTTCATATTAATTATTTATGATATTAATTATATAGAGCATTCAAATTTCGTAGGCATAGAAAAAAAAAACATTTAAAATTAAATTAAAAATAATTCTTTATTTTTAATGTATTAATCATATAGAGCATTCTCAATATTTTGAATTTTTTTAAGTATGTTTAAAACAAGCGCTGCTAAAACTCTTGTCTCTTCCACTTTTAAGCGCCTGCGTATGATTAAATCAGACCCTGTCTATGATTAAAGCTTTTAGCTTATGAGATTGCAATGTGAGCTCAACACATAGGCAGACAAAAGCACGAAATATCGCATAAACAATACTCGTAACTACTGCAAACGAATTATATATTGCAAATTTATCATTCAACATTTAGCGTTCGAAGCGCTCGGTAGAATTCGGTATTTTTTAAAGTTCTTCTGTTGTATGCAATTTTTGGATTGCAAATATATTTCTAATGCATTCAAGTGCATCTTGTGAGAATTAAAAAAAAATAATAATAAAAAACTTTATAGTGATTTTTACGCTGTTTAAATTATTGTAACAAAAGCAATTATACACATAAGCGTTTGGGAATCTGTAAATACTAATAATATAAATTTATGTAACTGACTACGCCTTTAAACAAACAACTTATACAATAATTATTGCTAATTTTGCTTGAGCTTTTTTGCTTGTGTTTAAGTAAACTTATATTTGTGCATTAAAAATTATTTTATTGCAAACGTCGTATATTGTGTTTTGAAAAATTTTAAGCATTGTAACGGAATTTTCATTCTAGTAAAAACAGTGTTACCAAAACAATAACTACTAAAAGTGGAAACTGAACTATTATGAGAAATTCTATTTATTACGATAAAATCGAAGCTTTTGTTTTCCTTACACGTGTGTGTATTTAGTTTTTTTATGGTTACACATTACATTGGTTGAAAAGTAAGGTTTACAATATATGTATATTTACCCTGAGAATTGCAGTTGCAGATTTAGAAAAGTTTGACTGTCTCGAATTGATCCAATATAAATACAATATTACGAAAACAAAAAAAAAACCTTAAAAATTGTCCAAAAAAGTGGTTTATCTTTAAGAGGAAGTAGTGCTAAATCTACCGGTGTTTATCTAGTGCAATCAGATAGTCTCCACATAGATTTAAGGTCACATTATCTAAAAAATTTAAATAAATAAAAAACTTTGCAAGCTACATACCATATATTCAGTTAGTCAGACTGACTTGGGTAGATCGGTTCGTTTCGTCATGCCGATTTTATTCTAATGCGTTAAAATATTCGGGTCAATATGGTAGATCAATTTACGCTACGAGTGAAGAGTATAAAAATTTAACATTTTGTTTTGATTCCTAACGCTTGAATGGATTAGCTGCTGCCAAACATATACATATATATTAAGTAGTAAGTACATTTATATACAGTTTGTATGTAAAAGCCAAAATATGGCAACAAGTTCATATGTACATACATATATATGTATATGTATACTAGCCGTATTGCTCGGTCTTACTCGGGTGATTTTTGTTGCACTAGCAATCAGTTACGTTACTATACGCTCAAATACATAGAAAAAAGTGACAATTTTTCCAATAATTCCGAATTATATTAGATTTAATCTAGTTCAAATATTTGCAAAAATTCGATTATTTTCTTATATCGCTTATATAGGTACTCCCTGCGCCCATTCTTCCAATGTTCCATAACATTTTTTTTTTCAGTTTATTTTTTAAATTTAGTCCATGAAATTTTGGTATTTTTGTATGGAGATAATGGTGAATCTTCATTATTGTTTATAACGGTATTTTATTAAGGATTCTATAATAATTATTCATGCATCTTTCGCTGTTTCTAAATATGTTTGAAATCGATCCACATCTGTAGTAGTTTTTGTGTGTTTTACAATAGCATTAATAGTTCATTGCAATCGTGAAATGTAAAATATAATTTATTGAGACTCATTGCGGTACTCAGGCGTAAACTTTTCTTGATATGACACATAGGTGTATTCATTGCAAAAGCTTTCTGAAAGTCTTTAATGAATTCTGCACATATATACATATATTTTATACGCATAAATTTTTACTAAGTTTGTATGGAGCATTCTTTCTTTGTTAATTTTCATTCATTCGATTGATTTGTTTGATTTATTTTACAATGTATTATATGCAGTTCATCTTAACCACTGGATTTCATGAATGAATTTATTGTTTATAACGGATTTTTATTTTTTCAGCTTATACCCGTATATCTAGCTTTAATGCTTTTAATATATTATATGTAGAATTGACGTGTTCAAATTATACATATATATTTATATATATATATATATATATATATATATATATATATATATATATATATATGGCTGCTTGCAATTTCGTTTGACTGGAGTTAAAGCTTCGGTTCTACCAAAGTTGCCGATTCTTGTTTTTTTTTATTTTGCAAAGTCATTAAACCGTCTAATTACATATTGAATACATATGATACGTATCGCTAATTTACTTGAAGAGTGTCATAACTAAATAATCGTTAAAATCGCGATTTTTGAGTTATGACAGTCTTCATGTAAATGAACGATATGTATTAATTTTTTTTTCAATCGCATTTATAATTCCTAAAGCGGCAGTCAGTATTGATAAAGATTTTGCAATACATTTTGTGTAAATACTTAAAATGTGCATATTTACGTAAGCAGTGCGTTTCATAACCAGAAACTTGAGCGGAAATGCTATTTGTGTGAAAACTGCTTGTAGTATGTTACCAATTGATTGTATTTAATTATACTACATATATATGAATCGCACGGGACGTTTTTGGACTATTCTATTTTACCTTTTAAACCCCATTCTATTGCATCGTTAGGTGCAAAAATATAGTATACTCGAACACGTTTATTTGCAGTGCTAGATTTTTTAAACAGAGTTCAAGTAAAAACAAATATTACTACGTACAATTTAATCCTTTTCTATAGTCTGCCTTAATAAGTCAGTACGTGATAGCACTACAATGTAGGTTCGAGTATATATAAAGTATGTATGTAAGAAAACAATTTGGTTGCGAAAGGCTCTATTTACTCTAAAGTAATGCGCATTTTCTGTAGGGAAACTAAAAATAAACTTTCGGTTATGCTGTTGCTTGTTTGCTTCTTTGCTTGTTAAAACACAATGCAAAAGAAAATTCTTTGTTCTGTGGTTTTTTTTATTCTCCTCCTATTTACGAGCTGTACTATACTTTTATTTAGTTTATTCTCATACCAATTGGTGCATTTACACAATCATCTGGTATCGCATTGAAAGCGCTGCTGTTGCCAGTTGTCACATGCGGTTGTCAGTGGTACCTGTTGCTTTGACATTACGTATACGCTGTATTGTACCTAAACTATGTACTTTGCTTCTGTGCAATATTTTTGTTGTAACTGATGTCTCCATTTTAAATAAAAAAAAAACTCTTTTTTTTGCTAAAATGAACTATTGTCAATATGGATAAAGGTTCTCATTATTAAAAACGCTTTTTCACCAAATTGTAAAACATTTTTTATCACATTTTATAATCATACCTAAAAGCACATTGGGTTGCTGCACATTTAGTGACATGCATTTAAGATAGTCACATGCTAACGGTCGAAAAAGAAAAAACTTTATCCAAAACTACGCTATCTATCAGCTTCATACTCAACTGGAAATGAATGCCTGTTTCATACGTATATGTATTTTGAAATTGTCAGTGGTCTTTCAATGATCTTACTACAATCTGCCTTTTGTTATACCTATTCATAAAACTATACACTCATATATCCAAAAGACGAGCCTTTAAATAGAGCACGTTAATATTATTGTACTTTTAAACTAGTTTAAGTTGTCTGTAAGAACTTGTAGTATATGGGTAAATAAATATAATAGTTTTACAGTTACTATTAATCACAGGAAAAGATAGAAATATAACCTAAACGCACTCATACGAAAATCGAAACATAAACGGCAACAGGGAATCACGAATCAATGACAATCGCTTTTGTAAAAAGCAAAAAAAAAAAAAAAAGACAAGGAAAAAGGTTTACTTCGTTGTTTTTTTTTTTAAATTCCCGTCACACGAATCTTTAAACAGTTTGTGTGATCATCAGTGGCTTAGATAGAACTTCGAGATAGGATTGGGTGGAACTCAATGGTCTGATGTAAACCAAGTTAGGCAAAATATTAATATCAAATTTAAAGCTAAAACTATAGATACAACAATACATACTTTTCTTGAAAATATCAGAAAATGGGAGTTGAGTTTGTATAGGGCTATATGTTTGTGTTGATTATCCTAAATAATAAATATTTTTATACAAAAATCAAAAAATAATCGGTAAGTTTGTATTGGGACTATAACTAAAATGAGCGTGGCACATTGTTTTTGACATTGGATGATATTAGAAGTGTTTTCCTTAATTTGGAGTGAAATCATTTATAGATAATAACTATTTTCATAAAAAAAACTAAAGATGTGTATGGGGGCTATCCCTAAAAATGGTCGTGGCACCTTGGTTCTGACATACAAACCATTGGGGCTGAGAAAAGGTTAAGTTTCAGGACTATATCTATAAAACATTTCGAGTAAAACGCATTGCAACAGACAAACGGACAGACAGATGGACATAGCTAAATCGATTAACCTCGTCAAGGGGAGCAATAATATATGTACTCTATGGGGTCTCCGAAGGCCTCCTTTAATTCGTTATAAACTTTTCGACAAACTATGTGTGGCGGGTATTAAAAAAACGTATATGTACATTTAATAAGCAAACAATAAAAATTAAGTTTGGAAAAGTAATAATACACACATATTTTTAAATAAATACAGCTATTGTGTTAATAAAATAATAACAATAATAAAACTAAAATAATATGGTAACATTAAAACTAATAAAAAAAAGAATACATAAATGGAAAAAAATTTATTTTTAAAATAATTTTTTTATTTTTGTTAGCCTTTCAGAAGTTATTTATAACAAATTAACATGAATGAAGATGAACTATTTTCGTCAAATCAATAATTTTATTGATCACAAAAAAAGTCCAAAACCAGTAAAAAACATAAAGTCAAATTCTTGAAGAACGGAAACGTTAAAGCAACAACCGCAGCAAGCAATATTTTGCATAAAAGTGTAATGGACTGGTTATTGGCAACTCCCCAGTTGCATAGTGCATTTTCATCGTTGGGCTCTCTCGAAGGTGATACCTATGTGGTCAGTCCCAATGCATTGGGTAAGTTGAAAACTATCGATTGTTTCAAAGACAAATGGTATAAATATATAATTACCCACAGCAATTTTGGATGAAATTAATTGCAAATTAACATATGAGGATCAAACTTTGCGCACTTTTCGTCGTGCCATTGGCTTTGGACAGAATGTACGAGCCGACCTCATACCATTGCTGGAGAACGCTAAAGATGAAGATGTACTTGATTCCGTTATACGAATTTTAGTAAACCTTACTGTACCAGTGGAGTGTCTCTTCTCTGTCGATGTCATGTATCGTACTGAAGTTGGACGAGCTACAATATTTGAGTTAAATAAATTGTTATACACAAGCAAAGAGGCTTTCACCGATTCGAAGAGCACAAAATCCGTGGTAGAGTACATGAAGCACATACTCGAATCGGATACGAAACTTTCGGCACAGAAATGTGATCAGATCAATAATTGTCTTTTGCTATTGAGAAATATACTACATATACCGGAAACGCATACTAATTTTATGGTGACATCCGTGCCCTCGGGAGCAGGGGGACATGGCTCTGTATCTATGCAAAATACAATTATTTGGAATCTTTTTATACAAAGTATTGATAAGCTTTTACTTTACCTGATGACGTGTCCGCAGCGTGCTTTCTGGGGTGTAACAATGGTACAGTTGATCGCATTAATTTACAAGGATCAACATGTAAGTACACTGCAAAAGCTTCTTAACCTCTGGTTCGAGGCCTCACTATCAGAAAGCTCAGATGATAATGAAAGCAACACCTCACCGCCGAAACAGGAAAGCGGTGATTCAAGTCCTATGCTGACTTCGGATCCTACTTCGGATTCGTCAGACAATGGTAAGTTTCAAATAAAATACTCGTTGCTGTTATTAGTTTTTATTTCGTAATATCAATTAAAGGCAGCGCCGGTTGCAAGAACGAATGCTCCGAAGATCGACGTCAGGCCTTGCTATGTGAAGAAACGAAGGCTACTCTTCAGGAAGTCAGTCGTAAAGGGCACGAATATCAGCACGCAATGTCTCGTGCACCCGCTAATAAGTCAGACAATTCAAAGGTTGACAACGATATTTCTGATATAAATTGTGAGCTGCAATGCACACCAGCACAGGTTATGGCTGCTGTTGACAGTAATGTGGAAAGCACAAATGAAATTCTTAAGCCACTAAATGAAGAAGAAGAAGAAGAAGAAGAGGAAGAAGATGTTGTCTCAACATTTCCAT
Organism: Leucophenga varia; assembly: GCA_018903435.1. NCBI lineage: Eukaryota > Metazoa > Arthropoda > Insecta > Diptera > Drosophilidae > Leucophenga > Leucophenga varia. The sequence continues at coordinate 261,470 of JAEIFJ010000493.1, read as the reverse complement.
TAGTGTCTTTGTTGTCATCGACTTCTTCCTGCAACGCTTCGTCATCGTTGTCACCAATTATAGACCTAATACAACCAGCTGACAATACTTCAAACACTTCCAATGATAATCTATTACTAGCATCAGAAGAATCGACAAAAATTCCGACGACTACACAGGATATGGATGAAGAAATGTTTAAACCGCCGCCGCCGCTGCCCATAAAACTATCAACCTCTGCACAAGCCGTCAAGGTAGCACAATTAACGGAACGGTATGACAATGAAATATCCAAGTTATCGGCCGTTAAACTTGGGCAAAAATCGCCACATGCCGGACAGCTTCAATTGACAAAGGGAAAGTGTTGTCCACAAAAAAGGGAGTGTCCTTCCTCACAATCTGAACTTTCTGATTGTGGTTATGGTACTCAGGTTGAGAATCAGGAATCTATTTCCACATCAAGTAACGATGATGATGGGCCTCAAGGTAAACCGCAACATCAAAAGCCACCATGCAACACGAAACCGCGAAGCAAACAACGCAGCATAATGTCGGCAATGGACAAAAAGGAATTGCGGCGTAAGAAACTTGTGAAGCGCAGCAAGAGCAGTCTGTAAGTTAAACAATTCAAATTAATGGAAAATAGTATAAAAAAATCCTATGACATATGTATTTTAAACAGAATTAACATGAAGGGCTTAGTGCAGCACACTCCTACTGATGAAGACATCTCCAATCTGCTAAAGGAGTTTACCGTAGACTTTCTATTAAAGGGTTACGGCTATTTAGTGGATGAACTACACACACAACTTCTGATAAATGCGGTATAGTAATATCAATTTTCACATTCTTTCTGTTATCTTATTCGTTTTAATTTTCACTTGCTCTAGAAGATACCCATTGACACATCACATTTCTTCTGGCTAGTAACCTATTTTTTGAAATTTGCTGCACAGTTGGAGTTGGATATGGAGCATATTGACACAATATTAACGTATGATGTTATTAGCTATCTCACTTACGAGGGTGTTAGTCTTTGCGAACAATTTGAACTCAATGCGCGTCAAGAAGGCAGCGATTTGAAGCCTTATCTACGTCGCATGCATTTAGTAGTAACTGCTATTCGTGAATTTCTTCAGGCAATTGACACTTACAATAAGGTAACACATCTTAGTGAGGACGATCGTGCCAGATTGCGGCAACTACAATTGCAGATTAGTGCTACCGAAGATCTACGATGCCTTTTTCTACTATTGCTGCGTCGTTTCAATCCCAGCATACATACAAAACAATATCTACAAGATCTGGTTGTAACAAACCACATTTTAATGCTTATTTTGGATAGTACAACGAAAATGGAAAAAGTTGGTACTTTGAGAATGATGGATCATATCTCACAGTTCGCCACTTTGGAGGTTATGCATTACTATGGTATACTACTAGAAGATTTTGATAGCAATGGCGAGTTCGTCAATGATTGCATTTTTACAATGATGCATCATATCGGTGGTGATCTCGGCCAAATTGGAGTGTTGTTTCAGCCAGTTATTTTAAAATCATATTCACGAATATGGGAAGCTGATTATGAGCTGTGCGACGACTGGTCAGATCTAATTGAATACGTCATACATAAGTTTATGAATACTCCTCAGAAGAGTCCACTAACTATACCAACTACATCCCTTACCGAAATGACAAAGGAACATAATCTCGAAAACACAGTTTGCTCTTGGACCCAAGAAGAAATGGATACGCTGTACTGGTATTATGTGCAGAGCAAAAAGAATAATGATGTGGTTGGCAAGATTGTGAAATTGTTTGCTAACAATGGTAACAAACATAAGTCACGATTGTCTATTATACAACAGTTGCTGCAGCAGGACATTATAACACTCGTGGAGTACGATGATCTCATGAAATTCGAGGATGCTGAGTATCAGCGAACACTGCTGACCACCCCAACATCGGTTACCACGGAATCGGGCATAGATATAAAGGAAAGTCCTTTTTGCAAATCATCCGATGATATACAGGTAGACCATAATATTTTTCTTTTTTACTTTACTTAATTTCATTATTTTTCGATGTATTCGTACATACAAATATAGATCCTACTTGATTTAATAATCAAAGAGCATAAAGACCAGCACCTTATCTGGCTGCAAAAGATACTGCTTGAATGTTGCTACATAAAGCTTTCCTTTAAATCACGTTCCAATTCAGAACCAGAATCGGAGGATCAACGTCGCCATTCGGCACTACCTGTGCAGCCCATTATGGAACCAGTGGCCTTTCACTGCATCTGCAAGCACAAATCGATACCCGTTACCACTTGGAATAATGAACAAGCAGCAACGATGCTCTACCAACCATTTTTGCTGTTACTGCACAAACTCGGCTTTCAGTTGCCCGCTGATTCAGGCTCAATTTTTGCGCGCATACCCGAATACTGGACACCCGAGACAATGTATAGTCTTGCACGGAAATTGGGACCCGTAGATAAATGTGAGTATTGAGTTTGTATCAAAATCAAACCTACCCAAAATTATCGTTTTTTTGTCATTTTTGTATTTTTGATATGATATTATTATTCGATATTTGCTATTTATAAATGTCACACATAGCGTGAAACTGGTATAGTTAGTTTGTCGGAAAGTTTGTAACGTATTAAAGGAGACATCGTAGACGCTTTAAAGTATCGGTTCAGCCATGTCCGTCTGTCTGTCTGATTGTTGCTGCGCGATTTATTTGCTCAGTTTTAACACATGCACACATGCAACATATTATCCAGTTCTTATACAAAAAAAACAAGTTCTTTTTAGGGCTAATGGCTTCAAATATGTTTCAAATGGTTCTTATAACAACAATTGGTTGAGATGAAACCACAAATTAAAAATTTTTTTAAAATTTTTTAATATTTAAAGATTCAATTTAATATAAATGCAGAACACGACAATCTATCCACAACAAATTATGTGTGACAGGTATATAAGCTTCGGTCCAACCGAAGTTAACGTTTTTTCTTGTTTAATTTTCATATCGTCTTTTTTTCGTTTTGACATTGTAGTGCCCATCAAATTTGACGTACACGACTTAGAAAACATCGAAAGCGGAGGTCGAAACTCGTTAATCTGTCAACAACATCACATACATCATGCACGTGCTTCGCTTTCATCAGTTTCTAGCCTGGAAGTAGACATTGCTGAGGCAGATGAATTGTCGGTAATTCCAGAAGTAGATGAAAAAACTATAGTTGCAGCAAGTGAAATATTTGCAGTGCCTAAATTGAAGCATGCAAATTCGATTATAAGGTAAATTATAGAAATTTAATGAAATAATTATTAATTTTTAACGTTTACCGGTTAACTACTTACTCAGATACACCCCGGAACCCTCACCAACGCCGGTTATTCCGAACTGGTTACAATTGGTCATGCGTAGCAAGTGCAATCAACCACCATCTCCGGGGTCTACGGTGAAAAGTACAAGCACCTCACAAAATATTGATGAAAGGTAAGCTGTGAAACAAATAGGTAGAAAACAATAAAATACATTGATTTATTTGAGAAGGTTTTTACCTTAATTTTTATACCGTATACCCGAAGTGTATATTAACTGTCCCATTTTTGTTAAAAATTTTTTTTGTTGTTTGGATCTCTTTTTTGGATAGTAAGGATTACGCCAAAGATTATGCGCCAAATAAAATATCCCAATTTAGGAAAGGTCAAACAAATTTAAGATATTCCTTCCATACCAATTTTCTAAAATTGTTTGTATAAAAAACTTTTTTTGTTTTTTATAATAGACCAAGACCAAGTTATGTCTGGCCTATTTTTTATGCTAAGTTTAAAAAAATTCCTTAATTTAGTTCACATGAAATCACTACAACATACAAAATTTCTCTGAAAAGTTGATCAAATTCTTACATCTTTGTATCATTTTTTTTGTGAAACACTAATATTTAATAAAGAATGGTGCCAAGTTAGGGTTATAAATTTAGGTTCACAAAAATTGGGTACAGGGTATCTCGTAATCAAGCATACTCGACTGAGGTATACTCTTGCCAACCAGGCAAGAGGAAAGAGAAAGAGTTAAGAACATTTTTAACCCCATTTATCACAAAATATTCGATTCTCGTAGAGGAGCAGAGAAGAAGTCGTTTTAATTAATTTTTTTTCCATCTACAATATTAGTTTATTCTTTTTAAATGATATTTAAGGTACAAATATCACGGGAATCTTATTTATGTACAACATTATTATTTTATTTTAATTGTTTTTGTTTGTTTTTTAAATAGCATAACCAACAAAAGCATTTGAAATATGATGTGTGGTAATTTTTATGAATTTGGTAAAAATATTGCGTTACAAATTGCACAAACATACTTATAACAGTAAATCTCCCTTTTGGAAGCCTTCTTTGTTACTTTAAATATACGAATTGATTAAAATCAGATGATGCTTATCTTAAGCTCGGTGCCCATACAAACAATATTTGAAAATTAGGGGTTTGTATATTGAAAAAATTGTTATTCAAAATTTTACGGGGTAAAAGTGTATATTAAGAGTGTCTGATATTAGAATGATTTTACAAATACTTTTATCAGCATGGAATTCTAAATATATAACCTACCGTAGTAGTACGTAGTCCTACCGTACTTTTCAATTCATTCATTAACTTAAAAATTATATTACCCGTAACTTAACAAAGATAATAATTTTTGTTTGTACTTATATTTTCTCTTTAATAGCCGTGATGTGGACGAGAGTCAGTCGAGCACACATTTAAAGTCATATGCTTCCCTGGTGGCAACCTCTGCAACTTCATCAATACCATCAGGAACTGGAGCAGTAGAACCAGCAGCAACATCAACAACAACGCTAAGTTGTTTAACAATGATGCATAGCATAATTGGCGTGCGTAATGAGCAACAACAACACTCCTCGTCTCCTTCAGTACCGGCAACAGCAACAACAAGTAATGTTGCAACTGGCAATCCGGGAAATGTAACCACATACCACAATGATGATGCTGTAATGAAACCATTTGAACATATTGATACAGCTGGCATTTTAGCCCGCAATGCAAATCTGGACCAGGAGTACAGCGCTATGGTTGCATCGGTCTATGAACATAAGATTGCAAAGTAAGTAATGAAATATGATATGCAGATACACAATATATAGTATGAGTATGCAATTTAAAGTATGTATAGGCAAATCAACTGTAACACCGAACTAAAATATGTTTTAGTTCATGTAAACTATTTCATGACCATTTCTTCAAATCTTTCTTATTTTTAATAACATCAACATATTTTTGTGCTCGGTCACAAGTCGATTCGGCACTGTTGTCATTTTTATATTTTCCCAATTAAACATATACGTATTGCTAATATAAGCTGAAATATAAAATGTATTTTAAAACCATTTTCTTACAGTGTCAGTGACAATGTCTCCGTGGCTTCGGATCTTACACGTATGTATGTCAGTGATGAGGATGAGAGGCCATGAGCAAAAGAAACGAAATGTATATACTACAAAGGTAGTGTCTAGCTTACGTAAAATATGGTACAAGAAATATATAGTATGGGTACATAAAAAATAAATACAAATAAAATATTAATAAAAATAAACTAAAAATAGTTTAAAAAAAGGCACGAGAAAATCTACCAAATTATTACAAAAAATAAGAGTGTATATGTTTACATTAAAAGTTGCCCTAAGCACATAAATATAATAAGTATGTATTTGTATCATAACCCATTAAAATGGGTTTCTAAATTAGAGATACAATAAATTTAATTGGAAAAGCACTTGATTAAGGTAAGATGTATTTTATAAATAAAATGTATAACAGCTTATAGAGCAAAGAATAAAGTCAGAGACAAGAAAACCATTATTATGACAACACAGGTCGACCCGGAAAATGATCAAAGCAACGGGCTGGGCTTGAGCTATGTAAAATATATAAGATAAGCGTAGTTTGATGCTTGAATAAAAATAAATGTCATTTGTTGTCGACCTGTGTAATAGAAGATTGGTTTTAGGCGGACTGAGTAAACGTCTTTGATTTTAAAGAACAGATTTGTTGTACCTTAAAGTAAATAAATAAAAAAAACTATAAATATAAAAGTATATATGTAAACAATAAACTGCAAAAAATAGAAACTAACCCTGCAACATATCTAAAAATAATAATTGTCTATTACTGCTTGCTTGGTAATTAGTTGGAACTTATTCGCGTTGGTTGTTTTGATTCCGCTGACTATATAAGGCAACTTATGCATATGCGCAGACTGCGCTACAATTGCATATGATGCCATTTTAGAAAATGTTTATACGCGTCACACATAGTGCGAAAGGGTATATTCAGTTTGTCAAAAAGTTTGTAACGCAAATGAAATGAGACTCCGTTGACCCCATTAAGTATATATATATATATATATATATATATATATATGTATATATATATATATATATATATTCTTGATCAGCTCGATGAGACGATTCGATCTAGCCATGTCCGTCTGTCCGTCTGTTTGTCGGAAGTTACCCTTTTCATTTGCTCAGTTTCAAAGATATTGAGATGAAATTCAAAACTTTAGCTTTTCGCAGTCCTAAGCAGTTAAAGCTCTAAAACCAAAGAGCCACGACCAATTTAGGCATAGCCCTCACACAAAAATATAGCCCCCATAAAAATCTAATGCCAATTTTTAAGTTTTTAAAAGAAAATTGATTTACTTATGAAGCGATTTGTCAAATACAGTAAAAACACTTCTAATATCAACCCATGGTTGAGGTGGGATCACTGTAACATATAACCTATATAGAAATTTACCTCTAATTTTTGAGTATTTGTATGAAAAAATGGGTTATTTATGAAGCGATTTATTTCAAATATCTTCAAAATACTTATTGTAGCAACCTATGATCACAAAAGGACACATGATTAAAGAAGGATCATTATAGCACATAAAGTCAGTTTAACCATCGTTTGACGGGTATTTAAGCTTCGGTTCAACCGAAGTTACAGTTTTTCCTTGTTTAATCTAAGTTTGTGACTTCTACTGCTGTTACTTTTTTTGGCTATTGTGGCATTTGGTTTTGTTGACCCTAAAAAGACAAATTTCATGAATACATGCTCGTGGAATTGGCATAATATTTTATGGTTCTTTTTATTGAGTATTAAGTTGGGAACCTACGGAAGCAAATGCATGGCGATTTATAATTGGAAAGGTTACCTGAGTAAGTATGTATGTATACTAGGGTGGCCCTTATTTTAAACATTTTTGAATTTCTATGCTCCCAGGGGCTAAAAGGGTTCGAAATAAATTAAAAAAAATGCCCCCCAAGTTTGAAGCCTTTATCTTAATATTTAGGGGTGCCCCAAAGCGATCAAAATTTTCAATGTAAATTACATGGGGTTTTCAGCATCGAATAATCAATTAATTATTCCGGTCACAGTAATTGTTCAAAAAATCTGAAACTTACCAAACTTCAACCTTATAATAGTAGCTATTCCTCAGAATTTTTACAGACATTGAGGTATTTTAATTATAGAGTTACAGGTAGACGAAAATTTCACTTTTTCTAATTTTTCCCTGAATTTGTTAAAAAATGAATTATATAGCCCCGCTAAGTGTACATTCAAGAATTATTGCTCTATTTTTATGCAGCGTTTTTGTGATAAGAACGAACCTGGCCTTGAAAATGCTCCAATACTTCAGGTTTTTTGGTTATTTCATCTTAAATGTCAAATAATTAATATTTTAGCTATTTTAATGATTTTCTTGTTAACTTAATTTTTTTAATTTCTTATAAACGTTTTGTACTTTTATAAAACCATCATTGAGGAAAATAAATTCTGTATAGAATAATAAAAATTATACTTGAAATTTATTCTTTGATAAAGAATAAGTTTTCCTGGACCAAGAATAGTTATTTTCAACACCATTGTTAGTAAGGTTACTTTGCGATTAGATACTTACATTAAAATCGTAGGGGAAAGGCGCCTAAGACGGCACCCCATCAATTTCTTTAAACTGAAGGAAATTATTAAAGATTTTTGTATGTCGACATTTAGTTTAGACGTTTCTAATTAGTTTAAAAGTATTTTTTTGGAAATTTAAAATTATATTATTTCATTATATGAACAATTAATTAAATCAATGTGAATTTACAAAATTTGTTTTCATTTTGGAAATAAATATTATTTAAAACTGTAATAAAGCCTTCACAAAACTGTCATGAATAACGTGTTTTGTATTTGTTTTCACGAATAACAAGTTTTCATCAAAGATTCATCAATATGTTTAAGGGACTTCTAGAGATTGTCGAATCGAACTAAAACTTTACGCCTATTGTTTTTTGTTGATACTTTTGTAGAAAATTACAAAAAAATTAAGTTAACAAGAAAATCATTAAAATAGCTAAAATATTAATTATTTGACATTTAAGATGAAATAACCAAAAAACCTGAAGTATTGGAGCATTTTCAAGGCCAGGTTCGTTCTTATCACAAAAACGCTGCATAAAAATAGAGCAATAATTCTTGAATGTACACTTAGCGGGGCTATATAATTCATTTTTTAACAAATTCAGGGAAAAATTAGAAAAAGTGAAATTTTCGTCTACCTGTAACTCTATAATTAAAATACCTCAATGTCTGTAAAAATTCTGAGGAATAGCTACTATTATAAGGTTGAAGTTTGGTAAGTTTCAGATTTTTTGAACAATTACTGTGGCCGGAATAATTAATTGATTATTCGATGCTGAAAACCCCATGTAATTTACATTGAAAATTTTGATCGCTTTGGGGCACCCCTAAATATTAAGATAAAGGCTTCAAACTTGGGGGGCATTTTTTTTAATTTATTTCGAACCCTTTTAGCCCCTGGGAGCATAGAAATTCAAAAATGTTTAAAATAAGGGCCACCCTAATGTATACATATATTTTTTAATGACAGTATTAAGTTTTGAAACTTTTATACTTAAAATATTTTTAAAGAACACTAACAAATTCGATTGTCGAACTTATCTTCAAATACTCGTACAATATATAAATATATACAACATAAATTCATTTTTTGTTCTCGTTTGCAGTTCGTATTTACGTTTAATTAAAAATTTTTCCGATCGGCAAGAACCCTAAAAATAATGTGAATATATTTTTGGATTATTAATTTTGAAATTTTACATTAAAAACTCATATTCAATGCAATAGAACGGAAAAGCTGTGTACATGTAAATGAAAATACAATATATATATATTTTTTTTCTTTATACCAAAATAATTATGCCAACATACACTAGTCTGTATTAAAAAATAAAAAAGAACAACTAACAATAGAGGTATTAATATTTCAATGTGTGAAAAATTTGCAATTTGTCAAACAAGTTCGATTGGTGACGCGATCAAAACTGAATATAAAGCAACTTTTGAACTTTTGCGAATCCGCAGTTCGAGTAGCTAACATTATTTCACAACATCATCTACGACAAAAGTCAAGATCAAGAGCGACTAACACCACTTTTTATATTGTTTTTGTGAGAAAACAAAACTGATAAATAAATATCTATTATGCAAACACTGCGAAACTTGATTAGTACGAATTAAAAAGTGAAGGGCGAAGCTACTATTTCATTGAGCAACTCTTCTCACGGGATTTGATTATTTGCAAAACTGGCTTCATTTTGTATCTTGGCAAAAAAAAAAAAAAAAGAATAAAAAAACAAGGAAAAACTTTAACTCCGGTTTAACCGAAGATTTAATGCTCGTCACACGAAACTTCGAAATAAATGTGTCCGTCCGTCTGCCGTATGAAACAAATCGCAGCCAGTGCGAACAATCTTAATAAAAAACTTACAAACTACAATTCAAATTAAAATACCCAAAAATAAGTCAAGGTGACACTGAAACACATGCATAAAGCCTGTTTGCAATATGTATGCGCGCTATAGTCCCACCGAAAATTTGTAGATTAGCCGCACACCTATTTTTTTGCTAGCCATACCACACACAACATATTTACACGAACTGACCCACTTCACTACACTCTATATATTCTACGAAGCAATTAATTAATTAATTAAATTATTGTAAATAGTCATTTATTGCAAAAATGAATAAAATTCACAATCACTTTAAACAGAATTTATAAAAATATTTTGCGAGGGCGGTAGAGGGGGTCAATGGCCCGATTAAGACACTATGTTGAGGATCAAGAAACTATATATTTTGTAGGGTCTACGATGTGTCCCTTTAATGCGTCACAAACGGACAAACTGATAATACTCGTTTAAACGCGAGTAAATAAAATTTAAGATATTAGCGTTTTAAAAGAAACCTGCAAATAGGTCAGAGTACATACTTTTTCTGTTCTGTTTTTTTTGTTTTTACAAAACGAGGCTTATTCATCACATAACAAAGCTTTTATACCCGTTACACATAGTGTAAACGGGTATATTCAGTTTGTCCGAAAGTTTGCAACGCATTAAATAAGGCATCGGAGACCCCATAAAGTGTATATATTATTGATCAGCTCGATGAGACGAATCGATTTAGCCATGTCCGTCTGTCTGTCTGCTGCGATGCGTTTTACTCGGAAAGTCTTAAAGATATTGACATAAAATTTGGAACTTAAGCTTTTCGTGCTCCTAGATAGTTTGTATGTCAGAACCAAGGTGCCACGACCATTTTCAGATATAGCCCCCATGCAAACTTACCACTTTTTTCGATTTATATATAAAAATAGCATCCATACAAACTTACCGCCCATTTTCGAGTTTTGTATGAAAACATATATTATTTCTAAATGAATCCAATTAAAATTTGGTAAAATCAATGTCAATCTCAACCTAAGTGTACACCTTGATGTGGTAAGGATCGGGCTAATATAACATAAAATTTGACCAAATTCATCGTTATATTTAATCTAAGCACCTGGTGAACATATAAACTATTAAAAGTGTTGTGTAACGGGTATTTCAGCTTCGGTTCCACCGAAGTTAACGTTTTTCCTTGTTTTAATTGCATTTTTACCAAACCATGCGTAGATTTTAAGTTGTCAATGAACATACATAAGTATATAAAAAAAAATTAAAATAACCCGTAGTATTGTAGATTTAAAGAGAGATTGGAGTAAATAAGTCACCTTACATTTTGAATAAATATCATACATACATAAATACGCTTAGATGACGTCGTGTCTAAAAATGCTTCGTTTAGACAAAGTTTTCGTTTTCCTTAGATGTAGAATAGAGTAAACATGACATATTATTTTTTATATATTGATTTTCGAACTTGTGTTTCGTATAAATTGTATACTTCCTTATAAAAATAATTCTTACTTAGTATATTTTAATCTAATTACAACCCAAGCCACATGGCAGCATTAATAAATAAATGGTGGACATCAGCGGTTACGTTACGAAGTTAGTTTTTGCGATTGTTTTAACTAAATTTCGAATTTATAAAATCGTTAGGCACTCGTTTTTCTTTAGTTGTTGACGACTGCAACAACGCATTTAGCTGAGTGTAAGTCAAGTCTTAGCAGGCGCATTTAATATGTGTATCGAATGAGTATTTTTGGCCAAAGTTGTATCAAAAGAGGCTCAGTAGAGCAAACGGCTTTGACAAGTGAACTTAAAGCGCGCGTGCGCAGATTTTTTTGAACAAAACGTTGTATCTTTTAAATAGAAGACGGGTTCCTCATAGTTTTATTTCACCGCTCAAAAGGTTATTTGTGTTCTTATGTGCTCAATTATAAAAAGGTCAATTGATATCCTTTAAAAGTATCAGAATTGTGAAATTAAATTTTGTTAACAATATTTTAAAAGTTTTTATTAAAAACACAGCTTATGTAAAACAATAATGCACATGATTAAACATATGTACATATAAATAGTTCACAAAATTTAAGATTTAATAATACCAAAACAAAACTTATCCAACTCGGATTTTATTTGAATCGTCGTTGAACCTTTCATATGTTTGGTGACTGCACAAAACTTGTTTATTGCAAAAAAAAAAAAAAAAAAAAAAAAAAAACGATTATTTTGGTTGTACTGAAAGTTAAATACCCAACACACAAAATTTGTAATAAAAAGTATTTTGCTAAAATCTGTAAAAAATATGTCTATATAATATATCTATAAAATTTATTTCGTGTATTACTGTGCAACCACTGGGTTGAGTTCATATTACTGGTTCCGCAGAGAAAAAAAAAATAGGTTAAATTCAAATACTTGCGAATGTATGACATGCATGTCAAGCCAACGACAACTTTTTCAAGACTGTACATATAACACATATGACCGTTTCCTGATCGATAAAGATTGGTTAAGACGATAATTTAGACGCCTATAAGGAAGATATACACATTTGTGTATACAGCTAGGCTCGCGTTTTTTCTTCTTCCACACCTACTACTACTTTAAATCAAATGCTATATACGATTCGATGCGATCTATCTATTCATTGTTGGTTAATTGGTCTGTCTACATGTTCCTTTTCGAAAATGCTTAAAAAATTTTTCTTATGTGAGACCTCACATTCAGTCAGATTTCGATAGAAACATAAATCTATATGATAGGTTTATATAGCTTATATTAGCATTAAAGTATTCATCTCTTTGGTATCCGTTCAGTTTTGAATATATGTATCTAAGATTTGACATAAAAACTTTTGTTGGTTTTAAATATATTGTTAATTTACATCAAAATAACACACATACTATTAGGTTTAGCTCGTATTCAAAACTATTTTTTTTTTATAAAAAACTCAGCTTTCCATTCTTTTATCCACGGATGTGCTTCTATAGGTGCAATGAGTTTTCTCCTTGAGCGCTTCAATTAATTTAATATTGTAGCTTTCTGTAAGTAAACTGATTTACCGACTGATATTGCACAAATGATATAATGTTGGTAAGCTTTTGTTTTTTTCTAAAAAATGTAATTTTGGTTATCAAAAATTTATCTATAGAGTTGGTTACTGCCCAAAAAAAAAAAAAAAAAAAACATTCCAGTTCGACTTTGAATTTATAAAATTTTGCTTACCACTTTTGATATTAGATTGGAAGATAGCTTGATAGTTGATCGCAATCAAATTTTTTAATGTATTTTGAAACAAGCAGAACTTTTGGTAACAATGAAATACGTATGTACTAGTGGCAGCAGTAAATCTTTTTTGCGCCAAAGACAAGTAGTACAAAATTAAAATTTTTTTAGCAAAAAATGGCATTGACATTAAATTTTTAATTGTTCGGTGTCAATGTTATAGGGTTTTTAAAAGCTGAATTTAAACAAACGCTAGCATTAAACTAAAAAGATAAAATCATGATATCACTGCTTTGTATTTGGAAGGTATCAAAAATTACTATTTAAATAAATTGACATTAGTGTTTTCTTATCGAATCAGATATGTTACCATGAGTTATAACTATTAACTTTTTATTGCTTAGTGTCAAGTTAAAAAACAAATAAATTTTGTTCGGCGCATTGGCTACAGCGAACTCCTTTGTGTTTGCATTATTCAATCCACTTTCTTCATAATTAACTAATTGTGACTAATTCTCTTGATGCATTCTCTAGATACATAGTTTTGGTAAAGCTCCGGGATATAGGTTGTTTTATAAATATCTATATACATATGTATAATTTAATGCTATCTAATCTTTAATATATTTCAAATTAATATATTTTGGCGACAAACTCGTTTTACAGCATTTCAACGCCTTATTAATGTGCTGACAGACGAGCTCTGCATATTTGAATCGTAACCGAAAAATATCAGAAGTAGAGTATTTCGAGATTTCTAAAATCAAGTACAAAACTTTTGATGCAAGCAGGCATTTATTTTAAATTTTAATTTGAAGCACCTTTCAAAACAAAAATATTTGACTAATAATATTTAACTAAAATTTGAGCCAAATTTGAAATTTACTATATAAGTCAAAAGTGGGAAACAAGAATTTTTAATTGTTCGGAAATAAACATACGTCGTATACATATATTCGTATTTAGTTTGACAAGTGATCAGCAATGTTCGTCATCGTCTGTCTGTCTTTTTGGTGCTACTATTTTATTAGATCAGTTTTGCGCATTTTGATGTGGAATTCGAAACTCAAGCTTAACTTGCATACGACTACTTTGCCAATATTCCAGTTTTTATATAAAAATACTTGTCATCTTTTTTCAGATTTGTTTTGCTGTCAATTGATATACATCTATCATTCTGTGGAGTTTATCAAGACTATACATACGTATGCACATATATGTAACTGCGTTACATACTGAACAGAAATTTGGAGTTTGTTAGGGTCCTCTTCTGGTATAAGAACCTTTTTAGACACGAACATAACTGCAGCCTTTAGCATATTTGACACATATTGAATGCAAGCTAGCAATTTTAATTACATAAATTGATGAAAGGAAAAAGTGTTACAAAACATAGACATGGTGTGTAGGTATGCGTGTACGTAAAATATGTATAAAAATCTTGTCTATAGATTAAAATTGCCAAACAGCGTTCACAAAAAAAATGATATATATAAATACATATATATATATATATATATATACATAAATACACTTATAGTCTAACTACGCATGAAGTATGTTGCTACGCAACTTCCATTCTATTTCGTTGGTTAAGACACACCTTTGCAAGTTTGCGTGTGCAGTTTTTTTCCAGTTTGTATACCCATCACGCATAAAATTAGGAAGTATAATTCATTTGTCGTGAAGTTTGTAACATAAAGAAAATACCCACAACATGTTTGTTCTCTTTGAACAAATAAAAGCAATATATGAACGCATGTCCTTCTTTGCGATGCTCGATGTTCATGTCTAATGTTTCTTATTATTATGTCATAAAATCAAATCCAATGGAACATCTTATAAGAAGCGATTGATGCGTTTAAAATGCATTTTTAAATCCATCTTTATCGAAATGTCGCGTTTAAGTCTAACTACAGATTTATTTATATAATTTATAAAGAGTTCCGTAACTACTGTTAAATAAATTCATTTCTTTTTCTTCCTTTACAGATGATGTATATTAACGCAATATTTTGTTTCTCACTGCTGATCTATACGCAACAGTCGAGTGCTACTGCTGGCTATTTTTATCAACGGCCAGCGCCGCTAATATCTGGGACAGGCCACCAATTTGCACCTCTGCCCACGGTAGTGCCACTTCCCTCCGTGCCTAATTTACCACCACTGCCTACTCCCCGCAGTGGTCTTGGTCAATTTCCCTTGTCTTTTAATTCCGTAGCTGCAACCTATACACCACCAAGCTTAAGCTCAAAAAATTATTCTCCGCATGTTACATACGGCTTACCCACTTCAGCCATAACAGTACCTAGTGCTCAACCACAACCATTACGCGTGCCATACGGGAAAAATGCAGTTATAAATTATCCAGTTGTTTCCGACTTTACATCTGCAGGTCATGGCGATAGTTATTTGACTAATGGACGTCAACTTAAACAGTATGCGGTAATAGAGATTATCGACAATGATGTGGACCATAACGAGTCACCCTTTTTTACCGAAGTCTTCCTTTGAAAGTGTTCAGTCGCGTTTTGACATCAATACTATTGGAGAGTCCGCCTTTACTGGCCATGGAGGAATACAATTAAATTCACGCGCCAATACGCTGGTGCTAGAACAGCAAGCAGCTGCTGCACCCGGTGATTCCATTGCTTTAGGCTCCGGAGGTTTGGGCTACATCCGTCTGCCAAATGGGAGCATATATTTGGGATCTGGTTCTCTTGGCTACATCAGTAATCAGCAGCGAGTTCAATCTGTGCGTGATGCCCGTACTCGTTCCGAAGCGTCTGCTCCTAACGCTTTGCACTTTGGTCATGGACCACTAGGCGGTAACGTTGATAATTTTATACGTTTCAAGTAAAGCGATGAAAACATGAAGTCGAAGAAAAAGTCTGTATAAATACGGCGAGTTTCCTGTTTTTTTTTTAATTTACGTATATGTTTATAAAACGTTTTTTTGCAAAGACATTGTGTTTGTACAAAATTAATACAATATTTAAAACTTGTAAATAAGCAAACTGTAATAAATAAACATTTTGGTGCCGTTGTTGTTAAATACTTGACATATAAATTGAAAGGGTATTAGAGAATTGAGCAAAACTTTTAAATGTATTAAATGAAATATTCTAGACCCGACAAAGTATCTTTGTATTTTCAATTGAAGTGTTTGTAACCAAAAATATAAATATCTATATTTATAAAACAAAGAAAATGTTTCTATGTCCGCTATGGACTTTGAAACCATCCAACCAATGTGTCCCAAACCGGGTTGATTTGAAAGGCAACAATGCAAGTAAGTTAAAATTCCACTAAAATAATGCATAGTTCATTTAAGAAGTCGATTTTCTAATTTTCCCATCAAAAAATGTTTTGCTTTTTTTATGTTTTTATTATACTAGCCCCAACATTTTAAAGGACTCGCTGCAATAAAAAAACAAGCAAATAAAAAAACAAGCAACAAAATATTTTAGGCCACTATATGTTTTTAAGTATTTTAAGTTATCCCCAAACATTTTTGGTGCGCTGCAATAAAATAAACAAATAGTGAAAAATACCACCGAAAAGAATTGTATTTGCACAAAAAGCAGCAGATGCGAAACGGAAGATTCAAACGTCCGTACATCGTAGTAGCACACGCCGGGTATCCGCTAGTAAAATATAAAAAATTATTACAAGAACTATATACAAACAAACATGTTTATTCAAACAGATTTAAAAACTTGGTTGACTTTAACCTCGATAAAACTTAAACTAAAATATCCGTCAATTATCTGCTTTAAGTCATTGTTACTTTGCCGCTCAAATAAGCAAATTTGTAAAATGTTCTAAAAATTTTGAAACTGGCTGTCTAAACTAAATATATTCTTGAAAATGTGTTATTGTGCCAAATTTGAGACCAATAGTTTCTTAAGAAATGTAATAAAACCCTGCCGACGGGCTTGGGTTTTAAGAAATTATACACCGAATTTATTTTTATTTTCGTAATTTGAAAGTAACACTAAAAGTATACTGCCGTAAGGTCCAGTTCCAGTAAGCTCAATTTGCGTTTACAAAACAAGAATAATTTTTTTTATTGGAAAATTTTATTTTGCAGGCTAAGAAGAGAACTATGGAAGACGAAAAAAAAAAGAATAAAATGTTAAAAATAAAGTAGAACGCAATGGAAAGGGCGTTAATTTAAAAACAAATTATTGTATATAAGGCAAACGATTAGACCGACAGATGGTGTATATGTCCATCACACTATCATACCATTTATCGTTTGCCAACAGAGGGCATACCAATATCGAATAACTATCGATATATATCGATAGTTTTCAAGTTATCGATTAAAAGAATAAAACGTTAAATTCAATTGAAATTGTAGTTAGCTCTGTCAAGTAGCAAATTGACTTTTAAGCGAGCGATGAAGTGCCAAACTTTGATAAAAGTTTGATCATAGTTTTGGTTCGCTCAAAAGTCAAAATTGCTATTTGACGGAGCTAGCTGCAACTCCAATTGATTTTAAATAAGTTTGTGTGCCAAATTAAATATTTTGTATATTTTAATCATAAAGACATGAAAAAACGTTGCGACAGCGCACGGCGTGAACTATTCTCGCTTAAGATTTTCACAAAATTTTTTTCCGCTATTCAAATTGACACTACCCAACACAAGGTCCCCTTTCAATAAAAAAGAAGGAAAAACGTATCGTGACATAAACTTGTAAATTTGAAGGACTTAATCATTCAAATCAATACTGTACGCATGGACTATCATAAAAAAGTTTTTACCATATTTAAAACCATTAGCTCAATAAATAACCATTTTTTAATATAAAAATTCAATAATAAGCTTTGCGTTTGTATAGAGACTTTGTTCTATAGTGACTTAATATTTACCAAATATCTTGTGTAGACATGTATTGACATTAAAAGTGTTTTTATTCATTTTGGGGTGAATACATTCATAAACAATAGCTATTTTCAAATAGAAACTAGAAAAAGGGGGGTAAGTTAGAAGGGGGCTACCAAAAATTGGGCGTGGCACCATGGCTTTGACATACCTAAACCTGAAAAGAAGAAATAATAAGTTTTTTCATATAAAAACTCGAAAATGGGCGGTAAATTTGTACGGAGGCTAAACTTAAGAGTGGACTTGGCGTTCTGATATCAACAAACAAACTACTTAGGACTGAGATATTAACTTTAAAACTTAGCGAACAGACGGACAGACAGACGGATATGGCTCGATCGATTCGTCGTGCTGATCAAGAATGAATGTATTGTATAAGTAATCGTGGCACATTGATTCTATGTATTAACAAACAAAGATCACAGGACGTAGTTTAATATTTCAGTTTAATCAAAACTGATCGATTAAAACGCAGAGACAGACAGTTTGTCGTCAAGATTATTTATACTAAACATATACATATATGGTCTGCGATGCCATTTTTAATGCATTACAAACTTTGCGACAAACTGGTACATCCCATAAAACTTTTTTTATCATTAATGTAGAACAAAGAAAAACAAATTTTAAGTTCAAATTTTTGCTTTCAAAGCATGTATTTCCATTTTTACCCCTTAGGTCGGAATCTTATGCTTACAGGGTATAAAAATAGACATATACACTATAAGATCTTTAGGAAAAGGAATTGGTAGTGTTTCTTATGTACACAGTACACAGTATGTTCAATAAATAAGGGGACTTCTTGTTTATTTTGTTATTCTATTTTTTTGTCTATTGAACGTTGATATCATTAGAAAGGTACAGGTCTCATCTTTCAAACGCAGCCAATTTCATGCAAATTGGTTGACAGGTTAAAAAGTTACTCGCTTTTTAATGACAGTATGTTTTGTGCTTGTGTTGTGTTCCATGTGTAGGCAGATCATTTAAGATTCAAGAACCTTTTTTTTTTAGTCAAACCGCGGTTCGGTTCAAGTGGTTTAAGTAAAATGTATATAAAAAAATTAACCCTCACATAAACTAACAAAAATTTTGCCTACTTGTTATGAGCACTTATTTTCCTAAACAATCGTCTATTTTTGTTTGCCTTTAACATCAAAAAGTATTTAATTCAAGCTTTGACGTAAAAAAACAAGTAAAACAAAGAATTTTTTTTTGTAGAAAGTGCCTTAAAAAAAACAATATCGTTCTTAGCTCTCTTTATAGATCCCAAAGAGACATTCAGTTTTATTGTTTTTTCTTTAATTTTCTCACGGCATAAATCGAGCATAAACTTTAAAATTATTTTTTTAACACGCAGAGATGAACCAACAGTCGGAATGAGGCAAATTTTCATATATGTACTTCGACATAAATACAAACAACATCTTAACTCAACTAATTTTTATAATTTTAAAATTTTTAATACAAACTTCTTTTTAAGAAATCGCGTACCGGTTCGAACCAAGCAACTTTTGCCACTTATATGCTTTGGTTTTTGGTTCAAAACCATTTTCTTTCAGAAGAGCTGATTTGTCACACAAAAATAAAGTGGTTCGGTTCAAGGCCGGTTTGCAGCACTAGTTTTAAGGCATTGTCACCATATAAACCTATCGAACAATTTTAAAATTTTATATAAAAAAAAACTTTTTTAATATTTATAGCGCTATTAACTTCAAACTTTGTAAAAACTCTTATAAAATCAAGCCAAATTAATATCTTAAATGATCATTTTACAATTGCATCATGGTTTCTATCAACTAGACAAATTCAATGTGCCGTAGAAAATTGACATAATAATATCGTATGACTATTAAAGAAAGGATGATAGTTGCTAATTTCCATGTAATACCATATCAAAAGTTGTGTAGGCTCCATTACCTAAATGACCAGTTTAATGTTGTGTAAAGGATATGTAAGGTTTGGTTTTTTATAAGTCAATATTTACGTATCCTTCAGGGTCCTCAATACACGAATTGTTTCGAATAGCCCCGTTCTCCCCTTATACTGGCTCACAAAAAAAAAAATTAAATAGCTGGGAAGTCTTATAAAAAAGGTTGAGTAAAACCAAACTGCTTACTTGAATTCTCCAAAGCCCTCGTTTGCTATCTATATCAAACATATTTTGTAACATATAAGTGGTAATAAAATATACTAATTTGACTCAGATTGTAACATTGGTAAATGTAAGAATTTTGTACTTTTTATATAAAAACTTTTTTTTATTATAAAATGAAGCAAAACTGAAGTTAAGGATTTTTATCTTGAACCCAATAAAAAGCCTCAAAAATGGTTGATTTTAAAGAATTAAATATTATAGCCCTAATGCCAAAAAATAGATGTGGGAGGTGGCTCAGCTCATTTTTACTTTATCTCACTATGTACTTTATCTCACTAGTTGGCGGGCAGCCCACTACTACACAAAATTTCAATAATGAAATGTCAATTTAGCACGGCACGACCAATTTGTCTAATTGATAGAAACCATGATGCAATTGTAAAAACGATCATTTAAGATATGTTTATTCAATAAAAAATATGACAAATTGAGGTTAACCAAGGTGATACTCCAGACGCCGGCTTTGAAATATTTCCAATATAATTTTTCTTTGTTTTCCAAAAGAAAATATTTTAATCAATCTAGACGAAAATTCAGATATTATATAAAATATATTATAAACATACATACATACATACATACATACATACATACATACATATAGTATATTAACTTTACGTATTAAGAATTCTGTATTTAAAATAATAATTATAAAAATTATTTTCTAAGCACGTATAAAAAAAATTACAATATAATTTTTTTTTTAAAAGATAATCAATAAAAAATATTATAAATTAAAAAATTATTTTTAGCTTTAATCGAAGAAACATGCTTTCTTTAGGTAATTTAGAAATATGTACTAAAATAGGAATTTAAATCATTTGTCGGTCCCAGATTAAAAGATCATTGAGAAGTTACAGAATCGTTTACTACATAACCATGCAAAGATTCGTTGAGCTGATTAGAAATATACAAATACACATGTATATATGTACGTTCATACATATGTATCTATATTTTTTATATAGTCTTTTACATCTCCTTCTGGGTGTGACAAAATTTTAAACGAAATTAATCTAGTATCACACTATGTATGAAGAGTGTAATTAATAAATAATGAATATTTTAATATTAACGACAAGACTGGTAAGTCCATATATGAAAGTATGTATGTACATACATACGTACATGAAAATAAAAAAAAAAATAAATTTTTTTAAAAACATTTATAATAAAAACCAGACACGCCTTCCGATTGGTCGACATTATCTCCATCGCCACTAACGACAACTGAAATAAGAAATAAAAGAAAATCACTTGAAAGCGAAATGGAAAATTGAGAAAAATCTACAAATATAAATGTGATTGAAACGAACACACCCACCAGTAAAAGAAATGGAATAAGCACACAACATATATTCATATAGATAGGATATAAACAAGTGTATATACATATATACATATGTATGTATTTATATAAAATGCTTTAAATGTGTTCATACCCACACAATATCACGCGTACATACATACATATACCTACATACATACATATGTATATGCCAAAACAAAATATTTGCAAACTGACAGACAAATTTACATACATACGTACATTTATTTATATATTTGTATAAATTGTATGTGTACATAAATGTTGGAAAAAATACGAATGATACTCTGAGTTCAAATAAAACAAAAAAAAATTGAAAAGATACAAGAAATACTAACAAAAATAAAAACCAAAAACAATATATGAACTTAAGAGCGAGTGAGCAGACACATACCTAAATATGTACGTAGATTCTCACAAGTAATAAAAAAAATCAGAAAACTTTAATTTAATGAAGGAAACAATGGCGATGCGAACCCATTCAGTGGTGGGGGAAATACAAAAAGTTCTTAAACGAGAGACAGTGAGAGAGAGAGAGAGAGAAAAACGTAGTTGTTGCAATCTTGTCATTTACTTTTTTAATTGATATTAAAATGTTTTCCTTAAAAAAAAAAAAAAACAACAACGGAAAATGCAAACTGCAGCGAATGCGCAAACGAAGAAACACTCACACGCGCGAGCGACAGAACAGAGAGAATGTATCTATGTACAGATGTATCTATGTATGCCGCATTTATTTTAATTTGCACAAAAGAACCATATACGAACGAAAAATTGCAATTGTCATTTCTATATTTATATAAGATGCGCTTAAGCACCAAAAGAGTGAACGAACGCAACTATACTCACACTCATACATTTGAGTTATACAAATAAATGCTCATGTTTATTGGTGAAACCCACCTGCTGTGCACTATTCATAAGTGAAAACGAGATGGACTTCAATTCAACTCAACGAATGAAAGCACGAGCATATCTACAAGATACGCGCTAGCTCGTATGTGTACTGTACGGATGAGTAGTATAGTATGATAGAGAAACGAAATGAAATTGGAAATACAATTGGATGGAGCAAATCAAAGAAAAAATAAAACGAAATATAAAAATCCAGTTGGAATTGAAAAATAAACATACATACACATAAACACATATATACCTACATACAAACAATAAGTCTCGCGTAGTTGATAGATTGAGCACGATTAAATGTATCTGGAATGAGTGTATCTCTGGGCACCTTCCGTTTCATATTCGTTTCGTTTCGAATGCGAATAAAATATTTCTATTTTTTTTTTTTTTCTTTTATTTGTTCTGTTGGTGATTGCGTTGGCTTCAACGTCAACGTTGGCGTCGATGCCTGTGTCATTGTATCTTGTATCTACAGTATGTGCTCAGTCGTTGTTCCCAACAGTTCAATTCGGGGTTGCAAATGAATTTTTGCCAATTTGTCACATCACAGCAATCGGCATCGAATTGTGGTGGACTGAAGGAAAAAACGCGCGCGCACCCGCCCCTTCTACGACATTATTATCTTGCCTGGTCGCGCACACAGTCTTTCTCTTTTTCGTTCAGTCATTCGTATTTGGCAAACAGACAGACAAACAATCGTAAATACGCGCGTCGCATTCGTATTCGTTGGTTTGTACACACAGATATAGATACATTTGAGTATATACAACTACAATTGTAGATATCCTCTACCATTTTCTCATTTAATTTGTGCTCACCAACAAGCATAGCTCGTTCGCCGGTCGCCTTTCATTACGGATTTGTCATTCGTAAGCGAAGGTACTGAAATAAGTTTTGTGTTCGTAACACGCGCTCACATACTATAAAATATATTTTCGGTTCGTGTGTGTGCGGTGTGCCCGCTCGGTTAAAATCGCGTCGTTTGGGGCAGATATAGATGTATATTTTCCGCCGCCTAGTTCTTGATTTTTATTGTGTAAAGAATGAATTTATTACAACATAGCTATCAAAAATAAAAGAAAAAATACAAAAAAAAAAATCGAAACAAAACAAAAGAAAAAAGAATAATTTGAAAAGAAAAAAAACAAAGTGTAAATATATACTTTTATATATCACAGACATACTTACATGTACAATAAGTTGGTACATATGTACATCTGATTATAAAAATACAAACATACATATGTACTTGTGTCCTTAAAAAGTTATACATATATATGTAAATAAAATTTTAATGCCATTCTTATTCGGTTATTTCGGCATATTGTTTCGTCGTCATACGCTGTCTCAGAGATGCGCCGTCGGCATACAACAACAGTATTTGTGAAAATCGCTTTCGGATTTTTGTTGATTGATCATTTTAAAAAAATCTAAATTTATAACTGAATAGCAAAAGATAGTAAATCTTATTTTCTTGAACGAGCTTTAATAATAAAATTTAAGTCATTGTTTAATATAAATTAATAATTGTAATTTAATTTTGTGCGTGGTTTATATGGAGAATATTTCGTTTTAAAAAAATTATTGGATATAAGGTAAAAATATTAAAAAAAAAAAAAAAAAAAATGGTGTTTAAAAGATTTTTTATGAAAAATTGTTGGCTGTTTTGCAAAATTGATCTATGTACATACCTACGTGTGTATTTAATTTTCAAGCAACAGTTTTTGAGAAATTTACATAGCCATTCTATGTTTATTGTTGGAATTAAATTGTTGATAGATTTACGATTAATTTTTCTGTTTTTTTTTTTTTTTTTTTTTTTTTAAATATAATTGCTAATACTGTATAGTACATACATACATACTATACATACATAAATATTTGTAAATAAATTTTTTGGTTTTCATTAATTTCAATAATTTTATGGAATATATAAAAATGTATTCGATTTTTAAATTAATTAACTTAGCTCATATTACCTCAAATATACAAAGCAAATGCCTTATGGCGAAAAGATAATACATAATTAGAAAATATTAGTGTATTAATTTTAAATTCTAGATAGAGATAGACATTTTAATCATAAAAAATACAAATAAGCTTTGCTTTTATTAATTAATTAAACCATTATTTTTTGTTTCTACTCATCTTTACAGTGAATAAATATTTTGGTGTTTAAAAGTGTTTGGATCAAAAAACTTGATTTAAGAATTAATGAAAATTTGCTTCAAGCAAATTAAAATTTTAATACTAAAGTTCAAAATAAAGTTCAAGTGTTTTAATCGAAAAAAGTATAATAACTTAATAATTTGACGGTTTATAAAATAAAAAAGTGTAACCAATGACGGAGTTAAAAGCAAAGCATGTTTTCTATCAATGATAGCGAATCGGTTAGCAGTGAACACAGTGTCGCGTCGCACAGTGCAGCTAGCGAAAAAGAAATGAACATTAATATCAATAATAATAACAATAACTCAATAATCAATAACAATAATAATAATAAAAATCCAATTGACACTATACACAGTCCCAGTCACTACAACAACGTCATGAACACAACAGCAATGCTGATGCATCATCAGCAACAACAGCAACAACAAGCAGCGGCTGCCGCAGCAGTAGCCGTACAACACCAACAAGCGGCAGCTGCGGTTGCTCAGCAACAACAACAACAACAAAATGGTGGTCGAGATGGTAGCAGTAGTAGCCGTGGTGGCGTTGATGAACGCACTAACGGACGCGGACGCGGTTCCAGTTGTTCGCCAGCCAGCTCACCAACGCGTCATCCGAGCGCCGTCAGCCCGGTCACGTCACTTAACCATTCAATGATGGCACAAATGGCCGCTGTACAACAACATGCACATCAGCTCAGCCCGCCGCCACATGTTGGAGGCGTGCCAACATCTAATGGTTTACCTGCTGGTTTACCACCTAGAATGCCGCATGGATTGCCGCCGCATTCTCTAGGTCTGCTTAACTCACTGCAAATGATGCATCATGCTTCCCCGCTGGAGCTGATGGCTGCTGCCCACCATCATGTACCACCACGGTCGTACAATTCGCCGCCACCCATCTCCACCTCAGATCCTAGCGCCAACGAGTGCAAGTTGGTAGAATATCGCGGCCAGAAAGTGGCAGCGTTTATAATTAGTGGTGAGACAATGCTCTGTCTGCCGCAGGCTTTCGAACTTTTTCTCAAGCACCTTGTCGGTGGTCTACACACGGTGTACACGAAGCTAAAGCGTCTCGATATTGTGCCGCTCGTTTGCAATGTAGAACAAGTGCGCATACTGCGCGGGCTGGGTGCCATTCAACCGGGTGTTAATCGTTGCAAGCTGCTGTCCTGCAAAGACTTCGATGTTCTCTATCGAGATTGCACTACTGCCAGGTAAGTGGAAAAAGATTTAATTCGAGTTAATTAACTATTCCTTGTTCATGAGTTGCATTTTATTTAGCATCAAATCAAAAGTCAAGCGTTAAATGATATTTCTAACTTGGTATTTTGATCGATTGAATTCCTTTGTTTTATTTCGCATTTTCTAGGTTTTAGAAATTTTCTCATTTCCTGTTTCCGGTTCGATAGAAATTAGATTTTTGCACACTTGCATAATAACTGCGTGCTCTCAAAATACACACACGCACATAGTACATCATTCCTTTCTTAATCGCAAATTTGTACTGCGCTGTAGTTGATTTTTGCCGTACCTTTGCAACTAGCCCAACCAAAGTCTCTTTTTAACCATACCATACCTTTCCTGGTCTTTATTGTTCTACTGCATTACAATTTTTGCAACTAATCAAAAAAGTTTACATTTGTGTTGCGATGACATTAAGCGGAAATACGCAATGCAAACGTAATTCTCCCTACCGTTCCCAACAAACTAGTTTTTCAAATGCTAGCTACCAAATGGCAAATGGTATTTTTATATGCTATAAAAGTGTATATACTTTGCTGCATTTTTAAGCAACAGAAACAACCATTCCGCTGCGTAATATCACGAATGCAACTTAACTAACAATAGAATAGTTTGGCAAAGTTTGTCCGTACTCACAGCCAAACGCTGTCACTATTCCGGCTTTAAGTAGAAAGTTATAATATAAGTGGTGAGTGAGCAAGAATTTTACTATTAAAGCTTAACTTATTTTTAACATAAAATTTATTTGAAGAACTTTATCAATACAAGAGAAATTAAAAAGGTAATTGATATCTGTAATTGCTATGTCCATGTTAGACAATCAAAAGCTAATTGGATTATTAACTATAACTCCAACGATAGCCTATCAAACCATATGTGAACAACTAGAATAAATGATAATCTAGCGGGTCAAATGAGGAGTTCAAATGTTTAAGATGTTCAAGTTGAGCTTTATCGTTTTTTTTCAAATAACGCGTTTGATGTATAACTGCAGGCTCCCACGTTTATATCATGCTTTGTTATATCGTAATGGATCCCATTTTCATATTCAGTCGCGAAACGATACCAAAAAAAAAAAAAAATTTTATATTTGCAGAGTTTTCGCTTATTTGGCTGAAAACTTGAACTTGCCACTCGCAAAAAATATATCACGAAGTTGAATATTCAAATATTGTTAAAATATTCCTAAGTTTACTACTTGATGTTTCAAAACTAATATTATTGATTGACCCATCTCTCGAAGGTCCCTTATTTTTAATCCAATAAAAATGTTATTAAAAATGTTAATTAATGGTCGTATCGTAACGCATTTCAATAATTTCTCAAAATGTATAATTTTTTTCGACCAAAACACTTCATTCAATGGTTCCTTATATTGATGACATTTGTCTATGAATTTTATGTTTACATTCTTGGTTTATTTAGAAAAATTTTAGTTTAGATCAAAATAAATTATTTTATAAGTTGATCAAATATTGAGAATTTTGGTTCAGTTTTAGATTGATTTAATCAAAACGTAGTAAATGAAAGCTTATGTTGTCCTACAGCACCAATATAATTCGCAGTATTTTAAGATATTGGCAATATGCTGTAAACCATTGAAACCATGAGATTATAAAATGAATGTCCGGACATATCTATTTCTCTGTATGGAAAACTAGACCTAAATCTGAAGTCAAATCTGCATGTTTTGTGATTTCTTTCAATCATCATAACTAATAATTTGACTGAAAATACTATTAAGAAAACATTACATAGACTGTAGCTCAAAAACTAAAGGAGATAGAGCTTTGCGTTCTTCACAACAATTTTAAAAAATGCACTACTTTTTTCATGGACCCAATTGTATCTTGGGAATATTTGCAGCTACGACTTTAGTTTAGAATAGTTTTTTCATCGTGTGAAGGTGTGAAGAAACATAATATCTATTCATAAGTTTGCTACAATAAAAGTCGATAATATCCAGCTTGCTGCAAGCCGCTTATTTAGTTCTAGTGTTTTTTAAGAAAATCTTTTCAAATTAACTAAAGTCATTTATTTAATAGAAGAGCAATAGTCACAACTCCATTTAACTGGCCTTGAAATTGTGTATGTACATAGGTATCGTTCGATTCCCAGTCTGATTCCCCACAATACAGCTATAAGTAAGGAACAGTTAAAAATGTGGTTAAACCTATTATTAGCTTAAGACAAGCACTAAATTGAAGCGACGAGACCAAATATGCAGTATTAAACAAGCACTGAGTTGCAAAACAGTTCATATATGTGTGTATACTTTTACATATGTATATGTATAAGAATTTAGTCAAAATGCATAAAACAGGTCCAAAAGGGTAACGAATATTAAAACTGCTAAAGGCAGTTGGTCGGTCGGTCGGTCGATCAAAAAAATATATTAACAATGTGTATGTGGGAATATATGTATGTATGTGAGCACCCCACTGCGTGTGTAGACAAGCAAATAAAACCAAGCAGGGTAATTACAAACTGTGCTTGGGCACAAGAACCGCAACAACAACAACAAAAACAATGCAATCATTCAGTCGTCAAGTGATGAGTACTGTGTTTACTGAAAAAGAAAAGTCCATCCACATTGCTTTATAAATTTTTAAAATATTATTGCATTTTTTTCAGTTTTTGCTCTGTTTTTTTCAGAGTCTTCTCTTTACTCAAAATTCATTTGTTCACTATCCATTTCTTATTCGAGGTGTCCTGTTGTGTAAATACTAAAAATGTTTGTCTGTGTTTTTTACTCAACCCTCTGGGGCACTAAAATTGTGGTTAACCTGTGTAAAATGAGCCAAGCGCTAGTTCATTTTTCTCTTTTTAGTCATAAATTGCTGTATAACTTTTTTTCATTTACAAAGTCTTACAATATAAAACAACTATTTTGTAATAAATGTTATATATGTTATCTCTTCTTTTTTATTTAATTACAGATGCTTATCGATCAAACCACCTGAGAGGTAAAAATATAATAAATACAAGCCATATTTGAAACGATCAATAGATAAAAAATTAAATCGAACAAAATGTAAACTTAAGAGTTTTAGAGCGAAAAATGTTTAACATAACTAAGAGCGTATGTATTATTAAATATTAATACCGCATTAATGTAAACAAATAAGGGCGAAAGAGTTATGAATGGATAATAAAAGTTAGCGCGGAGGGTTGCTACGTGGATGAGGCCATATAACCTAAAATAGCAAGAGCATAAAACCAATTGACTAAAATATTAAAGCCAAATCAGTATTTCTTTTTTAATTTATTGAAGGTAAAGCTGTTCTTAGACGTCATTTAATATTTTAAAACCTTTGCATAACTGAAAACTTACACATTTCTTTGTTTAATTTTGTTTTAAACTTGTTCTATACTTTCTTAAAAGAAGGTATTTGTTTTCTTATCATTTTTTTCACTCTAAAACATTCTTGAACGCAACATTTTTCACATTTAAGTTATATTTTTATCTCTCAACAACTAAAAACAAAAACAGATTTTTTATTTTTATGTTTAGATTAATTTGTATTTGTTTTTAATTTCACATATCCTAAAATAAAAGTTAGAAACTTTGTATGAAAAAGGTCATAAGCGTCATGACTTTTTTCATGCAAAATTTTGCCTTTTTTTATTAAACCCGTTACACATAGTATAAACGGGTATATTCAGTTTGTCCGAAAGTTTGTAACGCATTAAAGAAGGCATCGGAGACGCCATAAAGTATATACATATATTATTGATCAGCTCGATGAGATGAATCGATGCGGTTCCACCGAAGCGAACGTTTTTCCTATTTGTTCAATATTCATAAGAATATTTTTGCAATCTTGTGTCGCAATAAGTAAAGTCGCTCCAGCTGCGTAGTCTGTTGTTTGAGGATAAATATTTTTATACTACATACTACTTAATTAAATTCCCAAATATGTTT
The DNA here is from genome assembly GCA_018903435.1 of Leucophenga varia. Classification (NCBI taxonomy): domain Eukaryota; kingdom Metazoa; phylum Arthropoda; class Insecta; order Diptera; family Drosophilidae; genus Leucophenga; species Leucophenga varia. The sequence continues at coordinate 231,808 of JAEIFJ010000493.1, read as the reverse complement.
TGCATTTTGTGATGCAATCTTTTAACCAAACATACTACAATTACTATAAATTTTTTTTGTTCTTCATTGATAATAAATAAATTTAAAATTATACTAACCGTATGAGATTTAAACCTTGGGCTATTTTTAAAACATATTCATATTTTGTTGAAACAACGACAGTTATTGGATTGGGGCGTCGATTGGGCTGTGTTCCTGATTGTTAAGTTAACGGGTTTTAGTCTGTCTGCTTTCTCTAATAGAATACCAATTTGTAATTAAAAGACTAGCTTTTGAATCTATTTTTAATGGATTTGCGTACTTTTTAAAAATATTATTTGAAAATATTTAAAATTAGTATATCTTTCATTAAAAAACAATGTTATTTAGTTATTTCTAAACTTTTTTACAAACTTTATACAGCATATTGTTGTATGTATTAAAATAATAATTAACATTAATAATACAAACTCGAGGTGTGATTTTTCTTCATTTTTTTATTACTCTGTATATCAATTTGCATTGTGCAAAGCTAGCTTAATTGAGTGAATCCGAAAACAGCAAATACAAAAGCAACAATGAGTGTGCAGCGAAAAATAGTACTTAAATTATTTTTTATAATAAATAATTATAGTAAAACAAAATATGAATAAAAAACCGAAACAAAATGCAAAACTCAGCTTCAGCGATCTTTCCTCGTAACGCGTTGAAAATTCATCTATGATGTTGAGTGGCTTTTGTTTACTTTGATTGAAGTTGTGGTGTTTTTTTTATATTCTTTAGAAAAATATCTAATTCAGCAAAAAAAAAAATAAATAAATAGTAAATAAAACACATACATACATGCATGTTTGCATTTTTATGCGAGCTAAATGAGTTATTAGCACGCTCATTGAAAATTGGTATGTGTGTGGTGCACAAGAGTCTAAGAGTGAATGCAATGAAATCAACAACATTGCAGCGTTGCTGAGCAATTCATATTTCTTTATTGTGCTGAATGACTTTCGATTGTACTACAAACACTTCGAAATGTACAATCTCAAAAAACATAGAGTGTTTCAAGAACTGCATTACCGCATAAGAATCTACAATTAGCAAAATAAACCGCATACATGTCACTGGTTTTTTAATTTGCATGTTATTCGATAATAAATTTTATTTTTATAGAACATTTTATAGATGGCAGTGCTTTAAGTAATTAAAAAAATAAAAATTTGTTAAAGCCCAAAGAAATATTTACATAATACAAAAAAAAATTTATACAGTATATATATTCTTGATCACCTCGACTAGAAGAATCGATTAAGCCATGTCTGTCTGTCTGTCTGTCTGACCGTCTGTCTGACCGTCTGTCTGACCGTCTGTCTGTCTGTTGGTGCTGCGCGACTTATTCGCTCAGTTTTAAAGATATTGGGCTGAAATTTTAAACTTAAGCTTTTCTACGTCCTGTGTACATTCTATGTTAAAATCAATGTGTCACGCCCACTTTTAGGTATAGCCGCCATACAAACGTACAACATTTTGTCAAGATAAATCTTCAGTTTAAAATTGGTTCAGATTGGGCCGCGAATTTCTTTATTTTTAAGAACAATTTTAATTTGTTTAGTATTTTAAAATAAGGTTTAATACAAATGCTGAACACGAAGATCCATCCACGTCAAAAGATGTGTGACAGGCATATAAGATTCGGTCCAACCGAAGTCAACTGGTTTTTTTGGTGATATTCATAAAATTTTTTGGGTTTAATTTTTTTTAAATTTAATTTTAGCAATTGTTTAATATATATGTATGTTTGTTTGTCTCTCTTTTCGTCCGTCCGCCGTATGCAATATATCGCTTTGATATAAAGTTGGTGGTAACACCAATATTCGATCGATTTAAAGGTTGTTCATACAAAACTTTCCTTATTCATATACAATAAGCAGATAATAATATCCTGGTAATGTAATTCTATGGGGTAGATGAAACATTTTTACTATATATATATTATTTATTCCGATAATTTATTACGCGACGTCAGCTGCAATACATTCTATATGTATTGAAATGTGGGTCAAATTGAGACCGGTTTTGAATATGTATATGGTTGCTTTTAACTCCATTAACAATGTTGCAAAATAAAGTGTAAAAATGTATTACATTAATCGAATTGGAAGAAATTTTCGTTAAAAAATGTTTGCTTTAAAGAGGGCTATGATCAAATCTTCACATATCCCATGCAAATGATCTATGTAGCAAACTTGGTACTTATTTTGACGTTATGACATTTAATTGCATATAACGTACCTGTTGTCTTTACTTTGTTTATCTGTTTGACTGATAGGATTTACGAGATCACTCTCGCTGATAAGTTCATAGTAAATAGGGAAGTGCTTTGTTTTTTACTTGCCTTCGAGATGTCAATTTTCCCAAGAACTGACTCAGATAGGTCGAAGAAAAACTTGCGAGAAAGAATTTTAATATGAAGCTATTTATTTTATAAAATGTTTATAGGTTAGGTTTGTTTAAGCTGAATATACATATTTCTCTCAATTATGCGTGGCAGGTGATAAAATCATTTCCCCCTTGTATATAACGTTGAAAGCTTAATGAAAATATTGCTTGAAAAATATATTGGCGCTTAAATATTTGTTCATGACAGCAAAACTTCAGATAAAGTATAACAAGAAAACAAAGAAAGAAAGAAAGAAAAGAGTTACCTTATGCTTCTCCTTATATTTACTATAGTACGTAAAAAAGATACATTGCACTGCTACAATGCTATAAAGCTGATACTGGATCATCGGAATTTTTATCTACTTTTCAAACAATTTGTTTATTTGCGTTGCGGTTTGTAGCGCAGATAAAGTAACAAACGGCGCTGCTACCTGTGTTTATTTGATTTTCAAATATATTTTGTTTTCTTTTTTTTTGTTTAATAAAGCAATTGCTATTTGATTTCGGCTTAATTGTTTGCGTAAATGAAATAGTCAAACAAACAGACTGACAGACAAGTTCAGCTAGGGCTGAGTTTTTAAATACAATTAAATTTTTTATAAATATAGTATGATACACCGGCAGTTCGACTTTGAAAATTGTTACATTACTCTTCTACAAAAAAGTTCTTGCTTTTTTTCTATTTTAAAAATATTATTATGAAAACCATTGTTAATTGCAGCTCAAATGAATTGGTTAAGATCATATATCAAATTTTATTCTTCATGTCTTTCAAACAATTTGAAGCATATTATAGATTAGAATAGAAAAATATTCAAATATTATAAACAAATATAAATATATATACATACGTAATACATATTAAAGTATGTTTAACATGTTAAAGTACGTTTTTATAAAAGATAGTAATGCACTTAAGGTAACTCAATACAAACATAAACAAGTTTTTCAAATATTGGCTTTGCCAGTTTTGCTAAAAATTGAGTGTTTGATTTTGAGTTTCGTAAAAGTGTAAATGCTTTATACTAATTCCACATTGCGCTTGTTTCAAACCAACAGTAACTCTCTGCAATTCCGCAGTTCTAGACCGGGTAGACCGCCGAAACGAGGACCAGTGGGACTCTCACTGCCTCCCACGCATCTTTCACAACATCCTCAGCTAAAAAAACATCGTTTGGATAATGGAGATTTTGCATATGAAAATGGGCATATAAGTGGTAAGTAAAGAAATCCAAGAAATATTAGAATTGATATATATCTATATATATGGTATGCCACAGCAGTTTTTCTTATCCCGTGTCTGTAGGATAAAAGTTTGGAACATTGTACTATATATAACAACGCATATATTTTATCAATTATAATATTGTACTTTTCTTTTCGGAATTTTATTATAACAAACTGCACAACTTGTAACATCTATTTTTCCATTAACCATTTATTACTAATATAAAAAGACTTCAAAAAATGTAAAGAGTAAAAAATTTTCGCGTTTTTAATATTTTAAGCCATATATTCATTATAACGATAATAGTTATTAATTTATCAATGATTTTAACTATTCTTTTTGATGCAGTATTAACAAAGTTATTGCGTTATGAACAAAAAATATATACAATAGGTATATGTACTTATATACATACATATATAGATGTATATTACTCATGCAAATGTGTATATAAAATTAGTAGAAGGCAAACAACTTGCTTTTATTAGTATGTACCATTTTCTTAAGAGCAATTCAATAAGCTTTTGTAAAAATTATGCAAAATAGTATACACAGATTTTTTTCCTGAAACAAAGAACCCTTGAGGCAGCGTTTGCGTCTGATTGGTGCTCAAACAAAAAACAATATTTGATTGAAAAAGAGAGCTACAATAACGTTGCTGGAATACTTTATACGCTGCACACTATATACTTTATAGCTAAGTCAAAAAAAAGTATACTACGCTATTAAAAATATAAAATTGTTGAAGACTAAGAAAATGAAATAAACTAGGCAAGCAACCAAAATTTTTCAAAAAATTCGCTCACACCTAGTTGAACAAAAAACGCAAAATCGTTATCCTAAACAGGGCACTGTAAATACCTTTATTATTATTTTTGAGTCCGAAATGTATGAGTAGGAGCTTATTCGAGGATATAACATTGTGGAAATTATACATTATACAGAAAAAATCTCGTTGTAAATAATACATAGGTCCCTTCATAAATAGTGGAATGAATGGATAACCATGCTATGCCCATGCTTCAAGGGGTCTCTGATCTTTATTTTATCTTTTGTATCGTAAATTTCAAACAAAGTTAATGTAACTAGAACATTGCTCATACAGACATTTTATGTGCAGGGTATTTAAAATACAAAGTGGAAAAAACAATTGCTGTCTACATTGCAACAACAGTAACGGAAACTTCACAATTATATTGCAAGTCTATGAAGAATGGTTTCTTGTACAATTTTGAATGCAAACGAATGTAAACGAAAAGTTTAAAGCTATCTCAGAATAATACGCGACGATCGTGCCGATATTTCTTTGCATATAGTTACTACATACACAATACGTATGAAAAATAACTAAGCATTTGAATGAATGTGTTGTATCTGTTTCATGATCATTTGAGTTTAAGTTCAAAATGCATTCGAGTTTACCACTGTCTCTATTATTATATCGCTCCGATCGAAGTCTTTTCGTATCAGCACACATTTAGTTAGTCTTGAAATAAATGCTGCATATAAGAGCCACATTGTACTGACCAAACGAACGAGTGAACCGCAGCAATCAGCTAAAACCCGAAATTATGATGTGCACCCAAGTAGCAGGTACAGATACAGAAAAACAGGAACATATGAATTTTATACTCGTATTTATACAGATACTTATTATTATGTCATTGACTCCATTTTTTTATACGTTCTAAAATTATGTTTATAAATTGTTTGAGTACATAGTATAGTAATATTGTAAATGGTAAAGAAACATAACATGTGTATGTTCATTTCGTCAGTAGTCAATCTTTTTTAATGCTGTCTATAATATTAAAAACTACAATACTTTTTCAATTTATTATATGGTATTTTCCCAACAAATGCAACACATTTGAGAAATCTTAACTTCATTAATATATCTTAAAGTGATCCAAATTTAGACGTTCCTATACCCTATGGAGAGCATCAGAAGATATATACGAAAATGTGTTAAAATTAAAATGTTCCATTGTGTCTTAAACTTTTAAAAGTTCTATATTTCTGAATCAATTTTCTACGATATCAAAAGTTTTTCTTTAACACTTGTTTAATATTTAGCCGGAAGAAAAACATACAAAGCGTTAGTATTGAAAAGCAGTCGGTCAATAAGCAGTCAATTTAACAACACATTCTGAAACTGGCTCTTATACTAGTATAGTAGTCTGTTTAAGATTTTGTTCGATCAAATATGTTTTGTCACAAATATGTTTCTTTTGAGTACAAAAAGTAAAGCCTAGCCGTACAAATATATATATTTTTTTTTGTAATTGAAACTGTGAATCTTTTGATCGTTTGATGGAGTATATCAGTACACATTTAACGTATTTTTTCCGTTCGACCATTGAAATATAAATATTGACAAGTAAATACACCCCTATGTTCAAATGTCTGCATTTAAAGTTTGAGATAAGTGCGTTTACATAAAATGAAGGCGTTTGCCGGAAAGAAAAAGTACTTAGAAAAGCAGCGCCTGGCGTTGCTTTTGAAGTTGCAGTTTTGCATCGTCATTTATCTTACTTTTATTACTTCTACAATGTTAACTGAATGTAAACGCCGATGAAACAGATTTTTAATTGACTTTTGGGCGTTCGATTGAAAAAATAATTTGTTCCTTTATTATATATAAAAAGATTTGAATTGCAATTAAAAATACAAATTTTTACAATATTTAGGTACATGTAGTATATGTATGTATGTATTTATGTACATACATCAAAGGTTGTTAATTTGTTGCCTTATCAAATGAATGCTACACAAATCAGTTCTCAAGACTCCCTTTTGTATACCCTGTACCCACAAGGTATAAGGGTATATTAAGATTGTGCAAATGAATGCAACAAGCAAAATAAGGTATGTCGTATGAAATGGATTATCTCGGAGACTAAAAACGAAAGGGACACCATTTTTGAACCTTAGACCCTCCTGGGCCGTCAAGTGTTCTTTTTCAAACGATTTTTTTCTCTAACTCTATTTAAAGGGGCAGAACTGGCAATTTTTAGTTTCTACTTTTTTAAAATATTGATACAAGTAATTTATTAGTACGAAAATCAAGTTAGTGTCGACTTGAGATAAAGTCGACTCTAAATTGTTTATTGGTAAGGCTCATAATGTATAATGTTAATTATAATTAGGTCTTAATACGTACTTTGTTATTCAATTTGCTAAGTGCGTTGCGTTAATATAAATGAATCAAACTACAAGTACTCGTACATATTCTTAGTTTTTAATGTAAATTTGTAGGATGGACGTGTCGTAAATGTAGGTTTAATTAGCAACAGTCATATGTGGTAAACGTTATGTGCTAACGTTTAATGTGGGTTCAAGTTGGTAAATAAGTTTTTAAAGAGTGTTAGTTATAATCTTGATAAAAATAATTATATTCAATACATAAAATGGGTAATTTTAATTCAATTTGAAAGCGAAAATAAATTAAGAAAAAGAGTACTTTATCATACCATTTATGATATATCTTTTTCTCTTTGTTTTACCATGTAGATATTAACCGTCTTGAAAAATCTCCGTTACTTGCAAATGGCTATAATCCACCGCCTATGAATCACATGGCATTCATGCAGATAAACGCTCACGCTCATCCTGGAACGGCTTTGATGTCACCAGGCATGCCACCACACGCTGCGCTTCATGCACGCCCTGATAGTCAGATGTTGAAAGCAGCTGCCCAGAGTGGTATGTCAGCGGCAAATATAGATGCATTGGCACGTTCAGGTATCTGGGAAAATTGTCGTGCGGCATATGAGGATATAGTAAAGCATTTGGAACGGTAAGTTTTAGAATGCGAGGACTTGTGATATACCTGTGAAACGCAATTCGTTTATATTTATTATAGTTTACGTGAGGAACGCACCGATGAACGGCAACAACTATCCATGGGCAATAGCAATATCGACTCGAAGCCACGTGATTTAAGTTCACTTAACTGTAAGTCATACAAAAAACTTGTTTAGTTCTGTGACACCTACAATTTAATATCTTATTAGGTTCACCACATCGTCAAAGTCCTGTATTAAACCTTTCTAAATCTGGTGGAAACACGGATCAGGGCAGCAATTGTGATGAACGAAGCGAACATAGCGATATCCATTCTCCCGCGGCCTCACCACATGCAGGAAGCATTGGTGATACTGGAAGTCGCAGCGGGGGAGGTATTATTGGTGTCGAGGATGAGGATGAGAATCTCAGTGATGACAATGCTTCCGAAGTCGATGAACGCGTAGGCAAAGACGATGAAGGTTAGAGAATCAAGGGAAAATTTTAAATTCACAGCAAAAAAAAAATGATGAATGAGAATCAAATAATGTGACATCAACTATGTATTTTTCTCTCTTCAATTCTTTCTATCTTTTGATATCTGCAGACTTAAGTGAAAATGAACGTGATAATCTTTCCACTGCTTCCGCGCAGCAACAACATACACCTTTGCAGTCGTCACATTCACACCCTCACCTACCGCATCTACATAATCACCATGCTCATACGCTGCATCATCCCCAGCGTTCGTCGCCAAGTGGTACCATTAGTGTTAGTGGGGAGCGCAGCAACTCGGATGCTGTTGCCACTTCGTCGTTACAACAGTCGCCAGTGGCGGCTTCTCATACAGCTGCCGCCGTCGCAGCTTTCCAACATCATCAACGAGCACTTAATTACTCAACACTAGCAGCTGCCGCCGCGGTTGCAAATGGAGCTAACAGTACTGCCAGCGGGCCAGTTTCCAGCGGCACAAATGAGGCACTCCTTTCTGCAAACGATACTAATGCCGCTGCAGCCCTAGCTCTAGGACCACTCAGCATTGAGCATCATATAGGTGGCGCGGGGACACCTTCGTCGACTGAAACATTGTTGCGCAATATACAGAGTCTTCTTAAAGTGGCAGCGGACAATGCACGTCAGCAGGAACGTCAAATAAGCTACGAAAAAGGTAATTACTTAAAATATTTTCAAATATGCCACAACAGCTTTTCGACTTTCTTGCGCTTTCCTATAATTTTTACTTTGCAATAAATAACTAATTATCGGTTCATTTGCATTTCCTTTTAAACTCTCTTTTTATAGCTGAACTTAAAATGGACGTGCTCCGTGAACGTGAAGTTAAAGATTCGTTGGAGAGGCAGCTAGTGGATGAAAGAAAGCTAAGAGGTAAGCCACCATAATTTTCTATCAACGAATTGTAAATACATGTATTGTAGTAAAAACTTTATATCAAATGACACTTTTTATCATGAGAGGTGAAAGAGAGGAAAGAAGTGCTGATTGGTTGTTGTTAGATTGGATTGTTAAAAAAAAAAAAAAAAATCCATCAATAATTTGTAAATGACGCCTTAGACTTTAAGAAACCAAATAAACTTTAAATTAATTGGTATCCCAATGAGAACAATGATTAAAAAAAAAAAAAAAAAGTGGAAGGTGAATTTTTATGACGGCTATAGTTGACCGAAAAGTATTACCACTTGAATATGGGTACCTTAGTTTTGACCTTTAGCCAAGAAAAGTTAAAGTTTTGAATATCAGTATTAATATAGAATATTTAAAAAAGACGTGTTGCAACAGACAGCAAATGAACGGACATGAAAAGATTTACATGATAAAAATGTAGCGATTATTTTTTATTTCTAATTAGTTCAATAAAAATTCTTTAACATGATTCGCAACGTTTCGTAGGGTATACTATATTTGATCTTGTTTATTCACGAACTTTTATATTTTATCTTGTTATTGTCTTTTTGCAATTTGGGTTGAAAACTACTTGAGTGCCGGTTATGTACATTTTCTTCATCTTCAAATCAAAAGACATTCTTACTTAAGTCCTAGTCCATTGAAGTGCGCCTAATTCAAAACGACTCAAATGACAATGACACCTGATATGTCGCCAGTCGCCAGTCGGCACTAATAGTTGGAGTTGGAGTGATTGTGTTGACTTATACTTTTTGTATGAACCTTAAGTCAGTTGAAGAAAAGGATTAATTTAAGCACTTTTTGTCTCTGGCCCTTTTTAAGGGAAATCACAATTCAAATGAATTTAATATCATTTTATTATTTAGTTCCACTTCAATGAATTGCAAAAATAACAACAGTCGAATTAAAGAATGAGATGAAACAGAACAACAATGCTCCCTTTTTCGAAGTGGTGCAAAAATAAAGTCAGTTTAATAATAACATTATTATTATTATTGTGATTTGGGTAGCTTAAAGATTTCTTTTGTTTTGATGTAATAAAGATTTCTCAGTTTACAGGGTAGTGAAAGCTTTTAATTGGTTATTGTGTTCGCGCAAAGCATCACGAGTTGAAGGGGTGTGTTTCGAATTGCTAAATGTACGGCTTTGATATTTAGATTTTATAATAAGACAAAACGGTTTCTTCTATTTAAATAATCTATAATAAACATCGATAGTAATGAAAATAATTCAAACAGTTCAACTAGTAAAATAATTGTTAATATATATTACTTAATATATTTTATTTCTATTATCATTGTAAAATACGAGTATGTACATTGTCAAAATATTGCAATTCACACAAAACCGAAAAACATATGTTGTTGTGGTTCAAGTTGGATCAGCGCCCTGTTTGCATATATGTATGCATTTATTCTAGATACATGTAAACAACAAGAAAACTATTTTAAATTTAACTACTATTGCATTTAAATTTAGGCTGCAGAGAGAAATAAATAGCTTATTTGCAGCAATATGCAGACATACTGTTTGTCATTTCAGTAAGACTAAATAGAACTTGAGCAGTTTAATAAAACCAAAGTAAAATTGTAAATTGCATTCAAGTTCAGACGATGTAAGAAACAGAAGAATTGAAATAGGTTACTCATGGAGTCGACTGCGTTGCCTACATTTTAGGTGTGTCGTTGCGTATTATCATCAAAAATATGACTAACAATTGGAAACATAATACGTGGTGTGCCTAGTAAAAATAAAGAAACATGTATTTAGGTGAGCGAAATATAAGAATGCACAAACAAAACTATTTACTGCCTACATAAAATTTCCCTTGAAATCGCTTGAATGCACAATTAAATTAATCAATTGTAGCATATCGAATGAGAAATAGGAAGATGCATAATAGACATACATAGAAAAACAAAAAAATATAGTAAACGTGTAGCTATTACTTAAGTTTTAAATATGTTCTTATGACTGAAGGAATTAATTATTTGTACCAAGTTTTAAGCAAATTGAACTGAATATTTTTTTGTATATAAAATTGACGGATTATGAAAACATACGCTTACGTTAAAATTTATTATAATTGATAAATGCGAGACCACACACAAAACGAATTCCCAGTTGAATGCTTCGAAAAATGGTTTAAATTTGTATTAAATCACAAGAAACATGAGATGAATTACGTCATGTGGGTAAAGTAAAACAGCAGCTCATGTTACGGAATAGTATTACAAATATTTATATGTATTATAATGTAACCGAAGGATTAATGCTCTTTACACATCCTGTAAAAAGTTGAAGTTGATGATCAAATAAAAGATATACAAGTTTGCGATTCGCAAACTTTGTGTACAGGATACTTTTTATTCAATTTCATTTGTATTTGCAGCAATTCTTCTTGTTTTACTTCATGTTTTGAAAAATTTGGTTTTTGTGTTTTCTTTTTAATATAAGAACTTCAAAATTATCTTACAAATTTTTCTTTTTTTGCTCAATGAATTTTATTTCAGTTTTGTATCAGAAGCGTTATCGACGCGAACGCAGGATTCGCATACGCTTTCAATCTCAGCTGGACGGAGGCAAAAGAAAATTGTGTGATACTATCGGCGGTATCGGTTCTAATAGTGGCGCCGATGAAGGCAACAGCAACAGTGGTGGAGGTATTTCTGAGTCAAAGGGTGGATCTGCTGAATCAATACTAAAACGAGAGCAAGGTAGTTGAAAAAAAGTTGCACGACAATTTCCTCCTTTTTTCGCTATTACAATTTTTTAATTATTTTTTCAATATTTGTACAATATTCTGCGTGCATGTCTAATATAAATTTCCCTCGTATAACAAACACAGCGCCCTCTTCTTTACATTTGCTTCCTTAGATAACGATTGCCGTACGAGTGAAAAATCTGAAAAATCCTTGAATTCCTCCTCTGCTATTTCTGATACTATTGGTTCCTGCCAACAGGAGAGTGATAGTGTTATCGGTTGTGGTAATCACCAAACGCGTTCCTCAATGTCACCAGTAAGTCAGTATAAACAACAACAAACACAACACCAAGGCCAGCAGCAACGCCGAAGTTCGGAAAGCCCAAATTTTAAGCGCGAGCCTCATTCAGATCAGGAAGATTCCATTCAGCGAGGACGCAGTATTGAACGAACTGGTAGCGCTTGTAAGCACAGCGAACCCAACGACGAATCGTCTACTGCGGTTAACACAATTCCCACATCGGCAACCATTGCTGCAGCCGCAGCAGCGTCTAGCAATGGAAAAGCTCCTTGGAGCTACCCGGGTATCGATCTGATGGCCACAGGAGCCTTTTGGCAAAATTACTCAGGTATGTTTGCGCGAAATATTAACAGTAGTAAATTAGTTTTTATAAAAAATTTATACTCATAAAAGTAGCTAATGCTACAATATTAAAAATCTTTTCCATTATTTTATTCCTTTTTATCAGAATCTTTAGCGGAGCTGGAGATGGAGCGTAAGTCACGTACTGTCACTGTAGAAAATGATGTGAAAAGTTCTTTGGCGGAGCGTCAGCCCGGTTATTATAAAAATTCAGTGCTTTTTGGAAGTGCAAATTAAAAAGGAAAAACATAATTGAAGTGAAATTAAATATGTGGTAAGCGGTAAAAATTATGATTTTCCGTCGGCATGTAGCAAGTACTTAAACAAAAATTTTAAATATTAAAAGATTGCCCCTATGATACATCTGTAATTGATCTCAAAATGCAATCCAGGTAACATAGCAAACAAAGCAAGATATGGTATCAAAGATATACATCGTAATAATTCGCTTACTTAATAATTACATAAATATAAAAAGTTTTTAGCTATTTTTAATGTATACGACGAACAGAAAAATTTCGAAATGAACGATATTCCGTGCTTTTAAAAGAGCTCTTTATAACGATTTTTGATTGGAAAAAGTTAGAATCAATAGTAAACATGATACACTCGTACATATATACTGATCATGTTTTTTGTATGCAGAAGAGAAAAATCGAATTGTACTAGTTGTGTGTATCAAAAGTTGCATTAATTTTGATTATAATCATAATATTTATATTCTTCTTTAAATTGCATCACCATAAATAATGCGCGAATTTAATTAATTTAAATTAAGTATTTAGTTATACAAAAATTAAATAATAAATAAAATAAATAAATAAATAAAGAAAGTGCATACTGTAAATAGCATTTTAAAAGACTTTCTTAGCACAGGAAATTAAATATATTGTAAGCCTGCAGGCAATACTCGTAGTGTTTAGAGCTAATTAGAAGGCTAGTTTTAAAATAAATAAAAAAGTTATTAACATGTATAGAAAACTATATGGAATTAATTATACAGTAAATAGTTGCTTAGCTTGAATTTAATTTATTGCATACACAAACAAATATTAAATGAATAAAAAAATAAATAATAAATATAAACAACGCTTGTTTAACTTAAAATATAAAAATTAATTTTTTAATTAAAAAGTATCACTCGTAAGTATCAATTGGTTGTGTCTTCTATATACTGATGGGTCTGTACTAGTAAGTATTTTGATTTTTATACCCTGCACCCAAAGGGTAAAAGGGTGTATTAAGTTTGTGCGAATGTATGTAACAGACAGAAGGAGGCTGGAAAGACCCTATAAAGTATATATTCTAAATCAGCATTGGCTAGGGAGTCGAACTAGCTATGTTTGTCTGTCCGTCTGTCCATCCGCCATGCTATCTGCCGAAATATTCCAATATGGGAAGGATAAAAAAAATTTTAGGTCTAGCCCCATACAAATATACCCCATTTTTAAGTTTTTCTAAGATAGGACTAAACTTAAGGTATATAAAGTTTGGGTACAGGGTATCTTGCATATGCATATATATATATATATATACATATATATATATATATATATATATATATATTCCGATGTGTTTTAGCTTTAATACAAAATTATGGGAAAGAGTTTTTTCCAGCGTGAGTCTGAATAACACAGTGCAACACATAAACTCCAAACTCCATTTTGACTTGAGTTCTTTAAATTTTGGTTTTGCTGTCTTCAGTATATTTGTAGGTATAAAATAGAATACCTGTGAATACCTTTTTGGGGTTTTTTATTGTCACTTTGAAAAAGTTTACATTATGTCGAACCGTTATTGATCTCAAAAAGGCCATACGCTTTGTATTGATTAATGCATGTTTTTTTAAAGATTATCGGTATAGACTTAGGCAGATTTGAAATTCACAAAAATATAGTTTAAAAAGCAACGAAAACTTCTCTTATAATGATTATTGGTAAATTATATTTAATTTACTGTTAAACGATCACGTATGTTAAATGCTGCAAATCAAACGAAGGAAGATCCAAAGATAAAATAAATATCCTTTCAATAACAGCCGCGAGTTTATCAAAATCGCTTTCGTGCTCATGTAGTGAATAAGTTTTGGCAGACGAAGTCATAAATGATCATCATCAAAATGACCTCAATTATCGATTTAACTTTATTATTGGTTTTGATTTAAATTTTTGTATATTCTCACTCCTTGCACACTCATATTAATGAAAATATTTGGAATGTTTTTTAATGTACGTTTTTGTTCGTTCAACATTGAGAAATAGCAACATACGGTATTCATCTCTATAACAATTCGATTTGGCATTCAAGTTTTAATTCTAGTTAATTTTTTCGTTATGAATTGTTTTGTCGAACGTTTAACTGATTACTGGTTAGAGGTATCAATCGTTTGTATAATCGTCAAATCCAATGAACTGTGTGTTTCATACCTATAATATATATTTTTTTAAATTATTATGTACGGCGTATTTTATTGCAGTATAACCGTTGTTTGTGGTTATAAATCAAATAATAAATTAACTCACATTCCGAACTATTTAATCGGTAAGTAATATATTTGAAGCAAAAATAAAACTCAAAAATTTAACTCAAACCATTTGAGAACTGACACATTTTAAAATTGGTAGAGCAGATACAATTTCAAATAATAATAGATCCATTGTTTATTTAATATATGTTATATTTATATATTTCCATTCCATTTAAACAAAAAAAAAAAAAAAAAAAAATTGCAAAATAACTTGGTAAACTCTCCATAAAAATTCAAATTGTTGGACGCTGTGTGTTATAGTGTTATTCCATGGTCTATTTGTTTTCTTTAAATATAAATAAAATAAATAAAAATAAAATAACCTCTTACAGAGAGAAAAGGTCAAAAGAGGGGTATATTTTGCATGGAAATATTTTATCCTTAATATAGATTTCCTAGATTACGTAACAATAAAAAAAACTCAATATTTTGCGGAAGCTTTATAACATTAAAGATATTCTTACTTTTTCTTTATGAACCGAATTAATAATTTTATGTTTTATGTATTTTTATAAAGATAGACAACGTTTAAATTTCAACTAAGCTCCTATATAAAAAAAAGCTGAATTGCTATATATCAAAAATAGGCTCAAATATCAATAAGGGAATCACAGTAAAAACTATTAAATCTTAGATAAACGTAAAAAAGTTATTTTGTGCGCTATACATCAACCTGCATCTTGTTGACAGTGCTCTGTCACCACTCTGTAAAGACGATCTGTAAAATATTATAAAAAATTATCTACCCATAGAATAACACTACAACAATGAAGCGCATGAAATAACGTCCAGCGACCAAAAGTTTATTTCATGCTAAGAACAACAAATCGCCACAAATAAGCCGACAACTTCAACGAACAGACCTACAAAGGCAAACATGCTAGACTTACTAATGCAATTTTGACAAAAAGCATATTTTCCTGGCTACCTTTTATGCTCATCGCACTTAGTTCTGGTAGTTATAAATCAGTAGACTCATCTTTTAATAAATTGTAATTGAGTTGCCGTCGCGTCGAACACTGCCAGTTCATGCATTGTTTAGATGCGATGCAGTTCTATTTTTACTGTGTTCTGTCGTTTTTATTGAAGTTCGGTGCATGCTAAAATCAAATGTAAAGCAAAATCCAGAGATCGCGTGTGGGAATGTAGCGTTGAAATTTATTTGGTTGTAGCTTTTGTACAGCGAAAATCAGTGTATGTGTTGAATTGGTCCTTATGCTTTTTTTTTCGCAATAACGTGTGTATTTTTATACCCTATACCATTACTGTAAAAGGGTACATTAGGAGTATGCAAATATATATGACAAGCAAAAGGCGAAAGTACAGACCCTATAAGGTATAGGTTAATTTTCTTTGGTTAGCTTTGAAAAGAGCTTTGGTATAGATATTTCTGTCCATTACTCCTGCTGTCTGTCTAAGACTATAAGAAATAGATCCACCAGGGTATGTCGAAGTCGAGTATACTCGACGATTATGTATGTGTGTTGTTGCTCTTTACTTACTTTTGCTCTTGAGACTTTTTGTTGTGGTTGCTGATTTTACCCTTCTGCGTGTGCGTGTCCATTTTTAAAAAAAATGTTTTGCAGTTATGTTTTCATTTTGTATGTTTAATAGCAATAAAAGTTATTAAATATGAACGGTCTTCAACAACACCGCAAGATCAATAGTGCAACACATGATCCTACTTTTGAAATATACTCGTATTAAGAAAAAAATTTTAAGTTTTCCATTTTTTTTTAATTACCTACTCAGCGAATTTAAAATTTTTGGAATCCAATTTTATTAGTAGATACAACATTTGAGGAATTTGATGATTGTAGCTATGTATATAGCTATGTGTGTCCATCTGTTCGTCCGTGTATGCTGCTGTCTGCCGTTGTATAGCTGCTAAGACGTCGTCATAATCTGGAGGCTCCATCGGAGGCCCATCATTGGTTGGGGGACCCAGTTATTCACCTTCTCCGCTGGCGGCATTGTTCCCGCTTTCACTTCCAAGCAGAATAGAGAAGTGATTCCTTCATAACATAAGTGACTCTTGAACATCTGTCACCTCGTTTCCATGTGCATCTTTACAATGTCTCCAATGTCGGGGCGTGTACACATATTAAGTTAAAGTTGAAGAATATAGCTTTGATGCGTATCGGGGCAAGGCGATCGACAACAGACCACATCCTGCTGCTTGACTGCTCGCACACCACAGGGACAAAAAATGTTCATTCAAATAGTTAAAAACTAGAAACTGTTTCTAAAAATTTCAAGTTTAGAAAAAACTTAGAATTAGTTCTTTAAAAATCAAAATTTTTTTGAGCGAAGTATGAAAATAGCCAGACTAATTAAAGGGTTTCTATTGTAAGTAACAAAACAAATTTTCATACAAAAAGTACAAAAATTAGTGTAAATTTGTATAATGGCTATAACCAAAATTCGATTGATCTTATACAAATTGGAATTTTTTATTCTCATAAACGTACTCCTTATTAAATTTCATGCAATTAAATTCATGCAAAAACTCATATGGGGTCACCTTTAAAATAGAAAAGCTTGTCGAGGAAAGACATTTTTCTACATTGTATTTAAATTACACTGGATTACAACCGCTGGTGCCAAATCCTACTTGCTGCCAAGGCCAACAATCGGCTGTAGTACATTTTATATATATGTACATATATATTTAAATCGTATGAGGTAATAGATATATTCACTTGTATCCGTTATGTTTTATATATATAAATATATTTTTAAGCATTATTTTATTAAATTTTTTATTTATTTAATTGAAACTACATACAGAAATATACTAGCTTTAATACATATGTATAACGGTGAATAATTATAATCGCAAGCTATAAATATTTTCAAATGCCACTAAGCATGAACTATGCCCGCAGATATTGAATATCTCATATACCTAATTTCCGTTTTTATCTCTTCCCAGTAATTCGTAGTATACCTCTAGTTGTTAGTAAATGTAGTAATCATTATGCTAAAGTATAATGCAAATACATACAATAACATCGTATCATATTGCTTTTTCTTAAAAGATGTTTTTTTTTTTCGAGAAATTGTCAATATGGATATAAAAGGAATTATGAAAAAATACGTTTTAAATAATTAAATTATACGTTTAATATAAAAAGTATCGAATTAGCAAAATAATATCGTATGACGCGCACCACTTGTTGATGAATATTACAGTATTAAAAAAAAGTTAACGGAATATTTTTTAAAAGAACGAGGAAAAACGTTAACTTCGGTGGAACCGAACATAAATACCGCCACACGAATCTTTGAATAGTTTATGTGTGATCATCAGTGGCTTATAAACATTTAAAAATATATAGACGAAAATAATTAATTTTCATACAAAGTTCAAAAATAATCGGTGAGTTTGTATGGGGCTATATATAAAAAGGGCGGGCCTCTTGGTTTTGAAATGGATGATATAAGTAGTGTTTTTACCCAATTTGGAGTAAATAAATTCATAAAAAATACCAATTTTTATTCAAAAATTGGAAAATGGGCGGTAAATTTGTATGGGGGCAATACCTAAGAATGGGCGTGGCACCTTGGTTTCGGCTTTAGATGACAATAGAAGAGTTTGTACCCAATTTGGAGTGAATACATGCATAAATAATACATATTTTCATACAAAAATTCAGAAATTTTCGGTAAGTTTGTATGGGGCTATACCTAAAAATGGGCGTGGCAACTTGATTTTAACATACAAAGTAGTCGTTGCCGAGAAAAGCTTAAGTTCCAAATTTCGGCGTAATATCTATATACTTCATCGAAAAAAGCGTAGAAGTAAACAGACAGACAGACAACAGACAACGACAGACGGACAGACAGACACAGACAGACGGACATGGCTAAATCGATTCGTCTCATCGAGCTGATCAAGAATATATAACTTATAGGGTCTACGACGTCTCCTTCAATGCGTTACAAACTTTCCGACAACTGAATATACCCTTCACACTATGTGTGGCGGGTATAAAAAAGGAGTAGGAGAAATTGGCTTAAGAGTTCTGGATGATTCATACGAATTTGTTCATAACAAACTCGTTTGCATGTTAATACAAATATTATTATTTTTAATATATGGTATGTAATCCAAAACATTTTCAGTTCTGTGTGGAAGCGCTGATAAGTTGGAAAAGAAGTACAAGAAGGTCATGTTCAAATTGAATCAAGAAATGTGCCTGAAGCTGTATTATACCCCCACACATAGTGTGAAGGGTATATTCAGTTTGTCGGAAAGTTTGTAACGCATTGAAGGAGACGTTGTAGACCCCAATATATATTTTATCAGCTCGATGAGACGAATCGTTTAGCCATGTCCGTCTGTCTGTCCGTCTGTCCGTCCGTCTGTCTGTCTGTCTGTCTGTCTGTTTACTTCACGCATTTTTCGATGAAGATATATAGATATTACTTCGAAATTTAGAACTTAAGCTTTTCTCGGCAACGACTACTTTGTATGTTAAAATCAAGTTGCCACGCCCATTTTTAGGTGTAGCCCCCATACAAACTTTTCGAAAATTTCTGAATTTTTGTATGAAAATATGTATTATTTATGCATGTATTCACTCCAAATTGGGTAAAAACTCTTCTATTGTCATCCAAAGTCGAAATCAAGGTGCCACGCCCATTCTTAGGTATAGCCCACATACAAATTTACCCCCATTTTCCAATTTATTGAATAAAAATTGGTATTATTTATGAATTTATTTACCCTAAATAATTATATCAATTTAAAACCAGAGCCCCCCTCTTTTATAAAAAAAATTTTTAAAAAAAATTATTTTTTTTATATATTTTAAAAAAAACATTTTTTTTTTTTTTTTTTTTTAAAATTAACCTAAATAATTATATAATCTTTTACATAGTAACCATTGATCGGACAATCAGTCTTTACTCAATTTCTTCCCCTTTCCAAATTTCAACTATGTATGTCTGTATATTCATTCAAAATACATAGCTGAATTAAATTTTTGATTTAAAAACCCCATTTGTCTCTTTTTTCAAAATTTTCAATTTGTTAAATAAGCCAGGACAAAGATTGTTATATATATATAGATTATTTTTTTCAATTTTAAGTAAATGAATTGAAAACTTTCAGACAAACTGTTGTCGATAAGAAAAATAAATAAATATCCAAGCTTACCCAGCACTTGATGATGTTACTATTCATTAATAATCGTGAAGCATTTATTGAAAGGAACATAATTTTTAATGAAGGGAATGATTTTTTTCTTTCTCAGCTGTTCTTAAAATGTTCATTGTTTACCTTGTGGTCGACACCAATGCAACCGCATTTTATCCTTCTGCCAACCAAATAAACCAGTAATTTCAATGAATGTATTGAGTTCTTTTATTCTAAGCTCAATGGAATAAAAAATATTTTGAAATTTTCGATGTCGCTATACTTGGCGGCAGTTGTTCAGAAACAAAATACGTATGTTGCAATTTAAAACTCATAAAGAGCTACAGTTTTAACAATAACTACTTTAATACTAGCAAAAACGAGGGCTCGAACAGATTGCGTAATAATTACCGCTTGAGTGCTTTAGAATAACTACATCAGGGATAAAAGCAGATTGCAATGGATCAGCTTGCAATGAAAAGAATTCTATAAAAAATGAATTGCTAACAACGACTTTAAAAATGAATAGAATGTCGGCGATTTACAAAATAATAACATTTTTTATTAATCAATGTTTGTCTGTCTAAGAGTATATGGTATTTTTGGATAACAATAATTGACATTTGTGTGGTTGTGCGAATAAGGTATAGATACAGTTTAATGAAAGTCTTTAGAAAAGCACCTGTCTAGATGCCTACTTGCAGAAAAGAATACTTCTCTCTGTGTGAATGGCAGAATATTCCAAGTAAATTTGTTACACCCACACAAGAAAATATTACATCATGAAAAATTATCAAGCATATATTCTGCTCCACCTAACGATTAAAACAAATAAATAAAAAACAAAAAACTCAATTAAACTCTAAAGGCGGCACAAAGAAATGTAAATGACAAGCGAGGTGGAGTAAGAAAAAAAGTAACCACTTATATATAAACTACATACATGCTTGAAACAATTAAAAGTACGATTTTTCATATTTCTCTGATTGCAATTTTTGGCGAAGGAGCTCAGACTGTGTTGGGACGGTAGTAGTTTTACTAATTCGTATCTTTGCAATCGATCGCATATAAGCAATTTTTATTATACTCTTCGTACATAAAATTCTTAGTCGTATTATTTTGTCTTTAAGTTTGTGATGCGTTAAAAAAGAGAATCGTTTATAAAATCTTCCTAGTATTTAAATCATTTACAATTCAAG
This sequence comes from Leucophenga varia, assembly GCA_018903435.1. Classification (NCBI taxonomy): domain Eukaryota; kingdom Metazoa; phylum Arthropoda; class Insecta; order Diptera; family Drosophilidae; genus Leucophenga; species Leucophenga varia. Next base: position 210,741 of record JAEIFJ010000493.1, on the reverse strand, counting down.
GTATAAAAATGTTTTATAGAATATAAAAGAAATTATAAACGGATAGACGAGTTGGCCTTTGACAGTGGCGGAGCCAATGGAGAGTTATGGGAACTCAAGGAAAAAAAAAATTTGAAAATAAACAGGGTATCTATATATCGAGTAACCTCGGTTATAGTGCGCTTTTATTGTTGCAGCAAAAAACAAATAAGCAAAAAACAGTGAGAAAAACTTTCAATTACGTGCTTACGATTGCCTCCTGTTGCAAACAATCTGCGATAAATACAAATACTAGTGCAGTAGATAGATACTCTTTAGATATTGCTTTTGTGTTTTTACTGTATTTTTTATGTCTGAAACAGGGCGTAACACTAATCATCGTTATAAAATTAATTTTAGAACCATAGTTTTCATTTTTTTTTCGATGTGCTCAATCGAATGATTGTAGAGTTTATGTGATGAGCATAATTTTTAGCAAGTATTGAATTCTAAAGAATTTCAAAGCAGTGTTTACTTGTTACAAGAAAATCTTGCTCTTTCTAGTAAACATCATTGTATATGTTTTATGATCGTACATATACTTTCGATTGCGTCTAGTCGTTGTAACGTACATCACAAATACATCACATGCGGGCTAATTATTTTTGTATACATATATACTCGAATCATACATATATATGTATGCCTATGTACACATATAAAGTAAGCTCGACTACAAGATTCCCTGTACCCGGCCTAAATAACCCATAAATTTGTAATTTTTTTTTGTCTAATTTTTAACATTTGGGTAAAGTTTATAGAGCTAGGTATCTGTTAGATTATTGTATATGAGTTTCAATTTAGGTTGTTTTATTGTGATTTACTGATTGGCGTTGAAAAGTTGATCTATTACAGCGAACATAAACGCAAAGTCATATTCGAATTGCACGCTACAACGCTTTGTAGGATATTCATTAGTCGACAACTAAAATTTGTTGGTTGTTTGCTTTCTTAAAGGAACCGTGAGCGTCGGAAACAGAACTTTTAGAAATGTTAAGCACAGATATGCATTGTTTGAATACTCAAACAATGAAACAAGTATCTATTCGACAACAACAACTTGAGCACGTTTTTGGCCTTATTCCTGGTAATCATATTTTAACAAAACTAAGATTCTTTCCTAAAGAAGGTGGGTTTATGAAGAACTTCTTCGACAGAAAGTTAGTATGTATGTGGAAGAAATGGATATGTTAAGTGTGTGGTTTGCAATCAGAAAAGAATATGTCTTCTCTTCCTTTTATTCATCATCCTTCAATCTAACTAGTATATGCGTTGATGTTGCTAAAACTTTTTCTGTGCATTGGCTCAACTATAATACACGAGAATATGTACATACATACATCAAAAATACATATATGAAAATTAAACTGCAGCATATCTTTTACTTGTTTCTTGAAACATTTTTTTTCTACAAACCAAACAGATTCTTGAAGGTTTTTGAAAATTGTGTAATTAAATTTCTTGTTATCAAGTTTTGTATTTATAAAAAAAAAAATAAATAAAAACAAGGAAAAACGTTAACTTCGATGGAACCGAAGCTGAAATACCCGTCATACGAATATTTGAAGTTACGAAGTTTATGTATGCTAATCAGTGACTTGTATTCATTTAATAAAGAATTACTATTTTATACAAAAGTTGAAAATAATCGGTAAGATTGATAGGGGGCTATAGATAAAAATGGGTTCCTTGGTTTTGACATTATAAAAACTATAAAACGTTGTTAGTTTGTATGGGCGCTACACAAAAAATGGAATTCACGCCCATTTGTATGTGCAGCGCCCGATATTGGCTTCGATATCGGTTAACCGAAGAACCAATTTTATAAATAATACCTATTTTCATACAAAAATCAAAATGACATGGCTAGATCAATTCGTTGCCGAGATAAGCTTAAGTTCCAATTTTCAGATTTATACTTTTATATCTTAACCGAAAAAGTGAATATACAAACGGACAGACAGACATCGCTAGATCAATACGTCGAGCTGATCAAAATATACATACTTTCAGAAAAACTGAATATACTCCTTCAATGCGTTATAAAATGTCAGGCAGGGTATTAAAAAGGTATATTTGGGTAAGGGAGCGAATTAAATTATGTGTAGTATTCATTTAGCGGTAAAGTTCAGTAAACGTTTATATACATATGTATGTTAGTTTCAGGTTGCAATGATTTAATATTTTATAACGTTCAATGGGACGCCTAGCAACAAACTAGATAAGTGAAAGAACTGGTAGAACTGGTAGCAAAACATAAACAACAAGAAAGAACGCTGAAGTCGAGTATGCTCGACTGCAAGATACCCTGTACCCAATCTATATGTACCTTAAGTTAGGTTCTATTTTACTACCATACCTCATTGAATTAGATTAAAAAATTAAAATAGGGTATATCTTTGAATGGGGTGATACCTAAAATTTTGTTGGGCCTACCCATATTGGTCTATTTCATTGGGACTACCATAGACATAATTAATACTAAATTTAAACTTCCTAGAATAAAAAGGAATGACGTTTTTATGTAAAAACCCAAAATTTTGGGGTAAATTTGTATGGGGGCTATACCTAAAATTTTGTTGGTCCTACCCATATTGGGATATTTTATTGGGACTATCGTAGACATATTTTATACTAAATTTGAACTTCCTAGAATAAAAACAATGATGTTTTTATGCAAAACCCTAAAATTTTGGGGTAGATTTGTATGGGGGGTACTCCTTAAAATGGGTCTAGAGAAAAACCGTTTGTAAGTGCACACTTGACGGCCTAGGAGAGTCTAAGATTCAATTTTAAAGGCTCTACCTCTTATAGTCTCCGAAATAATCGTTTTCATACGGCAGACAGCATGACAGACGGACGGACAGACAGACGGACGGACGGACAGACATAGCTAGTTCGACTCCCCTTCCAATGCTGATCAAGAATATATATACTTTATAGGGTCTATCTTGCCTCGTTCTGTCTGTTACATACATTCGCACAAACTTAATATACCCTTTTACCCTTTGGGTACAGGGTATAAAAATCATGCTCAGCATAAATGAGTGGAAGAAGTAACGCAATAAATTTTTAACTCTATTTTTCGAGAGCAATTTGTTAAATTTATTTTGCATTCTCTTCGCTTATTCATTGTTTATAATTTTTTTGCGAATTAGAAAAACGTATTCCACTACAACAATTATTTATCACACTTTTTCACTCACTATAAACATCTTATTACATTATTATCCTTATTTACATATATGTATGTATGTAAACCCGATTATATTAAATACACATGTACTTCGTTAATTGTTTGTTCTTCGTTTCCACTAATTTAAAACCGAAAAAAAATTAAAAATTTAAAATGTATTTTTTTTATGAAGATAAAGAAATAAAATTTGATTTAACTAAATTATGTAATAAAACTGTTTTTTGGTACTAAATGGAATAGAACGTTCCCCAGTTTCCCTTCTGGAATTACCCCGCTTGTTTGAGGAACAATATGTTCATATTTTTTGATTGCTCAATTGCGAGTGGTCCCGCACACTATTTAAAACTTTATATTACCTATTTTTTAAATTGGTTGGTTTTAAAAAATTGATACAAAATACCAAACAAATAATCTGGGAGCAAAATATTTTTTTTTTATTATCGCAACTGATTTAAATCTGTTTTGAAAGCATAAAGAGTGCTTAAAAGTTTTGATTTGGTTTTATGTATTTGTCCTAAACAATGTATGTATATGACTCCTTTTGATACGCTGAGACTATAACATTCATGGTGCGCGTTGTGCAGCTAATCTTTATACTAAAAATCTCCACGCTAATAATAACATATGGCTAAGAAAATCAACGAATGTCAATGTTTGAATTCATATGCGTCTTCAGATTACTTCTTGCGGCAACTTTAACTGCAATTACTGCTTGTCATGCAACGACAGCTTGTGGCGCCATGAGTCAGCGAAAGATATTTTTAGAATACTTATCTATAATGTATTTCGTAGACACACTCTACAAAAAACTCTATTAACCATTAAGGCATTTATGCGTCGACAGCTTCTCATATAGATCTGGCAAGTTTTCAAAGTTACATTCCGTATACTCGTACGCATACAGTTGTTTTTTTTTTTTTTTACAATTTAAATTGAAATTCAAACTCTTTATGTAGCGGCTGCTTTTGTTCCTTTTCAGATTTTGATCGAATGACTGATTGAGTGAATGAAAATGTGAGTGACAGGACGGTAGCCAAATTGCTACATCATGCCGCTTTCATGCGTAAATGAAAATGGCAGCGAGTTCTAAGACTAAAAGATGACGGCTGATGATGCCACACATTTAAGTATTGCTATTCTTAGTGTGATTGTACAATATGCCGATTTACACACAAACATAGCATTCGGTAATATTCAATTTCATTTGTCTTTTTTTGTGTGTATCCTTTTATAATTTTTTTCTCAAACTCTTTTTGTATTTTTAAGCAGTCATGCCAAGTGATCCATCTTAATTTTTTCAGCATTCGTTACTAAAAAAAGGTCTCTTTTCGTATTGTTGTAACTGTATTTTGCATTTTAATTTGTCAGCATACCAAATGTATTGCATATCATTGGGCGTCAACACAAGTTTGGGAAATTAGAAAAAAGGATGCAGCGCAACTGATCGATGACGTTATTCAATGATAGATTGACAACAGCAGCTACAAAATAGTCCACAATTTTTGCTATATTTATAATTATTTAAGTTATTGTTCATACAATCTATATCCAAAACAAGGAATAATTTAAACTTCGGTAAAAGCGTAGTATCAATCAGACAGGCAGTCGGATATGGCTAAACCGATTTGTCTAATTAAGCTGAACAAGATTTAATACTGTGGAATATACGATGCCTCCTTGCGTTACAAACTGTCCGATAAACTGGTCATACTCTTTCACACTATGCGTGAAGCTTATAAACAATTTTTTATCAAATGGAAGCTTTGCTCTACACTTGCATGTTTCAATAGTTAACGATTATGTTGACACAGCAGGTTGGCAGATCATTTGTGCGTGCGCACGCGTATAATATCACTACAAATTAAATCTGAAATTCACTGGGCGCTGATAATTTAATTTTATTTCACTCGTTCATTTTTGATGCTTGAAAAAAAGATTCAATTGGTCAACAGTTTGCCCAAACAACATGCAAACATACATGCGATATGTATGTACATATGACCATATCAAATGCCATTTGTGCCTCATCAATAACAATTTGACATTTTATCATTTCAGGCGTTGAAGATAACCTCGTAAATTTTATAAAGAAACCAAAGCAAATACAATTTGGCAGTTGAATTTTTCTGTCAAATAGTAGGTACATAAAGCATCGAATTTAAACACGCACACATTAAAGCACGCAGCAAGCAGGAATGATGCCGACTTCAACACTTTAGGGGTTTTTTCAGAATCAATACATTAAAAAGGGTATATTAAAGTAACGTTTTTTAGTAGTTTTGTACAATTTTGTTTTTATTACACAAGAAGTAATAAATTTTGTACAAACTATTTTTACGCAATTTTTGATAAATTATATTATTGTATTTGGCAAATCACGACTAATCCGACGACAGTATTGTAAAGCTTATTATTTTCAAGCGTCAACGTAATGAAAATCTAAAATTCTATATTTTAAACTTTTTTTTTCAGCTTGTCTTGCTAAACAAAAATACATTGGTTATTGCAAATTCTGCATGATACATATATTTGTACAAACTGAATATAGCCTTTTCTCCATCGGGTACAGGGTATTCTTAAGGCAATATTTGAAAGAGGTCCATGTTTAAAGTTTGTGAGATCTAGATAATATTAGATTGGTCTATTAAGATCGTAGCTTGATTAAAAAAAAGTTTTATGTTCCAAAACTTAATAATTATTCATAATTATAAAATTGGGGCTATATAGTGGTCATTTTCTGATCATGGTTTGTCGTTCGAAGTGTTTTTACAGTGCTGGACACAAGTCACTTTTAAATATACCATTTTTCATTTGTATGGAGGCTATGCCTAAAAATGGGAAAGGCACCTTGATTTCAACACTTTAACTGTCTGACAAACTGAATATACCCTTTCACAATATGTGTGACGGGTATAACAAATCGACTACAAAGCAGCGTTCGTCTAGCAAAGAATAAATCATAATTAAAATATCGAAATAATTATCAACATGTTATTATTAGTAAACTGTACATATGTATGCAAGAAAAAAATTAGTTCGTATACATATGTATGCTAATGTTAAAAATCGTTTGTCAAAAATTGGCATTCTCACCAAAGCATAGCATACCGTCTTCAATATAGCTTATCGGAAAATCGTGATCTTGTTAAACAAAAATCAAAATTAAGTCACAAACACGAAAAAACAACACAATTTCCAATTGGCATAAAATCCTTGGTGCAGGAATTCAAAATATGCCCATTAACAACAACACTAGAAACAAGTAAACCTAAAAGAAGTTAGAATGTAGTCATGCCTGGCGTAGCGAACATCATGTAAACACGATGTAGCGCAGTATTGTTTTACTCGACAACATGGCGCTGTAATATCGCTGCAACAAATATGTATCGTGTATTCCAACTGAGGGAGAGCTTTGGCGTTTGCGGCTGCTTGTCGCCTCATCTAATTAAGCGCTACAAAATGTTGCTTCGCATGCAAGATCAATTCGCGAGTATCATCTACCATAGTCATTTGAACATGAGGACACAATACTACATATGTTTGGCTTGCAACAAGATCTGCATGATTCGGTTGTGCTGCTTGTACACACGAGTATGAAGGGCAGCATGATCAAAAAAAAAAAAAAAAGGAAAAAGAGAATTGCGTTACGGTGCGCCTGCCGAGTCACCTCCATGACAAATATGTTCCCTAGTTGGCTGGTCGGCGAGTAAATCTGCTTCTCTGGAAGGCAGCGATTTGGTTAAAGCTTTTTTAAATAAGATATTTTCGACCTCATTACGACCAGTTGAACCTATTGAAACGAAACAGCGAGTTACAGATGAAGTGTCGCTGATTGCACTGCATTGTTCCGCGCTCAGTTACGCTTAGGACAAGACACAGGCTCAATCTGACTCCACTTGCCTGTCCGTCTGCAAGATGCCGCTGCAATGATTGTCGCGATAAGACAACGACTAAATGCATTGTTTTATTATTTTAACTTAATCAAAGCGCAACAAAAAGCATAGTAGTTTGCTTGTTTCTTTTTAGCCAGTCGACTGTTTATTCCGATACAATGTTAATTCGCATATGGATCCTTATTGCAATATAATAACAGCTACTAGTATTCCCTCATTATACCCTGCACAAATGTGTTTTTGTGTGAAATGATATACTCGTATGAGATAGACTGTTGAGTTGTCTGTCGTTGATAATAGGAGAAAGCTCATTTAACAACACAATATGTTATACTGGTTTTAAAATGTGGTTTTAAGTGTTTTTTACTAGACTACGTGTAGTACGGAGCTAAAAAACACTATGTTGAAAAAATTAACGAAAAAACAATTTTTTTTTAATAACTTATCAAGTTGGATTGATTTATAAATTAAACCTCGATCGTGGTTGGCAATAAGCCCAACGTAGTACAAACGAATAGAGTTTTCTTGAATTCGGTAGTATATATTTTTCCGTATACAGATTTTTATGTTATATTTTGATATACGAGGTAGGTATAGCCGAAAAATGCTTGAAGCTGTTGTCGGATTGCTATCTTAATTAGTTAAGGATATACGTAGACTTAAAAACAAATACAATCACAGTCTGTTAAAATAAAAAACATATTTAAATACATATTGTATTATTTGGCTTTTAAATGTCTTGACCACAACAATTTGAAAAACAAATTCCCTGCATTGCGCTAAAAGATTGTAAAATATTGTATATTATTTACGAGGCTAATAAACATCCCATAAAAGCGAAAATAGCTTTTTATACCCGTCACACATAGTGTGAATGCGTATTATCAATTTGTCAGAAAGTTTGTAACAAATTAAAGGAGCCATCGCAGACCATAGAAGGTATATATTCTTGATCATTACGACGAGACGAGCCGATCTCGCAATGTCCGTCTATCTGTCTGCAGATACGTGTTTCATTCGCTCAGCTTTGAATATGGTGAACAGAAATTCGAAACTTACGCTCTCGGCATTATCAACCCATATATACACTACTGTTTGATAAGGATCGGGCCACTATAACATATAACCCCCTTTTAAACTCACCTCCCACTATCACATTAAAAAAAAAAAAACTATTATTATTTTTAGCTTACAACTTGGCATAAATGCTTTCTTAATAAACCCCAACAAAGGGTCTAAGCACGGTGTCCTCTGACCCAACCATTCTCGAATTATTACATAAGTCACTAATGGTCATGCATTAATAAATCAAGTTTCGTGGGGCGGGTATTTGATCTTTGGTTCCACAGAAGTTACCGATTTTCCTTGTTTTTATGGCATTAGTTCTTAATATTCACAATAAGAGCAGTATACCCTACTTAACTAAATATATGGTGTATACTGTATAGTAATCGCGCAAAGCCAAAGTTATTTTATATATTAATTAAATAAATTACCAAAATCAGCTTAAAAAATAAAAAATCTGCTAAAATTTTTTTTAAAAAATTGGATGATGATAACATATACATATATCTACAAAAACATGATAATATTAATTCGTGAGTTCTTTACCTTTTACTCTTTCGGTCCTTCAAAAAAAAATATACATACGAAGAGTATAGAAAGTCGTTTAAGACCACTGCGGCCGAAAATTTCTGATGAAGATGGTGGAATGTTTCTTCTAACTTGTGGTTAGCATACTGTGTAAACAAACGCGTTGAAACAGAATTTTAGTGAGGACAATTCGATGACGACGCGCCTTAAACAAACAAATATTAAATAAAATAGTAAAAGCAATGTGAGAATTGAATTCTCATGGCACGCGATATAGTTGGTTTTATCTTTCTTTTTCTCTCTTTGTTTAAAAACAATTTTAATTAAATCGACAAAACTATAAAAATCACAACGCGCAGAATTTTTATTGCATACAAAAGATACAAACACGCAGTAAAATAAAGATGAACATATATGTAGTAGTTGAACACTGCTCCAAAATATACAAACGTAAGCAATGCGCAATAACTCAAAATAGTATCATTAAATTCTTAATGGGCTATTGCCTGCTTACATTAGAAAAGTTCTGGCATCTTGCAACCGTTGCCACCCAATGTTGGGTAATAAATACCATTCGTCCTATTCCCTTATTCAGCACATGGTCCAGCTTGATATTCTCAGTTATAGTGTCTATTTCTTTAATAAGACAAATAACCACAAAATTTACAGATACGAAAATGCCTCTATTTCAGTTTATTTATGTGTGATTCTATATTTCAATGCATATTATTCATACATATAAATCACAATTAATTTTTATCGTTTAAATCGTCATCACTTAATTAGGCGCATGTGACAGAAATTTCGCCCAATATAATTGATAGCTTAATACTATATAAATAAAGAAAAATCTTATTTTGTTTGATCATAAATTACACTTTTGTTTTATTAAAATAACAAAAAAATATTTGATAATCTTTTTTTAAATCTTATGTTACTAGAGTTGATAAAACTTTTGAAAAGGCTGAACTGCCCAGATCGTTAACACTCTCCGAGATGATTGAGAATGTACAAGAGGGGAACGGAAGGGGGAAGATACAGAACTCACAAAAAGTTCACCCGGCTCCAGAAATTCAGTCATTATCAGCCTTATATATAGCATAGTTTTTTACAAATTCTGCGAAAAATTTAAATATTACTCACACTTTGTTTGTATGAAGAGTATAAAAAACTTGACAGAAATAAAATTATTTCGCGTTACGATCAAATTGTGTATAACAGAAGTCTGTGACCGGTAACTAAGACAACTTACTGTTTGTTGAAAACAATCAAAAAAAGACAACATAAATCAAAATCGTAAATAATGGCACTGGTTGTGGTTTACTATAGGTATTTATTGTAAAGAAACAAAATTAAAAGCAAAAGGTATAACTTAAAAATCAATTGGCACTCCGAAAACAAACCTTTTTTTAAAATTGAGTAGTATTGACAAAATTTGGTAATATGAGATAGTGAGCCAGTTGTAATTATGTATGACACTCATTGGAACGCAAATCAAATTGAGAAGAAAACAGTACGGCGCCAGATTGTCAGACGGTGGAGTATGGTAGTTCATTAATGCGTAATGCTAACAAACATATGTTGCCCCATCTCTTTAAAAGCTCATTTCTTTTCAGTAAATCCTTTATGTGCTTATAAGAGTATGTATTTTGATACTGATCCGTGTTGCGAACAACAGTTATTTCTTTCAATGAATATGAGTAGCCACACGAAGGTCAATCCAGAGCTGCATTGCTAGGCATATCCAATGTCCTTTTGGCGCCGTTGATGACCATTGGCACGTTTCCTGCAGCAAAACCACAGCAGGGCGCTCTGGTGGTCATAAAGTTTAAAAATTGATTTTCTTAAAATTTTAAAGCGATTATTTCTTTGAGTGCATCGTTATCTTTTCCCTTAAGATACTTTAATGAACAAAAAATATTTTGCTTTCTTTCATTCATTAAGTGTATTAGCTTAATGAATAAAAGAAAGACAAGTCAAAATATCTCCTAGCCATCAGCTATGCCTTATTCCAATGCCCACACTTATTGCGCCTGTATCAACAAATTGTAATTTTATTTTCATTTTTTTTTTTTTTTTCATTTTGTGAATGCTTTGATACCTGCGCTTGAAGTCCTTGTTCTCGGTAGTGCTCATCAGCGCTCTCGTATAACGCATTAACGCCCATCTCACTCCTGTTCATACCAAAAATGACAGGGTGACGTTGTCCTTTCTGCTTTTATTTCACTTTAGTACCATCACTCATGCTCGGAGTAGATGTCTGTTGTGCTGCCCAACCCAGCGTCACTCATTCCGCAATTAATAATTTGATATCCGCGCTGGCTTGCTCGCCCGTGGTCCTTAATTTTTGTTATCCTTGTTGATGTTTTTTTCTGCTTTGCGTCGCATAATTTTATTTGTTCAAAAATGAGCTTCTGTCAATACCGTTTGAAATGTTTTTTTTTTCGCCATCGTTGCTATTTTTGTTATTTTTTTTTACTTTTTGTGGTAAAAGTAAATAAAATTCATTATGAATTTCTAATTATGTCGAATAAATAATTTTATGAAAAAAATAAAATTAATAATAATACGTAGACAAAGCAGAGTCGCTAAAAACGTTATATATATGTATATATACATAAGTGAGTTTTGGAAATGTGTAGTTGGGTGTAGGGAGCACTTTGTACATTGAATGAGTCAAATTAAAGTTAAATGTTAAAGTGTCTATGTGGTAGAAATATTAAAAAAAAAATATATATATATATATATATATATATATATATATATATATATATATATACTGTATATATGTATGTATTTTCTTTTTCAAGAGCGAAATACAAAATTGTTCAATTAGTTTTGCGGTTCGATAAAATAAAGCGCTTTTAGTGTTTCAAACACACATTTTTTATTATATGTTATCTTCCATGGCTTCACTTCATTTGTTCCAGTGATCTTCTAGCTTATAGATCCGATACCAGAATTGATAGTCCTGAAGACAATATGGCGAATAAAGTGGATTTTACTTTGCAGTGTTTTATCTTGACTCTCTTACGTGAAAAGTCTTTTTCCTGAATTTTGACATCCATTTTTTTTAGAAAAGGTTTTTAAATATAGTCTGAGTTAATAATTTTATATATATAAATATACTTTTTATATATATAAATATCACGAAAAATGTTGATAAAACAAAAAATAAGCATTAATTACCAAAATCGAAAATGATGGAAAGGTTTGAATGGAACTATAGCTAATTATAAGCATGTCATGCTGATTATATACATAGTATGCATGTTTTTAGAAGCTTCCGTTTTAATTTTATTTTAACATCTTAAATGTTTATTAAATCAAAAGTATGACTCGTCTATGTTTATAAATATAGATTTCTTTATTTCCGACAAACAGATAACACCAACACTGACTTTAGTTACAATCTCACACCCAAAAATATAATACCCTTTATGGCAGAAAAAAGAAAACCCCCTCTCTTCTCTCCATTGTCCTAACGGAAGCGTTGGGTGAGTCGAAAAGGAATATTGACGCGTGTGCCACAATTGCTTTCTTTCTTTTTTTTTGAATTATGAATATTGAAAATGCTATTAAAGGAATAAACAATGAAAAAGAACTCTAAAAGTATATATATATATATATATATATATATATATATATAGGTATAATTAAAATAAAAAGCGACAACCAAAATTGTTTTGCACCTGTGTACTAAAAAAAAAGGGAGTGAGACGATAGCTTTTGAAACGGAATAGGAAATGGTTTTTGGTTAAATTATTATTTGTCTTAATGACGTCAATGGCAAACTTTATTCCACCAAACCTGACAAAGGTTATTTTCTTAAGGTTTAAGGTTTAAGGGAAAGTGAAACTCAGAAGTTATTTATGTATTTGTTTGAAAATTGTGTCGAGGTTGGAGTTGCACTGAAAATTTAAAAGCAAAATAATATTTTTTTACAATATGTTGGTTGATGATTGTAAAGATACAGTGTACATCTGAGGACTTTTTAATTAGAGATGCCTTATAAATATAAAAAAAAAAAAATAATAAAAAAATAAGATAATAAAAAAACAAAAACGTGGAAAAACGTTAAACTCGGTAGAACCGAAGTTTTGATACCTGTCACACGAAATTTTCGAGACCTTAGTTTTAGTAACCTTATCCTTACAAATCTATTCTGTAAAAAAGTACATCATACAAATGGACTACCGTAACAAAAGTGTTCACCATATTTGAAAAATTAGCTTAAAAAATAAAATTTTTTTTATATAAAAATATATGGGTTTGTATGAGGGCTATATTCAATAGTGAACCTTTCCAAATTTCTTGTGTAGACATGTGTTGACATTAGACTTTATTACTAACTATTTTTATACAAAAACTTGGAAATATGCGGTAGGTTTATATGGGGCGAGGTTATTTCTTAATTTATTCTCAAAACAGTTTGATAGTTATGATTCATAGATATGATTCATATTATGATTCATAGTTATGATTCATAGATATGATTAATAGATATGATTCATAATTATGATATTTTACATCGCTTTAGTGATGTAAAATTTGTCGTAAAGTTCCAACCTTAATGATAAAAAACATCAAACATCAATTCTTATATTCATACACATATGTATTTGCTAATATGTAATAGCAAATAATTCTTACAAAAAGCAAAAGCATCGTTTCATATTTGTTTGGTACATTTTAACGCAGTTATTGTTGGATTTGATTTTGTTTAAGTCTCTTCAATTTCTTTTATTATTGAAACTGTTTCAATTCTCCTCATTTCACACCCTATTAGGACTTTTGTTGTGATATAAATTAATCTACTGTTTAACTATGTCAGGATAAGGTCTCTAAATACAGAGAGAGAAAGAGAATAAAAATGAGAAAACGTTATTTAAGTTGACATAAATCAAATACGCAAGTGAGAGAGAAGTGTATAACTAGGGCGTCGTTAAGTATTTCTTTTGGTTTGTATTGTGAACTGAAACTGTGTATGAGTAGAGCGATTACACGCTTCGCCGCGACTGATGCTACTAAATGTAGAACATGTCAGACAACCAGTCAAGCCAACATATAATCCGTACTTCAACTAAGTTCTCTTTTTTCAAATTTATTTGCTTTCAGCATTCACAATATCTATTATTTTCTATCTTTCCTCTATTCTCATTGTCATACATGACCTTTTGTATTGTTCGCATATCTTTGCTTGGTTTTTGTTTTGGCGTGAGGATTACGTCTTTTTGCGTGTCCTTTCTTTTATAATTGGTTATGTTATATGTTTGTGTACGTATTATATGAGATATAGCACATTGTGTTGCACAATGAGCTGCATAATCGTCAACTTTTGTGTGTGTAGTAGCAAAAAAAAAAAAAAAAAAAAAAAAAAAAAAAAAAACATAGGCTCTCATATCTTTTTGTTTGATTTTTAATCTAAGAGTATATGTAGAAAATCATCTTTGAAACTTCTCTTTAATTATTGGAAAGATTGATATTTAGGCGATCGCAGTAGGCTGTATTCACTTAGTCGAAAGACTCCCGCTGTTTACTTTGTGTGTTTGATGCTTTAAGATCTCTTCTATAGGGAGTCTGAAAAGTAATCGGCCTAATGAAGAAACCATGTAAGCAGCTTTCAATCTGTATTTTTTTTATATTCAGGCCATTTATTCAAGTGACACTTATTTCGGATATGCTTGAAAAGAGTAGAACGTTTATATTTAAGGCTGAATGCGCACTGAAGGCGAAAAACATTTGGTTTTCTTTCCCTAAAAGCGAAAGAATTCAAAATAAGTTTATTTATATATTTGGTATTAAATTTATTTTTTAAAGAAAATTATTAATTGTCACTCAAAGTTTTGTAAATTACAAAATTTTTTTCAAGTACTGTATAAACTAATTGTGAACTCTAACAGCAAAACTACTTTAGTGTGTAGTTCAGCTTAAATAAAACAAAAACAATAAGTTTTGTAGAGCATAATCGGCAGTCCATGCTTGGCCGATCTATCTGGATAACTTTTCATATGACCCACGAATGCTGTTTATTGATCGCATCATACGTATTCGGCTATGTCTGTAGCGTTGGTGATGAGCTCATGCTGTGAGTGTTTAGTGTTTTTAATAATTATCTGTAGACAAGCAAGAAAAAAAATGAACTTCGATAAAACCGAAGTTTAAATACTCGTTTCACAAAATTTGAAACAATTTACGAGTACAGATAATAAATGTACGACCAGCAGCGGCGAAAATAGCTTTTCGCAGAGGGGTTTACGTCTATGTAAACCACAGGGTTTGGGTCTTTTTCTAAAAGTGGACGTTGTACTTCAATATTTACAAACAAAGTATATATGTTAGGTCCTAAAAAAGCTTAAGATTAAAATGAAATCTTAATATATTCAAACTGTGCGAATTAATCGCGTTGCGAACATACGGACATACAAATATAGCTAGATAGACTCATCTCATCAAGCTGAATATAATTACCCATTGCACGTTGTTTTAAGTAGAGAGCCCAAAATTTGAACTAGGTTAATAACACTGATTACTTCAAATATATCAGTGGCGTAAATACATTTTCAAGTAAATGGTGAGTGGAACCTGTGCTATGTGGTAAATGAGGCTATCAGAACTAAATTATTAAAAACTGTTCAAATTGATATATGTATGTATTTATAACATATAAAAATTAATGTTTTAATAATATGCATATTTTTATCCATTCATAAACATTATGTACACCATTTTACAGCTCTAATTAAAAACTAAATCGCGGTGCATAGTTAACGTACTTGTCTTATTGTACCCTACAAATATTTATTACATCAGATGACGACAAAGCGCAGTATTTAAATCTGATAATAATAAAAAATTTGTTTAGAAGGAGATAAGCGCTTTACAATCATAATCATTTAAAAACTTAGTTCAGTTGCAAACTTTTTCTTAAAACATTTGGTTGTTAGTAAATCTTAAAAAAAAAAATAGAATTATGAATCGTACTATACTTTTAATAACGATAATTGGATTAAGTGTATTCGCTGAGTCTTCTAAGAATATCATCTGCTACTACGACTCAGCAGCGTATTTCCGCACAGGTACAGCAAAGCTCCAGTCAACAGATCTCGAATTGGCTATGGAGTTCTGTACACATCTTGTTTATGGCTATGCTGGCATTAATCCGGAAACTCATGAGTTACGTAGCTTGAATGTTGATCTCGATATGTTTCACTACAATGAAATTACGCTTCTCAAGTCCAAATATCCGCAGCTGAAAGTATTCCTCAGCGTAGGTGGCGATCGTGATTTGGACGAGACACATCCAAATAAATATATCGAACTACTCGAGAGCAACACTGAAGCACAACAGAATTTCATCGATAGTGCAATGATTCTTTTAAGACGCAATGGATTTGACGGCATTGATTTAGCCTTCCAGTTGCCAAGAAATAAACCACGAAAAGTTCACGGTACGATTGGGACCTACTGGAAGAGTTTTAAGAAGCTCTTCACGGGCAATTTCATTGTAGATCCTCTTTCAGATGTGCATAAGAATCAGTATACACAGCTTGCGCAACATTTAAAGCATGCATTTGACACTGTTAACCTGTCACTTTCCTTAACAGTCTTGCCAAATGTAAATTCTACTTGTAAGTTTTGAAACAATTTTTCAGCTCAAATAAACGCAACTTATTCTATTTATAGGGTATTATGATGTTTCCAAACTGCATCCGCTCTTTGAATTCATCAATTTAGCGGCTTTTGACTTTCACACGCCTGAACGCAATCCTGAAGAAGCCGACTACTCCGCACCTATTTATCTGCTGGATGAACAAAATCGACTACCGCATTGTAATATAGAATATCAAATTAACTATTGGCTCACTAACGGCTGTCCGTCGCACAAGCTAAATCTAGGAATAGCCAGTTATGGTCGCACTTGGGTCATGACTACTGATTCAGGGCTGAATGGAGTACCAGTGGTTCACACAACCACGGGACCTGGTGGACCTTCCATGCACACACAAATGCCTGGACTGCTTAGCTGGCCTGAGATCTGCTTGAAGCTATCAAACTCGAATAACAGCAGCGATTATCGTGGTACAAATGCACCGTTACGCAAGATCACCGATCTCACACAAAAATATGGTAACTACGCACTTCGACCAGCCGACGAAAATGGGGAGCATGGATTGTGGGTAAGTTTCGACGACCCCGACTTTTCTGGAATTAAAACGATGTATGCAAAGAATCGTGGACTCGGTGGTGTTGCACTTTTCGATCTGGGATATGACGATTTTCGTGGTCTTTGTACTGGTCAAAAGTTTCCAATATTGCGTTCTATAAAATATAATTTGTAAATATATTTACTGTTATCTCTACAATAAACTTATTGCGCATAGAATATATAATAAATATGTATGCCATGATCACAAATTATTTCAAAGAAATTTACTTGAGTCGGGCTAGTTTTAAACTTCAACACAATGACCGTGCGCGTTTAATTATATTTCTTAATAACAACTTGACAAACATGTTGATGTTGTTGTTTTCAACAAAAATAAGTTGCCAAAACTAAATCGTTTAGAGCGCTGATGTGCCTATTGTACTTAATCACATGTGATTTTCTCGCTTAGTGACCGCTCTGAGTCTTAAAGCTTTTTAAAGCTTTATACATATGTATATACAAATATTGTATATTTTTTAATTGCTCTCAAGTCTAATTTAAACAATCGTTCTCAGTTTAATATCGACTGGTCTTCGAAGCTGTTCACATTTTGAGTATTTTTTTCACGATGAAAATACTTGTTTTTCTATCATTTATCGCTGGTATTTTTGCTGCTCAAACAAATGCTACATCGAATTTGGTTTGTTTTTACGATTCTGGCAGTTTTATACGAGAAGGTTAGTTATGCAAGTGAAACTTTTTCAAATTTCAAATAGGTAACTTATCGAAAATTGATTATGTGATAAATAGCTAGATATACAACTAAGAACATAATGTTTGTATCAATAATATTCGTTTTTCTTAAATCAAGCTTAAAAATTTTTTCACACAAACTGCCTATTGAAAAGAGGTTAGAAAAATACATATTTCTATAAATACAACGTCTTAAGTCTCGGCGACTAACTTTTATAAACTTTCCTACGTCAGACAGACATGGTTTTGCATTCAATGCTGATGAAGAATACATGCTTAAAATCTAAAAAAAATATTGCAAATTATAAAGCCAATTAAATATGCTTATCACAAGTATTAAAAAAAATTTTATAAAATTCGCTTATATGTAATAATTTACTTTTTATTTATTTATAATTTAACTAAGTACATATATAGAAGTAAATGTATAATTTAAATTTTGTTGATAGAATAAAATATTGACGAGTAATCCCAACTTACAACCATTTTATATGCAACGTTATTACCAATATGAACAAACTTGTAAGTCAGTATAAAATGTCTATATTACATATTTGGTTCATATTTGGCAACATTATATTCAAGTACATATTACAACCGTAATACTTTCGTTTTTTGATAGGTCTCGGAAAGCTTTTGAATCCAGATCTTGAGATCGCTTTACAATTCTGTTCACATCTCCTCTACGGATATGTCGGAATAAAATCGGATAACTTTCAGGCATACAGTTTAAATGAAAATCTGGATATCTACAAGCATCAGTACTCAGAGATAACTTCGCTAAAGCGTAAATATCCTCATCTGAAGGTCTTGTTAAGTGTTGGTGGTGATCGTGATATTGATCCCGATCATCCAAATAAATATCTTGAACTTATCGAAGGCGAAAAAGTTAGACAGACTTCGTTTATTAACTCAGCATATTCGCTTATAAAATCATATGGCTTCGATGGTCTTGATTTGTCGTGGCAATTCCCACGCAATAAGCCCAGAAAGGTGCACTCTGATGTCGGTACATTGTGGAAAAAATTCAAAAAGGTTTTTACGGGTGATTTTATTGTTGACACCAATGCTGATATGCACAAAGAACAATTTACAGCGTTTGTACGTGATTTAAAAAATACGCTGCGTCCTGATGGTTTGCTTTTGAGTTTGACAGTGCTGCCCAATGTAAATTCAACATGTACGTATATTTTATATTTTAATTATTTACGAAATATGTGTGTGACAAAATGCATGGTCAGACAATCTTAAAAGAAATAACTTTTTAAAATTTTCAGATGTCCCATCTGTGAACGCTTTTTGTTCTGATATTCATTTTTTCGTAAATGCCTAATTTATTTGTTTTTAAATAATAAAATTTTGAATTAATTCTCAGGGTACTTCGATACAAATGGTTTGAACAGTCATCTGGACTTTGTTAACTTAGCTGCTTTTGATTTTATCACACCCGAACGTAATCCAGATGAGGCTGATTTCACCGCACCATTATATAGTTTAGATACACAAAATCGTTTGGGTCACTACAATGTTGATCATCAGGTCAAATTCTGGCTAGGTCATTTTCCTGCTAACAAAATTAATGTCGGTATTGCAACATATGGTCGCGCATGGAAATTGACTACAGATTCTGGCGTTGAGGGTATTCCAGTTGTGTCACATACTGAAGGAAGTGCAGATCCTGGGTTACAAAGCTTAAAACCTGGACTACTAAGTTGGCCTGAGATCTGCGCTAAGCTGCCTAATCCAGCCAACACGTATCTTAAAGGTGCCGATGCTCCATTGAGGCGGGTTGCCGACCCCACTAAGCGTTATGGTAATTATGCTTACCGCTCTGCAGATGCCAATGGACAGCACGGTATTTGGGTAAGCTACGAAGATCCGGACACAGCTTCTAACAAAGCGGGATATGCTCGTGCAAATAATTTGGGCGGTGTTGCGTTATTTGATCTAAGCTACGATGATTTCCGTGGATTGTGCACTGGTGACAAATACCCAATATTACGTGCGGTGAAATATCGTCTATAAATGAAGACACAAGTTGTTTATATTGTTTGCCTATACATATTTATTTGCGACTCTGTTTGTTAAATTGTATTTTATCAATCTATTTTAAACTTGTACCCAATTTATATACATGTAAAGAAAAGTTAATAATAAATGTATTTACCAGAGGTCACAAATATCTGTCGCTCTTTCAGTTATTTTCAAATTGAATTTGAATTTATGGAACGTTTATTTTGTTAGAACCAAAGCTCAAATACCCGTCACACGAAAATGTTAATAATTTTTATTTGATCATCAGTGACGTACATAATATTCCGCGAGAAAGGTGGGTAGATGATGGGTCTAAGCCCTGGCTACGATAATTGATTTAGTCGTTGCCAAGAAAAACTTTGGTTTCAAATTTCAGATTAATATTATTAAAACTGACCGAATTAAATGTGTAGAAACAAACACACATATGTAAAGATAGACTGATATGGCCTCGCCGAGCTGATCAAGAATATATTAGTCCCATTTTCCCCGAAAAGGAACCAATTTATTTAAATTCTTGAATTTTGTTGACATTGAATATTTTTACATAAATATGCTTTTTCTACTAACTGAAGCATAGAGTGTCGATATGGACCTGTTTAAACCGTCTCACCCACTATAAGACCCCACACTGCCCAACCGTCAATTTATAACATACAGTGTCAAAAACGAAGTTGCTACTAAAGCTTTCAGCTAATAAAAAATACAACTTCTTACATAAACCTTTAATCACTGTACAAAATTGGAACTGATCGGAACACTAAACAATATACTCCGCATGCAAAAACTTGCTCATTTTCGAGTTTTTATATAAATAACTTTAAAAAAAAAAAAAAGCTTTTTTTTTAATTTTGTACATACTATATGTACGCATAATATATCAACAATGAATATAATGTTGTGCTTTAATTGGAAGAATTTTAATTAAAACTGTAATAATATTAAGTAATAACTATGCATTCCATAGAACCAAAGCTTAAATACCCATTTTAAGCGGAAACCTAAAGTTCATGTGAATATTTTTATAAAATTTTGAGTGTATAATTGCAATTATTTCTCTCATATAACCTCACTACGATTTTGTTGTTATGTGATGATGTATGTACAATACATAAAGAACAAAAAATACAATAATAAGTGCTGATATAATATTCATTGTTGCTTTTTTTAGATTCACAATAAGTGATAATATTAGCTTTTGTTATGCCTACAGTTCGTTTGCAACACTCATGTTGAATTTAATGCGTATTTTATTTCAATCAAATTAACAATGAATTCTGATGAGTTTAGTTCATTCTAGTTTGTCGACGAGTACAGTTGATTTTTTTTGATTCCATACTATAATATACTAAATTAAAAATGCGATTACTTCTCTTAGTATTAGGTATCGCTGTTAGCTTAGATTGGCACGTCACAGCGTTGGGTCCTAATCTAGTTTGCTACTATGATTCGAAAGGTTACGAAAGAGAAGGTGATTAGTGCTGCTCTACAATTAAATCAATTTTCAAAGTAATATTAAAATCGTTTTTTCTGAGTTGTCTACTCAGGTCTCTCCAAGTTTAGTCAATCAGATTTGGAAACTGCTTTGCAATTCTGCACCCATGTGATTTATGGCTACGTAGGCATTAAGTCTGAAACATACGAACTGATGAGTCTCAATTCGCGCTTGGACTACGAACAACGTCACTTTGCACAAATTACAGCACTAAAAGAACGTTATCCGCATTTAAAATTTTTGCTCAGTGTTGGGGGTGATCGTGATGTTGAAAATTCAGAGAAATATATTCAGTTTTTGGAAGCCGGACGTCAAAAGCAGAATACTTTCATCGAATCTGCACGTGATTTATTAAGACGCTTCAATTTTGATGGCTTAGATTTGGCATTTCAGTTTCCACGAAATAAACCCAGAAAAGTACATTCGGATGTTGGAATGGCATGGAAGAGCTTTAAGAAATTCTTCACAGGCGATTTTGTTGTCGATATGCAGGCTAATGAACACAAGGAGCAATTTACAGATTTAGTTAATGACATACGAAACGCGTTTAGGCCTATTGATCTGATGCTAACGCTTACCGTGCTGCCAAACGTGAATTCAAGTTGTACGAGTAACATATTTTACACAAATTTTTTGAGCATTTTTTTTCGATTCTTTTTTAATATCTTTGTATTCTTTTACTTTAAGGGTACTTTAACGCCCCTGCTATTATAAACAGCCTGGATTTTGTAAATTTAGGTACCTTTGACTTTCTTACGCCAGAACGAAATTCTGAAGAGGCGGATTTCACTGCGCCGTTGTACGAGTCCTTTGGACAGAATCGACTCTCACATTTGAATGTCAACTTCCAATTTGAACATTGGCTAACAGAGCGTGTGCCAGCCAATAAGATAAATATTGGCATATCTACTTTGGGACGTGCTTGGAAAATGACTACGGATTCTGGTAGCACAGGTTTGCCAATTGTAACAGCCACAGATGGAGCCGCTCCTGCAGGGCCACAAACAAAAACTCCAGGCTTACTTAATTGGGCAGAAATTTGTCAGAAATTGGTTAATCCAACCAATGTAAATGCTAAAGGCCAGGATGCACCTATACGCCGCATAGCTGATCCCACAAAACGTTATGGTACATATGCATTTCGACCTTCTGATAGTAATGGTGAAAATGGCATATGGATAAGCTACGAAGATCCTGACACAGCATCAAGTAAAGCAGCCTACGTACGTGCAAAAAATATTGGCGGTGTGGCTCTTTTCGATATAACACAGGATGATTTTCGCGGTCAGTGCACTGGTGATAAATTTCCTATATTACGTGCAATCAAATACCGTCTACTATAATATAAATCAAATTTAAAATATGTAACCTGTAAAAAGGTCTTACGAGAAACATGTGAATGTTATACATATAAAATAAAACAGTCAATCTTTGAGCAACTGCACAGAGGATTCTTTTGAATCTGGTTCTTTGCCTTGGTCCAAATCAATCAGATGAGTTAAATATTTGTCAATTGTTGATCTCATCCTTAAATCTTAATATAAGTAATTTATTATTTTTTTACCAGATTGGTATTAATTTTAATTTTATTAATTTAGTTTTATTAATAAATGATCTTTCCTCTTCAAAAATTCAGCACAGATTGAAATAATGAGAAGCTCTAAGTGACTGATTTAGGGTTCAGTTTGTTAGAACGTAACATAGCGTATTTAATAGCATTTAGACAAAGACTATCAATTAAATTAATATAAATAGTATATCGTCGTGTAGAGCAAGTAAATACCTTATAAACAAAATACATCTTAAGTTAATTCAGTTATTCCTTTTCTCGATTTTTTTGGTAGAAGTATAAAAAACGGATCTTAATCTAAATGGATAATTTTCTTTGATAATAAATTATTTTTTTTTTTGTCTTTGAGTAAAAGACTAAATTAATTTGAATTGTATTTTGTTTAAAAGACATCTTCTTCAAAAAACAATGTTATTTACTGTTTTTTGTCATATATAGTATAGCAGATAAATCAGAATTAGGCTTAAAGGCAACAGAATCTTACGTTAGAAAAGAGAGGTTAAGAAAACCCGGAATCGATCGGGATTCGTATTCAGCAATGAAAAATGTATAAGATGAGCCTATTACAAAATTGATTGAATCATTTTCCTTGTCGACCTGTGCAGTCTTTGTGTAAAATGCGTCGAAAGCGTTATGTTGTGTTTTGACTTATTGTATCCTGCGAGCTATCTAAATGACAGAAAAAGCTTGGCTTAAGATGTAATATTTTCAACACTTCTCTCAGGTGCCACAGCGCTATTTCAGAAACCTCATACCCAACGAAAACATATAATATAATCAATTGGGTTTTAAAATGTAGTTTCTTTATTATCATTATAATTTACATATGTTCAATTCAAAAAGCAACTTTTTTTTATCAAAAACAAAATTTACATAAAATATGCTTAAATTCCCAAACAAATCAAAACAAATCCTTGAACAAATTTACTCATTTCTCTTGAATTAAGATTATTTAAATTGTAAGTTTAGGAACATTCTATTAATTTGAAATTATTTTTTCAACTTTTCATTTAATTCTTGCAAGCTAAAATAATATTTTTATTACAAAACGTAAAATAAAAAAAAAAATTAAGTAAATCATTTCTTCAAGTTTAGCATTACATCCTTCGGGCCATTGCAAGGATTCTATTTTTATATGCAAATCCAGAAGTAAACATCGCATGTCAAATTGAAGATAGCAGTAGATATGGAAACACAGTTTTAAAAGGGTTGATTCGGCACAATGATAATGGGTTTGCAAGTTATATTGAAACTGAATTCTAATTGTTAAGTTTTACGTGAACAATACTTTTATTAAGTTTAACTCCTGAAACTCTGAAACGCAGCCAAGTGTATGAAATTTTGTCTTAACCACATCCACGAATCTGAAAAATGGAAAATAATGTTCAATGCTTCGAAGTGCTGTGTAAGTAATTTTTAAGTGGATTTGCTAATGGATCCAATAATTCATCTGATTTTACTACTATACGTAACTTTAAATGGCACAAGAAAATGTTGCTCGCAGAAAATCGGATTAAGTTCTCTCTTGATTTGAACAGTAATAGGAAAAGCAAAAAGTTATTAATGCAGCAAGAACTGGCTTGAGAACCGAATTTTGTAATTAAATATATTATATAAGTTTTTAAAGAATTTTTTGACATTTTTGAATTGAATTAAATAAGAACAAGGAAAAACGTTAACTTCGGTTTACACTATGTGTAACGGGTATAAAAAATTAAATTGTTGGTTCGCTTATCTCCATATGGCTCAGAACCGCAGGTAATTGTAAGGGGCAAATACATACAAACATACATGCTCTATTAAGCAGTTAACACCCAATTTTTTATACCCGCCACACATAGTGTGAAGGGTATATTCAGTTTGTCTGAAAGTTAGTAACGCGTTGAAGAAGGCATCGTAGACCCTATAAAGTATATATATTCTTTATCAGATCGACGAGACGAGTCGATCTAGCCATGTCCGTCTGTCCTTCTGTCTGTCGTCCGTCGTATATTTCTATGCATATTTTTCGTTGAAAATATAAAGATATAAAGCTAAAAATTGGAACTAAAGTTTTTCTTGGCAACGACTATGTTAAGTTCGAGAATGAGAGTGCAACGCACAATTTTAGGTGAAGCTCGCATACAAACTTACCTTTTTATTTTTAATTTTTTTTTTTTAAATAGTAATTATTTATACATATATGTATTCACTCGAAATCGGGTAAAACACTTCTAATGTTATCCAATATCAAAAAACATAAATGATCTTATCCTATCTATCTGCGTCCAATAGTTATTAAGATATTTCAAATTTGATTTTCAAATTTTTTGAAAGTAGTCCGTACAGTGGTTGAACTTTTAGTCTAGTCCTTGTATGCTTACTGACTTCCGTTGGGCATTAAAGCGGGTACTCCATGATGAAGAGTATTTACGATAGTTTCAAAATTACTGCAAACAAATTCTCATTTTAAAATTAAAGTAAGTTCAAATGAATGAATTTGACTGAATAAAGGGAATTTTATTTAACTATGTATTAAAGCCACATGGGCTTTAGCTCCTGATGATCAAAGTTGAAGGTTTAAGTTTTCATTTAAGCCATATTTGAAGTGTTTATCACGTTTATGTTTCTATATAAAAAAATGAACCCGATTTTAGGAAATCGTCAATCGTCAAAAATAATTCAAATTTTGCATGGAGATACTTTTCGTTATGGAGATCAGCGTAGTATACTTATCTCAATTTTTGCTTAAGTCAACTTGGCACTTTCTTGTCACCACTATATATATTTTTGTTTTACACTTTTTGATATTCTATTTAATTTAAGTAAAATCGGATAATGTTAAGTCATCATAACATTCAAGGTTTCCTAAAACTGACGATATAAGCGTGAAACTGGAGGTCACAATTATATAACGCTCAAATGAAATGGAAGAGTGTAGGTCCAATTATCTACCAAACATAAATTTGGACATTATATTAGGGTTCATATATGGAATATAAACAGTTAATATTGATATTTTTCTTGTTTTTATCTGTAATACCCATATTTAGATAAAAACATTTATCGTAGTCTCTGCCTTCAAAAATTTGATCATACATATAATCGTCAAGTGCCAGACACAAAAATCTTCGAAATACATAATTTCCTTCACAGCGTTTAAAACAATGTACAACTTCCAATCAGTCTCAATTTGTTAAAATACATCGAATGAAAAAAGCAATAAGATCAAGAAAGTCTGTTTTGCTGCCCCTTCTTTTTATTCATTCTCTACCTCTACTTCATCACTATCGCATCCGTTGTTTAGCCATTATTTTGATTTTCAAATTACAAATTCCCAAAACGTACGCGAAATTATGCGCACTGTGTGTCTACCTTAGTTGCACAATACACTCTACCTTGTTTATTTCAAACTCTATAAATTTTTTCAAAGTCAGACGATCTATGTATCTGCCTTTCTCAGAACGAATCTGTTATTGCCTTTTGGCCTTTTTGCATCTCTGCTTGTATTCAACACAAATTTGGACGTGTTTTACTTGCATCTCTTTTTTTTTGTCGAAATGTCTGTTTGCTGCAAGTCAAATCTTATTGCTCAGTTGCCATCTGCCACATCTGTATATATGTATATATAAATATATAAAATTTACAATATACATATGTATTTATATTTATGTATAAACTTATAAATGGCGTATACGATGTCGGCTGTTATATAGTTGGTTGAATATGGATATACTAAATTTGCACATGGTAATTACTTCAGCTGATCCTGTATTAATTA
Source organism: Leucophenga varia (assembly GCA_018903435.1). NCBI lineage: Eukaryota > Metazoa > Arthropoda > Insecta > Diptera > Drosophilidae > Leucophenga > Leucophenga varia. The sequence continues at coordinate 184,280 of JAEIFJ010000493.1, read as the reverse complement.
TCATAATGGTTAACGGGTATGATCTGTTTGTCGGAATGAATATCATCAAAGCAAACATAAGCTTCTGTATTTTCTTCATAATAAGAAAGCAGAGCCAAACTAATTTTCCATATAAATAGTTAAATAGAATAACATAATTTAAAATCTTTAAATTTTTTATCAGTGCAATAAAGTTTTCTTTCATAACTTTTCACAAAATCTTTTTACTGGGTCGCTCAAATTTTTTTCTATATAATATGTTTTATTTTGAAAACGAGAGTTCTCATAGCTGTTGAAATGTAATATATGCTTTGACCAATGACCGAAGCTCAAATACCCGCCACACGAAACTTTTATTATTTCATATATGAGACTATCAGTGATGTAGATTATATTCCGCAAAGGAGTTAAGAGGGGACAACAAAGATCCATGTTATATTGGTAGAATATTCAAAGGATAACAGTAGAAATAGTTTAACCCCGAATGAGTGAAGATAAAGTGATTATATTCATAAATAATAACTATTTTCATACAAAAACTCAATAATGAGCGCTAGGTTTGTATGGGGTCTATATCTAAAAGTGGGCGTGGCATGACTGTCTAAACATCAGACTTATAGAAACTCGACTAATTGTTCATTAAATTTACGTTATTTTTATTTTATAAAGAAATATATTTTAGCGAAACAATTGGAATGAAATTCCAATATATTTTTTTTTTTAAGTTAGAGCTACTGAAAATTTTGTTCATTAGTGGACCCTTTTTTTGATTAGCCCATACATATACTAAATCATAAGATCAAAACTGTTTAAGAGAAATTTTAATATTTCTTTGCGGTAGCTGCGAACAGTTTCACTAGAACACTAACTTGGGAGACGTCTCTCGCACTAATGTACCTTTAAATGGCGGTGTTGATGTTAGTAGCTTCCAAGTTTGCAATTGCATTTAATCTTCCATGCACAAACAAATTCATCAAGAACGTATTCACTTACCTTCCGTCTGCGGTCTTTCAGTTCTTCAATTTCGTTTGCATTTATGCATTGCTTTGCGCATTTATCATTCAGTTCATGCGTTGACGATTCTGATGCTGCAATTTTTCATTGCAACATGATTTTGCTTCTAGCTGCGTAAATTACAAACATAGCAAAATGTACAGCGGAGACTTTTATCGTATAGCAAAATGTACAGCAGCGACTCATCTCGCCTATAGCAGTAAACAGAATTTTCTTTTGAGATGCCTTTAATTTTATTTTGACTTAAATGGAATTATGTAGTTGGATTGATCGTTACTCAATAAAATCGTTAACCGCTCCAACTTTTTGTATTCACGTGTACTTCGTTTAGATCGATAAAAAATTTTATATTGTCATGTTTTCCCATATATTCAAAAAAAGAAATTCAATTCATTCATGAATTTTGATTGATTTTTTAAGCATACTACACCAATCACAAATTAATAATGATAATTTTTTGTTTTTTAAATAATCTAATTTGTTATAAAATAAAGAGAAATAAACGATTTAAAAAAACAAATTTTGGGTTACAATTTAACATTGCAATGTTTTAAACCATTAAATTACTGTCAATCTCTCTAGTAATTCTCTTCAAATAATTAAATCTATCTCAAACACTAGCCAAGCAACATACTTGAAGTAGATTAATTTTCGAAGATTAGTTTTAATCAAATACTTGTAGTTTATGGAATATTTTTATTTTCAAGGTTACCATTAGTGTAAGTGGAAGATTTCCGGATGGTGCCTGAGTAGCCCGGGTTTATATTTGTTAATTTTATACCCGTTATACAAAGTGTGAACAAGTATTATCAATTTATAATTTGTGTAATTTTAACGTAATTTAAAAAATGAAATATAAAAAGCAATACCTTTGCAATATTTTAGTAAGTCAAAATATAAATCATGACAGTTCACATTCCGATTTCAAAATGGCGGACAAACAACGCCCAATAACGAATTTCATGAATAAAAAATATTATTCTGATAAAATACAAATCTGAAAACCATAATAAGTACGAAAAACTGCCATTGTCATTTCACAATCATAATTATAATTATAATTTTTAATGTCATAAATAAATAATATAATCCTAGTTATATATGTAAAAAAAAAGCAAGACTGAGAAGGCTAATGAGATCTTCCTCGTTCATAAAAAACAAAATTGTTAATTAATCTGAGATAATTTTTGTACAAAAATAACGTGCAAGACTGAATATGTTAAGAAGATCTCCCTTTTTCATTAAAAAAAATTTTAAATTCATCTGAGATAATTTTCACTAGTTTTGTAAATTTGACTTTTCCAATTCTGTCGAATGGTAGTAATGTTATCAAATTGGCACAATTATTGAATACGCAAAATTTCTCTCAAATTTATAAAATGAATTCAGAAAATGAAAAAAGTGTTTATTAGAAAAATGTTCGTATAAACTAGGTAACTTAAACACATAAACATAATCTAAGTTGCCATACTTGTACAATACATATACATTTTCATTTTTATTATATATGTCCTTTTCTAGCTCGCTGCTCTCAATGTCGCTTTTCAATGAGTTGAAATGAAATGCAATTGAAAACTAAAAAAAAAAATGCTATCAAGCCAAAATAATTACTTTGATCGCAAATGATATTATTTTCAAAACGAAGCACGCAACATGAAACAAGGAAAAAAGGGGTATGTGTATTGCATGCCATTTCACCTATAGTTAGTGCATGTTTAAACGGTATGGTAACTACGATTGGAGTGTTTGAATTCGTGGGCTGACTATGTCCCATGTTGGCTACCATTAGTCCGGTTCGATTCAATTCAAAAAAAAAAAAAAAAAAAAGCATTGCGTTTCATTTGCATAAAGTAGTGCGGAAGCCAATGAATGTTTGGTACCAGAAAGAAACAAAAAACAACGCCAACTACTCGCATGCAATGGCAGCTTGCAAAACAGCGTTCATGCGCCCAAATGTACGCGACTAAAATGTGATATTCGACCAACAGCAATGTGTTCTCCTTATTTACTACTACCGACGAAAACTTCCATAAGTTAATTACTTTTTCATAATATTAAAACTCTGTTTTAGTAATAAACTTTACCGTTCCCTAAAACATTCTCTCTGGCGCCGTTCCATGTTGAAGAATATATTTATGAATTTCGTTGGCTACCTCACCTTTTTCATTTTGACTTTCAGATTTTCATTCAGTTTGAATGAGTCTTCGCATTTATATGCAAATTTTTGCGATTGCAGGGCACACATACATATGTACATAAACATATGTACCTTAGTATATAGGTACATAGGTTTAGTACATAAAGGTACTCGCACACTGACTGATTCGTTACATTACGATATTGGTCAGATAGGGGGTTGGGATGTGTTTGGGTCTAGTGGTGGTCTAGTCTTAATAATGTGACACCACTTTCAAAAACAGTTGTATGTAAAAAATGAAATAAATAATACTAACTGATCAAGGCGAGCCTCCAATGCATTTTCAAAACACATACATATGTATGCGCTAATTAAAAATGCCATATCACGACCATTTCAGTCAATGGTATTGAGCCCAATATACAAATAAAAATATTTATCTCATCTGTAAATGAAGGAATCAACGAGATAAGAGTTTACCAATTAATTTATCTAAATCTATTTAAAGTGGTTTCAATTATTGATAAATCGAAGAAAATAGGGTAAATAAATTGGGGTCGGTCCAGATAATTATTAAAACATATATTATAAACATAACGCATATTTCGGAGCTATCTATTGTACTAGGAAGCTTTTTAGTTTTTTTTCCAATGTTATTCAAAATGTCAACATTTTTTTTTTTTAATTCTATAAACTTTATTTCTATTGTGTACTTTGAATCACTATAACATTTTAAACCTATTTCAAATATCAGATTCGTGGAAAGCTTGTGATAAACTCAATATCACAATTCAAGTTTGCTGGACTACAGTTCTGTTAAGTCCATAAAATAACTAGGGTAAAGTAGGCTGAAGTGTTCCATAGGGTATAGTGTGCCACGCAGTTTACCGCAATGTCGAACTAATATGATGCCATCTACGTAATGTCAAGGTAGTCCAACAGGTTTATGAATTGTTCTATTGGACTATTGCTTTTAAAATTGGTAAAATAATAATAAAGAATATATCTCAAAAAATGCTAAGTCCCATATTACAATCTTTTTAAAATTCGAAAAAATTTCACAATTTGCGAAACTCAAAAAACAACTACTATTTCTTCGTACTTCGGCAATAAGATAACCTGCAAATAGACTGTTTAACAATCAACAATATGCATTTTTGGGAAAGTTGTGCTCTAAAAACGAATAAATTCTAAACAAATTTTTGTTGCAAATTAATTTAAAGTAAGGCATGCAAATTTCCTGCACTCTTGACACGTCTAAGTTAATACCGGTTACTGTTAGGGCTTCATGAAGTCTTTAATGCTCACTCCCAAACAAAAATCATTCAAGTCAAGCGACAGAGAGATGATACATTATCTCAACTGCAATGTAGCACCCATCAACAATAAATGGAGTTGCATTTGACCAAGAATAACAAAACATAACTCACCAACCATACTTCAGATGAGTCTGGGGTACATTTGGTCTCTTGTGTAGATTGACTTTCGTTTGTGGTCAAAAGTAAACTCTCAAATGCAACCCGATTTGAATGAATTCTATTCTCGTTGCTGCTCTATACTGTTCTGTATAAAATGAAAACAAAGATAAGTAGTCACAGATAGAGAATGGGTATGCAAGTAAATTGCATTCTGCGTTATTCGTGGCATACTAGACAGGGCTCTAGAGCGGAGCGGAGCATGGAGCAGACCAGTTTTGCTGGATTGTGGAGCGGACTAATATAAAAGTATTTTGCGTTTGTATTCGGTAACTTTTAATTTCTTAATATATAGTATGCTACCATACATTTTCGAGAAAAGAAATTATCCGACCCAAGGGTGGAATTTGTATTTTTTTATGGGTGGGGCGGAGCCTGGAGGAAGAAATATTTAAAGAGCGAAGCAAGCGAAGCACGGAGCGAAGCAGTACAAAAAAAAATCGAGTTGCTCTAATGTCCGTATACTAGCAAAGCGTGAAAGTGAGTGTGGGTGTGGGTGTCGGTTCGGCAACCCAATCCATTTGATATTTGCTCTTTGCACTGCAAGTTGACAATGTGCGAACAAATAATTCCATCAACAAGAACAAAAGGCGCCGCCCTACTACGGGCTGCCCAGAAGAGAGAGTTAACTGCAAGTGACCAAAGAACGAAAGGATACGCTATGAATGCGGCGACTGCATTTGCAATATCAACAACAGCAGCAGTCTTCCACTTTCATCTGTGTATACATTTGTCTGCCTCTACCCATAGGCTTCGTTGCTTCGATTATCATTGTTGAAATTTATGAATTGTGTCGCCTAGTATGCACCAAAGCCAGTTACAATGTAAACATGTATGTATGTAGTTTGCTATGAGTACAACTCAATTTGCAGTTTCTGTAGCATACATCACGGCAACCACTCTTTCTTTATGTAATTAGTTGATGTTATCAGCCAGCTGCACTTTTTTTTGAAAAGTTGCAGTAAAATGTTTTATTTTCATATCAACAAAGAACATAAAAACAAATTTAATTTGATTAATGCTTTTATATAAATTATCAAACCAATTGTGAATAAAGTTTAATTTTGCTTGTGCATTTTCACAAATTCACATCATGCACATTTCTTCCTCAAATAAATAAACGGGTTAAGCACGTCAACATATTTCCAATTACACTGCATTACACAAACTAATATGTGGCATACATTCCATCGCTTGTATAATATCTTGGCTTGTCTCATGTACAACTCTGATAACCCTGTACATATCATTGTATTACTTTATTGCACATTTTTGCTTAGCGCTATAACTGTTAAATGTTTTGCACTCACTCGATTATTTAAATATTTCATATTTTTTAATTATACATGTTGCAGAAGATGTGCTTCAGAAAGTCAGGGAATGTGTTAGTCTATGGAATCATTAAATTTTAGTTGACAAAACCATACAAAATTTTAGATGAATATTTTCTTAATTAAATTCTTGTTGGAAAATTTGTAACGCATTAAAGAACGATACCTCCATACCCATAAAGTATATACTATATATTCTCAATCACCTAGACGAGAGACGAATTTATATAGCCATCTGTCTTAAGTTTTTTTCGGCGACGACTGAATCATTTTTAGGAACCCCCATAAAAACCTAGAGACTATTTTTCAGTATTTATAAAGAAAGTCTTAGTATTTATAAGCTAATTAATTACTAAATTAATTAGAGACTATTTTTCAGTATTTATAAAGAAAGTCTTAGTATTTATAAGCTTAATTAATTTTTTTTTATTTACTCCAAATTACACAATAGATGGATAATGATTAGGACCTAAACTGAAAATAATCATATAGTCCTAACAATAAGTTGCAACTCAAATATAAAGGTTATTGGCCATCATGGAGATATGGACTACAAATATGGGGACCCTTCGAAAACGCAAATTAAACGTTACTAACAATGCAAAATAAAACTTTACGCTATATCTGCAATGCGCCGTGGTATGTACACAACACAGTCATAAGAAAAGACTTAAATGTACCATCAGTCTTTGATGAAATAAATCGACACAGCTCCAGGTACAATGATCGCCTACGAGATCACATCAACCCGTTGGCATCAGCTCTCGCTATCAACACATGCAGAAGGCGCCTCAAGAGGTTCCACCCAGATGACTTACCTACTCGGCAGAAGGCTCCTATTCATAATATTTTAAATTAACATACTATTAATATTCCTGTCATACTTTCTTGTTTTTCACTGCATGTGTTTAAAGTTCCTTAAATGGAATGCTTAACGCTAATAAACAAAATTGTCAAAAAAAAAAAAAAAAAAATTAATTAAATTCTTGTTGGAAAATTTAAAACGCATTAAAGAACGATACCTCCATACCCATAAAGTATATACTATATATTCTCAATTACCTAGACGAGAGACGAATTTATCTAGCCATCTGTCTTAAGTTTTTCTCGGCGACGACAGAATCATTTTCAGGAACCCCCATACAAACCTGGCGACTATTTTTCAGTATTTATAAAGAGCATCTTATTATTTATAAACTTAATTAATTTTTTATAAGATGTGATTAGGAACATTGTATCATATAGTTCCTATACAAACTCCCAACCTACTTCCAATTTTTTTTCCATGAAAATTTTATTAAGTTCTGTATTTTTTAGCGGAAAAGTTGAAACATACACAATTTCGCTATTGCTATTACTGTACTGCCACTCGAACTTGCATTAACGTTAATATACCAGCTTTCGTATGTCTCACACTTACATATGTATGTACTATATATGTTTGGAGTTCAAATGGTTCATGTTTTTGTCGGCAACATTTGCATAAACATCCGCGACATTTTTGCATAAAGAGCTCACTCAACATCCACGATCTTCCAAATACCCACCAGTTAACAAACGTTTGAGAAAGGGTGCTAAATGTCAGAGATTGAGTGCCGTTGCATAGAAAATAGGGCTGCCTCACTCGTTTCTGTGTTTTTGCGCGATTCTGTACGCTATGTATGTGTCTGTATACATATTTACATATATTTAAACACCCTTCAACCTGTTTCCACGAACCAATCCGAATACCCAATCTAACCATGTGTCAAATTTAAAATGACAGCAAATTTAATCGATTTGTACATTGTTTGGACAGATTGTCTGCGACAATTTCATACTAGTTATCGTAAATTTAACTTAGGTTTGAATACAAGTTGTGCACTTAAGGATTTGCATACTCTCTTTGGATGTATTACTCGTATATGTATAAATACAGCTACATATATATATATATATATATATATATATATATATTTTCGACCGCAAATCATTCTTAATTTCTCACTGTAAAAATTCATTTTTTTTTTTCAATTTTAATAAACCGGTTAAACTAAAGGGAACATAAAAAATGTAAAGAAGTCAGTATTTCAACGATACACTTGATAGCGTACTCCAGCAACAGTCAATTGTAAAAACTGTAGTAAGAACGATTTTCTACCTGTGCAATAGATGTAGAAAATTAATGTTGTTGATCAACACACCTTTTGGTGGAAACTTTTAATTGAATTAAAATGTCTTTTTGACATGATAGCTTTTATAAAAATATAGGGAAAACTTTGCTATTACTTTTACAGCAAAACTTGTTGCTATTTACTATAGCTGTTATCGTTGCTATGCAATAATTTGAACAGTTCTCCTGGCTGACTGTTTTTTCAACACCAGTCTTTTCAATTTAGTATGGAGAAAAACAATAGGCTCTAAGTTTTAAAATGACTGCTACGAATATTGGTCTTAAATTCTGAAGTATTTCTGTGCAGTCTTCAGAACGCAATGAACTAAAATATTCTCAAGAAAATTATAATAATTAAAATCTTCGTTATTTATTAAATTTAAGTCTTAAGCGCAGAAAAAGAAAAATAAAAAATAAATTGATGATTTGCATGATTGTTGGCTGTTATGCAATACGAGACTATCTTGCATTAAATACAATTATTTCATTAGATTTTATACCTTTAAGTAATTGCAGACCATGTACTTTTTTATGAAACCCAGAAGGAGACAGTATATCTTAACAAATCTAAACTATGATTTCAAGGAAAATAGGGTCGGATCTTGTTCCTTTTCCTATATTGAGCTACTAGCTACTACTCATTTTTGTACATAGATAAAATTCGTTACGTATGTAAACGGCTCTAGTAGAAATAAGGCTCCATAAAAATGCACAAGGCATTTTCTAATTTTTTAACCATAGGGTAAATGAGAATTTTAAATTTGTGCAAATGTATGTAATAGGCAAATCTAGGCATGATACAAGTACATATATATATATATTTTTCATCAGCATTGACAGGAGAGTCGATCTTTCCAAAAATTAATGAAATTGATGGTGATGACATTTTCTTTCAACAAGATGATGCAACATGCCATAAAGCCAACGTTACGATGGTTTTATTGCGTGAACATTTCGGTGAGTCGATAATACCGATAATACCACTTGAACACATTGGACTATTTTCTTTGGAGCAATGTTAAGTCTAAGGTTTGCGCAAACAAACCAGCAACCATTGATGAGCTTGAGGCCAACATTCGAGCCTCTATTGTTGCTACTCCAGCAGAAATATTGCACCGAGCTATCAGAAATTGGAAGGATCGTGTAAGCCAGTGCAAGATCGATATTTTGTTTAAATCATAAATGACATAAAATTTCCCATCAAATAAAACTATTACGCACTATTTTTGGCCAAAACTCATATGTTTTTTTTTTTTTCAATTTAAAATCCTATCATTCTTAATGGGAAACCCTTTATGATCATCATCAGGTTTGTATGGGGCTATATGTTTTAGTTTCCCGAACCTTATAAAATTCGTGTTCACACGTGTTAATGTCAGAATTGTTTTGTCAAAAATTAAAACTTTTTTTATATAAAAACTCGAAAATGGGCTGTTGGTTTGTATTGAAGCCATGGGTTCATTTAAGAATTATTTTTACCATATTTGGAAAAAATAATTTTAAAATTTAACATTTTTTTCTTTTAAAAACTCTAAAATTATAGTTTACGTTTCGAATTTCGGATAAATATCTTTAAAACGAAGCAGATTAAACACATAACGGCTTCAGCTTCAATTTAAAAAAAGTGATTTCATAAAAAATTCGTTATTGTTTTTCACCATGCCATCGCCTTTGTGTAAGCGTGCGTATAATAAAAGTCAACCACAATTTTAACACGTTTCAAAATTTATAAAAAAGTAGCTTTAAAAAAAGCAAAATTACTGATATAGGGGAACATTTAACATGTGCGCAAAAATTTATCTTTTTTATGCATCTAAACTGCAACTGGGAATATTATAAACTACATTATTCTATTGGCACCAATGAGAAAACAAGAAAAACATTTATATTTTTATCTTTTCAATGTGATTTAAGCATCATTTTTTATGAGCACCTTACAAAAAATACCACGGATCTCATAATTCTCTTGCGCATTGACATTTATAATGTGCGAAATACATATGTTCAGCACGTGTCCATATCTAACATATTACATACTTTCCTTAGTCACTTTATAGAGCTACTTAGACATTTGATTTACCTTTGGGATTTCTTTGTGCAGTTTCCTTCCACAGTTGCGAATATGAATGTTTTTTTTTTTTTTTTTTTTCATAAGCAACTAATAAATTTGAAATGTAACAAAGTGTCAATTCGACAATCCCTTACTCTATGAGAATATCTATACTCAATCCACACAGTCGTTTCAAACAAAGATTGATCTAGCGGAAAATCTGACAAACGCTCTCTTGCTCGATAAAAAAATATATTTGTATTCAGCTTTTTGGCTGTCCAAATGGGGGAAACAAGTGCCCAAGAGCATTATTCATTGTTTTTTGACACTCGAGCTTGCATTCAACCGGTCAGAGCCGGCTGAGCGCCCACAAAGCCGCGTGGAAAAAATTGGCTTGAATGAAAGCGACTCGGTTATGTGTGGGTGGCAAATGCAAGGGTGTTCATTAAGGGCGCGTTGAAAGTCCATTCGTATGTTCGAAAAACATCCAGACAAGCGAAAATAAATTCTGAGCCACGCAATGTGAGATATCCAGGGTGAGAGTAGGCAACAGCAATAGCATCATTCACATCCGCTGGTCACTCTCGGTTAAACGTTTTTACATGTAACATCCAACTCATCTTTTTCTTTTTATTATGTCCATACCTTTAACACTGGCTGTCGTCCTTGTATGTACAAACTTCATTGTGCCCTTTGTTTGGTTTATTGTCATTGTTGTTGTAGTGGTTGTTGCTTTGCTGTCATGAAGCCAAAGCTCGGCGCTGAAAAAAATGTTTTATTTTATATTTTCGGCGCATTAATAGAATTTTTAAGGGTGCCTCGTCGCTTACATATGAATCTGTAAGTGTATGCTTATACGTGCCAGTGTCTGTGTGTTTGTCAGCCGGAAAATGCCTCATAACATTTAGTAGTCAATAAAACTTGTTAACGGAGTAATTGCCAGCAATTTATTTATTTGTTTGCACAGCTTAGCTGAGATGAATATTAGGCAGCAGCGACCAAAGTTGGGCGAATAAATAAAAGTTTTAGAATAAGCATGCTAGATGCTGATTTGTGTCAGTTTAAGTGAATTATTGTATTGCATTTATATATTGATATGGACCAAAAAATAAGATAGAAAAATAATTAAATAGGTACATCAACTGATTATAAAAAAAAAAATTTAAAAAAAAAAAAAAAAAAAAAAAAAAAAAAAAAAAAAAAAATAAAAAAAAAAACCTTTAAAAAAATAAAAAAACGAAATTTTAAAAACCAAAAACATAGAACGAAATTAGGAATACACATTTTTAAAAATAAGAAAACGGCAAGCTTTAAGCGCACTCAATAACAAAAACAAATTTGCCCATTTTAAAACCCGTCGCCATTGTATTGCATATGCCCTTAACATGCTCTTAGCTAAGAAAATACATTTTTTTCGTTCGTAAATGCTATCGGTACAAACGTCAAACCAAGACGTGTTTCTCAATTTTATCGTGTCCGTTTACTTTGATTTTTAATTTTACGCTTCGAAGTTTTATAATTTTGATTTAAACACGTCGACCGTTCGCACAATTCTTGTCACGTACGCAAATTTTTAATTGGAGTCATAACAAAATGATATGCACGCAAGATTCTAATAGTAAAGCAATTAATAATCATCTTCACAGTGGTTAAAAATTTATTTTAATTCTAAATTTACGCTTTAATAATTAATCAAATATACTTGTACACTAATAACTTTAGAATGCAGTATAAAAATATTTCGTAAACTTACCACACATCGAACCGACCGGCAACACTTACGAATTGCATCTGTTGAAATTGATAAATATATGGACAGAAGAACAGCTTTAAGACAAGTGGTACAAAAGGTTTGTGGCTTCCAGGGAAGTAAAAAAATTGGCAGATTGTAGAAGAACTAAGCGAGTTTCGTTTCGACAATAGTCATCGTGGAGTGATAGCAGTCAATTAGTTGAATGATTGAGCATAATTTAGTGAAGTGGCACATGAAGTCACATAGTCACTTCACTCGTTTACTAGCTCATTGTTTTGTCGATTCGTTTTGGTATTAGATGACTGACATTAATTAATGAAGCACGGTGCCGGTTGGATGGTATACTCGCATTGTGAAAGCGTCAGATAACACTTAAAATATATCAAAGTTACAAACTACACACATATTAAAAGTGTAATCAAAATTGTGTGCCATTTCATAGCCAGCAATTTTAATTGCGTCCCGTGACGTCTTGCTCATCTCTTATCTGTTATATTATTTTATTTACTTTAAATGTGTGAAAAAGCAAAAACATTGTAATTTACTACATTACGCGTATCAACATGCTTAAAATTACGAAAGGATTTGCTTAGTGGATATATGTATGTGTCTGGATATGTGGTGTAAGCGGATAGCGTAATTATGTGGCTTGCTCTGTTAGCGCATAATTTTGGGTTTCATTTTATATATATTTACATAAGTACATAGAATAAAGCAACGAGTTAATGTATGTGTTTTCATTAAGTTACGCAGAGTAAATATAGGAATAATAAAGAAATGCACTTCATACAAAATCATAAATATTAGAATTTTAAAAAAAATTATTGTCTTATAGATTCGTACCCTTGAGATCGAACATATTAATCTTAAACGCATTCAAATGCATTGCAATTTGTTGTTACTTTTATCTTTTCATTTGTGCGCATGCAAACACAAATAAAACACAAAAGTCAGATTTGATGAGCGCTTTGCGGCATAGATTTTAAGGCTTAGCTCTTGCGACATGCCTTTTTCTCTTAGATGCATAGAAAGTCGTATGTATTGCGGCGATTATTTTTGAATATGCAAACACAGCCGCTGCTTAGCGTCTGTCCTCTCAAATGTTTCAAATGTTTCTGGGTATTATTTCAAAATTCAGACAAACAAAAACGTATCGGATTCGCACCTTTTTTGTTACAAATTTGACTTCGTATAGTGTCCGTATTGTGAAAAGGACTTTTATGTAATGAGGCTTTGTTTGCTTAGTAATTAAGATGCCGATCAATCATAATTCATCACCATTCGTTCGCTAGTGGCAGAAGGCATTTGAAAAATTTTAATTCGTATTATGTTTTGCATTTTTCATGGCGTTATGTTTCAATTCGAATTTAAATGAGGGGTTTTGACAAAACAAGACTCAGCTGATGTAATTTACTTAATGAAGAATTTCCTGACTTTATTGAATATGAAAAGTAAAACTCAGACAAGTAAAGATGGAAAGCAAAAGCCAACTGCGTAAATAAAGAAATGAAGTTTAACTTTTAGCTGATGTTACGTTTTAAATATTAATAGCTAAGAAATTTAAAATTTTAATTCAAAAAAAACTAACCTCGACAACAATTTTCAGGGAGGTTTATAAATCTGCCTTTTCGTTTCCAAACATCTTAGCCAAGTTGACAAAATTTTCCTCAACAGACCTTTAGAATAGCTTAAAATAAGTGCGTTAATATTTAAACAAAAAACAAAACAAAACAAAACATGTAGCGTAGTCTGTTAAAATCTTGAGCTAACACAATATTTCAGATTCTTCTAGTTGGAATAGATTGGTACATTATTACATTTAAACTATAAACATTAATTAAAGCAATTGAGAAACTCTCAAAAAGTGAGTATGCTTAACTACAAAAATATAATGTATCTCACCCCAAAATTTACATTAATTGGCAACAGTATCTTACACATGTATCTTATAAACAAGCTATATTCGTAAACAAAGAAAAAATACACTCATAATCAAAAACATAGCGAAAACTTAGTTTTAACTGAATTAGCATAAAATGCAATCCATCATCTAAAATGTCAAAAACTGCTGAGCTAAGCCAAAGCAAACCGAATCGATTAGAGACTGAGTTGCATTTAAATGATAAAAATGAAACAGCAGGAGAAATATTGAAAGGTAAACAAAAATAAGATTCAATTTATTGAATAAATATAATAGCCAAAGACGTCAAAAGCTAAAATACTCTTGCAGATATGTTTAAAACCCGTCCCTTTTACATATGAAATAAATATATGATTATCGATGGCACTCTGGTTTTGATATAGAAATAGTCGTTATCAAAATCTTTTACCTTAAGCTTGAAAGTTCCAAGTAAATAGCTTTAAATTAGATGTTATTTAAAATAATTTTGGAACTACAACACTTTTCAAAGTTGTCATAAAAAATGTAGTTAAACCATTACACAAAAAATATTAATTTATAATGAATATTTCCCTATGAAAATTTTTAGTGTGCGCGTTTTTGAAAATGGGATCCACGATATCTAGTACTGACACAGTTGTAAGAGTCTGTCATCAATACAAAAGTGAACTGTATAACTAAGGGCGATACAAGGCTATTGTTGTTATAAAATTGTTGCCTAATCAATACATATACAGTTAAGAGATACACTATTCCTAAAACATATAATATATTGTATTATACTATGCATTTTACGTTTCTAACCATAAATGTTTGTCACTCTCTCTTTTTTTATAGTTTTCACAAGCACTTTGCATTCGTGGCCAGTCAGGTATTTAAGAATAGCAGTCCTCTTATTTCAACTTCCGCTACAAAAGTGCTTACCGCATCGATTTATTCAAATGGGAGCCATTCCGAACCCGACTTTAAGTTAGAAATAGTTAGTGAGTAAGAAAGCATGCATGAGCACATGCTCTAAATAATTTTTAAACTTTTCTAAATCTTTTGTCTGCAGGTAAATTATTGACATTTTTTCGTACATACCAAAGAAAAATGACAACGTCAGGCCGAAGGACGAGCACTATAATAGCAAGTCATAAAAATTGCAACAAAGGCGTTGAAAAATGTACAAACACATACGTATGTAGACAAGTAAAAATCTACAACCAAGCTTTTTGTATGTGTAACTTGGAGTTATATGGTGTATATCAGCACGAGTATAGGACTGCGTAGCATTATCATCTTGATATTTCACTTCCAGCAAGTAATAAAAAATATAAAATATTTTTAGGATTTTGGGTTTCATATATCTAAATCACGCTCATCCTGCAACTAAAAAAGCTACTTGATTTAAAAAAAAATAAAGTGGTGTGGAAGATGATTTTACGACTAATGGCGCAGCACAAAAGTATGCAACAAATAGGAAGCGAAGGAAAGAAGATCATAAAGAGAAAAAAGAAAGCTTCCTTTATATGTTTATACTTAAAAATTACGTATACGATGCTATCGTTGTTTTCTATGATAGATTAATAAACACTATGTTGAAAATATATCGTGGATAACGGTGTGTAGAACATTGAAAAAATGTTTTAATAGAAATAAATACGTGTGTATTGCGGGAATGTGTACTTGAAATATATAAAGGGCAATTTTCAACGAAGAAAACCGCAAAATTAATTTAAAATGCATGAAACAATTTTTTTTCTCTAACAGCTGCAAAATTTACAAAAGATACACACACAGCGAGAAAAAGATGTCATTTGGCAAAAACTAAAAAACAAATAAAAAGGGATAGGACAAAAATAAGAATAAAAAAAAATATGTTATAATAAAAAATGGCAGTTTTGGCTGCGGAAAGGGTCTCAGTAGAAAGAAAAGGCGATATCTGCTGTTCGGTTCGCAAAAATGTAATTAAGGCGTGGTCGCATAATTCTGTTTAATATCCTTATAAATGGCAGCATAAATCCTGCGCAACAACAGAACGTAATGTTGTCTACCCCTCAGAAGAAAAACTACTTAAAAAATAAACGAAGCACAAGAAGAGTATGAAAGCAAAAAGTTGCACCGAAGAAAATGCTCGGCACAACGAAGAAAATTGCATTGTGCAGATGTTGCCAATTTCAAATAGTCTTGAGGATAAAAACGAAAACGTAAAGACGGTGTCGTGAAAATAGCGCCAAAGAAAAAAGCAATGTTGTAAAGGGGAATGCAGGACCTGCACTGCATAAGTGATAAAATGCGGAAAAGTTTCGCAAAATTAAAGAAAAAGTCAACTTAACTTGTGAGCTGAACTGTAGAAATATGTAGTTATAATAGAGTGGCAGGAGAAAAAGGAGATTGAACGTACAATACAACGCTTTGTCTGTATTGGCACGTCTTTATGTGCATAACTATGTATGTAAGTACTACAATTGTGTGTGTTCGAGCATAACAATGGCGGCTGTAGCGTAAACTATTGGTTCTAAAGAATAATAAAAATGTAGGAAATAATATAAACTCGCTATGGGTCTCCTAATTTTCCATTTCTTTCCCTTTATTTTATGCATGCTTTTATTCCCTATAAAATGCATTTGTACACACCTTATTTTATATTCATACATAGCTGCATCATAATATATAGGAATGTTTAGACAAAAAACGCAGAATGTCGCGAATACGAGAAATAATAATTTGATTTGATAGATTCGGTTATAAATTAAACAAAAAATAAATTAATCTAAGCTGAGAACATTTAGACACATACATATGGATTGAAGCAGATCGAACACTCAAAATTCAGATCACTGTTTAACAGTAGTTATGTGTTTTGGTGTATGGTGATGTAAGCATTTGATAAGACCATACATCGTGAATGAACAGTAGTCAGTTGCTTATTACATTTTCAAGAGTCTGAATATTAAATTTAGAACAAGCGTTTTATAAATATATGCAATGCGGTCAATGTAATGGTACATTTTTAAAATTTTAATTGGTGTTTTGAGAAAACTATAATAGATACAATGATATTTCTATACATGATTTTATTAGTTGAAATGTCTATTTCATTTTCCACTGTATGTACATATTGTATATGTGTATATAAGTTTATAAATATTTTGTGATACATATTGTCAAAAAACCCAATTTTTATTCGGTCAAAAAAATTGTCAAATAACTTAACTATCCCCCAATAAAACACTTTTTAACTTAAAAATGGAACTCAATAATGTTATTTAATATTTCAAAAAAAATATAAAATTTAAATTTAAAACATATTTACATATACATGTTGTAACAATAATGTAATAGTGTTTAAATTTAAAATAATAAGTCGTGAAATCACACAATTTGCATAAAAAGTGCAAAAATTTGTCATATAATACCACATAGCTCAAAAAGTAAAAGATATACCAAGATGTAATCTTCGAGAGATGTAAATTACCGATAGTTGCCACATTTCTCTAAAAGATTGAAACTTTTATCTCCACTTGAATTTGATTGCGTCACGTCTGCAAGAAATTTTCAGTATTTCGGGTGAAAAACATTTTAGTAGGTTTCAGGAGAACGACTGTAGTTCAACAACTAAAAGATATAGGGTGTTGTGTTGTCTCTCTCGACTACTTTTTGAGCTATGTGGCATAAAAAAACAAACGCACTTTTCACATAAATTGTGTGATTTTGAAGTGTTAATCATTATATTTAATTTAAACACTATTTGTACACATAATGTTTTTTTTTATGTTTTTAAATATTGATTAAGTTTATTGAATTCCATTTTTAAGTAAAATGGCTTTTTTGCGTGATAGTTGCTTTATCAAGGTTTTTTTACTGCATAGCTCAGCTGTGTAGCGGGACATAAAATAAACATTCAACTAATAAAATCATTTATAGAACACCACCATACCTTTTATAGTTTTCTCAAAACAGCTATTCAAATTTGGAAAATTTTGTTGGCACGTTTTAATTGACATTAGCTGAATGTATGATTTTATATATATATTTTTAAACAATTCATGATGCTCAGTTAAAATTATCGACTACAACACAGAAATTATTTGGAAAAAGACAAATTAGTGCAATAGACAAAAGCAAAATATTATTTTTACCTTGGAATACAAATATTTATTTAATATATTTTGGTAAGCTTAAATGCCTCAAAGGAGCTTCTGCTTTCGAAATTGTAAAATGAGACCCAATAAACATGTATGTGTTTTATATATATATACATATATAATATATATATACAACATATATGATTTTATATTTATATACAGCACAATATAATATACAGATATACAGATTTTAGTAGATACATTTTATACATAAATAATTCAAATATGTACTTATGTACGTAGTTGCAGACAGTTGAGCTATTAAGCAAATAATGGAGTATTTTTGAATGTTGCAAAAAAAAAAAAAAAAAACAAAAGGCAACATTCAAAAATGTATATAACAACAAACAGGAATTGAAATACGAAACAAAAAGGAATTGAAATGGGCGGAGTCGAAAATCAGTGAGAGGAGCGAGAAATCAAGAGAGTAGAGAGAAAAAACGAATGAAAAGAAATGGGAACGCAGTCGCGTCGACACGACGTTCTTAGGAATATTTTTCAATGACCAGTTAAATAGTAACTGTAAGTTATTTTATTTATATGAGTTACACTTCGTTTCAAACTAGACATTGCAAAAATAGGGCTTTGTGTATTTGTGAGTGTATTATTCGATATGTTTGTCGCATTTTGTTGATTAAGTGAGAAAATGTTAAAAAAAAAAATCGTCTGATGCTCAAGTCATAAAAACATGATATACGAGAGAAATTCTTTAACAACAAAATGAAAATGTTTTGGCTTGGCCTTAAGTTTTGCCGTTGTTATGCTTGCATATCGCGATTGTTATTCGCATAATTATGCAAAATATTTAAAACTAAATCGACATATTTCATCTGTTTTCCTTTTCCTATTAATTCGGTGTTGTTTTTCTTGTTCTTTTTGCTAGTTTTTGCACTTTAAAATTGTTTTAGTCTTTTGCCATTGTTTTTAATTGCAAATTATAGCAATTTTATATTTTTAATTATATATACATATGTATGTATGTATGTGTATGTATTTAAATACATAAGTATTTATATATGTATCTACATACTTTATGAAATGAATCTATGATCAAGTATTTCAACGTATTCCTTCGGAGATGTTTTTCAATCGCCGTCGGCTAATTTAAATTTACTCAGTAAAATGGCAAAACTAGAATTCTTTTAGCGAATAAATTAAAAAAGTTTAATTTGCCCTACAGGCAACAAAAAACGTTTAATTTGTTGATTCGTTAAAGATAAAATATGCATACTTAAGTACATTTGAAAAGACTATTAATTAAAGGCCTAACACAATGTGCGCTTCGATGTCGAGTTTGCCAAAACTTTATCATATTGCCTGAAAAATAGATTCAAATGCACATATGCATGTAAATACATTCTATCTTAGTTACAGAAAATTAAATATATTTTAATTCCAATATAATAAAGTATGACAAAGTTGACGTCGAAGCGTGCTATTAATTGATAGAAAAAGTTTCACTTCTTTTTATCATACATTCATATGCTTTCTACACAATTAAAATACAGTTCTTAACAGTAACTCAAAATAGTACGAAAAATTTTTAATTTACATAAGTTTCTAACGCACTTTTTCGCTTTTTTTTTTTGTATGAAAATAATTATTATTTATGAACATATTTACTATAAATTGGGTAAAAACACTTCTTATGTCATCCAATATCAAAACCAAGGTACCACATCCATTTTCAGGTTTAGAACCCATACGAACAAAGCGCCCGTATTTGAGTTTTTGTATGAAATGAAGTTGACATTATTTCTTGTTAAATTTGTGTTAATGTGTTTGTAAGAAAAATAGCAAAAGTTATAGAGTAAATCTAGTAAACCTTGAGTAAGTTTTAGAGCAACTAAGATGGTCCTTCATGAAAATAATATCTTGTTTTGGAGCAGAGATTATTAAAATATTTACAATTACAACTTTCCGACGGCGATTGGAAAATAGCTCCTAAGAAATACTTTATTACACATTTATTTCTTGATTCATACTTATTGTATATACTTCTTTTATTTATTTACGTACACAAATGTATGTACATACATATGTATATGTAATTAAAATTAAAATTTGCTCCAATTTGCAATTAAAAACAATGTCAAAACACTAAAACAATGTAAAAGAGCAAAAACTAGCAAATAGAACAAGAAAGTTTTCACCGAATTAATAGGAAAATAAAAACAGATTAAATCGATCGACTTATTTTTAAATATTTTTCATAATTATGCGAATAACGATTGCGATATGCAAGCATAACAACGGCAAAACTTAAGGCCAATCGAAAAAATTAACATCAGACGATTTTTACACCTGTCACACATAGTGTGAAACAGGTATATTCAGTTTGTCGGAAAGTGTGTAACGCATTAAAGGAGGCATCGTAGACCCTATAAAGTATACATATATATTCTTGATCACCTCGACGAGACGAATCGATTTAGCCATGCCTGTCTGTCAGTCCGTTTGTTTGTTGCTGCGCAATTTATTCGCTCATTTTTAAAGATTTTGGGCTGAAACTGTAAACTTAAGCTTTTCTATGTCCTCTGGATTTTATATGTTAAAATCAATGTCCCACGCCCACTTTTACGTATAGCCCCCATACAAACGTTAATCATTTTGTCAAGTTCTTATGAGAAAAATCATTAATTTATAGAGCTAATGGCTTTAAATAAGGTAAAAATTCTTAAATCAAGAAAAATCTTCAGTTTTAAATTGGTTCTGATCGGGCCGCGAATTGCAAAATTTTTAAGAATATTTTTAATTTGTTTACTATTTTAAGATAAAATTTAATGCAAATGCTACACACGAAGATCTATCCACGTCAAATGATACATATATGACAGGTATATACGCTTCGGTCAAACCGAAGCGAATTTTTTTTGTTTATTTTAAATTTCCTCAATTAATCAACCAAATGCGACAAACGAATTACTTTTTTTGCAATGTCTAGTTTAGCAAGTTTTTGGTCAAATAATATATGCTTTAACGGTAAATTGCAAAATTGAGGAATGCTGTGGGTAGTATTGATCTGATAATACTCCAGACCTCAATCCGAACGGGAATAATTGGACCCAAATGGCACCAAAAATATTAAGAAACAATCCCTAAATAACGTATAAATTTAAGAAAAATATTGCAGAAGCATTATATGGACGGAATATTGGAATTCTCTTATTGAATGTATGAGTAATTGAGAATCTACAAAAGCATAATTTAAATTTTGTTTAAGAAACTCGGAATAAACTGTGTTATAAAGCACAAATTTCATTTAACAAAATATCAATTTAAGATTATGTATGTATATTTTAATGCAGTGATTCAAGTAGGTACTTGTTATTTTGTATTGTGTAAATAATTTTTTCATAATTTTATTGAGTTCTTCTTGCACATTAAACTATTTCTAATACGCTACAAAAATTTACACAAAATAAAAATAAATAAAAGAAGGAAATCTTTAGCTTTGGCGAACCGAACCTTTAATACCCCTCACATAAAAACAATGTGCATTGCCACTATATGTAATAAACACTGGTAAATCGATTCCTCTTGTTGAGCTGATCGAATGTATGTACATATGCACAAATTTTCTGACAAACTACTATGTACTACATTTTTGTGCGACGTGTATAAAAATAAAGTTGCTGGCTTTGCTTATCAGTGTATAAAATGCAATTAAATTAAAATGAAAAAATTATACAAAAGATTAAAAATTGCTGCCAGAAGAAAAATAAAACTAAAATGCATTGCGTGCAATTTAATGTTAAAAACAAAATAGTAATAATAATATATATATATATATATATATATATATATATATATATTTATATATATATTAATACATATTGTGTATATTGCTTATATACATAATTAACTTATTCACTTGCTGCAAACAAAATTAAATTGTCAACAATTAATATGACATTTATGATACTTTTTTTAACATGTTAAACATTTACCTAGTACAATCTTACAATTTTGCAGTATATTTTTACAGTTTGAACGCATGTACATACAGAGGTAGTCAAAAGTATTTACACTTCGAACTTTTTTTGGCACATACAAACAGAGTTAAATAATTTGGTCAATTATTGTCGGATTTTTAATCATTAAACAATCATTTTACTCGTAGTTCTGCGTACTTTAAGGAAACCTTTGTCATAAAGGTAGCTTTCAAACAAAAAATTTAACCAAACTACGATAACCTTAAAAGGTTTAGAAATAAATAGGAATAATTGCGTTTGTCTTGAAAATACACAGAGGTACGATCAACAATGTCATAAAAATGTCATTGCCCTCAAAAGGGCAAAGTTTTTTCGTTCTAAAACATGTTAAAAAATTAAAATCGGTTTGTAATTTATAGAGATATTGCTCTTTAAGTGAAAAATAGGGAACATTTGATTTTTGACCCTAGATTCAGATTTTAAGGGTCCCCGGAAATTCTAAGTATACCGTTTTCTTCTACTCGACGAGACCTACAACCTACACTATAAGATTTCATAGCTATCTCAATAGAGACCAAGATATTCAAGTTTAAGTTCTGTTGTATGTGCAAAAAAATGTTCGAAGTGTAAATACTTTTGACTAACTCTGTACATATGTGCACATATGCGTACGTTCAACATATTTATTTGTAATGAATTAGAGTCAGCCATCAACACTTTCTTGAATGTACATTCTAAAATGACGGTGATGCTCTATATATGATGTATGTTTGTATCTACATTTAAGGACACAAAGGATATTGTCGAGCCGCTTTTGACTAATAATCAATTTCTATATATAAGTTTCGTGATAACAATCATCATAATTTCTGTACTGAGTTTTTCTTCATTCTTAAAATTTATATTTACAACAATTTACCTAGATAAATTCAAAATCATTTAGTCTCAAAAGAAAGATTCCACCGCTTTTGTTTCGGTTCAGTTTCGTTTTATCACTTCGCATATATGATACACATATGTATGTATACTATATAATTCATTTTTGTATACCTGTCATACATAAGGTCTGTTCGTTTACTAAAAAGTGTTTGTTTGCCGAGTTTTACTCCACCTTATTCTTCCAGTAATATTTAATAACTAAATTTTTTATTAAAAGAAATCTGATTTGAAATATCGGTCAGAAAAACAAAAACGAATATATGGAAAACGGAAAAAGAGAGGAACAGACTTTCACTCATGCAGTTCTAGCTAAAATTTAAACATATTTTTTCTCGCCACGACTTCAACCTAACGAACAATATTAGTATTTATGAATTAGATACAAACAATTATTATATCCACCCATGTTTATACACTATAGATTTAAATAAGATTATATAGGTATCCCATAGTTCCCATACAAACTTAACTCTGGCTCTACCAGTTAAAAGTTTTTTGGCATAGTATCTTACATCATTGGAAATTAAGGGTGTTTGTTCTCCTATCTAAATCTATGGTTCCCTTTTGGTTGATTTTATTTGTTTTTTATTCTGCTCTTCAGGTCGTTGAAGTAAATTGTTAAGTTGAAAGTAAGGAAATGTAGGAAATTCTATCATTTATTTGAGCCAGATTCTAAAAGCTGATCGTGACAATTGTTATATATGTTAAACAAATTTTCCATTATCCTAAAACTTGTCCATCGATTAAAAATGCTTTACAATAAGATTTAGCGTACATTCCATTCCTTCTGGCATTCCATTCTTGAGATGAAGTTTCGTGAAAAAGTTTTTTAATCGCTTTTTATTAAACTCAACTGGACGGTCAGAGCGAGACAATTTCGATGGGGTCAATATTTTCATTATTTACTTTGTATTGCCAATCACGAGCGGCCTTTTCACTTCTGCACCCTCTCAATGAACAGAACATTTACCGCAAGCGGGCTTTAGAACCTTGATAAAATACTCACATTTTTTTAAAGGTTTCTTTCTAAATTTCATATTTATGTATAATAATAGCTTATTTTAAATACAAATTTTTCAAGAGATGGTACCAGGTATTAGTACATCGGTTCCACTAAAGCTGTCGTTTTTCATGCATGTGGTGAGTGTGCGTGGTCACTCTTTATATATGGTATAATTACTCTGTGTAAGTATAAGTTTCTTCACACTCACGACAACTTTCAAATGCTTATTGAAATAAAAGAATCAGTTCACGTGTGAAAATCAAATTCCTTCAACACCTTCAGTGGCATAATGTATAATGTATGTTTATACATACATTCTTAAATTGCCAAAGGACAAGCAGAGACTCATACGCACATAGATACACACTCAACTCCTAACTACAAATGCCAACATGTACTCAAATGCTCATATGGCAAGCCATATCTAAAAAGATGAGTTGAATGTGTTGTATTAAATGTGTTGAAATCGTTAAAATTGCCGAAGCGAACACAAACATGCGCATATTCATTCATCAATGATTATTGCGTTAATTATTATACACAATGAAGCTGTTGCACGCTGCACGTCCTGCCACCGACATAATAAAAACCTGGCGGCATATTTTAGCGGGTAAAACTTCAAAAGGAATGCTAGCTATTTATATGCTCAGTATGATCCTCTGCATCAACTCTACTCCCTCCTAGCATCACCTGTCAGCAACTGACCTAATAATCACTTTCACAATAAGGCATTCATTCTGCTTGGACGGTCGTGTAACTGTGTGTCTGTCCAGTAGTAACATAGGTTAAATGATTTCGCACTAGCATTGAACTGTGCTTGATATTCGCCGCCTGTCTTAACCCTCTAATTACTTAAAGGGCGAGGGATGCTTTTGGAAAACCCTTTATCCTTGTTTGCCTGTGAGACGAGTAATCGAAGTAAGCCCATGGAATTAAAGGCATTGTTTGTAATAGAATTACGTTTAGACATAAGAGAAAAATATATATTGCTATCAAAAATGTAGCCACCAAAGTAACCATTTAGGCTTTCCAGAACAAATGATAAAAAATAATAAGAGGCTTTGTTTAGACGTTCGAATCAAGTATTTTTTTAGCCATAAAACAAATAAACTAAAATCCAAATTGAGAAAAAAAAAATCAGAGGCCAAATAAAATTTATGAAAAAACGCGGATAAAACCAAAAATAAAAAACCCTAATAAAGTGACCGACATATAAGTACAACTACTTTTACATAAAGCTACCAATATTTTACATATCTGCCTGTTTGTCCGTCGGCACTTTTAATTTGATTTCAATTTTCAAGTTTAGTCTATGCTAAGACTTCTAGTTCTTGATGGTTTGTGAATATGTGTAGGTTACTTTGGTGTAACCGAAGCTTAAATACCCTTCACACGAGTCATTGAATAGTTCTTGTGTGATCATCAGTAGTTTAGATGGAATGGGTAGAATCAAAGATCTTATACAACTTAAGTTTAGACGCATTGTTGAGATATAACATTGAAAAAAAAAAAATGGGCGGGGCACATTGGTTTGACACAAAAAAGTTGTTGCCGAAAAAAGCTTAAGTTTGAAATTTCATTGCGGCTTATTTATTAAACAGCTGTTTGAACAAATTGTTTTTGCTCTTCACTCTTGCCTCTTTATTTGATAGATTTGGCACAAATATATTTTTCTCTTTGATCGTCTTCCAGTATTCCACCGAGAGTAGGTGACGAGCATAATTACATGCACTTTCAACTCCAGTCGATTTTTATACCCGTCTTACATAGTGTGAACGGGTTTTATCAGTTATTCGGAAAGTTTGAAACGCGTTAAAGTAGACACCGTAG
This sequence comes from Leucophenga varia, assembly GCA_018903435.1. Classification (NCBI taxonomy): domain Eukaryota; kingdom Metazoa; phylum Arthropoda; class Insecta; order Diptera; family Drosophilidae; genus Leucophenga; species Leucophenga varia. The sequence continues at coordinate 158,652 of JAEIFJ010000493.1, read as the reverse complement.
GCCCACTATAATATCAGTATTAAATATATTCGCGCGCGCCTACATTTATGCATGCTGCAGTGATGTGTACTTTAAAATTTGTGAAACAGGTATTTAAGCTTTGATTCCACTGAAGTTTTTCCTGGTTTCATATTTATATTGGTGTATGACATATGCTATTACAATTATGTAGGTATGTACATATGTACAAACATACATATGTACATTAATTTTGCTCAAGTTGCACGATCTGCTATGCAATTCATTTACGACCAGCTGTTTTGTTGATTCATGTACCCGCAGTTCTTCGTACAAATATTTAAAGTTGCGCATGTGTAATTCGCATTCTGCATTCTTCAAATGGAATAAATGACAACTGGAGAGGTAGCAAGTGCCAATTATGCATTTTGTTTTCTTGCAAAGCGAAAAATGACGAAAGAGGCTATAGGAGTTTTTAATTGACAATTTAATCGTAATGTGCGCGCATTTTGCATTATAAAACATTTCTTGGGCATATTGGAAAAATATTTAAAATTGTTTTTAAAGCTTTTTTCATCTCTCTTTCTTTTCTTCCTATTGGCGAGGTATGATTGTAAAAATCAAAGAACTTAAAAACAAAACTTTTAGTAATATTACGAGTGTCAATCTGTTCTTTAATCGCACATACTCGTAGGATATTCCAGGTGCAAATACGTAAATTGTGGTCCTAGAACTTTTATCCATCTGTTTTTCGTCTGTAAATCGATTTTAAGTTGCTTTTCGGTTGAGGGGTACCATACTCCTGCATACTAACATCACCAAGAGGAATCTTCTTAGAAGCCTAATAAGTCAATCTGCGCCTACTGTGGTATTCTTGACCCATGGGCAAAAAAAAATGTATACACAAAACTAAAAAGAAACAAGGAATAACGTCAAATTCGGTGGAACCGAAGCTTAAATAGCCGTCACAAGAATCTTTGTAAAGTTTATGTGTATTCATTAGTTGCTTATATACAGTTATAAATACATATTTGAAAATAATTACTTTTTCATACAAAAGTTCGAAAATAATCTGTAAGTTTGTATGGGGGCTATACCTAAAACTGAACGTGGCAACTTGATATTAACATAACAAGTAGTCGTTGCCGAGAAAAGCTTAAGTTCCAAATTTTAGATTTATAAATTCATATCTTCACCGAAAAAGGTGCTTCGAAATAAACAGACAGACAGATGGACACACAGACGGGTATGGCTAGATCGATTCGTCTCGTCGAGCTGATCAAGAATATATACACTTATTGGGGTCTACGACGTCTATCTTCAATGCGTTACAAATTTTCAGACAAACTGAATATACCCTTCACAGTTTTTGTGGCGGGTATACAAAAAAACATTTTGCATTCGTTCTTTTTTGTCTTTGCCAACTTTGCTTTTTTACTGTTTGTGCATTTTCAAAGTTCTGCAGTTCTAATCGAAATTAAATGACGTGTGAATGTTGGCAGCTGTTAGGTATATTTTGTTTTCCTTTATTACTCTCTTTTGACAGCTTTCAACATTTTGACTTTCTGTTTGCGCATTTATTACATATCTAAGTATGAAATTATTTGTCAATTCTTTTTTATGCTCCTCACACAAGCATTTAGATAGTATATTGTTTTTAATACTGTGTTTTGTGGCGACTTACTGCCATTTAATACACATATTTTTGAACAGTTCAATGAAACAAGTCTATATAGTCCTGAAAATCATTCAAATAAAGATTAAATGTGCCCGCTAACTTCGATATGATATGTATGTATGTAATAATGAGCTACCATTTACATATGTTAAATTATTAGTTTTGTGGCTGAATAACTCGCAGTAAATATTTAAATAAATTTTCATATTTATTGTGTTATTTCTTTCAGATATTTACAATTGAGTTCGGGTGAACAACAAATGACACATACATTTTGACAATGCCGCTTAGCAAATTTTAACATTTTGATCACTTCTCTTTAAAAACAAATCCCACATGTTTTAGTTGTAGGTGTCAATTAAGATACGTTCATACAACCAGGAAAAACGTTGACTTTGGTGAAACCGAAGCGTCACTACTCGTCACACGCCGCTCTTAATAATTTATATGTTCAGTAGTGGCTTAAGTTAAATTTCACGACGGATTTGGTCAAAGTTGTATGGCGGCTTTATGTTATATTAGCCCGACCCCAATCATATCCATAGTATAAACTTGGGTGGACATTTACCAAATTTTAATTGAATTCATTAAGAAATAATTAGTTTTTTCATACAAAAACTTAAAAATGTGCGATTGGTTTCTATGGGGGGTAGCCCTTTGTTTCGATATTGGACGACATATGAAGTGTTTTTACCCAGTTTGGAGTAAATATATATATATTCATAAATAATAACTATTTTCATACAAAAAAATCTATAAAAGGGGTATGTTTGTACGGGCGCAATACATAAAAATGGGCGTGGTACCTTATATTTGATATTGAACGACAATTGAAGTATTCTTAATCAATTTGAAGTAACGTGTCGAATATACTAACATAGATTGATCGCGTTTAAGCATCGATTGAAACAATTTTTCTTAAAACAGAACCGACGATATATAACCAAGCTGTCATTAGTGAACAAGTCATGAAAAAAAATTTGCCGATGTGTTGCTTAAAAACAAACTTGTACGCAAAATAGTCAGAAATTTTTGTTAATCTTAAACTATCTTAATTTGCTAATATTCTCGACCTTTAAAAGAGCCGAAGCTTAAATACCCGTCACACTAATCTTTGAATAGTTAGTGTGATCATCAGTGGTTTATATACATTTATTATTGTAATTTAGTAAATAAAATAATTACTATTTTATACAAAAGTTCGGAAATAGGAACTATAGCTAAAAATCGGCGTGGCACCTTGGGTTTGATATTTGATATAAGAAATGTTGTTTCCTATTTCGTGTGATACATTCATAAATAAAACATATTTTCATACAAAAGTTCGAAATTCAAACAAACTGAATGTAGCTTTCTCACTATGTGTGGCGGGTATAAAAATCCAAAAAAAAAAAAATATAATTTGCAGTTAACTTGCAGATAAATAAAATTACAAACTAAAAAACAACAAAGGAGAAAAATGTGTATTAGAAAATTGTTTTTAGTCTAAGAAGAAAATACTATGCCTAGTAATATTCAAACAACTGCTTTTTATTCCTTTAAAAGCAAACAACAAACATTCCACACATAATTTAACAAATGCCGCACACTAACATAAAAGTGAACGATAACATACATGTACATTAATATTGAAAGAGATGTCCTGCACAGGAATTGAGTTACATATTAAGATCGACATTCAGTGAATTTTTGGCTATAAAATAAATACATACATACTCGTAAGCAGTAAAAACCGCAAAATTTCGTTTTTACTTTGATGATGCTGCAACAGCTTGACATACATATTTATATGTTTCTTACGCCTATCAATCCCTTAAAAACAATGTACTCTATCTCCTGTTTGAAATAAAGCTTTTATGTTACACTAATATTGCATCTTTTAGAACGGAATTTTAACGGAAATAGTTTAATGAACAACTGTCGTTCAGAAAGGAAAATGAAATATTTGTTAAATATTTAACCACGTATTCCTATTTTTCGTATTTTAACTAGTTCAATATTAAATATCTTTTACACTTTTGCAACCTACTACATTTATTTCATGTGCATAAGTGTGATAAAATCGTTGTGACCATTAGTTATCTACACGTCAAATACCGCCTTCTTAAACTTATTGTAACTTTTGATTCACCATAATAATGATTATTTGTTCAATTTCACGGTTTAAAATTTTCAATTTTTCTGCTGTCAAATTTTTACAATTCAAAAATTCATCGATACAAATTAGTTTTGCTACTCATGCCGACATTAGTTTCACCTAGCTTCAATCCATTTCAGTAGTTATCTCTGCAGCGTTTAGTGATCGTTTGTATTTATAAGTCTCAAAGTCAATCTTATTCTATACAATCGTAGCTAATTGTAAACGAGTCCAATTCAAAATGATTTTTATTATCTTTGAGTTTTGTTAAATGAAAAATGATTGTATGCCATGTTTTAATTAGTTTACCTCAAAACGAGATAAAAGACTTTAGCACAAAAAAAAAAAAAAAAATAATAATAATAATAATAAAAAAAAACGTAAAAATTCCAATTCGAAACCGTTGCAAAGAAAACACAAAAATTATGAGAAAAACTTGTTTTGGTTTGCTCAAAGGTAATTTAAATACAAAATTTACATAATTTTCTATTTCCGTGGCAAAGAAAAAATGAAAAATAATGTCAATAAGCGTAAAACAGGCAGCCGCGCAAACAACCGTCTCGTCTCATTCGCCGGACACCCACTGCGGCCGAGTCAAATGTCTTTTTAATACATTTTTATGATTTCGTGTTATAGCAGTATTTTTTTCAGTTTTTCCATTTTTCATGCAATATTTTCTTTTACGACAAAGCTCAAAATGTGCATGGAATGAGTGTAATTGCAATAATCCATTTATAACGTTACAATTTGAGTCGAACAATGGGTAACATGACCGAAGGCGTATTAGACTAAAGACTCCAACCTTGACGACTCTTCCGAGAAATGCATAAAAAGAGCCACCAAAAAGTGAATAAATAATAGCTGCAGTAAAAGAAGGAAAAATAAACAAAACAATACAATACAATAGAATAAAATACAATACAAAATAAAGAACAGATTTCATGGAAAATCCTTTTTATTAGTACGATAAGCAATTCGAAGACGACTCTTACGGCAACTACAGTATAAGCAAGTAAGTCAGACAGTCACCCTTAGTGACTTTACCCCATCTACATACATTTTGCCCCCCCTTACTCAATGGTTCTTTATATACATTTTTCTCTTTTATGATGATGCCGTCGTATGTACGGAAAATCTAAAACTTCAGCTACATTTGCATTTGCATACTTCTAGGCAGCGTCGCTATTCTTACACACACTGACTTTCTTTTGTCTCTTTTCATTTGACTGCTGCTGTTTTACTTTTCATAGTTTAAGCTAATTGCTACTTGCTTTGATATCATGCTGTGCAGGAAATGCTTTTTTAGTCTTAAATACAGCCTTAAAAGAATATGCTTGTTTTAGTTGCCTAACTGTAATGTAAAACATGTCGAAAAAAATTATTAGTATTTCTTAGTTTATTTTCTTATACTACACAATTCGATAGACTAGTTTCATGGAAGTTAAAAAAATATTATAAATCAAATAATTAGTTAATGGATCTGTAAGAATTCTTATTTTTTTTAGGTTTTAAGACCATTGCACTGACAGTATGATCTAAGGCTATAGTTCCACTTGATTATAGGTGGAAATGCCTCGTAGTAGCCTCATACATGTTCTTAAAAGACTAGATACGCACGAATGAAATTTTCGAAAGGCTCAGTATAGATTTTTTACTTAAAAAAAAAAATAATTATGTTTTATCGTACTGTATACATTTAAACTTGAATCTTAAAAATGTTAGGTTAGGTTAAAATGGCCGCCGCGAAAATTCCGCGACGTCACCTAGGCCAAAAGAGGCCCATTGTGATACCATATGATCTCTATAATCCTCCTACTCGAACCAGCTCGTCTTCCTTATGAAGGCGGCTACCGCACCAATCTTTACTGATGCAATCTCCGCCAGGCTATTAAGAAACGGCCTACCAAGTACGGTAAACCTTATTCTACTAAGGGCTGGGCAGTGACAGAGAAAATGTTCTACTGTCTCCTCCTCTTCCTCGTTTCTACAGCTCCTACAGAAGTCGTTTGCGGCTACCCCTAGTCGGACGGCATGTCTCCCCACCAGACAATGTCCCGTGAGAGCTCCTACCATCCCGGATAGGGTCTGTCTATTATGGCGCATGAGCTGGGCTGTTCTTTTGGTGCTATACTCTGGCCACGTAAGTCTCGAGATATTACATTTTGGGTTTGTGGTCCATCTAATCTCTGCTAATCTTATTATTTCTTCTTTCACTCGCAGTTTTAGAGAGGCCATGGGAATTCCAGTCGAACTCCTCCCAGGAGGAATAACGGAAATTGTGCCTTCTCTGGCCAACCTATCTGCTTCGCAATTACCAAATATATCTTGATGACCCGGAACCCATGTGAGGCAAATATCCCATTGCTCCGCCATCTCGTTAAGAGATTTGCGGCACTGGGAGATAGTTTTTGAGGTGTTATTACACGAGTCAAGCGCTTTTAAGGCCGCTTGACTATCTGAAAAGATGTGTACTTTTTGTCTACGAATTGGGTGGTGTCCCAGAAAATGCATAGCTTCGTGTATGGCTATCATTTCAGCTTGAAAAACGCTGCAGTGGTCAGGAAGTCTGAAGGATTCCCTGATTTCCAGGTCCGGGGAAAAGATACCTCCCCCTACCCTTCCCTCGGTTTTGGACCCGTCTGTGTAAATATTAATAGCGTTGGTTTCAAAATGGGGTAGGTCTTCCCATTGAGCTCTTGTTGGGATTGAGATTTTGTACTTCTTACCAAAAGTTGGGTATGACGTACAGTAATCGGTGACTGGTGGCAGGGACACTAGAAGGTTGAGTATCCTCGAGTGTCCGTAGTTGCTATTGAGCCAGCCTGCCGTCTCTCTGATTCTCATAGCTGTATTTGTTGCCAGTTCTTTGGCTACGAGATCTAGAGGTAATAGATATAGGAGAGTATTTAGTGCATCAGTTGGTGTGGTGCGTAGAGCACCGCTAATGCAGATCTCCGCACTCCTTTGAACCCTCTGTAAACGGTTGCGGTTGGTCACTTTGTCGAGTGCTGGCCACCAGACGCAGACTCCATACAGAAGTATTGGTCGCACCACTGCCGTGTACAGCCAGTGTACAATGCAAGGTGAGAACCCCCACCTCCTGCTAATGGCTTTTTTACATGTGAAGAGCGCCACGTTGGCTTTCTTGATACGTTCTTCTATATTATCGTTCCAGTTTAGCTTTTTATCTAGGATAAGACCCAGATATTTGGCACTGTCACTAAAGGTAAGGGAGATATTGTTAAGTTTTGGTGGAACTAGTGTCGGAATCTTATATTTCCTAGTGAAGAGTACAAGTTCCGTTTTGGCTGGGTTGATGCTTAGTCCGCATGAGGTTGCCCATGAAGATAAGCTTTTTAATGCTGATTGCATAAGGTGACAGAGTGTTTGAGGGTACTTTCCTCTTATTAAGATCACCACGTCGTCCGCGTAGGCAATCACCTGGTATCCCTCCTCCGCCATACGCCTCAACAGCTGGTTAACCGTTAAGACCCATAGTAGAGGAGAAAGAACACCCCCTTGGGGGTCCCCTATTAACGCACCTACGAGTCGCCGCCTCTCCCAACGTGGAGTTAACAGCTCTGCTGGTTAGCATAGAGCGTATAAAACCAGTTAGGGAGGCGTCGACCCCTACGTCCGTTAAGGCACCAGTGATAGCCCCGGGGTGGACATTATTAAAAGCTCCCTCTATGTCAAGAAAGGCTGCTAGAGTGTATTCTTTTTCCTCGAAAGATTTTTCTATAGTCGAGGTGACTATATGAAGTGCTGTTTCTATGGATTTTCCTTTGGTATAGGCGTGCTGTGAGTTGGAAATGAGTCTAGGGTTAATACTTTCTTTCATGTATATGTCAATCAATCTTTCTAGGGTTTTTAATATGAAAGATGATAGACTAATCGGTCTGAAATCCTTTGGTGTTACATGGGATGGTTTCCCTGCTTTAGGGATATATACTACTTTAACTTCCCTCCAGGCTGAAGGAAGATGATTTAGCTTGAGGCTACCCTTAAAGATTACCTCAAGCCAAGGTATGGCTATCTCTTTGCTTTGTTGTAGTTGAGCCGGTGTGATGCCATCAGCCCCCGGAGTTTTAAACGGCTTGAAGGAGTCGATTGCCCATTCGATCCTTTCTTTACAAACAATAGCATCAAACACTGGTTGTGAGATGGCTTCTGTAACACCTGATACTTCCTGTTGGATAGGGCTATCAGGGAAGTGTGTGTCCATCAAAAGATTTAGGGACTCAGTACTCGAGTTGGTCCAGGTACCATCAGGTTTGATAAGATAACCTACTGATACTGGTGTTTTAGAGATGACCTTTCTCAAGCGTGAAGCTTCAGAAGTGGTCTCTATTTCGCTACAGAACTTAGCCCAGGATTCTCTTTTAGATTTCCTGAGAGCGGACTTGAACTTCTTAAGTTGGGCTTTGTATTGCTCCCAGTCGCGGTCTTGGTTAGACCATTTAGCTCGGTTGAAACCCCTCCTACACTCCCTTCTAAGTTCACCCAATTGATTGGACCACCAGGGTGGCTTATAGGTCGTTTTGAGTTTCCTTTTCCGGCACGCCTTTATGAGTGCTTCTGTACAGCTGCCGGAGAAAAGGTTAACTAGGTCTTCTAATTCTTCTACATTGTTGGGTAGTTCATTTTGGGCCGAGGGTAGTCTACGTTCTAAGGCTTTTCGGTATAGTCCCCAGTTAGCTTTCCTCAAGTTCATAACCTCTATAGGTTTGGGGGTGGTTTTGGATAATTGGAATTCAATATATCTATGGTCTGAAAAGGAATGGTCATCCAAGACTTTCCAAGATATAACGTCTTCCAATAGATCCTCGGAGACTAGCGTGATGTCTAGTACCTCCTTTCTATTCTTAATAATAAAAGTTGGCTTACTGCCTTTATTAATTATGTATAAGTTAGATAGTAAGAGATAGTCAAAAAGTAACTCACCCCTTTCGTTCGTATTTGTACTTCCCCATTGTGTATGGTGCGCGTTAGCATCTCCTCCAAGAATGATGCTCTGGTTGTTCACTTGGCTTTGCAGCACAAGCTCTTGAATCACTGTTGATGGAAGAGGCCCCGAGTCGTCGTAGGCCATGTAGAAGGAAGTCAGTCTGAGTTGGGAGCTCCCTAACTCTAGACTGACAGTTGTTACGTCTCCATTGCTAAATTGGGGAATAGTAAATGTATTAAGATAAGTTTTAGCTAAAATACAAGAACGAGGTTTACCATTACCACTTGAGTTGTGCAATTTGTACATTGGACTTTTCAGCCCACATATTTTGTCGCCCACAATCCACGGCTCCTGGATGAGGACGACGTCTACTTCCCCTCTTTCGAGGCGAAGGAGGAGAGCAGCTGATGCTGCTTTACTGTGATGCAGGTTTATTTGCAGGACCTGCATCCTTACACAACTCCTCCGTCAACGTCCTGTCGTTCTCCCCCTCGTCGTCACTGGGGAGAGCTGTGTTATTGCCGTATAGCCTCATTATGTCCGACCCGAAGTCCGACACAGACGAGGCATATCCTTCGGCGGCTACTGGCTCTTCTTCATCCGCTTCCATTTCATCACCGCTGGGAGCGTCAGTCGTGATGAAGTGCGCTAGGTTTCCGTCCGCCGTAGCATCGGTCTTGTAAACTTTCAGAGTTATTTTGTCACAGCCATAATTAACTCTGCCTTCATTCTTTTTAAGAGGCTCAATGCTCTCTTTATTTAGCAGGATGAGCACTTGGGTTGTAGCCCTCGTGGTCTTCTCCTCCAGCTTCACCACCTTCCAATTATGCGTAGGAAGGCCTGGGTTCTGCAGCTGCAGCAACTCCAGCATATCTTTGGGATCGGTGGGCTTCGAGGGTACCCATGCTCTCGCTCGGGGTCTAGACGGGATATCCTTCACGTCTACCGCTTCCAGCCTGGCTCCCGGGTACACCTCCCCAACACGGCTTACCGCGATCTTATACAGATTCACCGTACTATCGTCCTCGCACGCCACAACCTTGATGTTGCCTTGGTACCATCCTGCATCCGAAACGGCCATGGTTGAGCCCGGATGCTCTCGGAGTAGCACCAAAGTTTGTTGCGACAGCTCGGCTTTCACCCACTTCCATTGGTGTCTGGGTATTCTTCCCGATTCGTCATTCCTGTCGATGACTCCCAGAATCTTTTGATCCTTAGCAACCTCCGCGAACGATCGCGACATGGTTGTGCCATGCGTTTTCGTCCGCTTTGGTGCTGTTAACTGACCGTCCTCAGTGGATCTTTGTCTTTTTGCGCTCTGGTGATTGTTAGCACCATAAAGAGCGATGTTAAAATCAGGTACGACCATCCTTGCCCATCGGATGTCTTCCTGAATCTTCAAGTAGTCCTGTTGTGACACTTGGTTTTCTGTGATCGGCGCCGTCTCATTCCTTTTGAGAATGCGGCATGCCACTCTCCGATCCTTGTTTGTGGCCTTGGATGGATCTGGACGCACAAATGTCGATGCCCTGCCGCAAACAAGCACCCCGTCGACTGCCTGACTAGCAGAGGCCCCAACCGCAACTTGCTGATCGGTGGCACTCCTGCTTGTAGACGCCTTGGGAGCACCAGATTGGCCTGACACGACATGTTGTGTTTTGTCCTGCCTGACGAGCTGTTTTTGGTTTTGGACATTTGCGGTCCTACTGAGAGTGCCTGCTTGTGGCAGAGCCTCTTTATCGGAACTTGTGGTTCCTTCCGGCTTTTTTGGTGAGCCGGTAACCATTGTTTTTGTTTTTTGTTGTTTGTTGTTTATCTTAATCCATAATTAATCCCACGAGCTGCGGAGAAGGGGAAAGGTCCACCCAGGCAGAGATCCGCTTTACCTAGGCAAGGCTGGTTAGAACAGACGGCCGCCAGGCGTCTGAGCCCTCCGTTCACGACTGGACTAGTTTTACTGGGCCTCCAGCCAGGCTGACCATCGGCACGGGTCGATTAACACCTTGGTCCGGCCCAGGGGAGTGATAGACATTTAAGGGAAGGTGGATAGAGAGCAGGTAGACGAATAGACAAGACAGAACAAGGAACATAGAACATAGAGGTGAGGTGTAAGCTTAGGAAGACGACACCTCAAAACGTCTTGTCAGTGTTGCACCTGCAAGACACCCGCTATTGTCCGGGACTCTTTATTCGCTTACGCTTATTCAGAGCTAACCATCACTACGATCTGGTCTGATCGCGCCCTGTGTTGAACCCAGTCCAACCACAGCGCGCGCTCCTCCCATACCCATAGTGATGGCCGTTAGCTATCCGCAACCTGCTACCCGTCCGGTTCCCACAGCTATGGGACTTCCCAGGACCACTCCTCCAGTCCTGAGAAGCGGACGCATTAAGAGATAGTCATATCCTTCTATTTTCTCGTCTCTTTTGCAACAAATTTGATTCGTTCAGTTTTAAATTTTAAAATTCCCCCGTTTTGATATTTTTTCGTTTCTGTAAACAAAAAGTACGTCACTGGTTGCTCTAATTGCATTTAAGTTTTAGGTGGTGGGTGTTAAAGATTTTGGTTCCACTAAACTTGACGATTTTCACAGTTTTTTTTTAGATTTATTATTTAATTATTTTTGAAAATATTTAAACAGCCATACCTAAGATAAACGCTTTTCGAAAAAATGGAGTCTTAGTTTAGTGTATTCAATTAGTTTCCTTCATTAGTGTTACATTTAAAGTGCTATAATTTTAAATGTTTTCACAAAGAAGGTACATGTCCATGCACGAATAGCTACCAATGCTTTGTGGCAATGCCAGCTGTCAGTTAAAGTATTTTGTAAATATTTTTTGTGTGCTGAGCTTTATTATACAATAATAAAATGTTGTTACAAATGTTTATGTCGTTATTGATTATTGTTTTAACATGTGTTATTTCTAAATCCTTTTATCATTCTTACTTTGTAAGGCACGCTTGAATTGTTAAATAAATATTATTTTTGATAAGCAACTATTTATTAATGATATTGTTGCTACTGTACTCGCAGTTATATGATAAATTCGTAATAACTGTCCACAGTTTATTGATTTTCGATTATGTATAGCACCAGTTAAACGCAAGTGTTATCAGTTAGAGAATGAAATATAGATTGTTGGCTTTATTCAAAACAGCATATGTATTAAATTAAAAATAAAAATATAATAACACATTTAAAATATTCCTCAAAATTTGTACAATTGGCGGTCCGATTTCAACTATTATACTGAAGATTTGGCTTAATACAATAAAAAAGCCAAGCTCTACAAATAACATTTTTTTCTTCGTATAAAATCTGGATAATATGGTATAGGTTTGTATGGGGGCTACCTCATAATATTATGTTTGGGGCCAGAATTTACATATGTTTCTAGTTCGATATTTTTGTTTGTATCTTTTACAACAAAAAAATCGTATTAATTTACTTTTTTTTATACCGTTATTAGAACACCGTCGGTTTAACATAGAAAGAATTGAGCTTTTAGCTGGAGTGTTTTTAAATTTGTGTCTTGTTGTTTAATGTCACTCTTTAGGCTGTATTTGATCTGTGATCATTCCTTAACATTAATTGCAGTGAATTTGTTTAATATGTGGATGCTTGACTTTTACGGTTTAGTTATTGTAGTGACTCCAAAAATTGAGTGTCCAATTATTCAATGCTACAAAAACATTGTGGCAAACTAAATCCATTTTAATCTGTTTTCCAAAATTTGACTAATTAATTGAAATCAAATGTAAGCTTCTGTACAAAGAAAAGTAAGCATTACAAACACCATTTGAGCGGCCATTTTTTGCAATGCAACCGTTGCTTCACATAACTTGGCTCTTCTTCAACAGTTTACCAACATATTTTTATTGCATACCACTTCGCGTTACTTGTAATTACCGTGCACTGCAATCTTGCATAGTAGCAACAACACAAATTCTTTAGTAAAGAAACGTGGAGCAGCATAGAAAATTCTGCTCTGCAATAATCTGACAAAAGATAGCGTATAGATCGCAACATTGTATGCCCTTGAGTGATTTATGGATCATTGTTGAAGAAGATCGTGTTCAATAGGTGGAAACTGCCCGAATCCTATAAAATGTTTGCAACTGCATTTATAAGTTTAGTAGCCACTCGCCAGAGGAATTAATAAAAATTTGCTGCCGTTTGTAGACTTGGTTACCGATTTCATCAGCATAATGTGCGTAAAAAATCATGAAAATATTGTTTATATATTCTTATTATGTACTATATAGTCTTGCAATTATAAGAATGTATATAGTCAATTGCTGCCGACAGTAAATTTAAAATTAAAATCAATTCCATACCTAACTACGCCAGCGAGAAGGACGAATTTATACTTAGAGATTATATGCAGCATAGCAAACGGAAGCATATTTAGTTAGTTACGAAGGTACACATCTACTACATGCTATTGATTTCATGCAATTAAATAAAATTACTTGAAATTATACAAAAACTCTCCCCCAGTCGCTAACAAACACCGACTGGGCAAGTAAGTAATAATTGCTGACAGACACAAAAACGTTTGGATTGATACAAAAAGGCTGTTTTTATAGAGTGGGCACATTCCTGTTACATTAACTTCTCGTGAAATAATCTCCACGACAACTTCTTTCGACGATTCAAATAAAACGAAACAAAATTAAATTTTGTCTGTTAATTGAAACATTAGCAAACATTTTAGCTCTTAATTTACATTGAAATTAACTCGTAATGCTAAAGAGAAAACAAACTATGAACTTTGCACATTCTCATTCCTTCGTTCTCAAAAACACAGTTTCTAGGCACGCTGTCCTTGTGACGTTTTCTTACTATCTCTTGCTGTGCTGACTTAATGTTTTTTGGTTATATTTAGGGCGCGCGCTTCATTGTTGGCATTTAATTAGAAACTGCTAAAATTCTTCAAATACCAAAATGTGTTTTTTTTTTTTGTACCACATTTTATTGCGTAATATTTATTCGAAGCAGCATGTAGCTTTTGGTTTATTGCCCTCATGGTCATTAAAAAGTCTGGATACAGATTTTTCGGTTTCATTAAACGTTCATTAATTTGAGCTAATAGCAATTGCATAAAGACGTAAAATGTTGTAATGTTTTTTTATTTTTTTATTTAATAATAAATTTATAAAGTTGATATTATACCGGTTGATAAATTTTATAAGTCAAGGCAAGCAAAAAATAGCCCAGGAGTAAAAGTTTATATCTTGCAAAATTTGTTTTCCAAAACTTATATTATATGCCGATATTTAAATAGTTATCTCATCGAAAATTCTTCTCAGTTGAGATTTGCATATAAAATTATATACATAAAATAATAGGTATGTAAAACAGGTGACCGTTTTAAACATAACCATTAATCAGGCAATCAAACGTTCATCCAAAAGTACTAATCCCAAAAAAATATCGCTTTTGAAAAAAAAAAAAAAAAAAGAAGAAAAAAAAAAAACACTAAAATGACTTCAAGGAAGGCATAATTTTATATTTACGCCACTTAAAAGCATTTAAGCATGCAGCTCTTTTTTAGTTTTATACCAAGACATCAAAAATTACTTGAACAAAAACTAGACCGATTGATCTTGCATCTAACTCAAAACATAGTTGGTTTGCATGCAATAATCGATGCGCGAACTTCTTGTTTTGGCATTGCGTGCAGACATTTTGGCCTGTTTTGAAGCAAATGAGGATGACACCCGCTTACACACAGAAAAGAACATAAAATTCGCCAAAAATGTGTGCTCACTAGTATGCTGTTTGTTCCCAGGACGGCCATACTGCATCGAACCTAAAACTAAAGCGAATACATACATACATATGTACAATATTACAAACCAGTACACATATATGTATATACAAATGTGATTTGGACAGATTACACGACTTTATCGTGTTTCGACAACATTAATTTGTAGCCAACTTAGACGTCACAGAAAACTTGTTGCATCAACGATTCGGCTTTCCTGTTTGCTTGTATTATTAATGCACTCTCAAAAGTTCGTAGTCAATGGTTGTCAAAAATAAAAATAAAGCAAAATCTTAAAATCTGAAAATTTCTTAAAGTTCTTGAATAAAGGAAGAAATAAAATAAGCTTCGGAAGAATGTGGTAGATATAAAGGTTTTAGTGAACCAATTGGAAACTTTATGTGGGCTGCTAAAAGAACCGGTGTGTCAAATTGAACCTTTAACTGGTTACGAGACCCAAAATTTTTTTATTTTTTGAGCCGTATACGAACAACGCATCTAAGGACCAAAAACCCATTGTCCTCCCAAATTGTCCCTTTTAGAAACTAGCTAAATTCATTTTTTTCCATCTTTCAACCCATCGAATAGCATCATTTTGATTCCATCAAGTATTAAGCACGTATTTATATCCAGGCAGTGTGTCTGTCCAGGTTAGGAAGTTCCGTTCCCACATCCGCATTTCATCGCCAATCACGATACGAAGTAATTTTTTTATGCATTTCTCAATACAATTTAAAATTAATTAATTTTAAGTGTTTATGTACTCAAATTGTTATATGAGTATACATTTTATTGTGGAAACAATTTATTTATGAGTCTGTTCGAAAGCAAAACCTTATAAAATTATTAAGATTATAAAAAAATCGGAAATTTCAGAGCACCTTAAATAAAATTGCGTGGCATTGTCAAATTCATAAAAGTAAGTAAAAGTCATTTATAAATTATATAATATATTTTTTTACTAAGTTTATATATATACTTAACTTTATAATAGTTGTATGTCGCAAAATCATAAATCGCTGTCAATCACATGCGTGTCACGCGTTGTCATCATTATCGAATTGAAAGAAGCGATACACTCTTAGACTAACTGCCATCATCAGTCGCCAAAAATGTATGCCTAGCATTTAAAGCATCCACTACATATTACTGTTTCTGCAATAAGCTTTTTGACTTTTGTATTAAGGCGGAACTGATTAAAACGCGCCTGGTGACTTTGCGAGACAAAAATTTTTTTGCTCGCGCTGTCTATAAACTTGAAACAGCAGCATCGAAAGCTACTGACGATGATTATGCTTCTTATTTTACTGATGATGATTCTCTTGACATCTGTGTCCAAAAAGATGGAAACAGAATTTTGCGTTCAATCCACATTGTTTTTTAAGAACAATCAATCATTTTCGATTTTTGTAAACCATCAAACATTAGTGGTTGCAAGAGTTTAAAAAGAGTACTAAAAGCGTTTGATTTGAGATAAGTTATGTTACATTAACATGGATAGAGAAAAATTTAACTTCACACAGGCTCCAAAGATGAATCCCTCCACCCTCTGATTGCTATTCACAGCTTATTCAAAGCGGTATCTTTGAAGTGCCATTTTATTTAATTATGTTTGCATTTAGCACCTTGCAACAAAGAAATAGAAATACATTAAACATTTTTGAATAGTCTGCTAAATGCGCCCAAATAACTCTGTCAAGTGCGACTTTTAAGGAAAAAGAGCTGGGTTTATGGATCGTTAAAAATGATTTAAGCTGACAAAACAAAATGGGAATAAGAAGATGCTATATTAACTTCTACCGCAGACGTTGTTAGTTGTCTTCGTCTTCGTCTTGGTCAAACAATAACTCGATATTGCAACTTCAACATTACTGCAATTTCAGCTGCTCATTTGCGGTTTTGTTTAATATTGTAGCGGCGGCGGGACATTGAAATGCATGCCAGTAAATTTAACCGACTTTGTTGTTGTCCAAGCAAATCGCTGCTACCGATTGGTTTGCAACACGCCACCGCAACAAGAAAAGTAACCACAATACAAAACAATTATATCAAAACATGCGTACATACATATACTCAAAGGATTGTAACATTGTTGCATCAGCAAAGGCGTGAAGTCGGTATTTAAAAATATGGTTAATGTCAATTGTTCATGTAAAAGGCGGTTGGTTTTAGGTCCACTTTCAAAATGTCTTGCCAAAATTAAACGGCTTGCTATTCTGCTCAATGTTTGGTTGAAGTTGGACAGGCGTTTGGCAGTAGTTAGAGCCAATCTTCTGGTAAAGGATTTAACAAGCGTTAAGATCAACAATTCTATCATTCTATTGTATATATTGCATTAAAAACAGTTTAAAATCTTGGTAGTATTAAACTAAAGGTGAATTGGTTTTTGTCATTCACAAATTTAACAATCAAAAATGTAATTATCAACTGGATATTCATTATGCTAAACCCTCCATGTTAACAGTTTTTAAACTTTTGGTTAACTATCAGATACAGCAAACAAAAAAATTTGACTAAGATCAGGATGCTTTGACTTCAATTTAATGCTGCTTATAAGTGCTCCACATAGTGTCCAATTTTAAGCTATTTTCTTTGTAACACAGTTTTTCACACATTATTTAATTAGAGGCCGTTCACATGTATGTTATGTACTCCTATTAAATCATGTTTGAAGCTGTTTTTCAAATGCTACCTGGTCAGATTTATAAGTTTGTAAAATTTTCGACTATTTTTATACCCGCCACACATAGTGTGAAGGCTATTATCAGTGTGTTGGAAAGTTTGTAGCGCAATAAAGGAGACCCCATCAAGTATTATTTATCAGCTCGACAAGACAAATCGATTTAGCAATGTTTGTCAGTCCGTCTGTATGTGTGTCTGTCTGTCTGTTCGTCTGTGGCAATGCGTTTTGCTCGGAAAGCCTTAAAGATATTGACCTGAAATTCAAAACTTAAGCTTCTTTTAATCATAGGCACTTTATATGTCAAAACCAAAGTGCCACGCCCATATTTAGGTAGCGTACCTTTTTGAATTTTTGAATCGTTCATATTTATGAATATATAACTTTGATCTGGGAAAACCACTTCTACTGTCACACTATGAATATACTACCGATATGACAAGAATCGGGCCACTACAATTTTACACATATTCGTCTTATTTGAGCCTTAACTTGAGTTATCCCCACCCAACCCTTCTGCGGAATATAAACTACGTCACTGATGATCTTACATGAACTAATTAAAAATTTGTGTGGCGGGTATTTGATTTTCGGTTCTGCTGAAGTTAACGTTTTTCCTTGTTCACATATATATTTATGATAGTTTAGTTTACATATTTATGAAATTTTTTAGAAAATTGTATCCAATACTTTTGGTATATTTTTGAACGTATTTTTTTAAATATTTCAAATTTAAGAAGTTTTGTTGAATGAAATCCATTGCATTGATATTTAGTTTATATTATATTATTCAAAAAATAAAATAAAAACAAGGAAAAACGTTAAGTTCGGTGGAACCGAAGCTGAAATACCCGTTACATGGGCGTGTCGTCTTGGTTTTGACCCTGGATGACCAAAAAATGTTTTTACCCAATTGGGAGCGAGTACATTCATAAATAATTACTATTTAAAAAAAAAAAATCGAAAAAAATTGTTAAGTTTGTATGGGGGCTATACCTAAAAATGGGCGTGGCACTCTCATTTTCGAACTTAACCTAGTCGTTGCCGAGAAAAGCTTAAGTTTAAAATTTCAGCCCAATATCTTTATATCTTCATCGAAAAGATCGCATAGCAACAAACAGACGGACAGACGTACAGACAGACGGACATGGCTAGATCGATTCGTCTCATCGAGCTGATAAAGAATATATATACTTTATGGGGTCTCCGATGCTTCCTTTAATGCGTTACAAACTTTCCGACAAACTGAATATACCTGTTTACACTAGTGTAACAGGTATAAAAATGTCACGATAGTGACAAATTTGATAAGCAAATTGATTGCTGCTTTTGATGAGCTATTTTCTGAAATTTTAACTTAAACAAATGCTAGACGAACCAACCTCCTACTGCACTACGCCCATGATAATACCATTCAAACCCTAATGAAAATGTTTGGTTTTTATGCATATGTATGTACTTTAACAAATATTAATAACAAGAAAAATAAACATTTTTTAAAGCAACTTTTTTTTAAATAAAGAATACATACATCATACATTCATGTGCATACAATTGTATATATGTTTGCATAGTACAACACACATGCAGGCGAGAAAATTGCATACTTGAAGGGGTCAGCCACCTAAGCACCAAGAGCAAGAGATAGACAACAGCGCATGTCATTCACTCTCTGACCTATTCGTTTAAAAAACCGCAATGTTTGCACATCTAGAAGGCGTACAAAACATAGCTAGTCAAACAGTTGAAGAGTATAAAGAAAAGAAAATAGAAAATTATAAATGGAAAATATATCAGACAGAAACCAAATGAAGCAAAAAAAAAAATTGCATACGAATTGAAATTCATCTCTAAGGGATACTGCGAGGGCAAATATTCATTTTGTATAGTATATTCTTTTATGCGTAAAGAAAACATTGTAGACTTAATGAAGTAAATATACTCTTGATCAGCTCGAGCGATATGATAAGGATCGGGCCAATATAATATATACCCCTTTACAAACTTACCTCCTATTTTCTAATATTTTCAAGAAAATTATTATATCTGTGCTCTTAGCTTAAAATTTGATACCAATAATGTGTATAAACTTGAGTTGTATCAGACGATTGACCCCCACCCATCCCATCTCGAAGTTTTATCTAAGCCACTGGTGATCACACACAAACTTTTTAAAGATTCGTGTGACAGGTTCGGTTCCACCGAAATTAACGTTATTCGTGTTTTTTTTTTTAACATCTTAAGTTGAAAAAGCAGAGCCCCCCACCTGGTTGACCATCGCCACGGGTCAGATGACATATAAGTCCAGTCCAGGTGGTACTTCAAACCATGATCAAGAACTATTACCGTATAGTATAACTTAGCTATTGAGTACCTAGAGCACACTGCTTTGTTTTTGAATCTTATCTAGCATCATTAAAATACTTTATAACACTGTAGTGACCATTACCAGTTGGTGGATTCAGTCGAATATTTTTGCAGACCCAATAACACCATCAAAAACTTTGCAAATGTTTATACAATATAAAACAAGAAAAAAGTTAACTTCGGTTGGACCGAAGTTTATATACCTGATACACATCATTTGACGTTGATAGACCTTCGTGTGCAGCATTTGTATTACATTTTATTTCAAAATACTAAACAAATTAAATATATTCTTAAAAATTTATTAATTCGCGGTCCGATTTGGACCAATTTTAAACTGAAGATTTGGCATGGTATAAGAAACATTTTAACCATATTTGAAGCCATTCGCTTTATAAATACTTTTTTCATATAAGAACTTAAAAAAAATGTTGTTCTTTTGTATGGGAGCTATACCTTAAAGTGGGCGTGACACATTGATTTTAACATAGAAACTACACAGGACCTAGAAAAGCTTAAGTTTAAAATTTCAGCCCAATATCTTTAAAACTGAGCGAATAAACGGCGCAGCAACACAAACAGACGGACGGACGGACGGACAGACGGACAGACAGACGGACATGGCCAAATCGATTCGTCTCGTCGAGGTGATCAAGAATATATATACTTTATAGGGTCTACTATGCCTCCTTTAATGCGTTACAAACTTTCCGACAAACTGAATATACCTGTTTACACTAGTGTAACAGGTATAAAAACAAGAAAAAAGTTAACTTGGTTGGACCGAAGTTTATATACCTGTTACACATCATTTGACGTTGATAGACCTTCGTGTGCAGCATTTGTATTAAATTTTATTTCAAAATACTAAACAAATTAAATATACTCTTAAAAATTTAGGAACTCGCGGTCCGATTTGGACCAATTTTAAACTAAAGATTTTGGCATGGTATAAGAAACATTTTAACCATATTTGAAGCCATTCGCTTTATAAATACATTTTTTTCATATAAGAACTTGAAAAAAATGTTGTACCTTTTGTATGGGAGCTATACCTAAAAGTGGGCGTGGCACATTGATTTTAACATAGAAACTACACAGGACCTAGAAAAGCTTTAGTTTAAAATTTCAACCCAATATCTTTAAAACTGAGCGAATAAATCGCGCAGCAACACACAAACAGACGGACAGACGGACAGACGGACGGACGGACAGACGGACAGACAGACAGACATGGCTAAATCGATTCGTCTCGTCCGAGGTGATCAAGAATATATATACTTTATAGGGTCTACGATGCCTCCTTTAATGCGTTACAAACTTCAAAACCTTTGCAAATACCTGTTTATACAATATAAAAAAAAAAGATCAAACTTTTAAGTTCGATAATCCAAACTATTTTAGTTACTTTATGACTTTCGTTTTTAAGAAATTTTCTTAAAGCGCGAAAGAAGTGTACAAAACAGATACTCTCAAAAAAAACAAGCCGAAAGCAAAACAAGGTTTCAATTACACTTGCTGATTGCAATTCAAATGCAACAAAGAAATACAGTTTTAAATCAATGAAAACAGGCGGCGCACGTGACTATTTTAATTAAAATAAATAAATGGTAAACACCACTTTACCCATTCACCAAAAATAGTGACAACAATGGTAACAACAGCGACAAATAGAATAAAAAAAAACAGGAAAACTTATTGAAAAAATGTACAAACACGCAAAATATTTTCTCTGAGACTACGCTACGTCAGAATATTATATTTCAGTTATTTGATTTTTTAACATATTTCCCAAGCATAGTATAGAAGACACTGATGGAGAGGATAAGTCGAAAGCAAAACTGAGCATATCACGCATGAAATGCCGTTAGCAAATTAGACAGTAGCTGACATAAGGGGTAGTATATAAAATAGCAACTTAAAATAAAAAGGGCGCAAAGACATTGGTCCCCGGCAATATTATGATTTTTTTATTTGGATCTTTTAACTGTTTCATTACATTAATTCACATTTTTTTTGTTTTTTTTTTTTGTTTTTGCATATATATTTTTGTAGAACGTGTGTGTTGCACCATTCAACGTACTATTATTTACCTATAAATGGGCACGACAAATATAAACGAGTACGGGTGCGACACCATTAGATAAATGCCAAATCCAATTTAAAAAGGAAAAATAATACGAAAATTGTTTTGGTTTTTTTTTTTTGCGTTGGGGAAGAAAACATTTTTACGTTAAAGAAAATGTAAAACACATAAATAATAATTTTTGAAGTTTTGTGCATAAAATTTATAACTTAATTTAGTGCAATTTAAAGAAAATGCCGTGAAAAAAATGCAATTCGACTGACACATAAATAAATCATCATTGAAATAAAACAAAAACCTGAAACGTTCGCCACGTTGTTAGGGTAAAAAAGTGAATACATATCAAATCGTATCCCGCAGCATAAGCTAGACTTATTATTACAGACTACTACCCCCTAAAAGCGCCGGTAGCAGTCCAGTTAAAATATTAAATGAAGGTATCAAAGGTTAATGCGTATCAAAGTTTTGAAGTATGTAGCTTACCTTGTCATTACATTCAAATATTCTCTTACAAATCAAAGCCTTCCCAGTTCTACAAAACAGTATACAATTTAACATAAATAAATAATTAATAAAAAAACTAACAAGATATGCAGTTCTAAAATCTTCAAATCAGATAAACAAAATTAGTCCAATTTCACTTTCCTAAGCATACTTTTCATATTTCGGACAATGGCCATGGGCATCATGTGGCCAAACTAGAAATTTCATACAATTAATTATGTACTCAAGATTGCTTCTAAAATCGTTTTACTTTTCACTTTGGGAATGCCAAGCTGAGCTTTACATAAATATATACGAAAAAGTCACGAAACGACCATGAGTTCATGAACTCGTAAGCTTGTTGTGAATCATGAAGTTATTGTAGTAGGTGTGGTATTCATCCTCTTACATAATATACGAAATATGCAACATTTTTTCGCTATACTGAGTGTAAATGTTTCAATTTTAACCAGGTAATGGCATTTATATTTGCATTTATTTTCTATAATTTTTGTAGCTGAAGTTGTAGTATTATCCTAAGGCGATTAACATGTTGGATAAGTATTAGTAACCATCTTCAGCTGCTACTTCAAAAAACATTATATTCCCGCCATATAAATACTCGTACCTATACATACATGTATGTTCGTACATAGAGTACATTTTTATACCCGTTACACATAGTGTAAACGGGTATATTCAGTTTGTCCAAAAGTTTGTAACGCATTGAAGGAGGCATCGGAGACCCCATAAAGTATATATATTCTTGATCAGCTCGATAAGACGAATCGATCTAGCCATGTCCGTCTGTCCGTCTGTTTGTTGCTATGCGACTTATTCGATGAAGATATAAAGATATTGGGCTGAAATTTAAACTTAAGCTTTTCTCGGCAACAACTATGTTAAGTTCGAAAATGAGAGTGCCACGCCTATTTTTAGGTATAGCCCCCATACAAAGTTATCGATTTTTTTCGATTTTTTGTTTAAAAATAGTAATTATTTATGAATGTACTCGCTCCCAATTGGGTAAAAACATTTCTTTAGTCATCCAGGGTCAAAACCAAGACGACACGCCCATGTAACGGGTATTTCAGCTTCGGTTCCACCGAAGTTAAGGTTTTTCCTTGTATTAGTTACGATAAGCTGATAAGATTTTATTCGCTTTGTTCTCTAAACTTTGTTGAGCTGACCGTTTCAAAGGTTTCAAGACCGACCGAGCGTTAAAACTTTCAATCGAAGCGACTTGAATTTTGTGGCTACAAATTTGTTTAGAAATAAGACATCAATAAGAAAAGTTGTAAAGTATATGAGTTTCATGGAAGAAAGGTTATGGATTATGTTCAGCAGTAATAGTAAGTTAAGTAGGATGGAGGGCGAGATTCAAAACTGAGGAAAAGAAATATTGCTTGCTTTTTGTGGTAGCTAAACTTTTGCAAACTCAAATTATTTATTATTAATTGAAGTCGGAAATATGCAGAGTTTAGCGTTCTGGTTTGTTAACGCTTTTCCCCACTTTTTGAAAACATTGAAACTTGAAAAGTAAAGTTAAAGAGTAAGTAAGATTTACTTTATATACTTTTTTTTATATAATTGATTTTTGACTTTCGAAGTGTTTTTCTTTTGTACTTAATTTAATTATTTTTGACATACAAATGAACAATTTTAAGAAGATGACAAAGTATATTGTCGAGTTTAATTATTGCGACAAATGTTCTTTGAAAAAGTTTCATTGTACACAATCGTTTATGCTCTAAAGTCAATTTGATCTTTGAAAACAATTTGAATTTTTGTTGTGCGTCAGCAAATGTTGAACGCGTATTTCTTTCCATAAATTTGTTATGCGCGACTGCTTTCAAAACAAATTTCAGCCTGTTTTGTGTACGCGTATAAAACTCTGGCGCCTGAGGCAAGCATAACCAAATAACATTCGCATAAGATGGTGGATCGATGGATCGTTCATTGGATTGACTACAGCAAAGTTGTATACACAGGCTTTGCCTTAGTTTGTCCCCACCTTTATCGCGAACAGACACTCCACCCATTTGTAATTTCACAGATGTGAAAATGTACAAAACAAAGAGGCAAAAAAAGAAATATATAATTTATGCTGTAGATATCGGTAAAGCAATATAAATTCATATTTTGATTGAATCAATCAAAAGTTAAAATGATGCTCATGTATAGTATACAGAATACAAACCAGAGAAAGAGATAGAGGAAGAAAGGAAAAAGATCATATGGTTTTTGGATCTATAACAACAGAAATAACTTAAAGTGAACTCTGAAGATCTCTTTTTTGTATGCCTGTCACGTAATTTATTGATTTAGCTTTCGGGAGTTTGGTTTTAACTTGAAAGCACAAGAAAGAATGAAAGACAATATTTATGAAAAAGAGGTAAATGCAAAGGGAATTGGATAGTATATTATTCTAGTTTTTACTCGAGCTATATACATATATACGTATGTACACACATGTACATATGTCCGTTGGCAAAATATAAGTTCAAGCTAATATTCAAGCTGATATACGCACGAAGCAAATCAACTTAATGTAAATCGCGACGAGTCGAGCAGAGCCGTCTCTTTATTGCAACTGGTTGTATCTGCTGCTGTTGACGTACCACCGCAATCAGCTAAAGCAACAACGACACAACATACTCGAACACGCATATTTCGTGCCAGAATTGCTAAAGCAATCGCTTCGATTTGAATCTATACATTACTTTAAGGTTGGTTCGCTCGCTTCCATTATTTAGCGGCAACCATTGTAGCTGTACACCATTTTGCATTTTTGCATTTGTAATGAAACTGAAAACCAGAAAACGAAACAATATAATTTTTGATCAAAATAAAATATGTGATCGTCACCGAGAAGTAGAGGAACATAAATAATCCGGTGTACTGATCTGACTGGTTTGCATTCGTACAGTGGTATTTTTACGTCTACTATATAATAAATACGAACGGTGATTTTTTTTTTCTGCATATAAGTCACAGTAATTAATAGTAATGTATAAGTACATTGAACTTTTATAGAACATTGTATAAACATGATAAGTTAATCTGTAAAACGAAAATATAAGACCACTTCGATAGTAGCAATAATATAACGGGTGTTTTTTTTTTTTTTTTTTTTGTGCATTGAAATAAAACAATAATACTACATAATTTCAAGTTTAAAATAGGGATTATTAAAAAGATAAATAATGTTTTACCATTTGGGGCATGTTTGCAGCGCAACTGAAGCCGAATGAAACGTATCTTCACATTTTTCAAAGAATCTTGCTTATGGTTCGCACAACTTCGCAAAACTTTCAAAGGTGTTTAATCCCATTTGTATTATTATTTCGAATAACAAAACACCGGCATTTAAAACTAGAGGAAAGTTGCCTCTGGAAGAAAGAAAAAAATAAAAATATTAGTGGGGTGAAACCCGCATCTTGTTTCCTTTTCTAGTTTTGAGCTATCTCACTAATTAACGAACACTAATTGTAAATCATAAAAGTGCAGTTAAATATTTCAAATTTAATTACTATTATTTACAACAAGTAAATATTTCCCAAAGTTTTTATATGGGACTTAAGTTCGGAGAACATGGAGGCAAAGACAATAAACCAAAATTTTTTGCTAGAACCCACAATGTTGTATCCAGATTTTTAAGTAACAATTGCAGTCAATCGACCAATATTTGATCGTGAATCTAATAATTGGTATGGACAATCGTCTGGAGAAGCTGAAGTGAGAAGAACATTTCTTTGGATTTTCTTTTAAATCATCTTTTTATACCAATTACACATAGTGTGTAGGGTTATATTCAGTTTGTCCGAAAGTTTGCAACGCATTGAAGAAAACGTCATAGACCCCAAAAGTGTATATATTCTTGATCAGCTCGACGAGACGAACCGATCTAGCCATGCCTATCTGTGTGTCCGCCTGTCTGTTTATATTTTATTCGGTGAAGATATAAAGATATTAGGCTAAAATTTGCAACTTAAATTTTTCTCTGCAACGACTAATTTGTATGTCAAAACCAAGGTGCCATGCCCATATTTAGGTCTAGCCCCCATACAAACCTAACGCCCATTGTCGAATTTTCGTATAATAATATGTGTTATTTCTAAATGTATTAACTTCAAATTAGAAAAATTTTTAAAATGTTTGTTTATATATCTATATAAGACACTGATGACCACACAAACCTTTCAAAGATTAGCTATTTAGCTTCGTTCTACAACGCTATTGATTTTCCTTGTTTTTAAATAATATTGATATGTGGCGTTATAAATGTTGAATTTGTGAAATAAATAAAGAAGAATAGAAAATAAGTACCGACGCAAAAGAATATGTTATTATGCATTTTTTTGTTTCAACCCATGAAATCATGTAAAAAAATCATATCTTTACTAGTTTTCTTCATATAGCGGTTCAAACTTTGAAAAAAATTGTTTGTGCTATTTTACTGACCGCAGCTGTACATATATATATAGTATCTATATACAGTCCCATTTTATGTTCTGATTGTATGTTTTTCTTTTGGATAAGTGAAGAACGCATATCTTTAGTCACGTAAGTACATATTGTTGACACTGATTAGTATACAATGAGAGCAACATACTCTTTTAGCACATTTTTATTTTTTCTCTCTTTATTTCTTTTTCTTTTCCTCTTACTTTTATATTATGCTATAATATCTTGAGACACAGTACGATAAAACTTAATTGCCGCCCGCACTCGATTCTTGGAAGTTGTATCGAATGAAAAAATGCGTCATTTGCACAGATTACTTCCAATGCGTTTAACGAGAGCGCTCAGTTCATATTCAATAGCGTGACTAGCCAGACGTGCCGTGCAGCGTCTTTAAAGTGTATTTCGGCTTATTTTTTATACCTATCTTCTACCATCCTTCTATAAGTGTCTTAATCTATATATTACAATGTATATCAGGTACCTTTCGGTCTACCTGCTCACCCTATTCATCGTCAAGTTAACTAGCGCAGTATTTAACAATCAAACTGAATGCGAGCGACTAATAAAACGTTATAAGGACTGTCAATGTCATCGTGGCTATATCAACTGCGGAAACATCGTTTACTACACAGTTAAAACTGACCATGTCATAACTTGCAATTCAACCGTTAGTGTGCGCGACTACGAGCTACTTCCAAACCTCCGCATAGGGAATGTAAAAACACTAAGTATACGAAATTGTCCTTTTCCGGACAAGTACGTTATCAAGGATGCATTACAGCGTCTGGGTATAGCGCACATCGGGGAACTGCGTGTAATGAACAGTTTCGATGGCCGCATACAATCTCAGCAACAACACTATGAAGACATACCTAGTTTTTCGGTACTCGACTTGCTGCAGTTGAATCAAGTATTGCCTGATGATTACTTTGCTGATGTGAAGGGCATAAAAGAAGTATATATAAGCTCGCGTGTAGCACAATCTGGAGGCTTACTGCGTCCGCTACAGCGCCTCGAGAGACTGCACATACATATGCCACATCTCGCCGAGGTCTCAGGTGAAATTCTTTCACCGCTAAGTAGTTTAAAACACTCATACTGAGTTCTAATAACACAATTATAAATGGCAGCGTAGTAACTTCACCAACTTCATTAAAAGACCCGCCACTGATGAGCGCTGTAATGCTTTCACAGCTAACCGAACTGACTACATTTATAATGATCAATTGCGCTGGACCATTACCACGTCAGTTCTTCAAGCACACTACCAAACTGGAATCAATTGATATAAGATACAGCATAAATACGCTCGAAAAGGATATGTTCATCAAGCAAGCGCAACTGGTGACGCTTAAGCTGAACTATAATGAGCTGAAGTCTTTGCCAATAGGCTTATTTCAGCATAATACCAAGTTGACGGTGCTTTCAATTGCAAACAATAATTTAACAAGTATACCAAGGTAATTATACCAATTAACAATCAAAAAAAATCTGACTGATCTTACTTTTGCAGTAAACTTTTTGATCCTCTACGGGCTTTAAAAGTGCTTAACCTAGAGAACAATCAGTTAACCACTATTGATCCAAATGCCTTCAAGCTGCTCAACGCTAAAATTTACTTTGGAAACATGTATGAAAGAGTCTTCAGCGGAAAAATGCCGCTGAACACTGAAGCTACAATCTGTAAAGAACAGTTTGACTTAGAGCAGGGCATTTGCCTTTACTGCAACTACAACGAATTTCTTCATCACTTTGCAACGGAAGAGAAATGCTTTTCAATTGAATCAAAAATAATTATCGCACAAACTTATATGAATGAATATGTTTTTATATATAATATATATAGTATATAGATAATATATTTCTGACAAATATATAATTTTATAAAATAATTTCTTATTGTTTAGAGCACAAACTTATTGAATGAATATGTTTTTATATATAATATATATAGTATATAGATAATATATTTTGACAAATATATAATTTTATAAAATAATTTCTTATTGTTTAGAGCTTTTTGGTGTTGTATTGTACTACATCATATTCTATAATTGACGTAGCACAGTGGAGCAAAAAATAAAAAATGTGTCGGATAGATAATTAACTAAACAGCAACCGCCGTTTTGCAGACTCTGTTTTGGAATACCACTAGTTTGCCAAATTTAGTTTGATAGTTTGTTGTAGGAGTTATATACGGAAAAATTATTTAATACTTTTAGTTATTTAGCAAAAACTAGGTGCCAAGATTTGGCAAAGAACATGTAAAATCAAAAAATGTTCAGCTACCTCGATCAAAAATAAGCCGGTTTAGCTCAATTACAAAGACATACCTTCTGGACCATGACATATTTAATTGTAAAAACACACAAAGCATTTCAAAACTACATTTACCAAGTGAAGGGCAAAAACTATGATTATGGAATTTCGCCATTGCCCTCCAGTTTTAGGATTCAATTAGTCAAAAATTTAACGAAACGAAAAGAAGTGCTTTCAACAACCTTTATACAAAGGCTACCTGCTTAATTGACACAAGTTCAATTGACAAAAATTCTTTGTGTAAAAAACTTTGCGTTTTAATGAATTAATGGGTCTGAACTACTTAAACAAAATATTTAGAGGCTTTCTGTATTTCTTGTTTAATCACTTGCTTTAAACCTAGTGGAATTTTCTTTTATAACTTTGGACTAAATGTTTTTACAATCAAACATATCTGCAACCTAATAATTTGTTCCTTAAACAAGCTTCAAATAAAAGTGTTCACACCATAATTTAGGCTTTATACCGAGACCATATACATCGTATTTCATTGTAGAGCTACTATTTTTAAATTATCCTCTTAAATAAAGATGTTATATTCTTCAATTATATTGTTCAAATGTTAATATAATATACAGATTTGATGCATGACAGTGCTTTTATACACCACCTTTAGTTATAGTATAGATACATACAATCACACATAAATACAAAAAGTGTTGAAAAAACACACAAAATATATATTTATAATCAAATCAATTTAGAAACGAAAATATTATACGTTTTATTAATATTTGTTGCGTTGAGTTTGCTTATCGAATATCTACATTTCAACATAAATCATGTACGAAAACCATTTATCTTCGTGTATCTGTTGGGGGTTGATAGCCAACCCCCAGCACTGATTGTGATTTGCTTCTTTTAGAGTTTTGCTTTCTTATCTCACGTTGCGCGCAACATGTCAAATCTAATATTTTTTGTATTTTACTTTCTTCTATTTGACATTTTTTATTGAATTTATAAGTAAAAATGCCTTGTTGAGTGCATATTTCAAGTTTTTCTATCTTCTTCAGGGAGTATTATATAAAAACTGGAAAATCGTTTTTGAATTTAATGTCATATGCGGGTTAAAGACCATTTCACAGTGATTGTACGCGATTAAGATAAGCACAGTGTTGCATGTAATCAGTCGCTGTTATATAAACCACATTTCAACACACCCGTTGAAATTTAAATTATTGTTTGGATAAATCTGTGTCAAGTCAACGTTGACAGTTGAAGTAAAGTCAAACCACAAACGTTTTATAAAAATATATTTTTTTTAATATAAAAGAAACTCGAAAATATTATGATGAACAAAGCTTTTATACCAGTCAGACTCCCATTTTCGAAATTAATAATTTACTTTTTAACTAAATTCTTAAATTCTTATACTTCTCAAACAACTTAAGCACAGTCATCAAAAAGATACATAAAAAATTAACTTTATAAATAATGGCGATGTACTAAACAAATCCGTTGTGGCCTTTCAACACAATTTAGACAAAGAATACTGATCAAGCAGAAAGTCCTACATTGATATGCTTAAACTGTTTAAGAATTATAAGATTAAAATAATTTATTTGAAAAGTAAATCACTAATTTCGAATAAGGGAGCCCTACTGTACATCTCGTTTATACGTGCCCAACACCTTAAAATCTTTTCGTGAAATTTCATATGCTTAAAAATATTTTTTCATGTTATTGACAACAGCTAGCAGAACTGAAAAAGGCATAGCCCATAAAAACTATTTATTATTTTTATATTTGAAACAAGGAAAAATGTTAACTTCGGTGGAAAGGCATAGCCCATAAAAAAGCTATTGATTATTTTCATATTTGAAACAAGGAAAAATGTTAACTTCGGTGGAACCGAAGCTTAAATACCCATCACACGCATCTTAAAATAGTTTATTTGTGATCAGCTATGACTTAGAAAGAACTACGAGATTGGATGGCCGGAGGTCAATGGTCTAATACAAAAGGATGACATTAGATGTGTTTATAGCCAAATTGAAGTGAATTTATAAATAAACACTATTATACAACACTACTATACAAAAATTGTGTACGTAAAAATGGGCGTGGTATTTTCATTTTTATACTTAACCTAGTCGTTGCCGAGAAAAGCTTAAGAATCAATATCTTTTAAACTAAGCAAATGAGTCGCTTAGCGGCAAACAGACGGATAGATGGACAGACAGATATGGCTAGATCGACTTGTCTCATCGAGCTGATCAAGAATATATATTCTTTATGGGGTCTACGAAATCTCCTTTAATGCGTTACAAATGTTCCGACAATATGAATATACCCGTTTAAACTATGTGCAACGGGTAAAAAAATGTGTTTGATGATAACAGTTCAAATATGATAAAACCATTCTTATATCATATCAATTCATACAAACTGACCGCTTTTATTTGAATTTTTCAAAAAATTGTTTTATGAGCTATTACCTGTTTTTGTTTTCGCTTCTACTCATTTACACTAAAAAATCCAGACCAAGTTTCAGACCAGACTGGGTTTATCAAACTCATCAAGTATAAAATGTCTTTTCTATCCGCAACAAACTCTTAGATAAACTAACAATGTGGTTATGAACTAAAGTGGAATTCGCAACGAACAACTTTAAAATGGTTATCTACTTAAACAAGCTTGATTACTACTCAGCACTTTAACTACTCATCTTTGAAACGCAACCATTTGGCAGAGGTTGAATCTACGTTAAATCTCGTTTTGGATTTATATATTGCCAAAACAATTTAATACAAAGACAAAGGTTGTCTCACAAAGTTGTTTGCATTTTTCTAACAAGTTCAACTATGTCCGTCCCATCAGATAAGTATCTTATTTTGTGACCGACGACAGATCACAACAACTGCTTGTGTTCTTCTCCATTTTTGATATAATTTGTTAAACACAGACACCTCGAATGCCACTCATACGAGTATATTGTTGTTTAAATACATTACAAGCACATTTAGTTCGTTTCGACTTAGCGCTGCTTTAATAAATAAAATGTATAGGTCATATTGGTTACTTTAGAAAAAATCAAATCACCAATGTGCTGCATATACTATAAGTATGTTTGTAAATTTTACATATAAATGCATAATCCACCACAGACAGACGACTTCATTTAAATCAAAAATATATAATATAATTGTTTGATATTCAGCAAAAGTAACTCTAAACAAAAAATAAAGTCTTTACTCTAAAAAATTATAAATTAATTTTTAAATCATTCGTTACCGATTACTTTTGTATATTTCTACTGCTTTGCACCAATTTTAAAAAGCCACAACTAAAAACACGTCACAATATCAATTTATCGTAGTTGACTTCAGAAATATTCAACCAAAGCGGCTGCAGCAAAAACAAAATCATATGTATATGGCGCATATATTTCAAAGCAATGTCAATTTCAGACTTATCGAACCAGTAGAGGCAAAAAAGAAACAAGGAGAAACCTTAACTTCAGTAAACCAAAGTTTTGATGCTAAGTCACATGAAATTTTCGTGAAAAAAACGGTGATTTGAGGTGATTTTGTATATGAACAACTTGATATAGTGACCTAATATTAGTTCAATGTATATAGATAGATATAAGTGACTATTAGACACTACAAAATCCAGTTCAATGTATGTATATAGATAGATAGAAGTGACTATGAGACACTACAGATTCCCACACAAGTAGTGCATAATGCGCCGTTTAAACTTGTGGTGAAATTAAAAGAGTTTTTATTTAATTCGAAGTAAATTCATCCATAAGTAATAACTTTTTTTATACAAAATTTCGAAAAAGGTAGTTAGTTTGTATGGGGGCTTATACCTAAAAATAATAATTATTTTCATACAAAAAGTCGAAAATGGGTGGTAAATCTGTATAGGCGTTTCACCTTAGAGTGAACATATAAACTACCTAGGACCGAGTACAGCTTAAGTTTCAGCTCAATATCTTTAAAACTGACCGAATGAATCGGCTCGCAACAGACAGACGGACAGGCGGACATGGCTTGATCGATTCATCTCGTCAAACTAATCAGAAATATACATGAATGCGATACAAACTTTCTGACAAAATACGAATACCCTCCACACTTTGTGTGACGGGTATAAAAACAGCGCATGAATTTATGTGTATGCGAGTATGTTCCGACTTAACAAAGAAGGAGTCTTAACACGAGGGTGCCAAATAAACAAGAGATGGGATGCAGTTTCAAGTGGTTTCGTCCACTGGTTAGACAAGAGTTTGTGGTCATCAACGGCAGCAAAAGTATTTGTAATGCCTAAATGCTTTACTGAATTGATTTTTGGTGTAAACGATGTGCAATTTTAATGGATTGTGCAGCAGATAAGAAACTGAAAGCCACTTTTCCTTACCGATGAATATTTGAAATGGAACTTGGCCAACCATTTTAGGAGACTGAAGTTACCATCGTTAATACTTACCATTGGATAGAATAGGCTCGACCGCAACTTGGTAGATTGGCGTTTAATTGAATTTGCTTTGATTACTAGTTTACTTTGTTGCATTAGTGGAGCATCGTGTCGGTCTGTAAAATTGCGATTTGTTTCCGATTAGCGGTATTTCGCGAATGCTATGAAAAAGGACTGCCATGCTCATCTCACTTGTCCTAAAGTATTTTAAAGTGATCACATATATGAAGAAATGTCACATCTGGTGATAAATGTGCGAATAAAGTAAGGTAATTTGTTGTTGCAGATCTTCGAAATAAAATCAATAATTTCGAAATAATATCAATAACTTCAAATCTGCTATTTGTTTTAAATACAGGAAAATAACTTATATTTATTTCATATACATTTTTATTAAAACCGAACTAGAACTCTTTATTTTTTGGGATAAAAAATAAGAATAAAATTGTAAAAACATACTAAAATTTTCGTACAATTGTACAGGCTAGTCTGAACAACCATATTATATAACTATGTTACATATGGGACAAAATGGAGAAAAAATTGATTCTCTAACGAAATATGTCCTGCAGCATAATTTCACGCCGCTTTTGTGTTTTTAATGCGTATTAGGCATAATAGGTCATTTTGAATTGCCTAACATCAGGCGCAAGAGAACAATAGCATGAAACAATATACATTTATTCTTACGTACATACATAACTTGTTATTAGTAAAAGGACTAAACAATGCACGGTCGTATTCCAAGGCAAGGCAAGCAACTCACTGCCATAAACTCAAAACAAATTTTATTAACATTATTTCTAAGAACAATGCGTAGCAGTCTGCACTTGTTGATTTTATCAAAACCAATTTCAATACCGAATGGTACGAGTACAAATTAAATTTAAAATACATACTACTGTATTTGGTATTTCGTAGATTGACTGTCAAGCAGACAGATTCAATTGGCATTTAAAGTCCTTAGCTTAACTCAATTTTAAATCCTAACATTTATTTGTACACCAAACAATTGATTTAACCCGTATTCCAAACATTTGGCTGTAAAAATGCATTGTTCTGTGACTTTTACTGCAATTATTATGTCAAGATTAAGTGATGCTTGTAACTTTGCCCCATCAACTGCAACGCTTTAAAATTTTGCTTCTATCAATTTACCCAAAACCAAACCTAAAATATTCAAATCTCACTCCTATCACTGCAGCAAACCGATAACAGCTTAGTGCAATTTGATGCCACAATGGTGGGCAGCATACTATACAGATGCATTTAGAACTTGTGGCATTTCGATATAAATTGAATTTAATTGACGTTGATTGACCTCACTAAGATGCATAGAAAGAGAAAAACTGTAGGACGAGAAATTTCCACTATAAGACTTTAATTTAATTTCAGTTAAATTTATATAAACTTTACCTATTAGGACGTTTTTGATATAGCCATATCGAAAGTAAATGATGATTGTGTTGATTGTTGCTCTAACGATATTAACCCACTATCAGTGTGCTTTTCAAATTGTGGGACATGAATAGTATGATATGTTCACAAAAATGTTAAAGGTAACACAAATGTGGTTAAATACTTGAAAAACAATAATGAACGCTATTGGTCAAATAGTCTCGACTACACATTTTATATGAGTGTTATGTTGTATCTTGGTACGAGATTGTGTTGTACGAGATAACATATTATTATTTTTAGTTTTTACAAAAAAAATATGAACTTTTCTCTATTTTTTCTGCGCAAACTTTTGACCAGATAAGTCCTTGGTCAAGGAATACCTGCCCAAGTGCAACAAACTGTCGTTGTCCAGAATATAATTCCTAGTGAATCTGAGAACATATCTACGAATTTGTCTTGAATACTAAAAGTGTCACTATATTAAGTTTAGCTGACATTTGCTAAAAACTGTAATTTACAACACAAAAAAATACCAAAAACTTGAAATACTTTACTCAATACTTTTTTGCACAAAATAATTCAACTTAAGTAGTCAAAGAGAGTCTGGATGGAGCGAAAAGTGGAATGATTTTCAGTTCTCGTTTTTTTGCAATCGCAATTTTCCTTTTATCGATTCAAACTAGACTTTGTGAATACGTAAATTGTTTTTAAAAGTACCATATGAAACTAATATTTACCGACTTGTCAAAGTCAAAAGTGCATTTAACGCGAGACATGTTATACATACAGTACTTATGTTTGTTGCTGTTTATATTATCTCCCGACTTATTCGAGATCCGTTTTGTAATTTTCTTATATTTGCTATTTGATTTGTAGCACGCGATATCTCATTTCGAATCTCCGCCACTGTGCAACTCTGTGTCGCATCTATTATGATTGGAATGCATACATACATAATACCAGACAATATATATTCCATTCATTCGATTTTATTTATTGTTTACTCTGGATAGTAGGTAGTAAATGTTGGTGTTTTTTTTTTGTTTGTTTGCTGTTGTTTACTGTAATTGTTCATATTGTATTGTGTGCAAACACAAAAGAAGCAAACAGAAAAACTAGGCATGCTAGGCATGCTAGGCAAACAATAATAAAAACTGGCGGCGGCACTAAATTTATTCTTATTGGATTTATTAGCTTAAATAACCATTGGTGTTGTACGATATTTTATGTAAAAGCTTTTAGTTCTAATATGGGTTGGGTGACATTTATCGAATGAATTATTAAATAAAATTATTATTGAAAAGAGCAAATTAAAATACTATAAAAAATATAACATGGAAAAACTTTAACTTCAATAAACCGGAGGCTTCAATACCCTTCACACATCATTTCACATAGATAGTTCTTCGGGTTCAACGTTTATATTAAATTTTAACTTAAAATACTGAACAAATAAAAAATGTTCTTAAAAATGTAGAAATTTGCACTCTGATTTCTACCAATTTTAGATTGAAGATTTGAAGTCAAAAACTTTTTTTTTCGTACTAGAACTTGATAATATTTTATATATATTTGTATTGAGGCTATAACTAAAATAGGGCGTGGCACATTGATTTTAACATACAAAGTACACAGCTTAAGTGTTGCATTAAAACAGGGAAGAACTTTTACTTCGATGGAACTTTTGTTAATATATTGTGGCAAATATAAGAATCATATGAACAAAGTTTTGTTAAGATAATATAACAATAAACAATTTTGTTGAAAATATGGAAAGTATGTATGTTCATATGTATATGTATGCTATAGTTATTCTACCTCAACCATGGATCCATTTAACAAAAACTTAAAAAAAATTTGGGATAGGTTTTATTGGGAGCTACAAATTACAATGGGCTTGACACTTTGAATTCAACATAAAAGCTACCTATATGACCGAGAAAAACAGACTACTGAATCCAAGATTTAAGCTTTTGGATCTATCTATTTTAAATAGTTTATTTGTTAATCGGAAACTATAAACTTAAAATACTTTATTTTTTAGCTTTAAAATTTAAAATATTAAACAAAATCAGTTTTCCACATGAGTTGTTTAAAAGAGCAATAATTTTTATTAATATCAAACCAGATTCCATTATATACTATATTTTATAAAACCACCTACGACTCCTACTTCATTAACACTTTTCACCCAAATTATTCATTCGTGTACATATACATATGTTTACACGCTCCCAACTTATTCCCTTCCTCGAAATTCATAACTTAGAAAAACAAATGCAGTATAAATAATTAAGTTCAATTCAATTCATTTGCAAAACGATATTACACACGATTTACGCGCTCAATTAAAAATGCTTGAACGCATTTAATTAATACTAATTGGAAAAACAAATCGGTAAAATTTTGCGCTTAGACAAAGTCAATCAAAAATTTATTAATACCTATGCAAGTTAATTAAATTTAGAAGAGCCAAAACAAACGAAACAATGCTAAAATGCAAACAAAGTGAGCATAAAATTACATATTTAATAAACAATTAAGTGGAAAACGCCGTTTGAAGAAAAAAAATCAAATATATAATAAAACATAATATTAAACTGATTTATGAGGTGTGCACAAGTGCCGATAATGCCCCAAGAAACTATCGATCCAGAGTAAAAACTCCCACACAATGCACACACACAAAAAAATAATACTTATAAAAACTGAGCTAAAAAAGTGTAGCTGTAAGTCAAACAGCTACCAATTTAAGCTACCATAAAAAAAATTAAGACTATATCAAACATACTTCGTTCGATTTAGACACAAAAACTATGATTTCACATAGAATACTGTGTGAATATAAGTGGTTTGAGGGGAAGGTTTCCAAAAGGCAAAAGAAAATCAAGACTTTTATCTTATACACCAGTGCTCTGCTACTTGTTGCTACTTTGTAAACTTGCAACCAACTCATTCAGCTTATATGCAAAGCGATTGACTGATGTGAGTTCAAGAATCGAAGCAATCGCGTTCGACACATAACGATTCTTATTGATCATAGATATAACCGAAAACGAGTGAAAACTCACGGTCCAAACATGGCTCAACTACCAACAACGATAGGCAGGTTACAATAAAGACAAGCGGGCGCGGACGGACACAAAGAAGGTGGAGCCAGATTCATGGCTTCTTCAGTTGCAAATTTCTTATTTTTTCTGAGTTATTGCATATTTTATAAGACAAGTTTGTGCATTTTAGGCCACGACTGGTTATGAGACGAAATTGACGCTGGTGGTGCTTTGTCTTTGGTGGGCTTGATAGCTGACTTAGTTTCTATGCTGATGCAACGCCCTGTTTTCTTCATATTGGAATTTGTTGCCTCGGGTTTGGTTATTAAATGTACCAATTCTTTAGATCTTTTGTTTCTGATAAAAGAGACGAAGTGCATTAAAAAGTGGGAACTAAATATTGTATAATGGCAGTGCATTAAAAAGCTGGAGATATATTTTGGAAACTCTTAAAACTCTTTTATGAGCAGCAATTAAATACCAATCAAAAAATAATAAAATTTAATTTAAATGCAAAAAACAAAATAGTTCTTATTTATGAATATATTCAATCCAATCTGGGTAAAATCACTTCTACTGTCATCCTATGAATACACTAAATTTAAACCCCAACTTGAGTTGTCCCCACCCACCCCAATTTAGATCTAAGTTTAGCGCCCTCTAACGAACATTTATTATATACATCATTTACTCTGCTGCAAATAATTACCTACTTATCTGTATTCTTTGTATTTGTTGTTGTAATAATTGTATTTTTGACAATTGATATTTTTGATGTTCTCTCTCTCGCTTCAAAAGAGAGAACTTCACACTCAAGTTCAGCTTTTTGCATTGATACAAATTAGAAGAAGCAGAAGAATGACTCATAAGTTAATAGCGCGTCGGTCTCAGGTAAAGTGCATAACGCGTTTACAAAATAAATAAAAATGTTTTTTAATATCTTGAAATTGTGTTAAAATGTTAAATATGGTCAAAATAATGTGAAAAAATAAAAGTGCTATTCGTCAAATCGTTTTAATGCAATTATTGCAATTGCTTTTTTGTGTGAGTTTGTGTGTGTGTGTTTTTTTTTTTTTTTTTTGCGTGTTCGAATTGCAAAGAAAATTCCAGAAATGATAAAAAAAAAGTGTCGGGCGCAGTGTTCAATTATGTAAAATCTAAAGTAAGTGCATTTAATTAAATTATGTGAAAATTTCAATTGTCGTTAGTTGTGTTAAAAAAAAATAAATCAATTAACTCGTGTTCTAATTTTGTGTTTGCAATAACGTTTTTTTGTGATCATTTTTATTTGTTCAATATGCCTTTTTTTTTTTTTTTTTTTGTGAAATTTTCATTTTTTTGCCTGTACGTTTTTTTTTTTTTTTTTTTTGAGTGTTAGAATTTGAAGTTGTTCAAGCTAAATGTAAATAAAATTCGTTTGAGAAATGAATCTGTAAGCTTCTCTCTCGAAAAATGAGTAAGGTAAGTTTTTATTTACTTTTGAATGTTTATTTAAATAATAAAGATAGTTTTATTTTGAAGACAATTTTTAATATCCAAAAATTGAAAAGTGAAAAACAATTTTAATTTTTTTTTTGTAAATTTTTATACCATTTTTTTTCAAGTAAATTATTGTTATATGTTCATTTAGACCTAAAAATTGTACATATATGTTATGCTTTTAGTTTGAGCCCCAACTTGAGTTTTCCCCTCCCAACCCCTTTGCGGAACATAATCTACGTCGCTGGTGATTATACATGAATTAATTACAGTTTTGTGTGGCGGATATTTGAGCTTCGGTTCTACAGAAGTTAACGTTTTTCGTTGTTTTCTTTTGTTGGAATATTTTTAAAAAAATTAAAAATTAAAAACCTAGGCATCATTGAAAAATAAATTGAACTCATTTGAAAAACTTGCTAGACAAAAAAGCATAAAATTTCAATATCTTATAGTTAATGTTGCATAAAATGAAGCTATAAATTCCAATTGCCAGAAGCTAGAAGCAAACGAGAAACCCAACTCTTGAATAATCAAATAAAAAACAAAACACTTACATTAACACTAATGGCGTTTATTAATCCAATTGTATACAGCGGACATTAAGCAAAAGCAAAGCGGACTGTGTCAAAAAGCTGTTATTCGCTTAAAAAATGTGGTATACAAAAGAAACGAACCAAAACGATAGAAAAAGTTTGGTGAAGTGAAGAGAGTAAAGCATAGCTGTTAATGTAATAACATTAACGACTTAGGGCGTTAAAAAATTTGGGCATGAACCTCTTGACAGTGTCAAATCATTTTGCAAATCTAATGAGCCTCAACGGCATAAAACGAAATTAAATATGAAAAAACTCTGCTACAATCAAATTGAAAATTAAAAGAGAGAACATAACTGGACCTAACCTTTCACCCAAGAAGACAGAAAGCTCGAGAGAAAGACAATGCAAAAAGATGAAAGCAAGAAAGTCACAAAACCACAGAATATAACGCAAATTCTGAATGTCGAGCATATTTCATATCTCTTTTTTATACCCGCAACATGTAGTGTTAAGGGCCTACTCAGTTTGTCTGAAAGTTTGTAACGCATTGAAGGAGAAGTTGTAGACCCCATAAAGTATATTATTGGTCAGCTCGAATTCGCCATGTCGTCGGTCCGTCTGTCTTTTGAAATGCGTTTTAATGGAGATATTTAGCTGAAATTTAAAACTTAAGCATTTCTCATCAACGAGCAGTTCAAGATTGAATATGAAAGGGTCCCGCCCATTTTTTAGGTATAGCCACCATACAAACTTACCGCCCTTTTTTAATTTTTTATATGGGAATAGGTAAAAAATGGGTAAAAACACTTCTAATGTCATCCAATGTAAAAAAAATATGTTCCACGCCCATTTTTAAATACATCCCCCTACAAACTTACCGTCCATTTTCGAATTTTTGTATGAAAATGGTTATTATTTAGGAGTGTGTTGGATTGGGTAAAAACACTTATAACTTATACTTATCGTCCAATATCAAAACCAAGGTGCAACGCTCATTTTTAGGTATAGTCCATATACAATTTTACCGCCCATTTTCGAATTTATGTATGAAAATGGTTTTGTTTTAGAAATGTATTGACTCCAAATTGGTTAAAAACACTTAAAATCATCCAATATGAAATCCAAAGTGCCACGCTCATTTTACGGCATAGGCCCCACACAATTTTCGTATCCCATCTCGATGTTTTATCTAAGCCACTTATGATAACACATTAACTATTCGAAAATACCTGTGACGGTTTTTCCTTGTTTTTAGTTATTTTTTCCTTTGCATCTAGTCAACTTATAATATCTAATTTACAATATAAAACTCCCTCAACCACAACTATTTGAAATTTTTATTTCCAAAAAGTATCCTACGTAATAATACTTACAAATTATCAAACTAACTCAGTTACAATCAGGCATACTTTTTATATTGTTCCTTTTTTCACGTCATAAATTGAGAAACTACAATGTTTTATTAAACGCACATGGCTTTTAATATAGTTTGTTTCCTTTTTAACCACATATTTGAAAACAGTATAGTCATCTAGGGTAAATTAGTTTTGAGTAATATTAAAATTTCTAAGATATTAATCGCCTGAAAACTTATATAATTAGAAAATTGGATTTCAATACTACGATAAAAATGATCTAAATTTTTTATGAGTAGTTTTAAACTTAGTTTTGGTTCCCTTTACCCTGTGCGTAAAATGATATATTAAGCAAAGAAAGAATGATTTATGCTTAATATAGGGTGTCGCAGAATTAACGCAAGTCCCAGAATCTACAAATTTTAAAGCTGACAGATTAAGGGTTAATTTTTATGGTTGCTCTTTTACTGCAAATATTGTGGTAATTATGATTTAATTGAGGGACACCCTATAGAAATCGATCTGATTTTTTAGAGATAGAATAATTTACGCCTTCAACTGCTTACTTTAACAAGATTAGACTGACCTGACTGATGCGTTAAACCTATCTTTCAAATATAGTATATACGCGCCATCAAAGATCCAAATTCATTCATAGAAACGATTCTGTTGCAAATTTTCCAAAAGTAGTCCAAGTAGGCCAAATGAAATCGCCGGATCTGGTGACAAGCAAAAACAAGTCTTGAAAAAATGAATTTATATCCGTTTCACACCATAATGGAAGGGAACAATTAAAATCTACGCTTTATGAATCCGAATTGGTAACCCGCACATGTCATTAAAATATTTTTTTTTTTGTAAATTATATAAAATGTTGCATTGACTATAGCGCTAAAAGCGTTGACAGAAAATTACTTTGGCATGTCAACATTTATTTACACGCGGGGTATTTTTTCTTCCGCATTCAAAGCAAAATTTTTACCTCTACCACTGATGACGGTGATAATGCTTCCATGAAAGCCAGAACTTTATACAATACCTAATATTAATCGAGCTTCGTCACTTTTGCACGTTTAGCGATACCAACGAAACGAAAACAATACGATGACACACGTTATGTTGACACTCACCTACATACACACACTAGTGGACGGGTTTGGGCGTACGAAAAAAAAAAACAAAAGTAAGTTTCCTGTGTGAAGCTTGTTCGGAAACATCAGTAAAGCGAAATATTTTAATGAAAAGAAGTAAAAATTGACAAATGCACATACACATAGACAGTTGAAAAAAGTAGTATGCCTACCAGGAAGGGAGTTCTAAAATTATAAACATGCAGATTGTAACAAAAATTGGGCATACAATGTCGTTTACTATGAATCCTACTAGAAAACACCTATATTTTAGACTTGTTGAACAGTCTTTGGTCTGATACATAAATTGTATCGCTAGGCTCAAATTAAATTTTTTAAGATCTGGCATCTATCAAAGAGAAGATGTGAAAATTTAAGTTAATTTCGTGCAGTAGTTTGTGAGTGACAATCATTTGAAGTGAACAACTGTTGATTTGTTGTGTCTTTGACCGCTTCGGAGCACTTCCACCTAGTCCAACCCATTGTTTTGATTGTTGTACTGATTCTGGTATATAGTGGTGTATCCATGTTTCATCACAAGTCACCAGCTTACGCACAAAATCTTTAGAATTTCGATGAAACACAACTAAATATTACTCAGAATCAAAAACTCGTCTTTTTTGATCAGCTGTTAACACACGCGGCACCCATCTTGCAATCAACTTTTCATACCTAAATGAACATGCAAAATTGAAACTACTGATCCAATTGATATATTTTTTGAACTCAGCTATCTCACTTTTACTTTCCGATCATCGAAAACGATATCATTGATTATGTTGATCATTTCTTCACTTGCTACCTCTTTTGGACGACCTTAACTTTGTTCATCAGAAGTGCTTTTACGGCCACGCTTAAATTCAGCAAACCAATAATTTATGGTCAAGACATTTCTTTGCTTGCACAGTGTTTTTCCCTGTTAAAACACAATGCTTGATCAGAACTCGAAATTCATGAAATTCAAGGATTGTCACCCACAAACTACTGCACGAAATTAACTTAAATTTTCACATGTACTCTTTGATAGAACTTAAAAAAATTCGATTTGAGCCTAGCGATACAATTTATGTATCAGATCAAAGACTTATTGAACAGCCCAGTATGTATTTAAAAAATAGCTGCGAGTTTGTTTTGGAGGTATGAATGATGACAAAACGCAAGGATGCAACGATAATAAAAGAAACAAGGAAAAATGTTAACTTCCGTGAAACCGAAGCTCAAATACATTAATAGTCTAAAATTTTAACCTAAGGACAGAATAATAAACATTTCTTGAAAAAAATTAGAAAATGGATGCTGCCTTTGTATTAGGGCTATATGTTATAGTGGCCTGATCCTTATAATATCAGTGGAGTATATATGGGATGACTTTAGAAGTATTTTTATCCCATTTGGAGTGAATATATTCATAAATAATTACTACTTTCAAACAATTCGTATGGGGCCTATACCTATTAATGGGCGTGGTACCTAGGTTTTGACATTGGGTGAGATTAGAAGTGTTTTTACCCAATTTAGAGTGAATACATTCATAAATCAAAACAATTTTTATAAAAACAAGAAAAACCGTTAACTTTGGTGGAGCCAAAGCTGAAATACCCGTTACACAACAC
The DNA here is from genome assembly GCA_018903435.1 of Leucophenga varia. Lineage (NCBI taxonomy): Eukaryota > Metazoa > Arthropoda > Insecta > Diptera > Drosophilidae > Leucophenga > Leucophenga varia. The sequence continues at coordinate 114,765 of JAEIFJ010000493.1, read as the reverse complement.
TTTTAATAGATTATATGTTCACCAAACGCTTAGATTAAATTTCATGAAATTCGGTCAAATTTGTATTGAGGCTTTATGTTATATGAATGGAAATAAATAATTCCCACTTTCATACAAAAAATCCAAATGGGCGGTAATTTTGTAGGGGGCTATACCTCAGAGTGGGCGTGGCATTCTGATTTTAACATACAAACTGCCTAGGACTGAGAAAAGTTTAAGTTTCGAGTTTCAGCTCAATCTCTTTAAAACTGAGCAAATGAATCACAATGGGGTCTACGATGACTCCTTCAACGCGTTAAAAACTTTCCGACAAACTGAACATACCCGTTTACACTATGTGTAACGGGTATAAAAACGGTAAGTTTGTTTTGGGGCTATACATTAAAATGGGCGTGGCACTTTAATTTTAACACTTGAACTGCTAAGGGCTGAGAAAAGCTTAAGTTTCTAATTTCAGGTCAATATCTTTAAAACTAAGCAAATGAAACGCATAAACACAGACAGACAAACTTTGTGACAAAGTGAAAATACCCTCCACACTATGTAACAACATTTGCAACATCTCAAAAAAACGTTAAACTAATTATTTAACGAATATCAAAACGTTTTTCCTATAAAGATATAAACACTTCCGTTCAATATTAAAGTTATTGGTCTTTCCCGCTCAAACCACTTCCTTATTTTAATATAAAATCTATATATAACAAAAATTAAAATTCACTTAATAAAGACACTCGACACATTTGGGCGTAGCACCAGCCCATGCCTTACCAGTGGACAATGGTCAGCTTTTACAAAAGTAACAATTCATTAAAAATAATATTATCAAAGAGACTTTGCACGTGACTAAGACACACCTTTACGTACAGAGAATTAAATCTGCGTTGCGGCACAAATGGTTTTGACACCTTACAAAGGTCAGCAAAGAACACATACCGTAAAAATCCACACGCTTTACTAACACTTTAGGAAAGCAGCTGTCGCAACGAACTGACCACTGATGAAAGTTTAAAAATAAGCGGCATTCTTTCAGTCACCCAATCAGGTGTCATGCAGAGTAAATAAACGCTCAAAATTTGACATTTGAATTAAATAAAGCAAAGCATAGCGAATTTTAAAAGGGTTAAAAAATGTTAATGCTTTGGCTTGAAGATTTAATTGCACTTTGATCTCGAGAAGGCATATAAGAAATTTGCATGTATTTGACAATTATGTATAGCTGTTTATTTAATTTCATGATAATCAAGTTATTTTTCAATTGAAGCAGCTAAATCACAATTGTCCTCTGGGATTACAAATCACAAATGCAATCAGTACAAGTGACTATATACACAAAGAGGGTTCGATTCCGCTAAGTGTAGAAGAAGTTTGCTGGTCTTAAAATTCAATTTTCGGCAAATGAAACTAAACAAATTATAAGAATCCTTTGACATACTCAACATAAAAATGTATGTGTTCAAACTAAACTACAAAATATTAAAGTATAAACTTAATTAGTGTGATACGTATATCCGGGAGCAAAGATAAAAAGTTCAAAGATTGATAAACATAATAACAAGTATGTATGAAGTAAATAGCAGAGAGAACACTAATTTTTTTCTGTACTATAAATCTGTATTAAAATAATTTCCAGAAAAAGGAGAAAGGATATTACTATGTACATTTGAAGGATGCGTTGGCAGACCTTGTCGCACAGTGGTATTTGTTTATACATGATTTTATTTGTACTAAATATTCTGAAACTATTAAATTGAATTTAACATTTTTATATGCAAGATGTTTAGATGTTACGTTTCTAAGCAAGAACAAGGTAATGGATCGAATCGATATAGGGACCTCTATGTGACTCTGTGTGACTTTGACAAGTTGCTCGCTGTCCGAACTGTCGGATTTTGTAATTTGCTATCGCAAAAACTCTAGTTATCACGATTTCCCCCGTGCGTCCACTGTGCGTCAGTGTCCACTGTAGTCCTCAACAATTTGTATATTAAAAATAGCTTGATAATTAAATTTTTGGTCATCCCATCTTGACCTGTCTACTGATATCAAAAAAAATAAAATGGTGTTATTTAAATTTTCTTTGATAGCTGATGCAGACAACCGATGTTTTTCAACGTTTAAGAGAGGCTAGTGAGATATTGTTACATAAAGTTTTAATTACCAAAAAAAAAAAAACAGCGAGAAACTTTAACTTCTATAAAACCGAATCTTAAATACTCATCACAACACCTGATATATGTAGATGGGATAGGACACATTCTGATCTAAACCAAAATGCATATGTATTGAGTTTAAATTTTTAGACTATCGGTCCGATTTTAACAAAGTTTTTACTGAAAATGTGGGTTGGTTTAAGAATCGTTTGAAGCCTAAATAATCCTTTTTTATTGTAAAACATTGTAAAATATTAATTTTAGTAAAACCGAACATGAAATACCCGTCATAAGAAACTTTGAAAAGCTTATGTACGACCATCATTGACGTAAATAATATTTCTCAAAATAGCGTAGATGGTGATGAATGCTACCGAAGTATGAGCACTATATATGTCAATTTTAAAGCTATAAAATAAAACAATACGTTTCTTTAAAACAAGGAAAAACCTTAAGCTTTTTTTGGTCCTAGGCAGTTTGTATGTCAGAACCAAGGTGCCAGGCCTATTTTTAGGTATAGTCCCCTTACAAATTTACCGCCCATTTTTAGTTTTTGTATGAAAATGGTTTTTATTTATGAATATATTCACTCCAATCTGGTTAAACCAATTTTTATTATCATCCTATGAATATACTACCGAAATGACAAGGATCGGACTCAATTTCCATGTCACTGATGATCATACATGATCGAACTAAAATTAATAATTATCGTTGTTTTCCTCGTTCTCTTTATTATTCAATATTTGAGTATATCCTTGCAAGAGGATGTTGCCACTCCTTAACCAAACGCAATCTTCCGGGCTTAGTTTGACATAGAATGCATCAGTTGCATGAAGCCACATTGCATTAATGTTAATTGTGCGCAAAATTTTTTTGGTTAGGAGAGATCGAGCAGGGTGGATCAGATTGGAGTCGATGCTTGTAACCGTTTTCATAAAATTTTCTTTGTAAGAAAAAGAAGTTGTTAATAGGATCGGGATTCATCTCAGTATTTGCTTTTTTTTCACATGTAGCGATGAAAGTTGATATTTAGTTACTACATGTGTATGACCAGAAGAAGCAACGTGTAAATAAAATTAAACGCTTTAATTTGCTTTCGGTTGTTGTAATTTAACTTCAAAAAAGCCCAAAAAAATACATGCAAATTTAGTGCTTCTAGCGATGACGCAACAACAAAATGCTCCTCACAAAGTTGGTGGAATAACATGTAATGTACTTCCGAGAAGGTCCACATTCTACAAAGTACCATTGGGTATTTATCGGACGAGTGTTGGTTTTATACACAAATATCATGTTCAGAATCCTTTAAAACAGTGGTATATGGGTATTAAGCAAATAGTTCTTTTCGCCAGTATTAGTTGGTTTTGGGTTGATTTGATTTACAAACACCTGTACACCACATGCCAGACATAAATGGGTAAACATTTTTTTTTAAGAAATCTTTTTTCATTTTTGCTTTTACAAAGAACATGCCCTTTTTCATTTATCACTCTCATTTATTTTTGAAAGTGCTCGTGTGTGCAAGATGAACATTGTTAGTTTTGCCGCAGCAGGTTTTTGTTTATAATATGTGTGCATGTATTTTAGTTTCCCATCTCTGTTATCGATGGTATATTTATGTGGCGGAAAAGTGGAAGAGAATCTTGGTTCATGGGTTGAGTAATTTGCTTTTAAGCTGTTTTTATATCAAAGTTAAACAAAAGTACAAATTATTTATAAAATATTTTATTACATGCCTTAAAATTCGAAAACAAGCAGATAAAATAAATATTGTGGTAGTTCTTAACTAAAAATGCTATGAAACTATGCTATTTATGTGTTCAATTTAAACACTGGACTCTGCTTCGAGTAGCTTTCAAATGCAGCCAGTAATAAAAATGTGTACGAAACTGTTTCAAATTGTTATGTCAATTTTATGCAAAATATTTGAGTTGCCCACTTATTTTGTGTTCCTTTTAATATTCAAAGTAACAGAATTTAAGTCAGAACAGTTAAAATAAAAATATAATTTATATATTTTAAACAAGAGTTTTTGAGTGCGATACAAAACCATTTCATTTGCTATGGGCACTAAAAATTATCCCGATATTATTCACCCTAAGTCTAATGCCTCTTAAAGATGAACATTCAAATTCGACATTTTTTTTTCTAGTGTTATGATTTCTGAAAAATTCGCTACACTTTAATGCCTATTTAGAAGCATGAAATTAATGTTATTTATAAAGAAAACCTTCACCTTACTTGGACTTTCGCCTAACAGTTCATTAGTACTAATTTTCAAACGATCTTCCAATGTACACAGAATATTTGTACACATGAAAGTATTTTTGAACGATTTTTCTGCTTCACGACAAGTTGCATTAATTTCCACAATAAATTAAAAATGTGAACTGTAATTGGACAAACAAAAGAGAGTGGAGTAAAAAAATAATTTTTTTTAAAAAAAAAAATTTTTTAATCCAAAAGGATTTTATTTTTTGTTTACCTATAAAATAAGCGCAAAATTTCTCCACATAACAAAAAACTTTCGTAACTTTAACGTGGGGTGAAGAGGAAGCGGGGTTTTAAATAAAAACTAAATAAATGGTTATTATTAGTTAGTTTAAACAGTTTATATAAAAAATTGTGTAGTATTTGCTGAATACGAATATCAATTATAACTGATATTTTCAAGACAAATACTAATTGGATACCGTAACGTAAGTTTTAAAAAACCTTACGAGTCTTCATTCATTAATATTCCAAAACTCATGTTGAGCAAATACTTTAAAAAATTTTCATTATTTGAGAATAATAATACCAATTTATTTTGTTAAAATTGTGAAAACTGCTCAGGAAAAAACGGTCCCTCTTGACCCCACGATTATGTTACTTGGTTTCTAGCAACTTTGACCTCAATTTACTCGAAATTGAGACGTGATTAAAAAACCCTGATTTAAAATTCGTAATATACGGTCCTTTCAAAATCAATATCTTTTAACAAAATCACTGTTTAAGTGTGATAAAATACGTAAAATATTTAAAATTACGTCTGACGGGTATTTTAGCTTCGGTTCCAACAGAGGTAACGAGTTTTCTAATTATTATTATTTATTCTTTGTCAAATTTTTTTTCCGAATTGAAATACTTTAAGTTTGTAATTAAAAATAAATCTAACTTGCAAATTGATAAAAGACAAGCAAGAACGTTAACTTCGGTAGCACCGAAGCTCAAATACCCTCCACACAAAACTTCAATTATTTTCTTGATAAAATAAAAAAATGGAAAGTGAGTTTGGATGGGTTCTATATGTTAAAGTGGCCCGATTCTTGTCATATCGGTAGCATATTCATAGGATAACAGTAGAAGTGATTTTATCCATATTGGAGTGAACTATTTTCATACAAAATCTGAAAAATGGGCGCTAGGTTTGTATGGGGGCCATATCAAAAAATGGGCGTGGCACCTTTGTTTTGATATTGGATGCCATTAGAAGTGTTTTTACCCGATTTGTAGTAAATACATTCATAAACAATAACTATTTTCATACAAAAAATCTAAAAAAAGTGGTAAGTTTGTATGGGGGCTATATCTAAAAATGGGCGTGGCACCTTTCTTCTGATATTGGATGGATGGATATTGGATTAGAAGTGTTTTTACCCGATTTGTAGTAAATACATTCATACATAATTACTATTTTCATAGAAAAAAACCAAAAAAAAAATGGTAAGTTTGTATGGGGGCTATATCTACAAATGGGCGTGGCACCTTGGTTCTGACATACAAACTGCCTAGGAGCACAAAAAGCTTAAGTTTAAAGTTTCAGGTCAATATCTTTGAAACTTTCCGAGAAAACGCATTGCAACAGACAGACGGACATGGCTAAATCGATTCGTCTCGCGGAGCTGATATATATACATCTTTATGGGGTATCCGATGCCTCATGTAATGCGTTACAAACTTTCCGACAAACTGATATTCCTTCCCCTATGGGGGGCGGGTAAAAAAGCAAACTTTATGAAGTCTATCTTATCATAAGATTTTAGACAATCTAAAAATTATATTTTCCCAATTTTTTTTTATTTCGCATTCAATACAACTTTCCGAGAAGAGCATGAAAATATAAGCATTCAAATTGAATTCAAATTCAATTTGAAGTTTACAATTTAGAAAAGTACTCCCAGTTCTGAAAGGATATACGATGCCCGCAGCACACACTCTTACATACATATTACTAACTAACGCATTGAAACACTCGAGGGCAATTTGTCTTGCACGCTTGGGGACTTTTATTTTACAAAAAGTGTAATGGAAAATTAAATTTTACAAACAGCATTTCATGCGCTTTTGAGCAACATTTGTAGCGCAATGAAGGAACTAAATGAATTAAACATAATTTTCCAAGTGAAAACGAAAATGAAAAAGTATTAAAGTTGAACCGTTTAAGGCAACAATTACAAATGTAAGTAAAAAATGTTTTATCAAATGATTTACCTGTTTATACTTCGTCAAATAAACAAAGGCACGGCAGAGCCCATAATGGAAGTATAAATATATTCTTGATCAGCATCGAAAACTTACCTGATCTATGTCTGTGCTATCTTAATGAAACGCAGTATGCGTTCTTTCTCTTTACTAATTAAAAAATCTAAAAAACAATTAATCGACTTTTCTTCATTACTAGTAATTTAAAAATATTTTGCGATATTTATAGACCCGTATATGCACAGCACTACTTCCTTTTTCTGTCTGCTGTCTGCCTGTCTGCCCCTCTGAAATGCACACCCATACCTATTGGAGACCATTTGTCCAAGCGCTTTTTGTTTACTTAAATATCAACTTCAATTTGCATTCAAGCATATTTTTCAAAACAAAAATTCAAATTTAAAAGTGTTTATGGCAGCGATATGTAAATTATTATTTGTTTAAGTGAGATGCTGCCGCAATACAAAAGTACTTTTTCGTCAAATACGTGTAAACAATGTGAACACATGCATACGGTGTATGTATGCAAAATTGTATTCTGGTACATGTTTGTGTAAAGCAAAAAAACCCTTTAAACAGAACTCACTTATGTATATCGCAACCCCATCTAGGGTGAATATGCATTCAGTAAACTTCCCTTTATTGCAATTTTAACTAAAAGAAGCTTTTTATAGGAAGGACTTTAAAGTATCGAGCACATATTGACACCTTTTTCTGAAGCAATGAGCAGACATATCCTGGTGCCACTTCACTTGTCAAGTGCATATCGAATTCTACCAATTTTCATGTTTTTCCTATTTTTATCGAAACCTAATATTTGTATTGATTCTATCTAGTTGCACGCATAATACATACTCGTACATAATAAAATAAAATGTCTTATCGTTTCACTCGATTTTAATATTATGTAAATAAATTTTGCTGTTACAGAAAGTGTGTAGTTGAAAGAAATTGCATGAGTACAAAATGTTGATAACATACCTATACTTTGCCAACCTAGACTAAATTTTTAATATAAACATTTAACTGTGTATTGCACTCCGGAATTGGCATTTAATTGAGCTAACTGAAGTGCATCCCTGCAAACTTTTTGAAAAGTCAAAGGGACTGCATAAAAAAAAATAAACAATGTCGTTGAACACTGTGTGCACATGTCGTTTTTGTGGTATTTTAATTTCAATATAAACATTACGCCGACTCCATAGGAGTGTCAACGAAACATAGTCCGTTACTAAGAGCATGTCTATTGCATACTTTCAGGCGGCTGGATGCATTTTGGTAAAATGTAATTTGCAGATTTGATTTTTTTTTTTTTTGCTTTAATACACGTCACACATAATAAAAACAGGTATTATCAATATGTCGGAAATGTTGTAACGCTTGAAAAAAGGTATTGTAGACACCAGAGATGGGCGCGGGACACCTGTACCCGTAAGACTATTTTGAAAAATCACGAAATGGGTGGAATTTAGATTAACTAATAGTTCGCTGGCGGAACAGAATATTGGTCTAGTCTCGACATTTCCAAAATAAAAACTAATATACAGGAATCGGGATCAAATATTTATACTCACGCTCATCGTGAAAAACGCTCAAATATTTTCTTGAAAACTCCAGTAAGTGGAAGGTAAGTGTGATGGGTCAACATTCTTCTTTTTCTTAATCTTTTCCTCATGATTTTCTAAATTTTAAAAGTTGCCAGATAATACTACTCGCCATTTAAAAAATCGTGTTGAGCCAAGCTTAGCGAAGTATGTATGTGACAAGTAGGTATTAAAACTTCGGATTCAATAAAGTAACCGATTTTGCACGATTTTTTTCATGTTTCTTGCACTCGTTGCATTTAATTAATTGTTCAATAAAATTAATAAACATTTAGTCTATAAAAGCGAGTATAGACTGCAGCATCAACTACATTCATACGCCCAACTGTATGCAACAAAATTGAGAAAAATTCCCTCTTTGATATGTAATGTGCGGCATCTGCACATAAAATTCAAATTGAATGCATTGCGGCGACTTTTATTATTTCTTTCTTTAGTGCCTCTGGCCAAGTATGATTATGGGTATGCATTGTGTTTATATTGCTACAATGACAGCAGCGCTATAACGGCAATTGCCCAACTTCTGTTCATGTTCGTACATTGCTGCAACTCTGGAATGCAATGCTAAAAATGCTTGCATTTACCAAAAGAAGAGTATGTAGCACTAACTGCAACATAAAGTCATTTAGTAAAAACATTTTGTAAATGGCTTCATAAATATCAATTTGTAAAGCAATAATTGTTTCTATATTTGAATACTTTAGGTATGTTTTTTAAACTCTGAGAATTTGTTATATGTTCATAAAATGTGTAAATTGGTGAATTGTGTTATAATATTGTCATTATGTTTGCAAACTCCGTTAAGGTAACATCGACGACACCATAAAGTAAGTGCTCAGCTCCAAAAGTCATACCTTAGCTACGGAAAATGTGTTGATTGTTTTAGACTAGCATTATACAAATACCATACAATAAAGTGGACATTTTTGATAATTTTACTAGTATCACATTCAAATTATTTGAATTGGTTTTTAGTTTTGTATTTTGTAAAAGGGGATTATATATTTGAACTGCACAACACAATTAAATACATGGACAATATGATTTAGTAAACATATCTATATAAGCATTTTATATATTGAAATGGCCAAAGTAACTATAGCCTACAAATGACATTAATGACATTTGCACTTGCAAATTTTTTCACTTTAGCTATCTCTTTCACTTAGAAAAACCACTTCACTGAAACGAATTTTAAAAATTTTGTTATTATCCGCTCTTCGATTCGACTTTTTAATGTCTCTGATACTATTATCCACTGAAAAGTTTCTCACGCTGTGCTGTTTACTATTTAGCCAATGGAAAATGTTTCTTTCAAAACTTCTTGTGCTTTTGAATGGCACTTGTTGCTAACGAAAATAAGCTAAATAAGGAAGCAAAAGGATAGGTTTATCCTTTTGACACATCAAATGCGGGGATATATTTGAAAAATTTGTTCTTGCTACCGAGTACACAAAAAAAATACAAAAATACAAAAGAGAAGGCGCTTGACACGAAACGACCATTTAGTGTTTTTTGGAAGCCAGTTGTAAAAACAAAAAGCAATGAACAAAAAGGGGCTGAAGTTTAGTTATTGTACATATTCTAGAAACTTTTTTTTTGTGTTGATTTTGTTAAATTTTGCAGAAAGTCGGAAGTCATAAAAAGCATTAAAATCTTTGTAAGGGTCGCTCCCTTGTCGCATTTTAGTTCATTTTTTCCTTGCTGTTTTGTACATTTAAACTAAGCGGATTGTCTGAGAAAGTGCGTATGTGGGCAACATTCTTAAACGCAGTCTAGGAAGGTGTTAAGTGGTTTTGTCACTACGCTATATAAAGTGCACCCATAAACCAACGTGTTAAGGCATAAACCACAAATTAGGTATTGTATCAATTGCGATTTTTAGAATTAAGAATAGGAAAGCAGCATATTTTCTGTACAATTTAACAGCTTAATTGCTTTGCACGAAATTGGAAAAAAAATTAAAAATTAACTTTTTTTTTTCTTTTAACAAAAAAAAATCTATTAAATTTAAAATAGACAACTATACAATATTAAAAATTAAAAGCATCATAAATGCGATCAATTTCTTTTAAACTTAATCCAGTTCAAATATAGACCAAAATAAATTAACACCGACACTCCACAGAACTTTTCTAAATAAAATCGGCTTGATATGCATCCTGGCAATAAATCGTCGTGTAATTCAGATTTAGCTTTAGAAAAAAAGCCAGCAGGATACACGTAAATAAGTGTTCAAGCAGCAATGTTCATTGTGTACTTATTTGGATATATGCATATACATAAATGTAATTTCAACCGCAATCATTTACTTTTTGGTTTGGTCAGGCTCAAAACCACGGATAGTCGACCCGAAGCCTGAAATGCAACGCAGTCAATTATAAATTGGTGCCAACATGCGTCTGGTTTTCGTTTTCCGGCTGGGCAAACTGACTCAGAGTTTATCCTTTCAATTGATTGTCGGTTCGTCTCTCTGCCTGTCTGCCGGTTTACATAAGTTCATTCATTTGTCCAATCATTCATCCGGAAGCTACTCCATTTGACACACAAACGACCTCAAACGCTTCCGTTTGTGGGCGATGATAGGCAAGTAACTTTTGCAAGCTGCAAACCAAAATGTCTCTAAAGGCAATTCAAGAAGCATTTTGGTAATGACTAAAAGTACTATTAAATACCAACAACATACAAGAATTTCGGTACATTTAAATTTCGAGTTATATATACACCCACTTCCCCACTTTCCATTCATTGTTTTTGTCTGTTATATGATATGTTCTCCCAATGCGCGCACTTAATTCATTTACTGGCGTACGTAATTTGGCAATTTCTCGCCTAGATTTCAAACTGACATTCGGATTTGATCAATTAATTTGAATAACACCGGTCATTTATCATGTCACGACTCGACGTCCGCCGGAAAAAGGGTTGAGTATCAGCTGCATGATTTAATAAAGGTTGGGTCATTGTTTCGCGTTCAGCAGCTTAATCCTCACTTGAGCATTTACAGCACAAAATAAAAAAAAATAAATATTTTTTTACAAATAAGAGCTTTTATTAACTACGCAAGTTTTAATATTACCATAATGCTAGTAGATATACTGAGTCATTAAAATCTTTGAGTTTAATTAAAGTTCATACTAAAAGCTACGTACTTCATTGGAGGATTGAAGAGATCACAATACAAAGCATTATCCTTCCTAAAACCTCTCTTGACATCTCTTTGGGTTAGCGTCATTCTACAAAGAAGAACTATCTTTACTGGGATACGCTTATTTATAGTCGTCAAATAAAAGGTGTGTCGATTTGTTCCTTTTTGGTCCTTTTCAGTCTATTCTCGGAAAGAAAAACAGGAAAAATGAAAAATAAACATTGTTCATAATGAGTATAAAACGCATATTTGCGATTTGAAAAAGTTTAATTTTCTATTAGTTAATTCACTTTTAATTATATCGGTTAATAACGCTAATACTGTTATTTTAAAAATAATTCCAAAAAATATGCAGACTGGTCCAAACTCAAACTTGTACAAAAAAATAAGTTTTTTAATTTACAATTTTATTGTGTAGATCTACAATTTATTTTTCGCGAAAATATTGAGTTATTTGCATAAAAAGATCAATTAGTGGTTTTTATCATTTTTGAGTAGGCTAAAACTCTATACTATTTCAAACTTTTATTGGGCATTCGTTTTAACGAAGTTTCCGAGGTTAAATTACAACAACCCCAGCATGTTCGCAATTTTTATTCGCTGAAAGCATTTTGCTTTATAAAACATACTATGTTCATACAGTTTTTTTATATTGTGGGATTCGAGATTGTTGAATCTACTTTAGAGTAGAAAAAAACTGTGCAAAAAGTACATTTTTCACGCAACAAAGTCCCATTTGGCTGTTGATCAAAGAAATAAATAGTAAAAAACAAACAACAAATAACATATACCTCTGTTGACTAGCAATTATTGTAATGTAACTTTTGAGTCAAGTTCAAACTTCGACAAGACTAAAAATGGATAGAAGTTGATAACATTGAAATTTAATAGTTACAAGTAAAACAATTCAAATAAAAATACATAAAAATGGGCGTGGCACCATGGATTTGACATTGGATGATATACGAAGTGTGTTTACCCAACTTGGAATAAATCTATTCATAAACAATTCCTATTTTCATACAAAAATTCGAAAATTGGCGTTAGATTTGTATGGGAGCTATACCTAAAAATGGACGTGGTCCTTTTTTTTGACATTAGATGACAAAATAAGTGTTTTTAACCAATTTAGAGTGAATGTGTTCGTAAAAAAATACCTATTTTCATACAAAAATTCAAAATGGGCGGTACATTTGTATGAGCTATGCCTTAAAATGGGAGTAGCACCTTGATTCTGACATACAAACAGCCTAGGACCAAAAATAGCTTAAGTTTAAAATTTTATGTCAATATCTTTAAAACATTCTTTGTAAAACGCATCGCAACAAACAGACAGACAGACGTACAGATGGACAGACAGACGGACATGGCTAAAAATATTCGTCTCATCGAGCTGATCAATAATATATATACTTTAAGGGGTCTCCGATGCCTCTTTTAATGCGTTACAAACTTTTGGACAAACTGAATATACCCGTACACACTATTTGTAACGGGTATAACTAGGAGGAGCACTTGGTAATTGAACTCATAATTTTTCAATGTTCTAGCTAAGAGAACCGTTGAGGAATCGGGTGTATTTATAGTTTTAGGAGCAGAAGCGCTTCCTACTTATACCCATGGCACTTTGAATTTACTAACTTCAAGAAATTATCTATTTGTAAATGCGTATAGTAAAAAATTAACAACTTACCCTAACAGAAAATAACAGTATCATTTAAAAAAATTTTTGTTCAATAAATTTTTATTTAAACTTCATAAAACAAACTGTGAGTATAATAAATTATCTGCATTAGGTACATTCGCAGTGCTTCGAATTGGCTACAAAAAAAAGCACAACAGCTGTTCCCATGAAATAAACATAAAAGTCATTTGTATTTTTCATTTTTCAAACAAATTTGAACTTTTTTTCATTATTTTTCTTTTTCTGTTTAGTCTGTGGTTAGCAGCAGCAAAAAAAATATGTAAAACGAGAAAACTCTGAAACCGCTTTGTAAGCTATTTTTCACGGTTATTATTTCAACTGTTTGTATACAATGCCTAAAAGTATGCAAAGTATGTGCATACACTCAGTACACTGGGGAAAGTACTGAACCCAACGCACAGCTTGATGTGGAAGTAATATAATTCGCATTCATTTATCTCCAAGCGACGTGTTGTCTTTCATTCTTCTGCTTTGATATCAGTTGACTTTGAGTTTTTATGTTACTGCCTTGACTTATGCCGACGGAGTTAGCTCTGCATAAAATGTTAGACTTCAAAATCTTTAGAGCGCAAATGGGGTAGCTAAATAATAAAAGAAATAATGCCGCTTCTGTTGACGTTGGAACTTAAAAACTAATTTTGTTCATATAAAAACATAATATTGTCATTTCGTTTGTCATTTATTATCTTTTTGACGATAGGTAAAAAACATGTAAACGGACGGAAGGAAAATACTCTATACAGTCCAGTATGGCTGATCTTAAGACAATTTATAATTCCGAATATTCAGAATAAAAATAGTGGCCCAATATGTTCGGTGATACATGTACATTTTTAAGTGATATTATATCATTTATATTTGGTAGCTTGTTGTAGCAAAGGTCATTGACGGGCAAATTTTTCATTTAAAAACTGATAGGTTTGCATAGGAGCTATTCCTTCGAGTGGGCGTGGTATTCTGACTTCAACATACAAACTACCAGTTAATTAAAATTAAAATTGAGCGAATGAGACTCCTTTTGACAAACAGAACAAAAGGACAGACGAACAAACCAAGATCGACTCGCATCGACGAGCTGACAAAGAAGATACAATATACTCTATCGTCACTTACGTTACAGAGATTCTCCGGGAAAATCCATGTGCGAATTCAAAAAAAGTAAATATGTCTCTCAAAATTTTGTTTTATTTAGTTTAGTCGACATTTGCCTAATATTAAGAAAATAGTATTGTACTCAAAAATCTTGCCTAGATGGTGAGAAGTCATTGTAAAATTTTAAGAATTATCGCAAAAGTTCTAAATTTCAGCGGAAAATTTTGGTTTCATCTACCATAGTTTTAGAGATAATCAAACCAAAAACTTGAAAAAATTGTGTTTTTACGTTTTTGTTCTCAAAAAATGAACACGAAGTTTATATTCTGACTCCGGTCATTCGACAAATTTTGTCGGTCTGTGCAGTTATTCTATTTGAATAAAAAATTAAAAATTTGTTAAAAAAAAACAAGGGGAATACTCTCTCTTAGGCTCAAGTGTTACTTACCTGATTCAATAAAAAAATTAATAAATTCCAACTCAGACACAGTTGTGCATTTGGCACTTAATTCATTTCGAGTTGTTGTTGCTATTGTTAAAATCGTTACTGAGTGTGTGTGACAAGTGTTGAATGTCGAAAGCTTTATGTTGATTGCCTTTTTTGATTATATTATGTCTGAGTCTGTCTTGGAGTGTGTCAACAAGCTTATTCATGACTTAGCACAAAAACAATAAATATAAACCAAATAACTGAATACCATTTCCTCTCGACGTTCTCATCGTTGTTTTGAGCATCACAGCTCATTCTGAAATTATGATTGAAGTTGAAATGAAGCACCAGCAGAAGAAACGCGTAAGTTAAGGTGCACTTGAGTAAAGTTAGAATTCACCAGGGACTCGCAAATGTTCATATACTCGTTCATACACACACCCATTTGTTAAAGGAAAACTCAGCTGGCAGTACATAGCCTATAAGCCAAAGTAGCAGTTGCTGGCAATTGAAGGTTTCATAAGGTAAGAAACAGCAATTGTGTATTGCGACTAGCAAAAAGAAATAATCACTTCTGTGTACTCTTTCTACAATGTACAAGTACATACAACATAATAATATTGTAGTACTCCAAATGCAAATTAAGTTCAGTAGAATATTCATACGCCGTAACGCTGCCTTTTATGTCATTTGGGTTTTCTTGCTTATGCGAAATATTATAATTGTAATAAAAAGCGACGTTAAAGCGACATTTAAATGCGGCGCAAGATGTGTCATTGTACTCCCCTTTACCTTTAACAAAATGTGAAACACTGTTACTTTGTTACCTCATTTTAGTGTTTTGTTGTACATAGGTAATATTGTTTTTTGATAATAATCATTGAAAAAATTGTTTCTAGTTGTGATTTTTCTTACGACCGTTGGTAAGATAAAAATTTGTTTTCTGACGAAAAATTTTTGCAAACTGTAAAATATTGCGAAAAGTTATGTATATCATAAGCATTAAATTAGGTATTGATAAAGAAGTCTTTGGCTAAATACCGAATAAGCTATTAAGGGATGGTAACAAATAACATTTTTTGTTAAGAACTTCTCGATATGAGTATACCACAGGAAGCAGCACCTGGGGATAACCCAGACGATGCAGAAGTCTCCGAAAATTTTTATCCAGACTGAAAAGAGGCTGCTCATAACAGAGATAAGTCTTTTTTACAACTTTAAGCATATTAAAAAAAATATATTGGGTTGGTAAATAAGTAATGTCGTATTTTTTTAATAGATAGCGACTCTTTAACATATGTATCTTAGGTTGTGCTAATCGAATCGGGTCATCCTGTACGGCGATTTAAAGAGGACACCCTGTGCTAAAAGTGTTTCTTTGACTGTGTTGTGATCATATGTTTCAGTCTCAAGTTATAGAGCGCCAAAGATGGAGTCCACCAATCAAGAAATTCGCCATATTTTACGTTTTTACTACCTGAGAGGTAAAAATCCAACGAAGGCGGCCGAAAAAATTTGTTAAGTTTATGGGCCCGATGCTGTAACGACTCGCACAGCACAGCGTTGGTTCAATCGATTTCGTTCTGGTGTAGTGGATGTCAAAGATGTACCCCGTACTGGTAGGCCAATCCTCGTAGAAACCGGTAAAATAGTCGAAATCATCCAAGTGGACCAGCATGTTAGCACTCGTTCAATTGGCCAGGAACTGGGTATAAGACATACAACCATTTGGAACCATATGCAGTAGTTTGGATTTAAAAAAAAGCTAGATGTTTGGGTGCCACACGAATTAACGCAAAAAATCTTTTGGATCGCATAAAAGCTTGTGATACGCTGCTGAAACGAAACGAACTCGACCCATTTTTAAAGCGGATGGTAACTGGAGATGAAAAGTGGATCACTTACGATAACGTCCAGCGAAAAAGGTCGTGGTTGAAGAGCGGCGAGCCGACCCAAGCCATCGCCAAGCCCGGATTGACGGCCAGGAAGGTTTTGCTGTGTGTGTGGTGGGATTGGAATGGAATCATCCACTATGAGCTGCTCAACTTCGATCATCTAGGAAGGGTGTTGTGTTCCACCAGGACAACGCTCGGCCTCACACATCATTGATGACCCGCCAGAAGCTACGGGAGCTCGGATGGGATGTCCTATCGCACCCACCGTACAGTCCGGACCTGACACCAAGTGATTACCATCTGCAAAACGCTCTTGGTGGTACTACGTTGGCCTCAAAAACGCTTGCAGAAACTGGTTGTCTCAGTTTTTTGCAAATAGGGAAGGGGTTTTATAAGGGGGCATAATGAAGTTGCCTTCTAAATGGCAACAAGTTTGCGAACAAAACGGTGCATTTTTGACTTAAATCGGATAATTCTAAGTGTGTTAAATAAAGCGTGAAAATTCGATCACAAATACGACATTACTTATTTACTAACCCGATATATTATTTCATATCTTTAACTAAACACGAAAAAAAAACAATGTAACGAAGTTACGAAGTTAAGACTACGCTACGAAGTTAAGACTACGATATATACAATACCATTAAATATGTGCTATCTTAGTACCATTCTTTGTTCTATATTAGTGTTTCTAGTATATATGACACCAAAATCTCAGAGTTTCGGTGTAAGTCTTTTGGCGAAAATACTCGAAAATTTTAACCATTACAACGATACTTCCAGTGTTTTCATTGATTCCGTAGCCAATTTTTTTAATATTTCAATTTTTGTACAAAAAATTCGAAATTGCGACCCGCCAAACTGAAATTGAAACCTTACAACTGTATTTAAAATGTAAAACTTAAAACTCTAGTGGAAGTGTTTTCCGTGTCACACCTGATAACTTTGTATTAGAACTATATGTTGTAGAGATTCCATGTGTACTAAATTAATAGAGCACACATTTATTGTGAGTAGCATTAAAATAGGACAAGCAAAAGCTTAAAATCCAAAATGGACAGTGACACTCTCCCATATTAGAAATAAAATAATAGTCTATAAAAAATAATGACATAAGAAAGTATTTTTTTATAAAAATAAACAAATAAAAAGAAAACTAACTATATATGCTAATAAAATTTATTTTTATTTAAAAACTCCAATCAATTTGTTTAACAATCAACCAATGAAATCAAAAGTAAACTTAATACAATACAAGTGCCAATCGATATGGACCAAACATTTGTTGTAAGGCCGACCCTCTATGCGCAGCCAATGTTTTACATTGAATAAAAGCGGCAAGCTACTTATGCGATGACAGTGAAGCAGTGTTTATCCAGCTTTTATTTTCCACTTTGCTTGTATTTATTTAAATTTAAACTGATCCGATGTCAGTTGATGTGAACAAAGATGAAGGCGTTGCTAAATGCGACTATGCAGGTTAGGTCTTATCTACAGTGCAGAGTATTTGCACAGTCGATTGCCAAAAAGCAATCGGCGTAAAATTGAAACCAGCACGCTTTGTCAAAAGAGCATTATAAAAAAAAGGAGCATAAAAAGTAAATAAAATCGACAAACTTTGCTACATTTGGTAACTTATGACAGTTTCGAGACTCTAGATAAAGCCAAAGAAAAATATGAATTTACAAATTAAACACAATACATTTCATTTTTAAATAGATAGCGGCATCGAAAAATTCAACAGCAGGCGTAAAATGGAATGGGGGAAGTTGTTGTTACTTATTGATTGACGCGCGATTTGATACGATTGAGTTTTTTTAATTTTTTAGAAAATTTGAATAGAAGTACCACTGATGAAACGGCAACGGAAATCTACAATATAATTGTAGCGCTCTTGTAACCTTTAAAGTCGTTAAACCATAGCGAAAGTCAAAATTATGATGAGGTTTATTTTTTCAAACGCACGGATAGAACGCGTGTGTCGTGCGCATTTCGTATGCAAATTATTTACAAAAAAAAATTACAAAAAAAAAAATAAACCACGAGTTTAAGCGTGAAATTTGTTTTTCTTATAACTTTTACATTGGCTAAATGTGGTGGCTGTTGGTTTTTGCATATTTGTTTTACAATTTTTGTTGCCATTCAACGTCTTTGACACTCTTGCAATAGCAAACAAGCACTTTACGCCTCGTCTTTATTTTCGTAACAAATCGAATTTCACCGTCTGCCTAAAAAACATTGCGGGAACATTTCTTTGTGCCTGATTTGTTTTTAAAGTTGCAACATAAAATTCAGAATAAACATGCAAATAAGATTTGCAGTTAATAACATTTCGAACAGCTTTTTGATAGACATTCTGTGCAAAAGATCTGGCTGTGGGGGAGCAATTACACGAAATTTTAATTTGATTGTTAAATGATTCCGATATGTAAATTTCTCAAAAAAAAACAAGGAAAAACGTTAATATAGTTTAAGTGTTATTATAAATATATATTTGAAAATAATTACTTTTTTCATACAAAAGTTCGAACATAATCGACAAGTTTGTGTGGGGCTATAGGTAAAAATGGGCGTGGCACCTTTGTTTTGGAGTTGACTGATAAAAGAAGTATTTTTATCCAATTTGAAGTGAATACATTCATAAATAATAACTGTTTTCATACAAAAAATCTATAAAAGGCTTATACAGGGGCTATGCCTTGATTTTGGTATTGGGTGTCATAAGAAGTGTTTTTATCCAATTTCGAGTGAATGAATTCGGAAAAAATACCTATTTTTATTCATAAATTCGAAAATTAGCGTGCATAGATCTTCGTGTGCAGCATTCGAATTAAATTTTATCTTAAAACAGTAAACAAATTAAAAATATTCTTAAAAATTTAGAAATTCGCGGTCCGATTTGAACCAATTTTAAACTGAATATTTGGCATGGTATAAGAAGCATTCGTTCCATATTTGATGCCATTCGCTTTATAAATACATTTTTTTCTTATAAGAACTTGTCAAAATGTTGTCCTTTTGTATGGGAGCTAAATCTAAAAGTGGGCGTGGCAAGTTGATTTTAACATAGAAAGTACACAGGACCTAGAAAAGCTTAAGTTTCAAATTTCAGCTTAATATCTTTAAAACTGAGCGAATAAATCGCGCAGCAACAAACAGACAGAAGGACATGGCTAAATCGATTCGTCTCGTCGAGGTGGTTAAGAATATATGTATATACTTTATAGGGTCTACGATACCTCCTTTAATGTTTTACACTATATGTAACAGGTATAAAAGGAAAAACGTAAGTTTCGGTGGAACCGAAGCTTTAATACCCATCACACGAATCTTTGAATAATTTATGTGTGATCATCAGTGGCTTAGATAAAATTTCGGGATTGGATGGGTGGGGCACGATGGTCTGACACTACTTAAGTTTATACAGATATAACAACAATCTTCTTGAAAATATCAAACAGTTTGAGGTAAGTTTGTATAGGGCTATACGTTCTGGAGTGAATACATTTACAAATAATATCTTTCTTCATGCAAAAATTCGAAAATGGGTGGTAAAGTTGTATGGGGGCTATACCTCAGACTGGGCGTGGCACCTTGGATTTAACATACAAAGTAGTTGTTCGCCGAGAGCGTAAGTTTCGGATTTCGGCTTAATAAATTTGTATCTTCACCGAGAAAAATGGGATAGGACGAATCGATTTAGACATGTCAGTCTGTCTGTTGCGATGCGTTTTAATCAGAATGTTTTTAAGATATTCCCATGAAATTTTAAGCTTAAGCTTTTTGTGGTCCTAGTTAGTTTTTGTGTCAGAGTCAAGGTGCCACGCCCATTTTTAGGTATAGCCCCCATACAAACTTACCGCCTATTTTCGAGTTTTTGTATGAAAATAGGTATTATTTATGAATATATTTACTCCAAATTGAGTAAAAACACTTCTTATGCCACGCCCATTTTCAGGTATAGCCCCCATGCAAATCTACCGCCCATTTTCGAATTTTTGTATGAAAATATGTATTATTTATGAATATATTCACTCCAAATTGGTTAAAAGCACTTCTAATGTCATCCAAAGCCAAATCCAAGGTGCCACGCCCATTTTCAGGTATAGCCCCATACAAATCTACCGCCCATTTTCGAGTTTTTGTATGAAAACATTTATTTTTTCTGAATGAATCCAATTAAAATTTGGTAAAATCAATTCCAATGTCCGCCTAAGTGAACACTATCGATATGGTAAAGATCGGGCTAATATAACATAAAGGCTCCATACAAATTTGACCAAATTCATCGTAAAATTTAGTCTAAGTCTTGTGTAACGGGTATTTCAACTTCGGTTCCACCGAAGTTTACGTTTTTCCTTCTTTTTTTTGTTTGCTATGTAAGACGTGTAAATATCGATCAGTAAATCATTTATTTATGTTGTTACAATGGTCAAAAATCTTGAAAAGATATGTTTCCAAAAGCAAATAAACGAAAAAAATTACTCGTTTAGTGAGCTGCTCAACAAATTCCAAAATGTTCTATAATTTATAAAGCAGATTAAATTTAACATTTCAACAATCAACATCCTTCGCCAAATAAAATATTTTAATTAAATGAGCTCGATTTACAACAAGAACTGTCTCGAAATCAAAATAAACACTTTGCTAACGAATTTTGTGAAACCATTTTTGTTTCCTCCTGCTTTCAATAAATAAAAAAAATTATAATGAGATTCGCATGTGCTGCGACTTGCAGTTTTGCTGCAGCTACTATCCTTTTTGTTTTACTGTTCGAACGTACGTTGACCAATCATCAATGCATTTAATTAAATCATAAATAAGCATAAAGTTACGCAATTAAGCAAACATAAAACAAGTACTGATACAGTTCATACAATTGTAAAGCCAAAAGCGCAACCGTACGCAGTTAATGAGTGCACACGAACAAGTAGGGATCTACCCAATACCCCATATCTTTGATCCGCAATCACAACACTACGCAATTGCCATTTTGCACATAAATAAACACCCCAAACCAGCTTTTACAACTCTTACTAATAAAAGGTTCGATTCAAGTGTTTCACAATGGCCTATAAATAATAAGATAATATTGATATAAAAATTAAGCCATTTGACATTTATTTTTGATACTTTTTTTATAACAAAGCGATAGCAATGCATGGTTATCAATGTATTATGAGTAATACGTTGATGATTACGCATTGCGGTCGCTTTGTTATAAAAAGTATCAAAAATAAATATGTATACACAATGAAATTAATAGATATTTTGGAAACTATAATTTTACTTTTTACTTATTATAATTTTACAACATTCGGTGTATGCTACAGTCAAACTTTCATTTTCTTATTTGTGCGAGTTCGAATTTGTGACCCTCTGCTATATGATTTATACATACTCGTAAAAAATTTGTTTGGAAAATTTTAATTTTTGTAATACACAGCATATATGTAATATTTAATAATTGTTCAGTAAAGTAAAGAATCTTGTTATATTGGGTTGTTCAATAAGTATTTAAGTCAAATATGCACCGTTTTGTTCGCAAACTTATTGCGATTTAGAAGGCAACTTCATTTTGCCCCCTTCAGCAGCGTATCACAAGCGTTTATGCGATCCATTTGACATTCGAGTTTTTGTATTTTAATTTTTGTAATACACAGCATATATGTAATATTTAATAATTGTTCAGTAAAGTAAAGAATCTTGTTATATTGGGTTGTTCAATAAGTATTTAAGTCAAATATGCACCGTTTTGTTCGCAAACTTATTGCGATTTAGAAGGCAACTTCATTTTGCCCCCTTCAGCAGCGTATCACAAGCGTTTATGCGATCCAAAAGATTTTTTTGCGTTAATTCGTGTGGCACCCAAACATCTAGCTTTTTTTAAATCCAATCTACTGCAAATGGTTCCAAATGGTTGTATGTCTTATACCCAGTTCCTGGCCAATCGATGGTCCACTTGGATGATATCGACTATTTTATCGGTTTCTACGAGGATTGGCCTACCAGTACGGGGTACATCCTTGACATCCACTACACCAGAACGAAATCGATTGAACCAACGCTGTGCTGTGCGAGTCGTTACAGCATCGGGCCCATAAACTTTACAAATTTTTCGGCCGCCTTCTCCCAGGTAGTAAAATCGTAAAATATGGCGAATTTCTTGCTTTGTGGACTCCATCTTTGGCGCGCTATAACTTGAGACTGAAACTTATGATCACAACACAGTCAAAAAACACTTTTAGCACAGGGTGTCCTCTTTAAATCGCCGTACATGATGACCCTATGCGATTAGTACAACCTAAGATACATATGTTAAAAAGTCGCCATCTATTGAAAAAATACGACATTACTTATTGAACAACCCAATATTAATACCAATTTAATTTAGACGAACAATGTATGTATGTTTAAAATGTGTTCGTAATTCTAAAATATTTTAGACCAGACCTTGCCTATGCGAATTTAATTAAGTCAATTTACGCTGAATCACAAACGCGTTGCATACTTCCAGCGCTTTACGAGTATGTTGCAATCTCAAAACATACAATCATCATAAACTGAAATTGTGCATAACAAAATTGTGTAGCAGCATTTGTTTATTTTTACAAAGACAAGATATCAGGTTGGCATTTGTATTATGCATCTACGAGTATATGTGAATTTGTATGCTGGATTCTGTTGATTGACATGTTCGTTGTGCACCAATGCTAACGATAATGTCTTCTCCCAGCATAACACCACGTTATTCGGCTCTTGCTCGCTGTTTATTTTAATTACTGAAATTGCATTCGAGTGCATTTTGCAGTTTTCATTTGGATTTCATTCTCGGCTGCTGTCCTTTTCTTTGTTACCGACAACATTGAGCATTGCCTTTGGCTGTTGTGGTTTGCTGTTGCTCTGCTAACCACAAAAGCCAAAACACACCAAACCGCCACAGTTTGTTTAGTTCAGGTAAATTGTGATTTTGCGCTTTGGACCATGAGCAACGAGAATTGTTGTTGATGAGAATGTCACCATAGTCATCAATGTAGTTATTATCAGCTTCATTTTCATAGTCATCTTAGTCGTTCACGTCATTATCAAAATGTACGAGTATGTGTGTGATAAGCATTATATAAACACTTAATGGTGAAATGAAAACATAATTTCAGACGCAGTTGTCGATGAAGAACAAGCTCATGAATTGCATTACACATAGTCGAATCAGAGACCCAGCAAGTAGTCTTTTTTTTTTTTAAATAGTCACTGCTTTAAATTAGTAAGACTAGTTTGTACGAAATACTCATCTGGGGAGGAAACAGTGAAAACTGTTCAAAAAGTAGAAAATTATATTTGACGAACTGTCCACATTGCAAAAAAAAAAAACTTTAATCGAACTGTGTCCAACAAATTTAGATTTCACTATACACACAAAGAAAAATAGGGGTAAGTTTATATGGGGCTACAAAAAAAAAATGGCCGTGTCTCCTTAGTTTCGACATTGAATGACATTCGGAGCGTTTTTATCCAATTTGGAGGAAAGAAATTGATAAATAATAACTATTTTTATACAAACTAGAAAAAAAAATTAAATTCGGTTGCACCGAATCTCATAAACCCGTCACACGAAACTTAAATAGGTTCATGCACGATCTTAAGTGACGTAGACTATCTTCCGAAAAGGGGTTGGGTGGGGACAACTAATGTTGGGGCTCAAATAAGACGCACATACATATGTAAAATTTTAAGCTAAATTTTGCATATAAAACAATCATTTTCTTGAAAAAATGAAAAAAATTTAAGGTGAGTTGGTACGAGGTCTGTATGTTATAGTGACCCGATCCTTGTCATATCGGTAGCATATTCATAGGATGCCAGTAGAAGTGATTTTACCCAGATTGGAGTGAATATATTCCTAAATAAAAACTATTTTAATATAAAAATTCAAAAATGGGCGCTAGGTTTGTATGGGGGCTATACCATAAAATGGGCGTGACACCTTTTTTTGATATTGGATGCCTTTAGAATAATTACCCAATCTGTAATAAATACACACAAAATAATAACTATTTTCATACAAAAAAATTGTATGGGGCTATATCCTCAAAATGGGCGTGGCTCCTTGGTTCTGACATACATACTGCCTAGAATCAAATGAGCTTAAGTTTAAAGTTTCAGGTCAATATCTTTAAATTTTTCCGTGAAAAACGCATTGCAACAGACAGACAACGGATTAGTCTCGTCGAGCTGATCAATAATATATATACTTTATGGGTTCCCGATGCCTCCTTTAATGCGTTATCAGCTTTCCGACAAACTGATAATACCCTTCACACTATATGTGGCGGGTATAATAATCGTAAAAAAGAGGTAAGTTTGTATGAAGGTTATGCCCAAGTGGGGCGTGGAACTTTCATTTTCGAACTTAACATAGTCGTTGCCTGGTTAAATATCTTTAAAACTAAGCGATTAAATGGCATAGCCTCCTGCCCTTCCCAAAATCCGGAAATGTATGTCATATATGTTATATATATGACATTATTAGTGTTTTTACCAAATTTGACTAGAATACATTTATAAATAATAAGTATTTCCATACCAAAACTCGAAAATAGGCAGTTGGTTTGTATGTAGGGTCAAAAAGCTTAGGTTTCGAATTTCAAATGAATATCTTTAAAATTTTCTAAGTAACTCCCATCGTAACACACAGACAGACGGCCTTAGGAAGCTTTTCACTTCGAGCGTATGAAGTATATACTTAATGAAATCTATGATTTCGCTTTTAATACGTTACATACCATCCGACAAACTATAATACTCATTTTAAACTATATTTGACGTTTACGAGTAGAAAACCCGAACGTCAAATTCGCTTTAATTAAAAATTAAACCCTTTTGCGGTACGTGTCAGCCAAATGCTTTATGTGTGCATGAATATGTACGGGTGTATGGCGTTGCATGTAATCAGTGAATAATTCAGTTATAAGAAAATTATTTTTCGCAAACATTAAAAAAGACAACAGCCAAATAAAACCAAAATAAAAAAAGAAACCATTGAAACAGTTAAGAAATCTGAGCACCAGAGTGTTGTGCAAGCATTGCTTGGGTTTGAGGTTGTGGAAAAGGCAGTCAACCAGCTAAAAAAGCTGTTAAGAGACTTGCGAAGAAATACAAAGCGAAGTTCGGCAATAAGAAGACGTTGGCATCATGTAAATAAGAATTATGAAAATAATAATGGAAAAAGGATTAGGCACGTCAGGCAAAAAGGTTGAGAATGGGGAAAAATAAGTCTGCAGTAGTACAAGGACTCTCAGTTTATGGAGGCGTTCTGACTGGCATTACATACTCTTGGCGTACACAAGTCGTTGGTTTGGTTACAGAAAACAAAATCATTATAAGGCAATGTAGACGCTACGCTTAAAAATTTTACTTACAGCAAAAATGTGGATATTTCTTTTTTCTTAAATTATAACGACTAGTAACGACGTATGGGCACTCTGCAGGGCGTCAGGAACAGAAATCGGATAGGGTGGAAATTGGAGCAAAACGTTGGCATCTATGGATGCGACATACTAAGCTTTGATTTGATATGCAGTCGTAAATAATTATAACATTCGCCTTAACTGATGACGCTAGTTTTATGTCTTTAATTATTTTTCCTCTCACTCGCTCATTTTATTCGAGTATGTATGTGTCACTTTCGAAGCTTGCTGGTACATATACGAAATCTTGCCTAACTTATTACAACTTTATTTTTTTGTGGCAGTTAGAATCTATTTTGTAGTGAAGCTACTTAAGCAACGTTTGAAAACACATATAACATTTTTGTGCTATAGTGACCTATGCCTACTGTTTCAAATT
The DNA here is from genome assembly GCA_018903435.1 of Leucophenga varia. Taxonomy (NCBI): domain Eukaryota; kingdom Metazoa; phylum Arthropoda; class Insecta; order Diptera; family Drosophilidae; genus Leucophenga; species Leucophenga varia. The sequence goes on along the minus strand of JAEIFJ010000493.1, from coordinate 88,422 downwards.
GCAAAGAAATTATAAATCGATTAAACTGAAAAATTTGACAAAACAAATACAACCGTTTTATCAAAGTGTATATTTGAATATTATATTAAATTATAGAAATTGAACAACACCAATGTCGAGTTGATTTAGTTATCAACAATCAGAAATTGAAAAAAAACTGCTTATGAGATTAGATATATCAGCATAGCACTATATTTTTGCCTCTAAAAATTATTTGTTTTAATTGAAATTTTTTTATTATAATTGTAAAAAAAACATTAGTCTAGTTTAAAAGATATAGAGTGACAAAAACGATGATTTAATAGTATTTTCTGGTTGCAATATATATCATATTTTAGTTACCAAAAGCCTATTATGACCATGATAACATTTTATGAATGAATTATAGTAAAGTGTTGTAAAATTTTTGATTTTGATTTTAAGCATAATAAACTATTTATTTATTAAAGGATAAACTGCAAATTCAGCTTCGCTACTTTCCGATGTCCCGTGCCATACATAACCAAATTTTACATTTTATCCAACCCAACCACTATAATTACAAAATACTTGCTTGATTTATCACCTTTGTGCAACTTAAAAACCTCTAATTCACCATAGACAACACTCTTTGAAACTGTCCCTTAATACTCTAGGAAGATATGTGTCCCACAAGATGGGAAAACTTGTTAACATTTTATGAACTTTTTTTAATTTAAATTTTTCTAGTGGCTTTTACACTGTCAACACGCTTGTCTTGTCTTACGGTTGTATGTTTTGTATGTGTGAGTCTGTTATTTTAAAATATTGTATAATTGTCGTCTCAGCGCCTCGTTGCCTTCAACAAAATAAATTTTTATCACATTTTATAAAGTTTTCTTTTAACGAACGTTCCGGTATGTCTTTCTTTTTCTTTTTTTTCTTACTTACAATTAAACGTGAAAATCGCAATTAAGCAATTATACACAATAATTTATTGCTTTTGCTGTTTTTATTATACTCACACATTTATGTGCTGGGAGCGTATGCTACGAATTTTCTTTATGGCTGCCTGCTTTTCACAAATTTTAATTAAAAATCTTTTTGATTATTGTAGGCACTCATTATTTTTGCAAATTAAGACATTTTACTTTGGATACTGGATACCTTTAGTATTATATGTTGTTTAAGAAACATTCGTTTAAAATTTTTTTATTTAATAAACATTTTGCAATATCTTCAAAGCTAAGCGAATAAATCGCAAAGAGCCAAACAAACAGACTTGATGATTTTAATAAAAAGTTTATAATTTTTGATTTTACGACCAATGAACATCACCTGATTATTATACCCGTTACACATAGTGCAAACGGATATGTCAGAAGCAAGATGCCACATTCATTTTTAGGCTTAGCCACCATACAAATTTACCGCCCCTTTTAAATATTTTGTATAATAATAGGTACTATTTATGAATGTATTCACTCCAAATTGTTTAAAAAACTTCTGCCATCTAATAACAAATCCAACGTACCACGCCAATTTTAAGGTAAGGCCTCCATACAAACTTACCTCCCATTCTCAAATTTTTGTATGACAATAGTTATTATTTATGAATGTATTCACTTCAAATTGGGTAAAAAACATATCATCCTAATATCATCCTAAGTGCACACCACCGATATGGTACGGATCGGGCCACTATAACGTATAGCCCCATACTAACTTTCCTGAAATTTTTAAGAAAATTGTTGTTATATCTGTATTATAGTACCCTGTACCCAAAGAGTAAAAGGGTATATAAGGTTTGTGCGAATGACTGTAAGAGAAGGCTAGATACTATAAAGTATATATATTCTTGATGAGCATTGATCAAGTTTATATATACTTCTTACTATGTCTGTCTGTCCGTCTGTCCGTCATGCTGTCTGCCGTATGAAAACGATTATCTCGGATACTATAAAAGATAAAGCTACCATATTTGAAACTTAGACTCTCCTAAGCCGTCAAGTGTGCACTTACAAACGTGTTTTCTTTAACCTCATTTTAAGGGGTTTTCATAAGAACGTATTTGTTTCTTATTTTTGAGAGTCTAAATTTAGTATAAATTATGCCTATGATAATACTAATAAAATATCCTAAGAAATTTTTAGGTATAGCCCCATACAAATTTTACGCATTTTTCAAGTTTTTTTATTCGAGGTCCGATTTCAACCAAGTTTATACTGAAGATTTGATTTGACATAATAAGTCTTTGTACCTAATATGAAAACAGTAGCTCTATCAATAAATTTTTTTTATGTATGTGTAAATATTTAAAAAATGGGCTAAAGATTTGTATAAAACTAACCCTAAAGTGGACGTGACATACAAAGACAAACTGATAATACCCATTTTTCAAAAGTACTACTTTTGACTGGAAAAGGATCACAGGGTCTATCAATGTCTTCCCATAAAAGGAAATCAACATTTGTATATATCAGCAAGAATTGGACGTACTTGTATATAACTAAATGAAAAAATAATAAATAATACTTTAATTAAAGGTACAAAAGCTGATGCGAGTAAAGGGGTTTTTCATGTTGATTAGAAATTGCTCAGTGTACTTTCTGCACAAACACTTATAGAGCTCAAAATGCACAAGAGCGGAAATCCTAACAGCTCAAAACTTTTTACGGTGTAAAAATACACAGTACACGTGTGATATTCCTTTTTTAGGGGTGTATTTCGTTATTTAATATTTTTAAACAAATGACATGATATCGATGATGCTGTTATTGTGACCGATGATACGTTTCGCTGTCGTACTTTATATGTCAATAAAAGTAAATAAAAAAACACACACACGTACGACTACCACCTTCATTTCTTTTATATACTGTATATAAGAGGCATTTCCTATTTTAAATCACACAGCTTTACTTTTTCTTTTGCATTATTTCGCATTCTTTGCTATAAATTGACGTCACATACACATATTTTTGCCTCAATTTTCCAACAGATATACTCAAATGATATTTTGCATTGATTTGTGTGTGTGTTGGTAATTTTAAAAAGTCATTATCAGAGATAAGTGCGGACGTCGACAGCATTCATTACAATGCCAGTCGATTCATATTTTGGATTATATGGCAAGAGGAAGCTACCCTCTAAATATCAAACTTTTCGACTCCTTGGCACAAACATATGTCTATCGCATTTACTCCCTGTGCGAATTTTTTTTTTCACTCAAGAATATGTGAAAAAAATTTTATTTATACACATATTTTGACACCCTTTACCTTTCAAATCAAAGGGTATATTAAGTTCACGTAATTTTATGTAACAAACGTCGTGAAACCTCCAATGAAGTTTATTTCTGTATCAACTCACGCCCACCGCCCACATTTCCAAAAAGATATGTGTATATACTAACTTTTAAATTGAATCACAAATGACACATCTTAAAAATAAACATTTACATTGAAATCGGTTGAGTGGTATCGGATCCTATCGAAAACGAACATTGTAACATGAGATACTATATTTATATGTTAAGAAATTAACATTGTGTTTTTGAGGCTGATGAAGTCAAATACTGAGTTAAATTTTTTTATATCAAATCAGGGTTTTTAATGGTTTTGGAATGTTCGTCTGTATGCTATTTTGATATAAAAGTAGGAGTTCCTTCAAGTCAGAGCAAAAACTTCGATTTTGGAGAAGACGGACATGTGGACATAATTCGAAAACTGGTTTACTTTCTTATTATCTGACCTTGTATTTGAACTCAGCAGAATATTTTACATGATAAATGTTGATCAAATGACACAGATCAATTTCTTTGTAAACTTGTGCAATTAAATAATATAAATATGAACAAATATTAAGCAGCACTAGCTATAAAAGAGGACTCTAAAATTATCCAAGACTTAAGTAAAGCAAATGCAAATGACGCCACTGATGCATACTACATATATACATATGTAGATATGCATATGTATTTATATACATTTATACTTGGCAATGCTAGGTATAAAAGACATGTATTAAAATTTTGGTTTAACAAATGATAAAGTAAGTTGTTTTTTTTTTTTACTTCACTCCCGCTTTTATATTTTTGCCCGTTTCCTCTAAATCTGTTTATTTATGCGTTCTAAAACTCTTTTTCCATTGTAGAGCACTAATACATGGCGTCATATTTGATTATTGAAATTTGTGATAATCGCTGACAAAAGAAAAGTTAATATTTACCAATAAAAATTGCTTTAAAAAAGGATGGGTTGATGGCGGTAGTTAAAGTGAAATTACTGCACTTTGATGTTAAAAGTTTGATTTCAGTGGATTAGCTTTTTTACGCTTTTAAGACTATGATAAATGTTGTACTATTAACAAAAGAGATTTTATTTCAATATAATATTTGAAAAATGGCAACCGCGATCACGCACTCAACTATTAGGTTTGACTGTTGGCAAATGTATTAATCCGATGCATGAATTCGAATGAAAATTTGGATGAAATAAGAAGTATTTATACCTATTTTCAAGTGAATACATGCATAAAGAATAGCTATTTTCAAAAAAAAATTCGAAGATGAGCGATAAATTTGTATGGGGGCTATACCTCAGAGTGGGCGTGTCATTCAGAATTTAACATACAAACTACCTAGGACTGAGAAAAGCTTAATTTTCGAGTTTCAACGTAATATCTTTAAAATTGAGCGAATGAATCACCTCGCAACAGACAGACAGACATGGCTAGATTGACTCGTCTCATCAAGCTAATCAAGAATATATGGATGGAATATAGGCGTTACCGACAAAAGCTTAAGTTTATACTTATTTAAAACTGACTGAATTAATCGCGATGAAACAGACAGATGGATATGGCTATATCAATTCGTCTCGCCAAGATGATGAAGAAGAAATATTTGGTATTAAGGGATCAACGACGCCTCCTTTAATGCGTGACAAACTTTCCGGCCAACGGATAATACCCCTTCACACTATGTGAAACCGGTATACAAATCGAGAATATACTCGTATTTGACTTGCAGCATTTAAAAATCTCTATGTTATATTTATTAACACCCATAGACGCACATACAGATCTCAACATCAACTCAATTATGTTCATTAATGGAATATTTCACATTGACCAATCTAACTTTTTCTACCATTAATGGACTGTATTATAACATATAAGTTCATGTATTTACTGCCAAAATAAGACTAAAGCTACTTAAATGCCGCAATATTTGCAAATATGCTGTCAACTTTTAGCCTCAAAGTAGAATACAAAAAAACAGCAAAGGTCAATGGAAATAATAAATGTTGTGCCTATTAAATAAATGATTATTACAACTTTAAGAGTGTGTTTGTTCGACAACTTTGACGGCAACGTGCTATCTACTAAGCCAAGAAGGACTCGTTGTCAGACACACGTTAGGCAGTAGGAAATAAAAGAGCAAATTTATTTTATTTGCTCAGGATAGAACTTATCTTACAATGTTCAGCTGTCCAATCCAGTCTATTTTGCTATATTGCAGAGAAGCAATAAAAATTATTACCGAAAATAAACGAAAACGCTTGCGAAAATCAAGCGAGAAAAGTTATGATTGCATTTTCCATATAAAAACTGATTATTGTAACTGATTGCTTAACTTTATTAGTTGAGTACATAAAAACGTAAAATAAAATTGAACATGTGAATAGAAATATAAATTTTATATGCTGGCATAAGCTTTATCAACTTAAAGCATTCAACACTAAAAAAATCTACTTGTATCTACACACATACATACATACATACATTCATACATTCATACGTTCATACATTCATACATTCATACATTCATACATTCATACATTCATACATTCATACATTCATACATTCATACATTCATACATTCATACATTCATACATTCATACATTCATACATTCATACATTCATACATTCATACATTCATACATTCATACATTCATACATTCATACATTCATACATTCATACATTCATACATTCATACATTCATACATTCATACATTCATACATTCATACATTCATACATTCATACATTCATACATTCATACATTCATACATTCATACATTCATACATTCATACATTCATACATTCATACATTCATACATTCATACATTCATACATTCATACATTCATACATTCATACATTCATACATTCATACATTCATACATTCATACATTCATACATTCATACATTCATACATTCATACATTCATACATTCATACATTCATACATTCATACATTCATACATTCATACATTCATACATTCATACATTCATACATTCATACATTCATACATACATTCAAACATACATTCATACATACATTCATACATACATTCATACATACATTCATACATACATACATTCATACATACATTCATACATACAATCATACATACATTCATACATACATACATACATACATACAAACAAACATACATTCATACATACAAACTTCTCGACACACTGAATATTACCTTTTACACTATGTGTAACGGATATAAAAAATCGGTTAAGGATTGAGCTCTCAAAATCAATTTGTCTACGGGTACTATTTTTGTGGGGCGCATAAGTGTAAAGAAGTTTCGTAATGTAAGGGTCATCGTACTCTTCAGTCCTACGCTTTATAAAGCTTAGAAAACCTTTTGCTTTATTGCGCATTGTGCTTATTTGAACATTAGAGCTTTATTTGGTTCCAAGAGAATACCCAAAACGCGAAATTTAACTCTCTAAAAAGCCCATGATAAGATAAAAAGTAAGTCACTATAATGCGATATCTACGATGAAATGCCATACATTTACATTTGGAAACATTTAAGCTAAAAAAGTTTGCTATACACCATGTATGCAATGAGTTCAAGTCATACTGCAGTAGATTACGCTGGGAAGCACTAGAATAAGACAAACATAATTTGACATCATCAGCATACGTTAGAATGTCAGCATGTTCAAAGACTAATGGAAGATCATTTATAAAAATAACAAAAATCAATGGCCCAAGATGACTTCCTTGGGGAACACCAAAAACATTTATTTTTTAGTCGAGAAATTATTAAATAACACTCTTTAAATTCTACCTATAAGGTAGGATTCCAACCAATTAACAAAAAGGGGAAAAAAATACCTGAAGATCTAGTTTACACATATGTTTATGACATACACTCTTGGAGGCCTTACCAAAATCAGTATAAATAACATCTGTCTGGTTACCAGCAATAAAACCCCTATTCACTATAAAAGAAACTTTAAGAAGATTTGTGCATATAGACCTGCCTCTAACAAAAGATTGACTTTAAAGAACGTTGCAACTCATCAGTAATTATCGTTTCAAACAATTTCGAAATTGCAATACCTTTATAGTTTGAAACATCAATATTTTTGCTTTTTTTATTAAGGGGAATAACAAGTGATTCTTTGCAACGTGTTGGAAATTCAGATTCTTAAATAGATAAATTATAATTATAAACAAATGAAAACAAATAGAGTTAGCACATTGAACAGCTTGGTATGTTATGTTGTCAGGACCAGATAGAAAAGAAAATTTAATAGAGTGAAGACATTTTACCAAGTCAGACATGCAGATTACCGGTGGGGATATAAAAGTATAAGATGGAATTTTATAGATGTAAGAAGAAGTAGAAAAAAAGGAGAAAAACTTGTATAGGTAGATTGAAAGAGAGAAGCAAACAAATCTGATATCTGAGAATCAGAGGATACCACGGTTTCATCAAGTAAAAAATTTTAAGGGTAGGACGAACTTTTACGTTTGACATCTACAAACTTATAATAACTTTAAAGATTTTTCCGAATTTTGTTTTTAACGTTTAGTAGATAGTTAGCGTAACTCTGTTTATTATTATATGTTGTTTTATTATGTTTCATATTCGGCTTTGCTCAGTTTAAATATATGCTTTTAGAATTTATTAATTTTAATTTTTGGAACCAACAAGAAATGCCTCAGAATTATTTTTTTTATTATCTCAATATGTATTAAGAAAAATTACAAATGGCAACGCCAATGTTTGTAAATTGTAATAATAAAAAAATCCAAATGTTTGTCTAAAAATTCATTTAATTTCATGGTAAATTAAAATTTCAAATCAAATGCAGCAACAAGCAATGAGGAATTTATAATCGAAAATATTTGTTCAATAAAAAAACAGGATGCCAATAGAAAAATATATGTTAAAATGACTTAAAAAAGGCAAAGCTCCAGCTTGTGAAATGTTAAACGAAAATATTTCCAACTCATTGATTGCCATATTTTAGGCTTTGAGCTACTATCATTCGCTCGGCGCACAGATATGTTAGAATAAAAATATTGTAAAGCGCAGTTCAGTGGGTAATGTCGAGTCTATGAAATAATGAACGCATGAATGATTGTCGATTGTTTTTTAAGGCACACATACCAAATCGCTCTCATAGCTTCGAGACGTACGACAACCCTCCATTTGCAGTTTATCTCATCTCTTGGTATTTTCTGCCTTTTATGAAAAAATACCAAAATCGGTTAATGTTTATTGAAAAAGCATAAAATTCGTTCTACCAGAATGAAAAATATGCTTTTGATACAATTATTGTGCGCTCACACATCTCTCATCTTTCTCTCGTACCACTTTTCTTTAGGGGTGCGTAGACACCACCACCACATCATCATATCTATAATACTACTGACTTTTTATATTGTTATTTATTCTTATTTTTAATACCCATCACATATAGTTTAAAACCGGTATTGTAACTTTGTCAGACAGTTTGAACTGAACTATAGCAGCCATCGCAGACCATATCTTTGGCGTAACCCTAATATCGAACTACTTTAAAAAAAACATTTTATAAAAGAAAATTATTAATTTGTTGAGTTCCATGAAACACTCGCTAAAAACGTTTTAAATATTAAAATTCTTATGATTTTTACAATTTACAATAATTAAAACATAAACCTTAACCCAGTGACTATACAGATGTAGGCAATTTGAAATGTCGTCAAAAGGGTATTACAGTTTCGGTTTCGACGAAGTTAAAACTTTCATTGCTTTTTTATTTTGTTTAATTTTTTATTTGAGCTTTTTTTTTTTTTTTTTTTTTTTTTTTGCTATATTCGTCGTTTACGGATATGTGGCCGTTAAATGGAAGCATTGCATACTTTGAGGCTTAAATTTTCTTATTTGCCTACGGTTGTTTGCTTTCCTATTCGCTTATATTTCGTTTCTTGTTATAACAATAGGTTCAATCGGAACGCCAATTTTATGCTTATCAAGTGGAAAAATTAAAGCAAAGTTAAAAAGTTTTGATTAAGTTGAGATAATATTATGTAATTTTCATATTTCGCGGATTTTATTGAGAGCAATAAACTGGTGAGATTAAACCTAATCATTCTGAAAATATTCACAAAGCACAATAATATGATCTAAACGCGGAATCCGATAGGTACTGGTCTAAGTAATATTTTATATAATCTGAATCTCTCTCTTCTCTTTTCTCCTGTCGTTTCGCAAAAAATATGATGTTTTTTTTCGAATTTACTGTATCAAAATCTTTAAATTTAATTAAATTTTAACTAAATTTATTTTTGAAATAATTTGTTAATGTTGATATAGTGTTAAATAAAAATTTATTATATAGAATCGTTTTTATGTAAAATAGAAAATCAAAGTTTACTTCATATGCCCACCATGCAAATATTGGTCGTTAAGTGTAATAGTAAAAAGCTCAGATTTTAGGAGTGTTCCGCAAATTCCAAATATGCAGTTTTGTTTAACTCGACCAGACGTACAACCTCTACTTTATACTTCCCAGATATTTAAATTTTTTGTAGCAATTGAATTGAACTGAAAGTCGAATATTTGAATATACATTATCTCGGAAATACAATCAGGTAGGGTACGACTAAAGAACCAAACTTGGTTTTTTTGACATTCTCATCAAACCTGTGATACCTTGAAGCTCACTTTACACAGTGAAACAATAAAAAAACTCAATTTTAATTTTACTCACCCTTTTAAAAAATGTTTTCAAGAAGAAAAAAACAAAAAGGTGGATTTTCAAAATTTTGTTACATATGTATGTGCAGATGTGTACAATATACTTTTATTCGTACGTAATAATAATCATAGATACGCGTGTCCATAGCCAAACGTAAATAAATGAATCCCAAATGTAGGCCAAGAAATGGGTTAAAATTCAGTTTCTTCAGCGAAAGAAAAACCGGTTTTTAATTAAGATTAAATTAATGGAAACAAGAATATACGAGTATGTATGTACACTCACACTCAGGCATACAATATTTAACATTCATGAGCCTTTTTGATAAGGATTTAAATTTAAATAAACATTGAAATGAGTCCACTCGACAATGTAGAATATAAACACTTTGCTCATTTTATTTTCACATAGGTGTTAAAATATTAATTTGCGTTAAGTTCGAAAATAAACTAACCTATTTATAAACCTATGAATGAATATCCAAGCGTATATTCTTCTTTTTTTTTTTTTTTTGTTCAACGCAATTATTGTTTTGAATTTAAATTACCTAAATATAACTCGTAGTCATCTCAAATTGTGTTACTTTGGCTTTGATATTCAAATTTTTTAAAACTTGTTGATGCCTGAAATGAAAATTTGTAGTTGTAAAATATGAACTCTGCCTTTATAATTTTTTGCATTCATTTGCTTTGTATTCAAACTTATACATAATTCAGACGGTAAAGGGTTCAAAACCGCTCAAAGATAAAATAAAAATGACGTACGCAAACAAATTCATCAATTGACGTGGTCGAATTTGCATGTAAATTGCTTTTAATGAGATTTTTGAAAAATTTTTTAAATTTGTATGAAACAAAGATAACACTGAGATACATTTTTTTTGATAAATTAATAATTAAATACACTACACCGTGCGCAAACTGCTTTGTACTGTGTAGTTTTGTTATTTCTCGGCAAATTATGTATTTTAATAAAATAAATTATCTAATCGGAGAAATAATAAATATATGATATATATATAAATATATGATATATATAGTATAACTAGCAGGTATCTGCGGCTTTGCTCTCGTTTTTTTTTTTTTTTTGCTTCTATTTGGTGGCTAAATATAAATTGTTCAAAAAATTTCCAGAATTCCCTTCAACACCTTGACCGCCAAAAATGTTTTTTAACCATCTTTCAAATGAAGGACAGAGAAATCGACTTTGTTTTATACTATGTAGTGATGGTGATACATAATATATATATAATAGTCGAGTATGCTCGACTACAAGATAAATTTAAAGAAACTACATTTCTAAATAAATTTTTATGGACTCTGGTCGAGAAACGTTTATATCAATTTCATCTCGAATTTTTCAAAATTATGCGTATAAATCACGCAGCACCTAACAGACAGTCATAGCTAGACATTTGCTTACATATGTGCATGTAGACTATAAACAAAGAATTCCATTTATTCTTTGTGCCAGACAGTTATATTGCAGACAAAAAGTGACAGATATATCCGACCTGTATATAAAAAATAAATTAAATATTTTATTAATCGTTTATAAAATTAGGAAAATTCAAAGTAAATTGCAAAATTCAACATTTAACATTTTAACTGCCAGAGAAGTCGTGCCTTAAGGCCAACTCAAATAGAGACTGAGACACCCATGGTGACAATTATATCTCAAATAGCAGAAAACCCCGAAAGCTAGTATCGCAAGTGTAATATTTAAATAAGCAAAACTAAACTGTATTAAAATAATGCCCGAAGATGTAAAAAAATCAAAAGTGTATAAGTAATACAAAGAAGAGCAAAAGTTTACATAAAAACCATTAACACAACGTTGCGTGCAGTCCCGTCTAAATAGCTCAGCCTCGCCACCAAATCCAATTGGAAAAAGCGCCATACATAAGCAGTTCTTTCCTTAAAAAAATTCATACTTGGTTCTATTGTGCGCATACACTTCGAAAAATAAACGATAAAAATAATGTCAAACGCCCGATGCCTGTACCGCCCTTCAACAATTCACTTTGTACCTACCCTACTGAGACAACATGCTGCGTTAACACAAATATTCGTTAGCAAAACAAGTCACTTCAAGAAGAAAAAAGTTTTGTTCAAAATAACATTTTTAAAAGCTTGTCGCGGTTGAAATCGTTTTTTTTTTTTTTTTTTTTAATTCTCTTGTTTTTTTATCAGCTTTTTCCTTGCTAAGCTACTCTTTTCATTTTATTTGCTCTAAGGGGTGACATTATTTTTCATGTCAACTTCTTGTCGTCGACTTCTATGTTTTTTTTTTTTTTCTGGTTTGCACCCGCTATTTTAGCGCCATCTGTATCCCGAAGTTGTTTATTCTGCTGATTGTCTTCGGCTTGTTGCAGGTACACGTGTATATTCTTATTAGACTAGTCACATCCCCATCTTTCTACCTTTTTTTATACCCTTCTCTCAAATATTAGTGACAAAGTATATACTGTTACAGCTTGTTGTGAGTCAAGAAACTATATACGACTAAATTTTTACGTTTCTTCGTTATCATTAATTGCCTTAATTGGCTTCAATAAGTATCATCTTTTCTGAAAAACTGTATAGGGTTCAAAGTTGTCGGTCATTTCGATTCCATAAATCTTACTGGGTGTACCTTAAATGTTTCTTGGCGCCCCAAGCCTTGTGTCGCTTGCTTCCGCAGTCATTGATATTATTCAAATAAGCAGATGCCCAAGTATACGCTGGTGAAAAAAGCAACGAGACCAATCTCAGCGTTCTATTGTCATCAACTCGAATTGGTTTTTAATGTTTCCTGTGAGATATCTTAAGAATAATTGTTTTGCGTGTTTTTTCTTGATTCGTTGTTGTGTTACGCAGTGGATTTATTTAGGCCCCACAGGTGTGTTTTATTTTTAGGCGACAGAGGAGTTTTCTATGCTTTTTATAATTTTGTTTATTTATTTTTATTTTTATTATTTTTATTTTTTTTTTCTATTAATGCATCAAGTGAAAGAAGTTGTTTTTACTGCACATTGTGTTTTCACTAACCACAATCGTAACAACCCTAAATGTACTACTAGAAATCATCCGGTATATTTACATACATTCTACATATATAGTTTAAGCATTATTACTTTGCACAGTATTTTGCATTCTTACGGTTTTATATATTACTTTAAATTGTCAAGTCACGTCACTAGAAACACTTATTTAATTAGCCATATCAATACTGGAAAATAACTTTTTTCTGCTACATATGTGAATGAAGTATACAAAATTGAAATGTAACTATATATATTCATATACTATATGTACATAAGAAATACAAAATTGCTAATTCATGTCAATTTTTATAACGCTACCCTCTTACCTGTTTTAATGCCCTTGGCAACAGGTTTGTTTGGTTGTTGTTCCAGACAGTTTGAGTTTTTTTGGTTTTCACATTAAATTGAATTATCAGCTGTGCACTTGACCGCAAAAATATTGCAAAATAACAAGTTCGTTTGACTGGCCGATGACTGACGATTGTAATTTCATTTATTGCTTGAGGGTTCATACCAGTATTTGGCCAAACAGCTTAAGAATAAAACGATGCTCGAACTGAAATTGGAAATGAATTGAAACGTAAAAATTGAGATGAAATTTCAATTTTATTGCTCGCTGATTGATAGCAGATGATATAATGCAATGCTGACCGTTGGCAATAAAAACACGCAATAATGGATTATAACAACGGACAAAATAGTTGAAAACTCTAAAAGTCTAAATTTTGATTAAATTCATATTAATTAAAAAAAATTTAACGAATTACAATATGAGTTTATCATTAACATTTTTGTAACGCATTAAAGGAGTCATCGTAGACCCTATTAATCACCTCGACGAGACAAATCGATTAAGCCATGCCCGTCTGTCTGTCTTTGTTTTTCTGCGCGATTTATTCATTCAGTTTAAGATATTGGGCTGAAATTTTAAACTTAAAATTTACTAGGTTCTATGTACTTTCTATGTTAAAATCTTTATAGAGCAAATGGCTTCAAATGGCTTCCGTCTGTCTGTCTGTTTGTTGCTACGCGATTTATTCGTCCAGTTTTTAAGATAATGAGCTGAAATTTAAAACTTAAGTTTTTCTAGGTCCTGTGTACTTTCTATGTTAAAATTAATGTGTCACGTCCACTTTTAATTATAGCCCCATACAAACATAAAACATTTTATCAAGTACTTATACGAAAAAGAAAGTTGTTTAAAGAGCAAAGGGCTTTAAATATGGTACAAATGCTTCTTATATCAAGCCAAATCTTCAGTATAATGATCGTTGATATTAAACCGCAAATTTAAAAATTTTTTACAACATTTTTAAATTGTTTAGTATTTTTTAAGGTTCAATTTATTACATATGCTGAACACGATCTACCCACGTCAAATGATGTGTGACAGGTACATAAGCTTCGGTCCCCGAAGTCAACGTTTTTTCTTGTTTTTACTTAATTCATTTGACAAACAAATTTAATAGAATTAAAATTTTAATTATTACGCAGGCATTTAACAATAGCTAGGCTTTTGTAATTTTAATAATTTGATATATGAGTAAATCCAAATGAAATTTACCTAAAAAAATCTCAGTGTCGCAGATTTAGTCGATATATACCTCAATCGATAGATTATGTCAAGACAAATCGCGAACAGAAAGAATTTTTGAGAAATTGTTGTTGTTGTTGTTTTTACAGCAACACAAAGTTGTAAAATTTTGAGTATTTTCTTAGGTGGAACATTTTTTAAAAATTCCATAACTTTGGAACGGAGTAATGGTTTTTGATGTTTTTTTTTTTTATTTTGCTCGTAAAAGATCATATTTTTTTCTGCCATTTTCAAAATAATTTTAAAATGAACAAAAACTGTCTTTTTTTGAGCATTAAAGAAAAATTGCGATTTTTCGCGAATTACGTAGGCTAGTTTTTTTTCAAATATATTTTAAAAAATTCGTGGATTCATTAGCTTTCAGGAACATAAAAAAAATGTTGTTATTTCCAACGGGTTCCCGAGTTATTCAAGTTTTTGTAATAGCACCTCGGTCATTTTGTAAGAAGGTCTAATACAAAATCCAATAAAAGTGATGATATACGAATGTAGCTTATATTGCTGTTGCTCCCAACACTAGCAAACGTTTTTTACTATCGATTTTGGAGTTTTCATCCATCAAGTAGTAGCTTTTCACCTTTTCCACAGTAGATTGTAAAAGTTTATTTCCAATCTTTTTGCAGGCTCGCAGGCAAATCCATGATCTTCTTTAGTTTTCTTAGACTTAAAAGCTAAATAGCGCGAGACTGAAAACGTTTTGCAGATTCTGTAAATCGACCAATCATCCGGAATTGTTGTCAGCAGCTTAATTATTTCCTTAGCATTCTTTGTTTTGGCCAATGCAGAGCTAAGATTATCGACAAAAAGAGTCGACTCCAAACATTTCTTTTCCTTTTGCAAATTTTTACTTGAACTTTTTTTTTCCTCGAAAACCTTGAAATCAGGATCTTTATTATCGTCGACGTTGTTGGGCTCTTCCTCGTTGTTTACTTTTTTGTACAATGCAGTACGGCACGAACGACAAATATGCAGTTTTACAACGAAAAAAATTTTCACTTTCTGTGTACTTTCTTTCGAATTAATAAAATTTTAGGTAAATCAGCTGTTTTGTGTCAAATGATTTGTAATCGATTAAATTAGTGCTCTCATCCATAATTGTGGTGGTCCAAAATCGATAGTAAAAAACGTTTGCTAGTGTTGGGAGCAACAGCAATATAAGCTACATTCGTATATCATCACTTTTATTGGATTTTGTATTAGACCTTCTTACAAAATGACCGAGGTGCTATTACAAAAACTTGAATAACTCGGGAACCCGTTGGAAATAACAACATTTTTTTTATGTTCCTGAAAGCTAATGAATCCACGAATTTTTTAAAATATATTTGAAAAAAAACTAGCCTACGTAATTCGCGAAAAATCGCAATTTTTCTTTAATGCTCAAAAAAAGACAGTTTTTGTTCATTTTAAAACTATTTTGAAAATGGCAGAAAAAAAATATGATCTTTTACGAGCAAAATAAAAAAAAAAACATCAAAATCCATTACTCCGTTCCAAAGTTATGGAATTTTAAAAAATGTTCCACCTAAGAAAATACTCAAAATTTTACAACTTTGTGTTGCTGTAAAAACAACAACAACAACAATTTCTCAAAAATTCTTTCTGTTCGCGATTTGTCTTGACATAATCTATCGATTGAGGTATATATCGGCTAAATCTGCGACACTGAGATTTTTTTAGGTAAATTTCATTTGGATTTACTCATATAGTAGATATATATATATATATATTTTTTTTTTTTTGTTGAAAAACCAATCGAAATTGTAATTAGTTCAATCTATAAGCAGTGGTGGGCTGGCGTGATAGGAATGTCTTTGCATCAAATCCTATTTGTTTCCGCTATCAAATAATGATTTAAATAAAACAATTTATATATATATATATATATATATATATATAAATATATATATATATATATATATATATATGTTTATATATATGTATATACTAGCAACTCGCCGCGGCTTCGCACGGGTGCAGGTACCCGCGTACTCGAGAGGTTCTCACATTGGCGCCAAGGAAATAAGAGATGGAACTATTTCCAGAAAATCGAGATCTTGATCTTTTGGGCATTTTAAAATGACAACTATTATCTATTAAAAAAAAAAAAAACAAAACTATTTAAATCATTTATTTACTTACTATTTAAATCACTTGCCAACGGTGAATAATTTTTTCTTTTTTTTCCGAGCCTTTTCAAAACAAAAAAAAAAAAAAAAAAATAAAACATTTTTTTTTTTTAATTTTTTTTTGAAAATTTTTTTTTTTTTTTTTTTTTGGAGGAAGGTTTTTTTTTTTTGTTTTTTTTTTTTTTTTTTTTTTTTTTTCTCTCTTTTTTTTTGTAAGGGAACTAAGTGTATGTTACACTGGAAAGGAGTGGTGCTTCTCCCCTTTGGTTTTTTTGGAACCTATTTAAAAAAAACAAACAAAAAAACAAACTAACAAGAATTTCCTTTGATGAATAATTAAAATAAAGAAAAAAAAAAAAAAAAAAAATAAAAAATTTCTTAATATTTCTTTTTATATAATTAAATATGAATTGTTTTTATTATTTTTAGAAAAGTGAAAAAATTTAATTTGGATTAGTTTATTTTTATTAAAGTTTTCTTATTTATTTTAAGAAATTAAAAAAAGGGTTTTCCTGGCTATAGGGTATAGTGTGCCAAGTCAATAGTTTCGTAGCCTCTTCCAAAAAAAAAACAAAAAAAACAAACTAACAAATATTTCCTCTTTATATTAGTATATATATATATATATATATATATTGGGTGCGCAACTAAATAATTTCGTATTTGTTACTAACCTCATATCTATTTATGTAGTCAATATTTTGACAGTGACAGCTATTCTATGTTAAAGCGCGCCAAAAAATCAAGAACATTTGATATGTCACAGTGAATATTAGTAAACACACAAATTTTTTTATTACAGTCAAAATGTCAAGTTACGTTCCAACAAAACAGCATTTGCGGGGAGGTTTGCTTTTGTTCTTCAATTTAAAGAAAAGTGCAACAGAAGCACATCGTTTACTCTCAGAAGCTTATCCTGAATATGCTCCAGAGGTTAAAGTATGTCAGCAGTGGTTTGCACGATTTAAAAGTGGTGATTTTGACACAGAAGACAAAGAGCGACCAGGTCCATCAAAAAAGTTTGAAGACGAAGATTTGGAGGCATTACTCGATCAATATTCATGTCAAACTCAAGAAGAACTTGGAAAAACATTGGAAGTAACTCGACAAGCCATTTCTAAACGTTTAAAAGCAGCTGGATACATTCACAAACAAGGAAATTGGGTGCCACACGAAGTAAAGCCGAGAGACGTTGAGAGAAGATTTTGCATGTCTGAAATGCTGCTTAATCGCCACAAAAAGAAATCGTTTTTGCATCGTATTGTCACTGGCGATGAAAAGTGGATTCATTACGACAACCCTAAGCGTAAAAGATCATATGTGAAGCCAGGCCAACCAGCCAAATCGACACCAAAGCCGAATATTCATGGTTTGAAGGTAATGCTCTGTATTTGGTGGGATCAGAAGGGTGTGCTGTACTATGAGCTGTTAAAATCGGGCCAGACAATCACGGGAGAGCTATACAGGCAACAATTGATACGTTTGAAGCAAGCAATAGCCGTAAAACGGCCAGAATGGGCGACCAGACACGAAAAATTGATTTTCCATCATGACAATGCTCGGCCACATGTTGCAGTACCGGTCAAAAATTATTTGGAAAATGCTGGATGGGAAATTCTACCTCATACGCCTTATAGCCCAGACATAGCTCCTTCTGATTACCACTTGTTTCGGTCGATGCAGAATCACCTTTCTGGAATACGGTTCACCAATGTTGAAGGTATTAAAAAATGGTTTGATGATTTTCTCGGCGCAAAAGATGAGAAGTTTTTTTGGGATGGAATCCATAATTTGCCTGAAAGATGGGAAAAAGTTACCGCTTCCGATGGACAATATTTTGAATAAAATATTTTTTCACTTTCATACTTAAATAAATGGTTTTTTAACAAAAAAATACGAAATTATTTAGTTGCGCACCCGATATATATATATATATATACATATATATATATGGGTGGTCCAATAATGTGTATTCGCTCACCCCTAGGATTGTTCTATATCGAAAATAAGAAATTTTTTCGAAAAAAAATTTTCGGTTAACGAACGAAGTTTCGCACAACGAACGAAATTTTTTCAAAAAAAATTTATTAACGACCGAAGTTTCGCATAATAACCAGCGAAATACCGAATTGCGCGTTAAGTTTCGGTGTTTAGCTTTCGTTTCAGTAGCGTCGTTGCATCACACGTGTTCGCACAATTACATATTTGGTTTCGGATAACGAACGTTTCGCATAACGAACCAGTTTCTGGAACGAATTAAGTTCGTTAACCGAGAGTCCACTGTATATCGAAAATAAGAAGACCCGTATTTTTTTTCATCGGATAATATATAATGGCAAAATTTTGGAAAATTTTGACAAGGGGCCTAATGAGGGATTTAAACCGAAAAAGTCATATTTCTGGGATGTTAATATTAGGCGCATTTGATAGGTGGTTACAAAATTATTTACACGGTTCAATCAATTTCCAAAATTTCGACCTAGGGCCTAATAGGAAACCATATTTGGAACGACCGCAAATTCATCTTTGGAATGAACATACCTAAAGACTTGGCACATTTAAAAGATAAATAAAAAATATTTTTAGTGTGTTCAAGGGATTTTCGAAATTTGGACCTGGAACCCATTGGCGGACCCAAAATAGATTTTTGACCGTTTTTATACCCTGTACCCAAAGGGTAAAAGGGTATATTAAGTTTGTGCGAATGTATGTAACAGGCAGAAGGAGCCAAGATAGACCATATAAAGTATATATATTCTTGATCAGCATTGGAAGGGGAGTCGAACTAGCTATGTCTGTCTGTCCGTCCGTCCGTCTGTCTGTCCGTCTGTCTGTCCTGCTGTCTGCCGTATGAGAGAGATTATCTCGGAGACTATAAGAGATAGGGCCACCATATTTGAAACTTAGACTCTCCAGAACCGCCAAGTGTTCACTTGCAAACGGTTTTTCTCTAGACCCATTTTAAGGGGTACCCCCCATACAAATGTACCCCAAAAATTTTAGGTTTTTGCATAAAAAACGTCATTGTTTTTTATTGTAGGAAGTTCAAACTTAGTATAAACTATGTCTATGATAGTCCCAATAAAATATCCCAATATGGGTAGGACCAATAAAATTTTAGGTATAGCCCCCATACAAATATACCCCAAAATTTTTTGTTTTTGCTTAAAATCTTCATTGTTTTTTATTCTAGGAAGTTCAAACTTAGTATTAATTATGTCTATGATAGTCCCAATAAAAAATCCCAATATGGGTAGGACCAATAAAATTTTAGGTATAGCCCCCATACAAATATACCCCAAAATTTTAGGTTTTTGCATAAAAATGTCATTGTTTTTTATTCTAGGAAGTTCAAACTTAGTATTAATTATGTCTATGATAGTCCCAATAAAATATCCCAATAGGGGTAGGACCAACAAAATTTTAGGTATAGCCCCCATATAAATTTACCCAATTTTTCAAGTTTTTGTTTAAAAATTCAATACAATAAGGTATATACAAAGATAGGACTTAATTTAAGGTACATAAAGATTGGGTACAGGGTATCTTGCAGTCGAGCATACTCGACTTCAGCGTTCTTTCTTGTTTATACCTGTTACACTAGTGTAAACAGGTATATTCAGTTTGTCGGAAAGTTTGTAACGCATTAAAGGAGGCATCGTAGACCCTATAAAGTATATATATTCTTGATCACCTCGACGAGACGAATCGATTTAGCCATGTCCGTCTGTCCATCCTTCCGTCTGTCTGTGTGTTGCTGCGCGATTTATTCGCTCAGTTTTAAAGATATTGGGCTGAAATTTTAAACTTAAGCTTTTCTAGGTCCTGTGTAGTTTCTATGTTAAAATCAATGTGCCACGACCACTTTAGGTATAGCTCCTATACAAAAAGTACAACATTTTTTCAAGTTCTTATATGAAAAAAATGTATTTATAAAGCGAATGGCTTCAAATATGGTTAAAATGTTTCTTATACCATGCCAAATCTTCAGTTTAAAATTGGTCCAAATCGGACCGCGAATTCCAAAATTTTTAAGAGTATATTTAATTTGTTTAGTATTTTGAAATAAAATTTAATACAAATGCTGCACACGAAGGTCTACCAACGTCAAATAATGTGTAACAGGTATATAAGCTTCGGTCCAACCGAAGTTAACTTTTTTTCTTGTTTTTTGTTTTTTTGTATTAGATTTCAGTTGAGCACTAAGACGTGATATGAAAATTTTTGATCCAGGGCCCAATAGGGCCTTGAATCTGGAAAAACCACAGCTGTGGAATGAATAGACGTAGAGACTTGAAACTGGGCTCATTTGAAATATGGTTAAAAAAATGTCTACGTGTTTAAAGGGTTTCCGATAATCTAGAGATTTAAAACAAGGCTTCTTTGGGTTCAATGTTTAGCTAGGCGATTTTTTAATTTATCGTAGACATACTTAAGAATGAAAAAGAAAACTGTTTGAAATTTCAAGTAGCGAGTATCTAAACTTCGGTCATAGTGAATATCATGTTTTTCCTTTTTGATATTGCTTTCATGTACCCAAAACTCTTGTTGCACTCGTCGATGTCTATTTTGCAAATCAAAAAATTCGTTCTCGAATATATTTGCCAAATACTTGTGGCAGACTTACGGTCGATTCCGACTAACCACAGGTGTTGCATTTGTTTTTTAACTTTGCATTAATTATAACATTGCAGACAGCCTTAAATCGAGAGTTCGAGAATTTAAGCAACCAAAGTCAAGTGAGTGTCCAAAAAGCGCCACAGCCCATAACGTCCAAGAATTTACTAGAAGCAACACTTGTGCGTTATTGCCCTCTACCTAACGAAATCCTGCATTCTTACATCTTACTTAAGCATCACTATTCGCAAACCCAAAATAATTTTGTGGGTAAGTATTAGAGTACAACCATATTAAAAACAAAATATTAAGTATAAAGTTTGCTGTTTCTTTGTTTCAACTTCTGTGTACAATACTAGTAAATAAGAACCAGTCGGCGTTCTCAATGGTGGTAGTTATGCGAGTAAGTTTTATATGTTTCTTTATTAGTGAATAGTTTTGGGTTTCTCGCATAATGTTTTATTGCGGAAAATTATTAAATTTCTCTAGAGATAAAATATGATCAGAAATTTAAATCGATTTATTATTGAAATTTTTTAAAAGGAAAATGGGAAAAATCCAAAAAAAAAACACATGTGGTGTTAGCTTTATACAATACTTACTTATTACTGAAATTTTTGCAAAGGAATATGGGAAAAATGCATAAAAAAACATGTGGTGTTAGCTTCATACAATACTTTTAATAAATATGAATAATAAGACATTTATTTTAAATTTCCTTCAGAAAAAATGTGAACAATTTACCAATTTGAATATTATAGAACTATTGTAATTTTATACATGTATAGTAAAACGAAATATACTAATTTTGAATAAAATTGAACGCTTTCTTTATCATATATAGAATGGTCCGACAGTAAATTTTAACAAGCCTCTTTTAAGCGAATTTTCACTAGCAAAATCGTTCGCTATCACTTAGTGCCATGTCCAGGTGAATGCATAATAGCCTGAAATCATGTTTCTGGTGAGTAACTATCAATGTAAGTGGCCTTAACGGTTGGCAAAACATGTATTTTCCTATTGGTCATCCGCTTCTAGACAATTGTTCTAATCCCCGTCAATAACCGATTTCGTCAGCAGTCACCATCCACTTCATAAAGGGGTCGATTTGGTTGTAATTCAGCGGTAAATCACCTTATTTTAACTTAAGCTTTTGTTTTTGGGCTACAACTACTTTATGTATTACATTACGTTTATACTTGTTTTTAACGTCTAGCTTTTGGCATATGTTCCTTACAAACGGAATGCCAATTTTTAAGTGTTCATAATAAAAAAAAAAATTTCTATAATAAAAATTTCGCAATATTTCCGCCATTTGTTTGGCTACTTAATGTTAAATATTCATGTCAGCTAACCTATGAAGTTTCTTTGCGAATTAGTTATTGTCAATATTTTGCATATCTTTCATTAATTATGCCGAGGCTATGCAATATACTCGTACTGTTTCAAACGAAACTCTAACAATCTTTTTGAACTGTAATTTCTAAATGAAAGCGTAAAATTTGTTTGCACTTAATGTCTAGACAAAGCCTCCAATTACCTTATCCGATTACACAAAGATTTTGGGTAGATTTGGTACCATGCCTCATTTTATTCTCTTCGTTGTCCTTTTTCACATTCAAGGTCCAGCATATTTAACGCATACCATAAATTTTCTAAAAAGAAAAGCACTTAAGTTCGTTGAAATAAACTTCAAATAACTGGCACAAAAAAAAGGAGTACTATAAATGGTTACAAAAAAGGAACATGAAGGATACGTTGTAGATTTCTAATTGAGGTTGAGTCTTTTTAAACAGGTGTAAAGTTTAATCATAAAATGAAATTAAAATAAAGCAAAACTTGGCAGAGAAACAATGAAGTGACTGCGATTTCCATGTTAAGTTGATACATATAGAAAAAAAATCACTAAAGGGGTAAGGCATCTTATGTCCTTAGGGATGTATTGGAAGAGCGAACGCATTTTAAATATGCACGTAGTATGCAGAATGAAATGAAAACGCAGGATAATTACCCGAATTTTTTTAAATGAAATTTTTTAAAATAAAGAGAAAAAATGTAGTATCAAAAATTAATGTAATAAAATTTTTATTTTTCGGGTTTTGTTTCTTCATGCAACATTGCTCTATAATGACATTTTTTCTAGAATGTATACATACATAAGTATGTGTTTCCTGTCATTCTTTGTTACTCTAACATCATAAAAAATGGGTGTGGCACTGATGTAAAGTTGTGGTTTCTGCAGCTATCTCTTCTTTATTTGCCTATCTTGCCATATTACAAAATAATTTATTAAAATTTCTTATTTACTACGAACACATTCTATATACACGCCTTTCCAGCAGGTTATAACGAGAACACTAACCGTAAAAGTAAAGCCGGAGTGCATAATAGAGAGAACGGAGAGAGATAAAGATGTATTAAGACAAAAGCCCTTCGTTAGCGTTGAATTTTTAATCAAAATAACAAATTATTTGGTATAATGAGTGTTTTGAGCAAGTAAATTTTGTAATTGATGCCACTTGTTTGCCGTGTATCAAACAAAATTATATAGTAAAGCAAATTTCAATTTCGTGGAACTAAGCTAAGGGGTAGCAAGCAAAAAAACAAAAAAAAAATACTATTTTTCATAAATAAAATAAACTACAAAGTCATAGCACATGCATAAAATGTCTCCCTTTCTTCTGCTCCTAACATTACTTACATATATGGATATCCATTGGTAAAATACATTTTCATATGAATTTAATAAATACAAATATACTTATTATATTAAAAAAACACTAAATGCTTTATTATATTTCGATAGATAAAACTAAAAAAGAATTTTTTTAAATTTGAAGCTAACAAATCTTAAACCATTTTTTTTTTTTGGGTAAAAAAAGCTTGATAATGGGGTTTTGGTTTTGTATTGGGTCTATCCCTAAAAAAGGGTGCAGTACCAAAGAAATTGATGACATCCATCGCTAGCTCGATTCGCCTCGCCAAGCTCATAAAGTTAGGGTCTATGATGTCTTCTTTATTGTTTCGATATCCGTAATACACACTTATGTTACAAATCAATACTTTGTATGCAAACTTAATAAAAATATTATGAAGATCGCAAGGGTAGTAAGCAGGGTTGAAACTTTTACAAAAATGACGTACTCATATTAAATTACATACTACTACACAATGAATAATTTTTAAAAAACATACACATACATATCTTCAAAATAAAATTATCGTCGATGTAAGTAACAAAACTGTATTTAAGTCTAATAAAAGGGTAGCTATGGGGTTGGGGTGTTTTGGCGACATCGCTGCTAAGAAAAATTTTAATTGTTTTCGAAAAATGTTGCCGCGGAATTTCAAAATAAGTTATTAACGCTTAGCAGCATTACGACGTACATAAAGATGGAGTGAGCTGAGTGTGTTGGATTGCATTTGAGTTCATCGCGGATTCTATCTTTAAGCTAAATAAATATATACACGCACGTTGCCTGCGCAAAGTAAGAAAACAGAAGCAGCAGGCGCTAAAGGCGTTTGCCAGTCTATCCATCTGCCAAATGAAAACTGCTTGTCATTTATTATTTCTTAGCTCAAAATTTTAAGAACTGTTCAGGCCTTCTAAAGAACCTTAATTCAAAACGGAAAATTGACTAAAGAAATAGAAAGGAATGCTGCGCCGCGCCATGGCAGGGTTAAAAACTAATGTTTGTCTTAATCTTTGATTTGTTCTTTAAATGTAAACGACAGGAATTAATTTAGATAAATGATTTCTGAAGTGGTTACCCGGACTTATGCAGACTGTTTCTTCGGTATTAAGACAATTTTGCCGGCTGTCAGTGTATACATCAAGCACACTCGCAACCATCCAGGGCTCATCATCAAAGGCGTTTGTGCGTAGATTGCGATTTTGTTGACGTGTGGGGCAAGCTAGCTAGCTTTACCACTACTGTTAAGCTCGTCAAATTATTTTCGCAAACAAATTTTTGTATTGAAATTTGATTTATTTGTTAATTTGTTTGTAATGAATTTTCGTTTCCGCTTCGTCTCCTTCTCTTGCTTGCTTAATTTAATTGGCTACATCAACACAAATACTGCTCCCCATCTATTGTATGTCGCCTTGTACGAGAATTTGTAATATTTTCGAACCATTTCATTTTCGTAGCTGAAGCTAATTTCTTAGCAGTTCCCTTTCCTTCTATTTACATTTTAAGTTATTTGAATTAACTTTTTTTAATCAATCACTTGTTAGTCTTGAAAGTAAGCAATAAATTTCTAATCGATATGCCCTAGATGCGAAAAAAAATGTAAACTGCAAAATTAAATTTTACAGTAGAGCGTTGTTTTCTATTGCGATACCAATGCAAGCAGATGCAATTAAGCAAATTTAAATTGCTATAGGTTTAATTCAATAATATTATTTTAAGTATATGATATACATAATAAAAAAAACAGTGTTTAATTGTTTTCATCAAAATTTAATTTTGAAAAACTCGACTATCAGGGCTTGATACAATTAATTTTGATATGCTGCCCTTCTGAGGCTATAACTTAACTGCAAATCAATTTTTCTTTTTTATTTTGATGAATATGACTTTATAATATTTTTACATCGCCAATAGTATTAAAAAGAACCCCATTGTAACATCCGCAACGCAAGATTAACCTACATTTACATATGTATGTAAGACCCCTACAGACACCATTTAGCGGTTGGCACCAGAGGGGGTGATCTAATGGTTTTGATACCTTTTGGATACTCCAGTTTTGCGGATGTATTCCTAGATCTGGTTCTCCCATCGCAGTGTTGGTCGTCCTCGCTGGCGAAGTCCTCTGATTTGGTCCACGTTTTGTTCGTTAACTTTTTTCGTAAGAGCCTTTCCCTCCTTACATAGCAGGTGACTAGCCTAATGCAGTCCTTTGTATCAAGTTAATTCAATCAATCAGATTTTATACCTACAGATCTAAACAGATGATTTAAAGGATATTACCAAAAATATAAAAAAAAATATCTAAATTAACTTGAGCTGTATTATGCTTAAAAGGTATTGGACTACTTCCGTATTTAGTATTTTTACGTGACAAGCACAAAACATACTGTCTTTAAAAAGCGAGTAACTTTTTAACCTGTGAACCAATTTACATGAAGTTGGCTGCGTTTAAAAGGTGAGACCTGTACCTTTCTTATGTTATCAACGTTCAATAGATGACGTTACGTGTTCCATGATTTAAACAAAAAGTAACCTTTGAAGTTGAACATACTGTGTATGTATTATATAGGTTATATATTAATTTATATAATTATAACTATATAAATATAATTGTAATTTTACCATTGTAATACAATATATACTATATAAACCAAAATGATTTAAAATTTATACCGAAATATTTTACTACTATTCTACTATGCAAACCCAGTTTATTTCCAAATTATGGACTTTGCACAATTGTCACTAGGACTACACTTTTAAGCAGTCGCTTTTTTAAGGAAACTAATATAAAAAGTATACTATGTCTTCATGAACTTATCTTAAACTAATTAAGACCTTTTACTCCAGTTTCTTTCATAACAACGCTGCTTATAAAGCTACTCGTTTTCCGAGCATACACAACTAATAACGTGTATGGCGAAATGAAACGTGAATCTTTACGCAAGTTCATTTTTTCCACAATAGCAATAAAATCTTCCATAAACTCCTCAAGCTGCGTTTCAGGTATTCGTTCAATAAATGGGCAAATAGCTTTTACATTTTCTTTTAGCGAACACACACTTTCATAAATAAAAACTTTCTTACGAAGCTCCACACGATAATCTACAAAGCCTACATTTGTTAAAAGACCACTGAATTCTGACTGAGGATCACGACTGTAGTGCAGAGGAGATATAAAGGATTCAACATCTTGCATGTGTTGAGACCACTTCGGACTTTGTGCGAGTAACTTGTACACTTCATAGACAGGATTTGATGCAAGAAAGACAAGTAAGCAATCACCTTGATTGAAGGAAATTAAAATAAATGGAGTAATTGTTTTTTTTTTCTTTTACATGAGAAAATATTACCTTCATGACAAAGCAGGCGGTATATGTTCTGTAGCGCATTTCTGAAAGCTCAAAAACAAATTATCATTAAATTAAAATTTGTAGTTTTCGTGCTTACTTTTGATTTTGTACCCAGTGCAGGCAATAAAACGAAGTAACATGATCGAAACGTCCTGTAAGGTCTTGTGGTAAATCTTCACAGCCAATATCAAGCTGCTTGAATTCAGTACGCTCATAGTTGCTATAATATTTGCTAGCGTACAACACCATCTTCTTGGATATATCAGTACCGACGAGACTGCCAAAGTTTTTTGGCAATATAGGATGCACAAAATCCATAAGAACATTTCCAGATCCAGTGCCAACATCAAGTAGCGCGTCCCGTCCATCGGAACGCCACTGAAAAAGTTCCGCAAATTCTTCGACAATTTGTTGGGCATCGCGCCGTTGCACTTCATTTGCATGCTGATAAAGTGAGGCCTGATTCATTTTACCCAGCATACGTTAGATTCCACACACAAAAACAAATTATCTATCGCTCGGTCTAACGAAACCGTAATGTTTTCTTCAACGTATATGTGACTTATGAATGTTTTCTAAAAACTAAACGGCGCTTTTATACATTTGTCAGCTCTCAAACAGTTTTAAACTGCAACGATTTGACGTGATAACTAGAATACATCGCATGTTTACGAACGACTGATCAATCTTTCGGATTGTTTGTTCTCTTACTTCAACTCTTTGTTTTTTTTTTTTTTATTGAGTAAGCTTTATTTCTTTCTCGGTTGAGCATTCTAATATTATAACGGCAACCAAGTTCTACAGAGGTTTTAATTTAAAAATAGTACAATTCGAAATTAAAAACTATTATGGTAGAAACTTATAAATACGAGTATACATATATCATCGAGGTGGCCAAAATAAATCTCTCTACACATTTCAAAAGTCTAAATTGTACATAGGATGTTAAAAATACATATTTACTATAAATGATTTCTAAGATAAAATGTTTTGATTACGATAAAAAATACTATTGTTCATTTACAATTACTATATTTGTTCTTCTATGTTTTTATTGAAATTTTTTAAATTCTATTTTAAATTTTATATGTATATATATATATATATATATATATATATAAATATATATATATATATGAGCCGTTCAGTGCACACATCGATTTACTCCATAATACAAAAAGTTGAGAAAAACGATGATGTAATGTATATTGTTTTTTAAAATTTCTCTGATAATATGAATTCAAATAAATAATGTGGAATGCATAATTGCAGATATAGCTTTCATTTAACGGTATATACAATTAATAAGAATCTAGTAGAGTTAATCGATTTGGCAACTGAAAAAGTAATAAAATTAAATTTAGTCTTTACATTTTTAAGTTTTTATACCCTGTACCCAAAGGGTAAAGGGTATATTAAGTTTGTGCGAATGTATGTAACAGACAGAAGGAGGCAAGATAGACCCTATAAAGTATATATATTCTTGATCAGCATTGGAAGGGGAGTCGAACTAGCTTTGTCTGTCTGTCCGTCCGTCCGTCCGTCCGTCTGTCCGTCTGTCCGTCTGTCATGCTGTCTGCCGTATGAAAACGATTATTTCGGAGACTATAAGAGGTAGAGCTTTCAAAATTGAAACTTAGACTCTCCTAGGCCGTCAAGTGTGCACTTACAAACGGTTTTTCTCTAGACCCATTTTAAGGGGTACCCCCCATACAAATGTACCCCAAAATTTTAGGTTTTTGCATAAAAACGTCATTGTTTTTTATTCTAGGAAGTTCAAATTAAGTAAAAATTATGTCTATGATAGTCCCAATAAAATATCCCAATATGGTTGGGACCAACAAAATTTTAGGTATAGCCCCCATACAAATTTACCCCAAAATATTGGGTTTTTTTACAAAAAAACGTCATTGCTTTTTATTCTAGAAAATTTGAATTTAGTATAAATTATGTCTATGATAGTCCCAATGAAATAGACCAATATGGGTAGGCCCAACAAAATTTTAGGTATAAACCCAATCAAAGATATACCCGATTTTTTAAGTTTTTCTATGAAAATCCAATTCAATGATGTATGGTAGTCAAATAGAACCTAACTTAAGGTACATATAGATTGGGTACAGGGTATCTTGTAGTCGAGCATACTCGACTTCAGCGTTCTTTCTTGTTTATTACAGAAAATGTTAGTTATTCATTTTTATTTCAACTTTTCCATAAAAATGAATGTTGGCAATTCGGTAATAATATAATTTTTGTAATTAACTCATAGCAGCTTTATGTTATATTATTCTTTAAGATGATTCAGCAATATTATAAACAATGTCTTCTTCATCAGTTGTATGCGAGGATTCATTTCGATTTGTTGACAAGTAATTATAGTAATCGTGTTGAACAGGAGGAATGAATTTTAGCAGGTCCATCATGTCTCTCCATTTTTCCTTTGTCACAGTTCTACCTTTAGGGTATAATAAAGGCTGATCTATATTTTTCAAACTCTGCGGTCTACCCACTAAAGATTTTCTTATATTAATGGCTTGAAATTCTGTATCTGTTTTATAGTCACATTTGAACTGTACGAGATAGGGTTTAGACCTTTCTAACTTTATCCTTTGCGCTTATCAACCAAAGATGTAACTGGTTCTTTAGAATAACAATCGTATATCCGCCCGTCAATCACCTGATAAGTGTCTCTAAAATATTTTTTACAAACGGGAATATCAAGTCTCGTTTTTCGAAAGTAATATGTAAACGAATGTGATCTTCGTTCTTTAGTTTCATTCGTAGGGCGCCTTCTTTTTATTTCGTTAGCTTTGATACAACCTCTTAAGAAAATATTTTGGTCAAGTTGACTATTTAAACTATAAAATTCTTTCATGGCAGCCTCTCTCTTATCCGAAGTAATTTTTTGATTGAAATTTAAATGTTTCCTATACGCCAAACCTTTTATCCTGTTTTGCTTTTCTAAATTTCGTACCCATTTAACAGAATTACGGCTTTTTTTCCTACCAATCAATGTGTTTGTTGGGTTTGTACAATTGCAATCCGATGAATCCGAGGAAGACGATAAACGTCTTCTTGCACCAGACTTTCTTTTGATAAATTGATAGTCTCACTCATCTTGATTATAACGGTATAATATATAATTCTTTAAAAACAATCTGGGAGTAATGTTGAAAAAACTAAGAATTTCACAGTAGAGGTGGTAAACAATCGATGGCACTATCGATGGTGGAGCACTATAGAGTCGGACTACTATCGATGGTGCCGCAATGACGATAGTGTTCGATAGTGCTAACGATAGTTCTGTTTACATAACACTGAAATAAATTTATGGAGCTGATGGAGAACATATAAAGCGTTACTGAAACGATTTACATTAGAATATGGAGTTAATCGAAATGGCTTCTGAAAAAAAATTACTTGTTATTCAATTGCCAAAAAAAATTCCCATTTAACGGTGCTAATCTTTATTATTCAGTAAATTTATTAAAAATATAAAAAGTTATGACTATTCCAAGGGTTTTGACACTTAAATTTAAGATTTTTCAAAAAAGTGGAGTTAATCGATGTGTGCACTGAACGGCTCATATATATATATATATGTATTGTAATTATTATTACATATATTCTTACACTATTGAGGCAGATACATTTGTTTATTTTCAGAAACGATTACGATCATTACACACTGTACTCGTATAATATGTTTATTATTAGGGGAGTCATACAAAGTATCCTTTGGTTGAATTGAAATCTTTCATGATTTTGCTAGAGATTTGGTAAAAAAAAAGGTTAAAAGATGGAGCGTTGCGGACCTTACAATATTTTTAGCCGGAACTGGGAAAAAATACATATACTATATGTTGCAAACTACGTCTTCTTAGCCACAGAGATAAACAAGGGTAATAACGCCTAACTGAAAATAACTAATCGTTGCTAGTCGGAGGCGTGGTCCCCATATAAGCGAAACACAAGATGTGTCACATTTTGAAAGTATTTGAGCTACATGAATTAAATTCAGTATTCATGTTGAATCGAACTGGAAAATCATAATTCATTGGAAAAGTTGGCGGTGAAATATGATGATAGAACGATCTCTGATTCCTTTTAGATACCATTTTATAAATGACATTCTCTTTATCAGAGAAGTTTTCCTAGTACTTTGTATTCTTCTGTTCCATATATGCGTTTCGTATTATTCTGTACACTATTAATATTTATCTACAATTTCAAATCTTTTTTAGTCCAGTTCAAGTTTAAGGTTTTTCTTTATACTTAATTATAGCTTTGCTTCCTTTTTTGTAAAGATTTTTTCAAAATTCTCAATAGAAATGCTAATATATTTAAATTACATAAACTTGAACATACAACAATACAACTAAGTACTTTGTACATGTCACACAGATACATTGTACGTATGAATACATACCTACTTAAAAAGCGAAACCCATATGTACGAGTGTACAAATAGGTATACGATATTGAAAAGTAAGTTAGGACCTGCTCACCCTTCAGCTAAATTAACACTGACTCATTTAAAGATTAACAAAAAACAAAAATAATTCTAAATTGTAGTTCATTGAACTATAACTTACAATTTTTTTTCATCTAATACTCATACATAATATAAAAACCTATCCCAAGTTGGAGCAAATTGATTGTTAATGCGACTATGAAACGAATTCGTATTGTATTTTCAAGTTTTTTTGTAATGAAAACAAAAATACAAACTATTATTAACTCAACCAGTGGAGCGGTTCGAAAAATTGAAATATTTATAGTATACTCGTATATGAAGTACAGAAATGTCTATGTCAAATAGAAAGAGCAAGACTTTGATGTACTCGTACAAGTATTTACCCTTTAATTTTAAGGTTTGCTATAAATTATACTTTGAGCAAAACCGCGCACAGTATAAATTAATTAAAACATTCCATTTGCACGAAAATTACATTTGTAACTGCCGTTTATGGCAGACAGAACTGTTTCAGTATAAAGGAATAATATGTGAAATATTTCACATATGAATATTATAACAATGACGACATGTCGTTGAGAAACGGAATATAATAATTTTTTATGCCGCATACACATACACATGTACGAGTATATATAAGTACCAAATTATTTTAACGTATGGGCGTAAAAAGCTGAACGAGCTTTTAATTGCAATTATTATGAATTGAAAAAAAGCAGGATCTTGATTGTCAGTATTTTCGTACACTTCTAATAAAAAGGATACCATTGGGTTTTATTAAAAGTAAGTCAATTTTGAGAAGGATGTATTGAATTGAATAAGAAAAACAGTGAACAGGCTGTTTTGAGATTATTAAATTGTAAAGAACAAAAGGACACAGTTTAAATTATATACATATGTACATATATATGTTTGGAAGGCGTGGCCCCATATAAGCAGTACACAACATTCGTCACAGCTTTGCATCTATTTTACGTAACGGCGTGATATTCGGTATGCTTAGTAATAGGATCCACCACGCTCCATGTGAGCGATATACGAGATTTTTTATATATTCTTCTTTTCAAATGTATCTTAATATGTTGGATAGCGCACATTGTCCGTTGACCTCATATTTTGTAGACAGTGGGCAATACTTGCTTTTTTAATCAATCAGAGTGTGTCTATTAATATTAATAAAAATAAAACATTGCAAAAAAATTAAATATAAGAAAATATAAAATGGATATTGCCTATTCTTTAAATTTCAACTTTAAAACGCCCTCTAAATCAACAAGTTTTAAACTTGCCATAACGTCTAAAAGAACGAAAAGTAAACAAAACTTGAGCTATAGCCATTACAGACAGCCAATTAAACATTACGTAAATGTTTTTGTGCAGTAGGCAAAACATCCACAACTTAGTCTCATAGACTTGAATAAGTCCAATTAAAGACGCGCAATTTTCACCCAAACTCACACTAAATAATGCTAACAAAAGTAAACAAAAGTATAGTTTTATGCGATTTTTAATGGATTCACACACACTCACAAAAATTAATTTAAAGTTTATCTATTTAGGATTATTGTTGTTGTTTCTTTATACATATATATGGAATCATTGCTTATCTGCTAAAAAAGGTTCGTATCAATAATATCAGATTGTGAACTTTGAGAACATAAAATTTTTGTTGAAAGAGTTTTTTTTTTTTTTTTACGCATAATTTAAAGAATTTTACAAATACAGTTACCCTTAGCTTATATAATAATTTTCTAGTTTTCAATAAGACCTTGCACAGTAGAGTGGTTCAGTTGAGTTGCAACTTTTGTATATGTATGTTTAAATAACATTTTGAAGCGAACAAAGCGTCAAGTTTAGAATGCAAAGAAAAGAAAATGAACAAGTTGAGACTGGAAAATGTGTTTTTAATGTCCCAAAGGGGAATATAAGTAAACAAATATCCTCGACAAGGCAGGCGAATCTTAGATTTAAATATGTATGTATATGTTTGTATGTACAAATGTATTTATGTTCTCAAATGCAGATTTAAAATACAAAGTAAACTTTGATTTGTTATTGATTAGAACGGACAGAAAGATAATATACGAGTACATACTATACATACATAAATAGACGTGTATTGTTACTTATTAAATTTTCGTGTGTGTCTGCATAAATGCTAGCAAGACTGATGGGTTTTTAAAAGATTTAATTTTGATCACTCAATGGGTATGTGTATGTTTGATGAATATTTAATTAAGCGGAAAGAAAAACAGTTTGGGTGCCAATCGCTAAAGAAGACGGAAGTTTTAATTAAGAAAGAATAAATTTTTTGCACAAAAAAATCTATTTCCATTTTTTTCTGCACAGTCAAACTTTTTTGTTTGCTGGTAAAAAATCATAATTAAACAGAACAAAGTAAAATAAATACTTTTATTGGAGAAACAACCCTTACCTCGTTTCTCAACTTTGTATCTTAACGCGTTGCTCATTAAAATTGAACTCTTTGAATGGAGTTCGATACAAAGAGAGAAGAAAAAAAACGAATAAGCATCTGAAGGAGTAAAGTTTTAAGGCGCAAATAGCCACAAGCGTATAAATGTTGCTGGCAGTACAGTAAATTGAGAAATGGTAAAAGTTCGGCCAACTCATACCATTTTCTTTAAAATATTTCTCCTCAAATTATTTTTGTTCTTTTTATAATTTTCCTTTTTTTTTTTTTTTTTTTTGTTATTTTTAATTTTTTTACAATTTACTGCTATGTTGCGCATCATTGTTGCGTGGTTGAAAATTAATTAAAAATTAAATGAATAACGTGGATAATGAGCCCCTAAGCTGATTTTGCGTATAAATGCGAAACACAACTGTTTGAAAAAAAGTACTGAAAGGTAAAAAAAATTGTTTTTATATTATTATTATTTTTATTATGTTTATACTTTTTTCTTGTTCCGTAGATAAGCTTACATAAAAATGTTATTACTTTTAATAAATTTTGTGAACAGAAAAAAAAATAAATAAGTCTCAAATTCCTTTTAAGTCGCTTCAAGCTAAAATATAAAATTTTAATGAGAATTCAATAGAGATTTCAATAAACATTGAAAAAACAAAGTTAAATGTTATTTTCAGCAGAATCGATTCATTAGTACTCTTCTTATAGAATATCAAATGCCATATTTTATAGTTTTTTCTCTCAATTTTCGCTTTGTTTCGCCTATATCGATGTCGGAATTGCACCACGCACTGAAAAGCCAATTATCAAAAATGTCGATAAAATCAGAGAATTCGTCGATTGCGACCGACATGTAAAACAGTTCCGACCTAACAATTGCACAAAAAACCTCATGGAAGCATTTGAATAAGGCTTCATACAAAAAAATCCTTTATTTATAGTGTTAACGAAAACAAACTACGAAATGAATTAGGAAACCCCGGACCACAAAGATAGTAACTCGCCAGAAGCTATAAGAGCTTGGTTGGTGCATCGTCTAATGATCCACCTCATAGTCCGAACCCTGCACCACGTGAATACCACTTGTTCCTATCAAAAGCGAACGATCAATCTATTAAACAAGAAAAAAAGTTAACTTCGGTTGGAACGAAGCTTATATACCTGTCACACATCATTTAATGTGGATATATCTTCGTGCGCCGCATTTGTATTTATTTTTTTTAAATACTAAACAAATTAAAAACATTTTTAAAAATTTAGTAATTCGTGGCCCGATCTACATGCCTAAATCGATTCGTCACGTCGAGGTGATCAAGAATATATATACTTTATAGAGTCTATAGGGGTCTATTGGAGGTATGTATAGGTATAGGGGTCTATAAGGAGGTATGTATTCCTTTAATGCGTTACACACTTTCCGACAAACTGAATAAACATGTTTCACACTATGAGTGACAGGTATAAAAAAATGTCTTAGAAGATGATCTAAACCTATAAAATATTTAAAATAATATAACGGTATACCAAGTCATCATATAAAAATGTGTATTAAAAAGTCGATACAAAGTGAAATACTCGTACAAAAATACATAGCACAACTGTCTATACAACCTAAGTTTAGAAACTGTGTTTTGGTTCATATAGGGAGCATATAATTAAATAAAGCAAGCAGTTATGTTTGCACGGGGGCTTAGAAGTGGTTTTAACATACAAAGTAACCGAGATGAGCTAAAGTTTAAAATTTCAGGTCAATATCTTTAAAATCAAACGAAAGATTCGAGTAAAGGCGGACGAACAGACAGACAGACATGGCTAAATCGACTCATCTCACCGAGATGAATATGGTGTGAACAAGTATTAAAGGAGGTATTGTAAACTTCATAATATATATCGTCATGTCGTCTACGATATCTCCTTTAATCCGTTACAAACTTTCCAAATGAACGGAAAATTACGTTTACACTAAATAGGACGCGTACAAAAAAAAAAATATATAAACATAAGAAATTATATTTAAAAATAAGTAATAAAAGGATTTAATTGAAAACAAAAAAAAATATAGTACATATATTGTTGGTCAATAAGTAATGTCGTAATTTTTCAATAGATGGCGACTATTTAACATAACTTAGGTTGTACTAATCGCATCGGGTCATCCTGTACGGCGATTTAAAGAGGACACCCTGTGCTACAAGTGTTTCTTTGACTGTGTTGTGATCATATGTTTCAGTCTCAAGTTATAGCGCGCCAAAGATGAAGTCCACCACGCAAGAAATTCGCCATATTTTACGTTTTTACTACCTGAGAGGTAAAAATCCAACGAAGGCGGCCGAAAAAATTTGTGAAGTTTATGGGCCCGATGCTGTAACGACTCGCACAGCACAGCGTTGGTTCCATCGATTTTGTTCTGGTGTAGTGGATGTCAAAGATGAACCCCGTACTGGTAGGCCAATCCTCGTAGAAACCGATAAAATAGTCGAAATCATCCAAGTGGACCGGCATGTTAGCACTCGTTCGATTGGCCAGGAACTGGGTATAAGACATACAAAATTCGATCAAAATTCGATCCCAGGTACGACATTACTTATTGAACAACTCTATATATTCGAACGGATAATACTGTGAACAGAAATAAAAAGAAAAATAACATATATTTTATGACAGAAATAAAAAGAAAAATATGCATAAGAATTTACATCACAAAAAAGAAATAAAATAGTTTAATTGAAAAAATATATATAATACATACTATATATTCACTTAACGTCTGCAAAATAAGCAACAAAGAAATGAAAAACAATACATTTTCAGGTCAACATTTTTTTAAATGACCGAATGAAACGAGTATAAATAAACAGACGGGCTGACGGACATGGCAAGATCGATTCATCGCGACTAGCTTACATAAAACAAATATACTTTATAATGCCCAAGATATCTCCTTTAATGCGTTATAAACTTTCTGATAAACTGAAAATACCCGTATAGCCCTTCACTAAAAAACAGAAAAGTACCATAGCTTAGGTGGTTGACTGAAGATGCCTATAACAAAGGTTCCAAGAGAAATCAAGAGAAAACAAAATTAATTAACGCAAATCTTCCTTTTAACTTAAGTTTTTTATGGTTATTATCGCCATTTCACTTGTTATTAAACAACGCAGAATGACATTAAAAACAAGAAAATGTATAACAAAGCAAATCTTGCAAATTATGCTTCCTTTCAAAATGGATACATGGGATGCCCATATGACATACAAACACACCTCATTATCTTTCCCACTTTCTTGCTCAGCTTCATGTGTCAGCTATTAAATATGTTTGTTTAACCCTTCCTTATTCATCCTTTTGTTTTTAATTGAAATTCATATACTGCATAAATACACTTTATTTGTAAACTATTTTATAAGAAAATTATAAGTTTTCGTGCACGGTATTTCATAAAATCTATCCCATGTGCTCTATCGCAGATCCCTTATGTTATTAACATAGGAAAATTTTTTTTATTCATTTATTTTCTTTTCTAAAAAAATTGTTGACTTATGGTACCTTTTTGTAATTATGTTTGATCACGTTTATCTGCCATACTATCGTAAGCGACATTAGGTAGATTAGGTAGTTTTTTAAGGATACGTTGAAGAAATGTAAGAAATACTCACGACGCAATCGTATTTTACATAGTTATACAAGAACTTACATTCGCAATTTTTTAAAACAAAACAAGGTTAAACCGAAGTTTTGATACCCATAACACGAAATTTTCATGATAAAAACGAGAAAAGCTTAAATTTTAAAGCCTACCTATTGCCTATATTGCTTTTCTCGAATTTTGTCTATAATAACAATATTATATATTCTATATTAAAAATCACTAACACATGACGAAATTTAGTTTATATATAAAGCCGTGGTGTCACCCATTTTTCCAATGGATCATATATGTATTTCCCATTTACATTAATATGTATTCCACCTAAAGCTCAAATACATACAAAAACATGAAAAACTTTGTCGCTTTCCAATGAATTACACGTTTTCCACTCCTATTATTGTAACATGCGTACCGAATTACAAAGTTAACGAAGAACGAATATTTGATACCCTTTGAAACAGTTTTATATATAATATTATATTATGCAAATAAATCTAACAGCCAAAAGTAGTCATGGGAAACCCCACAAAGTTAATATAGTCGATCTAGAATAAAAAAACAAGTTCCTTCATGCTTTATTTATGTACTTTTTCAATTTATCATACACTAGGTACGTTCAAAAAAAGGTTAATATTTAGCCAAGGAAACTTCAAAGATGTTACACCAGAATGTCTTTGGCAAAGTACTTCAGAAAAAAATTTTGCCAAGTGGCACAAGTAATTCAATAAACGCCAAACGACCGTCAACAGCTACTGAAAGGCTACGCTAATAGAATAAAAAAATTGGTGCTCTCAAACCATTTTTTAGAAGTTAGGAAAATTTGTAATGCTGTGGGAACTTCATTTCGATCAACCACACCAATTTAAAAATACGTTTTGAACCTCAAATAACGTCAAATATTGTTTGATTAAAGAAACACTCAAAACGCGCAAAAACGTTGGTTTTTTTGAGACCATTTCGCTTAAACAGCGGTCAATATCGGTTTCCAAACAACAAAATTGCTTTGTCTAACACCATGACATGAA
Source organism: Leucophenga varia (assembly GCA_018903435.1). Lineage (NCBI taxonomy): Eukaryota > Metazoa > Arthropoda > Insecta > Diptera > Drosophilidae > Leucophenga > Leucophenga varia. The sequence goes on along the minus strand of JAEIFJ010000493.1, from coordinate 49,466 downwards.
CACACCTTGTACGTTCGCGTTAAAATTTTCCGGCAAACTGAAAATATCCACTTTTACTTTGTGTAAAAATATAATAATCACAAAAATTTCAATAAAAATACATTATAATAAAAAATAACAGTTTGACAGCCAAGTCAACGTATCAAAATGTTACACCTAGATGACATAAGGGGTTAATAATCAAAGCAGTGGCTTTACCCCATATCACTTTCACAATTCACATAAAACATTGAAGTATGTAAATGCAAAAGTTAATACAAAAGCGTCTTGAGAGAAAAAATAAAATAGCTCCACTGGCCTTTTTTTTTTTTTTTGCGATGCGCTACCTTTTTATTGGTAAACTCCCATTCCATCCAATCAATCTCCTTGCTGCCGCCAGCACTCTGAACACATTATCCACCCATACTTACTCTTTATATATTTCATAACAATTCGGTGCTAGAAATTGTGACAAGTAAAACGAATATGTGCCATAAATATTTGTGTAAGCATTGACAAGCAAAGCCAAAGAAGGAAAAATATAAAGGGTGATGATTCTTACGCCAAATGTAGAAAGCTGAATTTATTGTGATTTGGTTGTTATTTGTGTGCATTTGGTCTTTGTGACATTAAATCTTTATGTTTGCCGACATTCGATATGCATTATGATTCAATAATATAAAAAGCTAAAAGGTTTTATGTCGAAAGTACAATAAAAACTAGTAATTGAAGTTCCAAAGACAAAAAAGCGTATTAAATATACAATATAAGTTAATGAAGAAAATTTTTTTTATTTGTTATTTCATATGCAGGTTTGCCTCACCTGGTTTTCTCTAACCCCATTTTAAGGGGCACCTCCATACAAATCTCCTCCAAAATTTTGAATTTTTTCGTGGAAACGTGTGTGTTATGTACATAAAATAAAATAATGAACACAATAAAAAAAGATATACAAAAATTGGGTACAGGGTTTCTTGGAGTCGAGCTAACTTGAAGTCATCGTTTTTATACCCGTGTGAAGCGTATTATCAGTTTGTCGGAATGTTAGTAACGCATTAAAGGAAGCATCGGAGACCCAATAAAGTATATATATTATTGATCAGCTCTTATTAATGGATATATTCACTCAAATCTGGCTAAAATCACTTATACCGTTAGCCCTTGAATATGCTACCGATATGACAAGGATCGGGCTACTATAGCATATAGACCCCATAAAAACTCATCTTCTATTTTTTTATTTTTTTCCAGAAAATGAATAAAGTTTCATGTGACGGGTATTTAAGCTTCGGTTCCACCGAAGTTAACGTTTTTCCTTTTTTCTTGTTTGTTCTGTATAATAGAAAAATGGAATTTAGTTTTGCTAAGCACATCAAATTTAAAAAATTTGGTTTACATAAAAAGCACCATAACATGTAGCCCTATACAAAGCAAACCTTAAATATAGAATTTTATGAAAAACTTTACCAATTTATTGGGTACAGAGTTTCTTCATTTATCTTCGATAGAACAAAAGTACATCAAACAAATAGTTAATAGTTGTACTATATGATTTTTCGCGTTCGGATCAATATATACAATATATTCAATATATCAGCCATACTCCCCTAATGGTAAACCGCAAAATTTTACGATTACGGGAAAAAGGCGGTATGTTAATGTTCATAGAAGAAAAATGTATCTTAAATTTAAAGCTAACAAAAAAAAACGTTAACTTCGGTTTGACCGAAGTTTATATACCTGTCACATCATCGTGTTAAGCATTTGTATTAAATTTAAACTTAAAATACTAAACAATTTAAAAATATTCTCATCAATTTTTAAATTTTCGGTTTGATATCAATCATTTTTATGCTGAAGATTTGGCTTGATATAAGAAGCATTTGTAGCATATTTGAAGCCATTAACTCTATAAAGAACGCAATGTTTGTGTTCTGTTCAAACATAGAGGTGAATGTTTAGAAAACGCCTGAGAAAGAATCACATATAAAATCACATAAAAAAAAAGACCTACATATACAGTATCTACAGGCAATGCTCTTTAACCATTAAATGAGCATAAACAAAATATTCAATGTAAAGGTAAATGAACTACACGAAAATTCACAGATATTTCTTTTAGAAATTTAAAATTTAACTGAAAATTCATGGCGGAATTCACAATAGTTCAATTTATGATTAAGTGTTGAAAACGTGTTGGTGTACATAACAGCTAACCAAAAGTAAGAAACGTCCCATTTCACATAAGTGAGAGAGAGAGAGAGAGCGAATAAAACGGTTACACCATGCGTATGTGCGAAAGAGAAATAAAGCCAAATCGGCAGCACTGGTCGTATCGGTCTGAAGCGAACCGATTTATTTATGTAGCCAATCACAAGCAAGAACGTAGAACGCACAATAAGAAAAACTTCGTGGCCATCACTATATACCACTATACATCATTGTATAAACTATAAAAAATCCTCGAAACTCAATTATTTGAGCTGTACAGCCACATAGGTGCGAGCAGGAAAGCGGCAATGTGCGAGCGAGAGAAAACTATAACAACATAACAGTACGGCTCGAGACGGTCCGCGGATCGCGAACCGTACTGTTATAAACCGCGAACCGTGTATCTGGCTCGTAAGTGAAACAGAGTTAGATATAACTATCTGGCGTCACGTTTACACTTACTTGCGTACTTAGCACCATACAGTTTGAATTGAACAGATACGTTCGCTATAAGTTCAAGCAGTGCTACATTTAAGCCTCTCTCATTCGCACTCATCACTCTTTCCATATGGTAGCCAATCACAAGCAAGAACGTAGAACGCACAATAAAAAAACGTCGTGTCCATCACTATAATCATTGTATATATTGTATCATTCATATAGAACATATACAACAAACAAGAGACGGTATTCGAAAAGAAGAATCAGCGACACGTAGTTCACGGCAAGAGATAAAATAAAATTATCTGCAAAAAACTATGCTTAAAAAGCAATGTAAGTAAACAATTCAGAAGGTAGTAAAGATTGTTAATTCAATTTCTTTGTTAAACAGTCACATTACTGCTGCTGGCTGCAATTGCAGCACCGGCGTTTTCATTTTACTCACCGTCTGACGGCGTCACTGAACTGACGCCCGCTAATTTCGATAGTTTAGTGATTAAAGATGATGCCATATGGGTTGTAGAATTTTATGCTCCGTGGTGTGGACACTGTCAATCGTTAGTACCGGAATATAAAAAACTTGCCAAAGCGCTTAAAGGTATTGTTAAAGTAGGCTCCGTTAACGCCGACGAGCATCAGTCAATTGGCGGTCAATATGGCGTACGTGGCTTCCCAACTATTAAGATTTTTGGCGCTAACAAACGCACGCCTACGGACTATAATGGCCAGCGAACAGCAAAATCAATTGCGGAGGCGGCGCTTGCAGAAGCGAAAAAGAAAGTTCAAGAAACGTTAGGTGGCGGTAGCAGCAGTGGCAGCTCTTCTGGGTCTGGTAATGGTGACGTCATCCAGCTTACCGATGAGAATTTTGACAAGCTTGTTCTCGACTCTGATGACGTTTGGCTGGTAGAATTCTTTGCTCCGTGGTGCGGACATTGCAAGAATCTTGAACCTGAATGGGCTAAAGCTGCAAAAGAACTTAAAGGCAAAGTAAAATTGGGTGCTCTGGATGCCACAGCACATCAAAGTAAGGCTGCTGAATACAATGTTCGCGGTTATCCTACTATCAAATATTTTGAGCCCCACACTACACGAAGTAGTGGTGCCCAAGATTACGAAGGTGGGCGTACTGCTGCTGATATTGTGGCTTTTGCATTAGACAAACATGTTGCCAGCGTGCCAGGCCCAGAGTTGCATGAGATAACAGATGAAGCAGTATTCGATTCTGCCTGTGAAGGTAAGCCATTGTGTGTAATATCTGTGCTGCCGCATATTCTCGATTGTGACGCAAAATGCCGCAACAAATTCATCGAAATGCTGCAGACTCTTGGCGAAAAGTACAAACAGAAACTCTGGGGTTGGGCATGGGCAGAGGGTAGCTCACAAACCTCATTGGAAGAGGCATTAGAACTAGGTGGTTTCGGTTACCCCGCAATGGCTGTAGTCAATTTTAAGAAGATGAAGTTTTCTTTACTCAAGGGTTCATTTTCTAAGGAAGGCATAAACGAGTTTCTGCGCGATATATCCTTTGGTCGGGGTCAAACAGCGCCAGTTCGTGGTGCTAAAAAGCCATCAATTGTCACTGTTGTCCCCTGGGATGGTAAAGATGGACAATTGCCTACAGAGGAGGAGAGTAGATCTTACCGATGTTGACTTAGATGATGATGACCAAAATAAAGAAGGAACAAAGGATGAACTTTAGAGAGAATCATGATAAAATCTTTCGTCAAAGACTGCAGTATCTGGTGTACCGTTTTTGGCCAGAAGCATTTTACATTTGTTGAAAGCCAAATTTGTAATCACCTCTGTCTTTATTAATTTAATTTTTTTTCTATTATTTTATTAAACCATTTGATTGATTCAATAATGCCTGAATAAAACGTTTTTAATAAAAAAAAAAAAAATTACATTTATTTGTAGTTGCTCTCCATTCCCATTGTTTCCAACAGTCAATCTCAACTTGAAATGGTTTGCTTGCCCATAGAATCTAAAATTGGCAGCAATTTTTGAAACTGGGAATTCATATAACTGTTATAAATACAACTAAAAGCTTAAACCAACTCCTTAATCTTCAAATATTAGTTTGCTACCAGCTCTTTTTTTTAAAATTTTTTTTTTTATTTTTTTTTTTTTATTTTAAACTTTGGGGGAAGCGAAACACGTTTTTTTTAGTGATGATAAAAAACATTTTTCCTAACAATCTTCAAAAATTTATTTACATATACATATCTATTTTAAAAATTTAATAGTAATAAAATAATAATTTTATTAATATAAATTAAAAATAATAGTTTCAAAGTCTATTATATGTAAATATTTCATATTTTCCGAAGTCTTATCAAATAAACCTAGAATAAAAGGATTAATATGTTCATTTTTTTCTGCTTTTCAATAATTTTATTCTGTTCCTAGACATACATTTGCTTTAAATAATCCTTAATATATATGATTTTTGGTGGCAAAAATGACTTCTTTACCATATTAATATGAAACTGTACTAAAGAAGTCAGAGCCACTAATTTTACCCTATTTATAATTGATTTAAAATTTGTTTTCGTTGTTTTTCTTCTGATCGTTGTAATTACTTGCTATTTTTTACTGGAAATTTGGGATATTTACTTGCCTCTATAGTGAAATTCTCACATGTTCGCTCAAACTTACACTCATTTTTATATCTTTGTATTTGAGTTTTTTTCGACAAGGGCTCCTTTACTACACATTCCGTATGAATTAGATTTGCTAAATTTTCATCTTTATCGTTACTTATGGAAGATTTATTTTTAATACCAATTGTAGTATTTCGACCACTAGCATAACAAATTGCTTTTTTTTTCACGTCTTCGCTCGTTTTCTTTCAAATCTTTATTTATATTGTAACTACTTTCGTCATAAAGTTTCGGTGATTTCTGTTTAGTTTTTATACAACTCTCTTCACCTGCCTTCCTACGCTTCCGCTCCGTTGAGTGATTTGATTTTCGGACACAGTGCTCTTTGTACGATTTCTCAATTTCTTGAAACTTTGGTGTTAAATTTTCTAGATGAGTGTGGTTTTCGCAACACGCAGATCTATGCAAATGCAAATTTACTTCTTTGTATTGATTATCAATTGGTTGTTTTGAGTTTTGTTGATTTTTAAGGTATTTAGGATTAAACTTGATATCGGATTTACTTGGCCAAATGAAATTATAACAGCCACCACTTTTGGCTCTTTGTCTAAAACAATATCCATCAACTTTGTTTTTTTTCTTGATTTTTTGAATTTCGTCTTGATGCTGAAGTTGACCTACAATCGCACTCCTCGTCTGATACATTTTTTAAATTCCTTTTACTACGTGAACTTTTATCGAATTGTGCATTGTATGACGAACAGGACTTATCCGCTTTGCGTAATTCACATTCTACATATTTTGGCATTCTATTAGGACAGCACGACTTGTAATCCTCATTTTTATCAAACTCATTCGCAATTTTTGATCTTTTGCGTCGTTTAGAAGATACACCCACATCTCTTTTACTACTGTTTAATTTACGAGAAGATGTTTTGTTTAAGTTATTTTGGCACTTACAATTATCTTTTGCGGTTTTTGAATTTTTTTTTGAACAAAAATCACTGCCTTTTAGTTTATTATCCGATTCACTAGAACCACTATTTTCAAATTTATCTTTATTATGCTTTTTTTCCTCTCTATCTTGACTTTGTTTGTCCGATTTGCGTGATCTTCTATTTAAAGATTGCGAACACACGCAAGGGCCATCATCAGCTTTTCTCTTTGACTTTTCATCTGTGCTAGAAACTCTTTTTCTTCGTTTACCATTTGTATCGCCGCCATCTTTGGAATGGTGATAACTTGAAATATCATCTGTTCTTTGATTCGCACCAATGCTGACATCAGTGCAACGTCGTTCTGATTTTTCCAAAGATTTATTATTTGACTTTTCCAGGCATTCACAACAATTTGCTTTGCGTTTCTCTTCACATGGAGCTCGTTTGGTTTTTTCTCTACTTTTGTTTCGGCGACTCTCCGCAATTTCACAATTTTCGTCTCTTATATTCGAACATTTGCTTTTATTTTTTTTTCTGTGCATATTTTGTTCGTTGGACATTTCAACACACAAGGGTTTCAATTCCTTTGGTGAAGTACAGAATGTTTTATTTTTTGATTCATTCCCACAAGGGTTTCTCTCGTTCTGTGGTTGCTCGAGATTTTCTTTGGTATCGCATTTTGACTTTTCTTCCGCTCTTCTTTTTTTGCAGATGTGTTTTAATTTCTTTTTACTTTCTTCTGCGCTTCGTCTTTTCTTCTCAGACTTTTCATTTAAGCATTCATCATCGCAATTTTGCATATTTTGAATATCACAAGCGTCTACCAAATCAATTTTCGAGTCTTTATTACGACTATTTTCATTTTTTAATTTTCTTTTTCGTTTAAAATCGCCATCCTTAATAGACTCTGACTCATCATCTTTTAACATGGTACAATTTTTGCAAAGATTTTCTTCGTTTTTCGTTGATTGTGCATTGTTCCCAGTTGGTTTTCTTTTGCATTTTTTCCTTCCACAGAAATCATTTTCTTCATTTGGATGGAACTCATCACTACCAGTGGATATTTTGGAAGATAACTTATTTTCATTACCCTCTACGTTTCTCAAACCCTTACATTTTTTATTGCAACTGCCCTCTGTTTTGCTATTATCTTTTTGATTTTGACTGTTATTTTGGCTTAAATTTTGGTTCTCAGTAGAATCACATTTACCACACTTGCCTTTTTTTTTTTTTCGCAAAAGCTTAACCCTGTGAGTTTATTGTCCGATTCGTCGACATCATTTTCCTTTTCAGATTTCATGGACCCATTGCGAAGATTTTTTATATCTTCCTCCATTTGGTTTTCTAAATTTGTAGAAATGTTATCATCTTTCGAATCAAGATTTCCATCTTTTTTTCGTATTCATCTTTTTTATTAGTTTTAAGTTTTCGGCTAGATTTGGTTGTCGAATCAACGAATGCTTTTTCATTTTTATTTCGTTCACCTTGTTTATTGTTTGTTTTACAGCTACATGTATTGTCACAAAAGTCCTTGCCGCTAAGTAGAACAGCTTCATCTTCGTTCTCTGTTTCCTCATTGTAAATTTCATCATCATTAAAATTATTAATCTCATCATATTGCTTTGTTGTTCCGTTAAATGTTTTTGGGGCTACTTTATTTTCATCTCTTTCTTGATTACGAAAACCCTTACATTTGCAACTTTTATCATTTTTATTTTCTTTGATTAAAGACAGATTTTTAACGGAATCTCCATTTGAAACATATTCATTTTCGCTTTGCTCTGCAGAACAATTACAGTCTTCATTAGAAAATCCATTGCTCAATTTTGATTTTTTAGTTGGTTTATCAGAACAACTACAACATGTGCCTTCAGAACGACAACTTGATTCATTTTTATATGAATCCTGTTTGTTTGTTCTATCATCTCTTGATCCGCGCCTAGATGATCGTGGTGTAGTTTCATTGTTTTCCAATTTTTTTCGTTAATCTGAGATGTACGCAACTCGTTTTTCTCAATATTACTTAAACAATGACATGATTCGTTTTCATTGCTCAAATCCTCACTTCTTGACTTAACACTTCTAGATCCGCGCCTAGATGATCGTTGTGAAGTTTCAACTTTGTCATTGTTTTCCAATTTCCTTTCATTAATCTGAGATGTACGTAACTCTTGTTTCTCAATATTACTTGAACAATAACATAATTCGTTTTCATTGATCTGATCCCCACTTCTTGACTTATCATTTCTGGATCCGCGCCTAGATGATCGTTGTGAAGTTTCAAAATTTTTATTGTCTTCCAATTTGCTTTCGTTAATCTGAGATGTACGTAACTCTCGTTTTTCAATATTACTTGAACAATAACAGGATTCATTTTCATTGCTCTGATCCCCACTTCTTGGCTTATCATTTCTGGACTCGCGCCTAGATGATCTTGGTGAAGTTTCAACTTTGTCATTGTTTTCCAATTTCCTTTCATTAATCTGAGATGTACGTAACTCTTGTTTCTCAATATTACTTGAACAATAACATAATTCGTTTTCATTGCTCTGATCCCCACTTCTTGACTTATCACTTCTGGATCCGCGCCTAGATGATCGTTGTGAAGTTTCAGCAATTTTATTGTCTTCCAATTTGCTTTCGTTAATCTGAGATGTACGTACCTCTTGTTCCTCAATATGACTTGAACAATAACAGGATTCGTTTTCATTCCTCTGATCCTCACTTCTTGACTTAGCATTTCTGGATCCGCGCCTAGATAATCGTGGGGAAGTTTCAACATTTTCATTGTTTTTCAGTTGCCTCTTATTAGTTTCGGAAGAACGAAACTCTCTATTTGACAGTTGAGCAGATCTTGTTGAATCTCGTTTCTCGCTTGTGGGAAGAGAGCTAAAATTTTTGAATTGCTTTGATTTTCAGATAAATTTGTTGGACACTTGCAACAGTTTTGTTCTTTTTTAGGCATTTGTAATTTAGTTGGTGTCTCTTTTTTTGCATTTTTTACATCTTTTCCAAACTGACCCTCTCCGATATAATTATTAATGTCACAAAATGCATTTGCCTTTAATTTAGACAATTGCAAACTATCCGATATTTCGTCTAAACTTTCCGATAATTCGTCTGGGTCAGAACAGGGACCTTGATAATTTTTTTTTTCATTTTTTCCTTCAATTTGAATTGCTGACTTTTCAGGATCAATTGAATCATCCGGTGGAAATTTCGCTCTTTCGGTGCAATTACCCTCGCACTTTTTGAAATGTTTGTCTTTATTTAAAATTTTTTTCATTTTGCAAAACCCATTAGACATCGAATCTACAATAAGTTGTGAAGCAATAGTGCGTCTTGTGCAATTAGCTCTACAAACGTAGTCATCCATGACATTCGTGTTCTTATTTTCGTCACTGTTGAATTTTAAGTTTTGTGATGACCTTTGCTGTTGCATACATTTACAACTGCTTTGATTTTTACTATTATTTCTGCTATGAGGTATTGAATTTTGGTAATTGTCAGGAACACCGTTGTGCCCCGAAAAGCATTGACAACCTTTGACTGTATTTGTTTGACCTTGTAACTGTTGTTGTTGGTGACTTTGTGCAGAGCTCCTTGCTTTTGAATACTTGCACATGCACAACCAGCTCGGCTTTCTTGCTGGCTGACGACAAACATATTGATTGGGCTTTTTAGAAGACGTAACACTAAAGCCTGGGCAAAAGCAAGGCGAGCTGTAACCTTTTTTCGTTTGATTTTGGCTGTTACGCCTAGTTGGAGTTGTAATGAATTGTTGTGCCATTGAGTCTCGATTTGGTGCAAAATTATGCATTAGATGACAGATACAATTCTTTGGACGATTAAACAAATTGCCACTGTTCGGGGTGGTACTCCGGTTTTCAACATATTGACCCGTTGATTTTTCCTGTCTGCTACCTGTAGCACTACGTCTTCTGCATGAATCACAAAGATTCGCTGGTTTGGATGACTCACTGGATGCACGGTATTCATTAAGTGGGCATATTAAATCGTTATGGTTATTATTAATGTTAGCTTGAGCAGAATCAAGTCCCCTTTGTGGAGGGACTCTCTGCTGTTGGACTAGAATCGTTTCTGGTAGCACTTCAGTAGGCGAGCATGCACTGCACGCACACGATGGCTTTTGCGCTGATTGATTCGGAGTCAAATTGCGATTTGATATGAGTTTCTGTTGTCGACTACATGATGATTGAGCACCACAAAAATCCTTGCATTGCAAAACAGCAAGTTCATCTGATACCTTTTTAGATGGATTTTCATTGCTATTGCGTTGACTTCTGTTCTGTTGTGCGTTTAGTGACGATGTATTGCTGCAAAAATCTTTGGCTGTCAAACTTTTAAAGTCAGCACCCTGCTTATGATCTTCATTAGAAAAGGCAGTTTATCATGTTCGCATTCACAGCTTTCACCATATTGAGGCTGATTGGTTTTACTACCATCATCACAATAGCAGTCATCGAAATTTTGACTTGCTTTTTCTCTATTGTTCCCATTATATTTTGTATCTTTTTGATGGATTTGTTGACAGCTTCCTCCACATTCGCAATTTTCAAAGTTTTGAATCGTTTTTTGAGACTGATTGGTTTTACTATTACTACCATCACAATAGCAGTCATTAAAATTTTGATTTTCATTTGGATTATTGTTTCTATCAATTTTTTCTTGTTTTGGAAAATTATCTTGACTGCTTTCATTACATTTGCAATTTTCAGTATTTTCAGTTTCGTTGTTTTGTCTGTCACCATTTTGAATATGATTGGTTTTATTACTATCATCACAATTGCAATCAGCAGAAGTATTTCCACTAGATTTCTCGGATTTTAGACGATTGCCATTATTATGTCCACTGCCACAACCACATATATTACTATTATGAATCACACTGCTTCTACTACCATTGACACACATGCAGTCGTTCGAATTTTCGCCATCATGATCTTCATTAGAAGAAGGCAGTTTATCATATTCGCATTCACAGCCTTCATCGTTTTGAGTCTCGTTGTGTTCACTGCCACAACGACATATACTATTTTGAAACTCACTGTTTTTACTACGATCGTCACACATGCAGTCATTCGAATTTCCATCATCGTATGTATTACGTTGACTGTTTTCCAAACACTCACAATCGTTAAAGTTTTGAATATCGTTGGGATCGGTTGTTTTGTTACATTCACATTCGAAACTTTGACTACCAGAGTCATGGGAGTTAACAGTCGGGGTTGGTTTATTTCCGCTGCTACAAGCACATATTTCAAAATTTTGATGTTGACTCTCTTCATTAAAATCGCTTTCTTTAGATTTTTCCTGACTGACTCTACTGCCACAACAATCACACCTTTCAATATATTGGCTCTCGTTTTCTTCAGTACTTTTATCACATTCACAAACGTCGTAAGTGAATTGAATATTACTGAGATTCGGTGAATTTTCCAAAGAGCATCCTCTTTGGTGGTTTTGATTTGCTGAGTTCTTAGAAGCCATAACGCACACATAGAGGCTTTGATCATCTTTAAGATTTTTGTGCTCGGGATCACACTCACATTCGCATGGACCATATAAACTGTTGTGCGACTGGTTCTGCGGATCATGTTCATTAGAATCCTTTCTATTTCTTTGACCATCTGCACCTAGTGAATCATCATTATAAACAAGAAAATTACCAGGCCTATTAGGGCGATCTGGAAATGGCATACAACCTCGCGAATTGTCTTCTTTATTATCGTAATTACTTTGATTTTTTTGTTTTGGTCGATTGCGACTTTCAGCTTTATTTTGACTTTGCTTTTGATTTTGGCTCTGAGGCTGACCGTGAACGCAATAATTATTGCCGTATTGTTGGTATCTTGCACGGTTACATGAGTCTGCCCCGTTGCAAGTATTTTGATTGGAACTCTCTTGCTTAGTGTTTTTTGACCGTTCTTGATATATACGCCGACAGTTTTCGTTACAAAACCTGTTTGAGTTAGATTTCTCCCGATTTTCATTTGGTTCCATACCATTATCATTGTAATCAAGAAAATTTCCTGGTCTCTTTGGCCGATCGGGAAATGGTAGTGCTCCACGGGAATTATTTTCATCAAAATGTTGTTTACTTTGGTTTTTTTGTTGGCGCCTGTTTTGATTGTGGCTGTTGAGTTGATTATGATCTTCATACTGACATTGACACGGATTGTAGTTGCAAAACTTATGAAGCTGGGGTGCATCATCTGACTTCTGCATATGCTCACAATATGTGTGTTGTTTCGGTTGAGAATGGAGTTTTGTATTTTGATTTCTATTGTTTCCATCCTGGTACTTATTATGTAGCTGACATCTGTCAGAACCACAGAAATTGTGTTGCTGGCTGTACTGATATTGTTGCCGGTTACCATCATTGCAATAAAATTCCGATTGTTCATTCATGTTTTGATTTCCATTCTCGTTATTATTTTGATTTTTCTCTTGATATTGACCTTCAAACGTAGAAGCTTTACAATAACAATTCGGGAATGGTTTAGGATTCGCATTTTTGTTATTACAAGTTTGCCTATGCTCTTCGTGGTGACGATTAGAACAATTACATTTTAATTCCGTTGTAGAATCTGAAACATTTAGATTTTGTACCGAATTCAACTGGCTCTTACGTTGATTGTAACATTGACAATTGTATTGGGAACCACCTTTCTGACACGTGTGTATGGCTGTAGCATTCTGGTTTTGACAGAAGACACAACTCTGCCTCATGGGCGTAGAATCAATTTTTTTGTAGCCTTGGTTTTGACTTCCGTTATCTTCGCAATAATCGATTAGCTTGGTAGATGGACTTTGATGTGGATCCGACTGATTATGGCATGGTGGACAGTATTCTCTATATTGCAACTCAGGACGAGCATTCTGACATGTGTCAGGCTTACAATAGGTTGACGTTTTTACTTGACACATACAAGTAGGTTTTCTTCGAAACTGGTTGTTGCTGTCATAGTCATTGTGTTTAGAACACGAAACCGCATTTTGACATGAGCCAGGATGGCAATTGTTATTAGTTTGAGGCTTAGACGTTTTCATTTCACACGTACATGAGTATCCATAAGTTTGTTGCTTTCGAAGCTCTTGTTCATGTTTCTGTCGACATTCTTCATTACAATGTACATGTTTGGCATAAAATTTATCTTCTGCATCTAAAGCATCATCATTGTAATTAAGAAAATTACATACCCTGTTTGGTCGATCCGGAAAAGGAAGCCCACCACGTGCATTGTTAGGATCATTATCGTTCCTTTTTACTGTATTCTTTTGTTGCTCTTGAGACTTTCGTTGCTGCTTCTGCACATTTGAAGATTTCTTATTACAAGACTCGGGGGTCACAATAGTCATTGGCTTTAGATTGGCTCTTCCGATTACATTTTTCTAAAGCTTCTTCGTTATAAACTAAGTAATTACCTGGTCTATTAGGTGGATCAGGGCTGTTGTTTTCATTTTGGCAGTATGTTTTAATTTCTGGTGAATGATTTTCACGTTGAACTTCTTTGTTATAAACGCAGTACTGGACTTTTATCACTTCTTGCTCTTCGCAGCCGACTGTATCAACGGTAGGTTGTTTACTACAACTACAGTCCTGTTTCTGACCTGACGTTTGTTCTTCAGAACGGTCTTGGTCGCGTGCTGTGTCGTCACCACTACATAGCCTAATGTAAAAGCTTGGCGTTGATTGGCATAAATTTTGCTGTAAGTATTCATTCCATCGAATACCATTAGACATCGCGATGCACAGAACTTTCGTCACTTGATCTACTAGAAGATTACTTTTCGTTTTTTTTGAAATTATTTTTTTATTTTTATATGAAGCCGTCATGATTTTTTTTATGGAGCAGAATTTTCCACCAACATGCGCATTATTATTCCAGTTTCTTTTTCCACTTTGATACAACACGTGAGGGTGCTGTTTTTGAGTTTTTGTCATTTCTATTGCATATTTCATGCTTTTATTTTGCGGATCGCCTGGCACCAATGAAATCGAATATTTACTTTTTAAATTCGGCGTGTTACTCAAACACTCGCACATGTCTTTCGAAGTAACTTTTATTTAGAATAGATTAGAGCGAGCAAATAATGAGACTGAGGTGCACTTTCTCGAACGCAACTAAAACTTTTACATAATTGGATGCATTTAATTTATTAGTGTCGTATTTAGTTGAACAATAGAACGGAAGGAAAATTTTGTTTTTAATTTTACAGGTTTGAATACATTTTAGCACTTATAATTTAGTATTTTATGTTTTTAATTTATTTTGCCTGTTGTGACAGAAAGACATTTAAATTCAATGCTATCTTGATTATTACAAAATTTAAAAATTTTTTTATATTTATGATATTTTAATTGATATTTTACTTTGCCTCAATTCAATCACTTGTCTCGCGAAATGAAACACTGCTAAAAAATTTGTGTTGACTTTTTTCTTTGCTTGTCATTTTATTTGGTTTTTCTCTAAACTTTTTTTACTAGTTTTCGTACAATATGGATTTTTTATGTCGCAGCATTGATAGCCAAATGTTCGAGTAATACTACACCTTATTGTTGGATTCTTTTTATTTTGGCATATGAATTGAAACGAATCTACTTCATTTGTATTTGAAAGTTTTGAACTCGAATTGTTTATAACCTTGTCGTTGTTTGAATTTTTATGTATTTCACTACTTCTATTTTCATTAGGCTTATCCGCGTATTTGTGATTCGATTTCATAAAATCTTCACTTTTATGTTTTTTTTTACATTTTTCTTTAGTTTTCTTAATGGGCTTTATGTCGCAACAATTGTAGCCAAAAGTGCGAGTAATGCTGCATCTAATGCTTGGTTTTTTTTATTTTGACATATAAAATCGAAAGAGTCTACGTCATTTGCCTTTGAAAATTTTAAACTGGAATCATATATGACCTTCACCTCATTATCGTATGCTTCTGTTCCATTTTCTCTTTTATTTGAAGTAAAATCTACTTGATCTATCGTTTGTTTATTTGAACATGTTGTTAAATCACAACAGGACAGTTTTGAGCTCTTCAATTTTTGTGCTAACAAAGAACAATGAGAATCATGTAAACTATTTTTAACTACGTTTGTTACAAATGGACACGTTTTTGGTTCACAGCTAAGCTGATTTGGCGAAGAATTGTGCTTTTGAACTGTTATGTTATTTTGAGATATTTCATCATTCGATAACGATACATATTGTGGACTGTTTTGAAAACAATTAACGGATATTTTTTCATTCGAACAGATGTTGCAGCTCAAATGAGGAGTATCCTGCATTGTTGTTTTAGAATTGCATAAATCAACATAAGGAGTAAGTTTTGGCTTTCTGCATTTATCCCAACAGAATGTATTTTGCAGAGCTACAGCACCCCAATCACATGTTGTCCTCTCAGTTTCACCATATCTTGTGCGCTCTTCAGGTCTTGTCGTTTTGTTTGAATTATTTATACTTTGATTTTTGATTACACCACTATGCATGTGACTTTGGTCTCTGTTGTTAACTGTGTCAGACTTAATATTACTGAATTGTCGCTTATGATTGCTTTCAGTCTTGATTTTTTTTTTTAATACACTTTTATCAAAAGCTCTCTCTGGCCTATTAGCTCTCTGAGCGCTACTGTTGCGAATGTTTTTTTTTAATTATTTTTAATAATGTTCGGATGATTTTTTATTGGAGATGTGCCAGTGTCAAAGTCTTTTTTTAAACGTTCTCTCTCCCAATTATGTTCACCGCCATTACTTGACTTTCCACTTTTATAAGTTTTGGTGGGACAGGTTTGGTCGTTACAGCTTCTATTGTTTTGAGCCCTTTCTGAAACAACATCAGCTAAATTTATAATCTCCTCTTTTGAATTTTTCTTTAAACATGTGTGATTATTACATGTTAATACATGATTTCCATTCCGTTTCTTACTTTGTTCGTTCAGGTTTTGCATGTTTTTATTATCGTATTCAAAACTAGTTCGACTTTGGTTATTAAAATCCTCTTGATCAGTCATATCATTCCGTTTAGTTGCACCTACCATTTTATATGTATCTTTAAACTGTGCGTGTTCTATTTTTCGTTCGTCGAGTTGATTCTGTGATGAAAATGTGTTACTAATATCTTTTTGTTTATTTATCGAAATTTTATTTCTTATTTTTTTTCTATAGATACAAGATTTATTATCACAGTTCCTACCCACTATCGCTTCGTGATCACTGCTGCTGCTTCCATAGGCTGTTTTCATTTGTCTCTCCTTTAAGAAACCTAGCTTATGCTGTCTATTGCTAGGAACACGCAGCTGATACTTTTTGTTTTCGAATTTACTTTTACTGTGTCCAGCTATCGATCCTTTAAAACGGCATGTTTTGTTATTACAATATTTATTATTTGAAGTTCTCGATTGTTCCTCTGGCAGAACTTCATTTCGACTCTTGTATGTGTTGCCATTATTGTATGAATTTTCGTTGAAGCCATTATCAAAGCTTTCAGAGGAATATTTTATTGGTGGCGATTCATCTTGATCTGAGTGCGCTATGTCATTCGAAAAGGTTTTTTTGTTGTATCTTTTAACTGCTTTAATATGCGATTTCCAATTAGAATCCAAAATATACTTTGACCCTATATATCGATGCGAATTATCAATTGTCGGTTCAACTCTATGTAAGGATCGATTGGCCTTTCTAGAATTGTGAGCCGAACTTGCATCTAAGTTGCTGCGAACAGATGATTTAATTAAATTTGGGTGTAAACGCTCCGAAGATGAATTCCGTTTTTCTACTTCCTCGATATTGTCCTTTGTTTCATAATCACATAAACATTCCCGGTCTGTATTTAAACTTTCTCTTCTCCTAAATGAGTTTTGTATGTTGGCACCGGGAGGTAAACTGACTTTTTCAATATTAGACATACGGAGTGATTGAGATTTTAAATAGGTTTCCTCAGTTTTTGAAACGTTTTTTTTATTTTGTGGACATTCTGAGTATGGACAACAAATCGATCGAACCTTACCTTTATTAATGGACTCATTGCAATACATTTTCCATGTCGAAGGATATTTGCACATTCCAATGCAAAGATCGGGTATAACATCAAAACCCGTTCTTCTAGTTTCATTATTAAAAAAAGATGTTGCGTTCTCTTCGTAATTGGGTAATGGTTCAAGAAGCCCATGTTTGCCACAGTAGCAGCAAGTTGTTACTTTAGAATCCATCTGAGTGCCGTAATGCATATTTTTCTTATCGAAGTGTTTACCATTTCGATCACCAGAAAGTTGGCGTTCTTTGTACCTATGTTCATTGTTTAAGCTTTCACATGAACAGTCTGTTGGCAATGCAATGTCTGCGTTCGATAAAGCCTTTAATTGACTAGTTTGTTTACCTCTATGGTCTTTTAACGAAATCCTCGGCTCAGCATGGAAATTTCTACTTTCAAACTGGCGATTTTCACTTGTTTCATAATTCGTTTGATCAGTTGATCGATTATTAAAGTCGTGTGATCTATGATTTTTCCTAGAAACTTTATCAAACTGGCCGTTTAATATGAAAGCGTTTTTTTTCTGCGCATAAAATTTACCTTGTTTTTCTTCCTTATTTTTCTCATTTATACGTACGCTTTCTTGAAGATCGGACGTGTTGTAATGGTAGCCATTCTTACTTTTAATATTAAACAGAGTTCTTTTTGTGCATTTACAAGGGGTACACTCCACTTGCAAACGGTCCCTTTGGTTTCCGCAACGTACAGTAAGTCGATTGCACTCTAACTTTATTGTAGACAATATATCTTCATCTGATTGAGAATCTGAAGCATTTTTATCGCTTTCACTTTCATATACAATGTTTTTTTCGCTGGTTTCATCACAGTAACAATCTTGGCCACCAGCACTGTGTGCACAAACATACTCCCCTTTGGAGCTGCTTTCAAGTAACTGTATCTCCTTGTCTTTTTCTAGAAAAGTTTGTTTATTTATTAAAGTGTTTTGAGCTATATTTCTCGATAATTTTGAGGATTTTAATAGAGTTTTTTCATTTACAGTAAAAGGAGATACGTCCTTTGCCGACTTTTTTAAATTATCTGATCTTTGACGTGTGCAAGTAATATTTTTCTTTTCACATACTATGTTGCGATTCCATAATACATCGTCGCTTTTTGACATACGTTTCTGTTTGCTTAAAGTTTCTAACCTGGTTTCATCAACCGTTGTACCTATGGATTTGCTGCGTCGACCGCATTTAGCTCGATTAACATTCATGTCCATGTTCCAACCAGATGGATACGATGCTAATCGAGGCAACCGACGTGACACATCCTCAGGATGTTTTTGTGCCATTATTTCGATTGAATGAAAAGAATTTAGGCTTGTGCACGTGCAGGCATCTACAGTATTCGAATATTTCCCTGGATTAAATATTTGAAACGGTTTCTGAAATTCAGTTGAAAATATATCTGGCAATACTCCTTTGCGGTTTAAATTTTTTAAGTTGTGCATTTGGAAATGTGTTAGCGAATCGCTGGTCTGTATAGACCTATCAATGGAAAAAACATTGGAAGTAGTACGTCCACCTGACTGCTCCATATCAATTAATCCATTTGCAACAGAAGCACTATTGTCAAGTCGAAAAAACGATTCAGTTCTGGCTCTTTGGCGACGTCTGTTAAATCGCACCAGTCCTTCAATTAGATCATTAGCTGTATACGGTGTACCAGCTACGGAGCGGTGCAGTTTGTTCATTGTATTTCTTTTTTCGTGGCGTCTTGGCAAGTAGTCGTCATATTGAGAGATTTCGCTGCTACAGTTGGAAATGCTTTCATCAGTAGTTTGCACTGGTATATCGTATTTGGCTTGGTCCAGTATTAGTGGCGTGGGCTGCAACTTTTTGTTAGTATTGGCGTCTAAAATTTTATATTAATATTCTATCTTAAAAACAATAGATAGCAACTTACAGAACGCACCGATTCTATTGTGATTTGAAAAAGTACTACTGTACCCAACGGGCCGCACACATTTACGATATACTGGCATTTTTTTATAGTTTAAAACCTTTCCGAACCAGGTATATTTTGTTTAAAATTCTACAAACCAAATATACATAGAAAATGACAGACTCCTTCGCTTTTCGACTTGAAATGTGTTCAATTTATTTGTACAGAAAATTTGTGAAAAAACTATTCTAATAAATTTTTTTTTTCAAATAGTTAAACATTGTTTGTTATTAGCGGTAAATTGATTTATCGTTCTTTGCCGATATTTACTTAAAAGTCTTGCACGAAATTCCATTCGAACTCTTTAAAAGAGCTGGAATAGAATTCTCATCACAATACTTAACTTTTTAAGAAAAATTGCGTTTATGTCAAATATATTATTTACTAATCGATTTTTTTTTTGGCTACCACATGGCTGCACAATACGAATTGCCATCGAACCCGCTGTAAGCCAAGCTGCAAACGTTATTACAGCATTTGGTTGAGCGCGATATTTCTGCAGGAGTCAATGCCGACTGCACAGGTTGACAGTTTTGAGTTTTGATCTCATGCAAAATAAGGCGGGGCGCAACACTGTGTATCTTAGGTTCAATTTTTGACATTACCAACTTTCTGTGCTTTTTGTGCAACTTTTTCCTAAACTTTGTCTTTTTGCCAGTTCTGATTTTGTTGTCCTTATTCATACAGCAGCAGTACTGTTCGCATTCTTCGTTTATACTATATGGCGAATTGCTATTGTAATTCTTTTGATTGGTACAATACACGTTATGACTCTGGTTTTGCGTTGGCTTACCGTCCATTGTATTCAGATTGTTCACACAATTGCATATCTCGTTTTTATAACACTCCGCGTCATCTGAATCGTACAAATTGTTATCAAGTGCGTTTACAAGATCATGTTTAGCGTGTTTGCAATGCTTACAATGAGCAGCTGTAGTTTTACCTATGCAAACTGGCACATTAATTTCTCGAAACTTGTTGCCGTTGGTTGTTATACCCAGTCGTTGGTGTTCAGTGTGTGATCGACAGGGCCTACACTGAGAAACATTTGATAACGTTTGTTTGTTAGTCGAAATTGAGCGCTTATATTTGTGTTTTGACTTGACACTAGCCACACTAACATTTTCACTCTTTTCTAGTGTTGACTCGTGTTGCTCTTGATGCGCTACGGTAGTGCACTGACGTATTAGCTCCTCTAGCCGTTTAAAATTTTCCAAATAATCGGGTATATTGCACGGCTCCGGGGTTTTTGTGCTAATTTCTTTCTCATTTGAGTTTCTTATTTCCAATGGTTCAGCAACATCGTCAATTTCTTCCTCGTTGTCGAAAGGTTTGGGTTTCGCTGTTAAAGGTGTCGTTGTCTGCAGCAGTGTTTGTGTTCGATCACCCCTTTCATGGCTGTTTGTGCTACACTGACATTCATATTGATGCATATAACCTTGATGATAAAGGGAGTGACCTGCGTATGTTTGACCATGTCTAAAATTTAAGATGAAGAATATAAATAGATAACAATACTTATTAAAATTTTGTACTTATTCATGACAACCACAACAATAAGCGGTCGCTGGCGATCCTTGTTAAGGTCATTTTGTGATACATTTTCTTCGTCTGCTTCGTCACCAAACGAGTAGAGTGTTGAATTTCTTGCGCTGTATATCGATTTGCTGTATATGCTTCCATTGTCGTTATCTTTGTATTTTGTTTGGGTATGATCATTTGGCCGTTTCTTGGGTACACACTTGCAATTGGACGGTAACTGTTTAATTGCCCTCGATATTTGACTGCCCTTCGAAAGCATTATGACTTTGAAATTCTTTCATACATTGCAAACGACTTTTATATTTTTCTTTTAAATTTCCTTAAAAATATATTTTGACGATTCAGAAATCAAAATTTATAGTTTAAAAAAATAATTATTTCTAAATTTTGAGGAGCATCACATTATACTTCGAACCGAAATAAAACAAATCATGGCTTATGCCTTAGCTACACTAGTTGACTCTCTGCGTCAATTGTAGCACTGTCAACTATTTATAATAAATGGCAATATTTTTCCATACTAAATTTGTTTTTTTTTTTAAATAATTTTTCTTTTTAAAAATGGCTACTTTTCCAAAGCAGATAGAATTATACGTAAAACCGACCTAAAGATGTCAATAAATGTAACCATAAAAAATAAAGTTTTTTTTTTTTAATTGTATATATTTTAATTCAAAATGTATATGTTTTTTTTTAATAATATATTCATATAAAAAATACCCTCAAAAGAGAAATTTTGATACAAGCAAGACGGAAAAAAATTCTTGATGATTAAGTCTTTCGTTGCGATAACTTTTTTTTTTTTATACTAGATCAGTATACATGGCAGGACACTCATGTGCTATTCATTATTAAGTACTCTTTATGATTATGTGTTAAGCTTTACTTAACACGTTCTTTACTTTATAAACTTTTAATTATGAAAAATATTGAGCAAATATATTCATATAATTCTAAAACTATATTAAATTGTGTAAACAATGCAATACACTGCTAAAAAAGCTATTTACTTTTTATATTCGATAAAATGGGACATTAAATGCATATAAAAAAGATTATCGGTAAAGAAATTGTGTGTATAATTAAAATAAAAAAATATATGTATAAAAATGAAAAACAACCTCAAGTAATTATTGTTTAAGTCCACAATTTCAAAAAAATTAAATGTGCATATCGCTACATACACAAAAAAATAATTATTTTATAAGATTTTTTATAAAATAAAAAAATAAAATATAAATGCGTGCGTAAATTAAAATAGAAGTAGTAAATAAAATAGGGATTGCTGAGTACGGAATATACACACGAATTGAAAAAAAGTAGATATTTAAAAAAATGAGATTAGTCTTATTTAGATAGATAATAGCTTGATAAAAAAGAAACTTAAATTGCTGGTCCCTATCGTTTCTCTAATGTTTTTGATCTACAGGATAATTTTCTATCGATTGTATTGACCGTGAGGTTGAAGTGGCCGCAGTAATGGTCGATGACACATCCATAAAACGATACTTTTTTTCGTCTTTGCACAGAAGCGGATAACACATTATTCCATAATAAAAAGCTAAACAGGAAAGTATAACACCGAAAATAATTGCTATAATACCGAATGTTGACAGGCCCGACTTGCTGTCCAAAATTTCCTTGGGCGTTTGTAGTGGTGGGTCTGTAACTGGTGGAGCAGTATATCTATACCGCTGGCGAACAGCGTTGCATCCTGGCTGACATGATAAGGCTGTTTTGGATATTAAAAAATTGTGATATTAATTTACTGTATTTTAAATTGGTTATCTTTTGTGTACCAGTTTTAGTCGAACAAAACAAAGTATACAAAATACTATTTTTAAACAAATAATGATCACAAAATTGTATGTATGCTCATACTAACCCATACCTATAAGTATTAAAAAAAAGTAGTTGAACGCCTTTACACATTTTCTTTAATTTATGCTTCTTTCGAGTTAACAAAACAATGAAACAGGTACAAGGGCTTAAACAGAACGCTTGTATGCAGTGTGAGCAATGGCCAAACAAAAAAACATTTAAAAAACTCCAATCTTTCAAATGCATGGAATCAAAAAACTGGTTTTACTTGGAACCATGATATTTCGATAAAGTAAGCTGTACAGGCAATTTGATAGAATTATAGAAAAATAAAATGGTATTACAAATATTAACTAAAAAGTTAAACAAGCATAATTGCTACGTGAAAATGAATCTAGTCATGCAGAATTGCATTAAAAAACTTCATTTTGTAGGCCCTGGTTTTAAGCAACAAAAGCAGCAGCCCTAATCAAAAAAGTGTTTGGGAAAAAAAAGTGTTTTATCTAAAATTCACCACCACATTAACATTTCACGAACGACACAAAGCAAGAGCGTCGTCTAGTAAACGAGTCATGAAAATTTATTTGCAACGCGTCTACTTTTAATTAAAATATAATATTATAAGAGACTTGACAAATTGTATGCAAATAAGTAAAAAGTATAGATATAATATAAAATAAGCAGTTGCAAATATGCAAAAACTATAAAAAAGGAGTGTAAAACAAGAGAAACAAAACATTTGTACCTCATACGAACGAAGTGGACTTACGCTCGGTGCAGCTTTGTGGATTTTTTTTTTATTAAGAGAAAAAGTAAAACATTACAGCATTAAACCGTCAAAGTTCAGTGTAAAATGTCTTATAAAAAAACAATTCACCATTAGAGTGGCATTAGAAACAACAAAAACGAGCGTTAAAAGAAGACAAGCGACAACGCAGCGGTAAAACAAAACAGAATTCGGTTGTCTGGCTATGTGTGTGTTTTGTTAAAACCAATATCTATATATAGTAAGAATTTAGTTGATACACAAATGCTCATTGTCGTCTTTCCTTTGCACAAAAATGTCAGATTTGGCTTTGGATTCACGCGCCATTTTACAATATTTAAATGAACTGGGATATCTGAATATTACCGCTGAGCAATTACGAGAATTTTTAAAAGGTAAGTCGTGCTTCACGTTTCTTATGTACATATATACATATATAAAAATATATATATAATGCATACAATAATTTCCCCACACAACAGAAAACATTTCCCGCCAATGTTTGTTATAGAGTGCTAAAGAGAAAAATTGTTTATTTAAAATGCAATTATCTTGCCAACTGTTTTTTATGTTTTTAATTTTTATATAAAATTGTTGCTCACAGCTATTGCTGTTGTTTCGTCACCATATAATTTTTGTATAAATTTACTTTAATGTACATGCATTTCTATTCTGTTTACTATAAATTGTTCGAAATAGCAACAAAAAAATAAACGACGTCTATGGCTGACTGGTTAGCAAACAAATGAATGCAGACGGTTTGCATTGTCGCTGTTGTTGTTGTTGTTTAATTCTTTTTTGTACGCTTGCATGGTACAGAAAAATGACAGCAGAGCAGGGAGAGTGTGCTAGTTATGTGGAGGCAGCTATACAGGGTTTTTTCTTTTCTTTTTCTACAAACACATTACGCTTGTAAACACATCCACTATAGTTTCATCTGATTCACAGTGTGTTTAAATACACCATACTTGAATTTGTTTGTCAGTATTTGTGTATGTGACTATGTTGCGTTTAGCTATTTAAACGTTAAATAAGTTTTATATATGTGGTTTCTTTAATATTTATACGTCAATTGTAGCTTGCATATATAGACGTATAGTTTGCTCGCATGCAGAATTTAAAAAAAAAAAGTTTTCCCAAACATACTTTCGCATAATCCATTATAAGTACAAATGTATGTTTGTAAGTGTATGTAAACATGCAAACGTATATACACATGTACTAAAGCTTATTTGTGTTCTCTGCATTTGATTGAATATAAGTATACAATGGTCGCTTTCTTTGAAATGAATTTTTAATACATTTACTTAATTTGTTTAAAGTTTTAATAATGTTTTTTCAATCATTGTTTGTTGTTTTTTTTTTTCTATTATCCATTTTTTTTTGTACAACAGCTGATTTATATTCATATTCACCATCCCTCATATTCATTGCAGCACTGTTTTTTTTACTATGGCAACTCTGTTCTTGTTAAAATTCACCTACTGCTGTTTCTCTTTTGCTGTTTAATTGCTTTACTTGTTTTGCTAATGTATTTGCCATTTAAATCTACGTAAGTTGTTTTTAACACGAAACATATGTACAATATGACTGACTCCATTCCATAATGTTTGTGAATGGATTATGCTTTCATTTCTAAACGATCTTTTTTTTTTTTTTTTTTTAATATGGGTTTTACTTGATTATGAATTAGAGCTAGTTGTAACAAATTTATTATTGGTCAGGTAAACTAGATGAGTATTTCTAGGTACTTCTATTTGCGGTTCGTACCATTTTTAATTGTTTTCACAGCTTTTATTTTTTAAAGATAATTTTGGGAGGCTTTAAGAGCTGCATCCATTGTATAACTCAAATATTTTTGTTTTTGTTTGTCTCCATTTTCTTGTTTTGTATAGGCTACCAAAATCATATTTTGTACTAATAAATACACAGATAAAATTAAAACTGTATATTAATGTTTCTATACTATTCTATCTAATTCTTGGTCTCGTTTTTGATCCGCTGCCTCCCGTACTCCGCATTGTGCACACACAACAACAAAAAACCGCAACAAACATCTTCAAAACACACAACAAACAATAGCTTACTTGCTTCTAAAGGTATGCAACCACAGCCGGATAAAATCAGCAAAAAACAAGAAATACCAACAGAAGCATCTGAAGCAACTAACAAGCCACAGTATCTACGCGTTTCTACGTCGCTAAGCTATAAACAAGTAAAGGTCATCAAAAGCAAGCGTCCGTTATGCCATTTTAAGTTTTATTTGGATATCTGTGACTATCAATTAACCAAACGCATAGAAGAGCAAATCAAATTACTGGGTGGTAATCTTGAATTCTTTCTCTCAGAAAATGTTACCCATTTTATAACTGACAAGACTGTCACACCGTTATTGGTGGGAGGCTCTAATACCACCTACAAAACTACAAACTCTGGCAACAAGGGTCGCCCAAACACACCTTTAACGCCGACCACTCCAAATACACCACAAACACCGCTTGAACCATCGAATGATGCTCGGTTTTCCAATGCAGCTAAACCCGTTGGTACAGCACAGCGTAAAACACGTCAATCACGCGCAGATGCTATTTTAAATCAAGCTAGACGCCAGAGTAGTAACGTCACCTCCACGTGTGCAACTGCCAATATAAATATTCAGCCTTTAGTCGGCGGATCAAGTGTATCTACATTATTAACAACAGGCTCTGACCAGCATTATAAAATTTGGAAAACTGAGCACGCTTTAAACTTCTTTAGAAAAATTCACACAGAGCTAGGTGACTACCTTGATAAGGGCAGTTCCTGTCATAGGAGTAGCAATAACAGAGGAAACGTTATAACTCTTAAGGGTAATTTTTTAAAGATAGAGGCACTGAAACGGAACTATCGGCCATACTATCATCTATTTAAAAAGACAGAAGATTGGCCAAAAGTAGATTTGTCTAGTGAAGAGGGTGCGTTTCGTTTTAAACCCAGGCATAAACCTTCGCTAATTACTGCTGATATAGCCGCTCAACAGCAAGTGATGACCCGCAAGTCGCGCACCCGTACTTCGCAACAGCATAACCAATCAATAACCGGTGCTGCTGCTTCACTGCCACCATTAGCTGCAGCTCAGAAAAACAAGCTTCTAGAACGTAAAAACTCCAATGCCAATACAGCGACGGCAACAAACAATCCTACGCATCACTGCAGGGAGGCAAAGGAGTCCAGCGATAAACAGTGTGGCGTTTGTGAAATATGCAAAATTGAATACGATACTCTGACCGTACACTTAAAAACAAAAGATCACGAGTTTTATGCAAAAAACCCGGAAAACTTTATTGCCCTCGATACGCTCATTCAATCCACCGCTGATATAAATAAATTTCTTACTGAGGAGAATATTTTACATAACGACGGTAACAGAGCAAACCGTGCCAGCAGGTGAGCTAGAAGAAATGGAAGTAGATGACTCGTTGTGCATCGTTGAAGATAATCTTAACGACCCACTCGAAGACGAAGATATACTTGCACCAACAACCAGATCAAATAGTGCTGAATCATCTAAACGACGACCTTCGCCAGCACTACGTGAGAAGTCGAAACGAACAACAAAGGGAAAACACTCGTCAGAGAAATTCCTTTCTAAAACGACAATATCTGCAAAAATTTCGCCTGCACGAATATCACCAACAAAAACACCAGTTTCGGTTACTCCAAAGAAAAAACTGGTTCCACGAGCATGGTCGAACTTCAGCGCAACGATTCAGTTAGTGTGTCAACGATGACACGTCAAAAGGGAAACACAAATGCCTTAGCATTATCTCCGCCAATACGTGCTATGCTACCACCTTCATCGTTGTACAAGGTAGTGGAATCACCAAATGTCTCTACAACGCCAGTTCGCAGTAGACGTGAGGCGCATTGCACAGAAGCAACGCCAACTGCTGTAGCCTCACCGTCCATTATTGTTAAATTTCAAAAAGTGCGACAGAACGAATTACAACGGCTTAATGGCGAAGCAGAAAACTTTATGTTTCCAAAAGTAAGGCGCACTTCTAGTGAACTTCTTACAGATATAGATCGCCAAACGACATCAGATAGGGCGCGCACCAGCATGTCGTCTACAAGTTTGGAAAGTACAAGCGAGTCAGAGTTTACCGTTCCAACAATGCAAAATAACAGTAATGCAGTAAAAAGTGAGCGGAAAATACTTGTGGCGAAGAGGTTATCTAAAGATGTTTCGTCTGCGGCGATGGAACCACTAAGTAAACTTTCCACTAGAAGCAGTAGTAGCACTAATAAAAAAGCGCTTTCAGAGCGCCCCCATCCAGCCAAAAGTACAACTGAATTCCGTTGCAAATACGTTGTCATCGACAGAATCATTAATAACACTGCCGGAAGCAACACGCAAAAGTAGCCGGACAGCAACTGCAATCGTAACTAAAGCGACGGCGAGCAGTCGCCTGCTACGAGCACAAGTCGAAGCTGCTAAGCAAACGAACCGACAAAAAAAACGGAACAAAAATTACATCGCCAGCAGCTGATGCTACATTGGTAGTCATAGATCCAAGAAGACACACTGTGGCAAGAGTTGTAAAAATGGAGGATAGGATGGGGGAGAGAATATTAAAATCAAACACAAAAGCAAAAATAGAATGTAAAAAAACAGATGACAGTGGAAACGAGGATGATGATGATGAGATACAATGCACTGATGATGACGAAAAAGATGAGGACTATGTGGCGGGAAACAGCTTAAGAAAACATTCAAGTTTAAATTCATCAACAGTAACACCTACGTTACGCATGGAAAGTCGGGAGGAACGAGCGGCTCGACGACTGGCACGTTTGAATGACATCAAAATTTCGATAGATGAAACTCCAATTTCATATAGTAAAGATAAATCAAAGCCAGTAACTTTACCACCTAAAAATAGAAAAACTAAAACAACTAAACAAAAACATGGGGACAGTTCAAAATCTAACTGCACTTCTTCACGTAAAGTAATGCAATCTCAACCACGGCAATTGGCATCAAACTTCTTCGATTGTTCGAGTAGTGAAATTTTGAGTAAATTGCAGTACTCATTTGAAAGCTTGCCTGTAACTGATATTTGGCATCAGGTATATACGCGGCAGGATAATGGTAACGAGAAGTTTTACACATATTTTGGTCAGAATGTTTATCGTAAACTTCCATACGAGCTGGGACCTATTCCTTACGATAAGTCAAAAAACAGACTCTTACTGTGCTCTGTGTAATAAAAACAAAGTTTCGACGGGGTTAGACAGAATAAATGAAGAACCTAAATTTAAAGAAGAACTTCTCCCAACGCAGGTTAAACTTGAAAAAGAAACTAAGACTATTACGTATAAGCACAAAAAATTATTATTGCTACAGCGCTATCAACAAGAACAGCAGGCACTTGCCATGGAACAAAATTACGAAAAAGATACCGACCAGCAGCAAGAAGTCAACAAAACAGAGGTAATTAAGCCTACACTTTCATCACTACTCGACAGCCACAGCACTGCCGTCATACAAAAATGTGACAGCAAAGCAAGCACTCCGGAGCTTTTGGAGCGTGAATTTGCACCGTTGAATGATTTAATGGCTGTAACGGTGGGTGGAGAACGCCTGCGTGCAAATTCAACGCACAGTAATACCAGCAGCAGCTGTGCCAGCAGCACAGCATCATTAAGCAAAAAGCTACTCTATCGCAATAAACATTTAAATCGAATCACAGAGTTACCACCTCGAAAATCGCCCCGAGAACATGCATCTACGCTGGCACTGGTTAGTTGTATTATTCGACAACGACAGGATTCATTGAGTAAAACAAACTCCGAGATAGATGAACCACCAACATCGTCCATGCAAATAATGCCTACGTTAAGTAAAGCAGTAGGAGAAAGTGTGATAGAAGAGTTGTCGATTCTGCCAAAACAGGAAAGTGAAGCTGTGTCAAACATTGCTGCTTTGCAAGATAGTCAAACATCAAGAGAACAGAAAAGTCCCGCAACGCCAGCTGTTGTTAGTACATCAAGAACGAGGTCTGCAGCGGCAACACCAGTTGAGGAGATGCGCTTTGCAACAGAAATTTCAGAAACTGTGAAACGAATGCGGCGAGGTCAAAATAAATATGACCATTCTCCTCCAGTCGTGCACAACCTTGGAAGATCGCCGCGGGGTCAACGAACTAGCCAATCAATTCCGTTAGCAATTAGTACAAAGGACGTAAACACGTTCTCACGTCGTCAAGCGTTGACTGCCAAATCTGATTTGACTACAAATATTTTATTAGACAAACGCAAACGGCGTGGAAAGCCGATTATATATGGGAGACCATCTAAGCAGCACCGTAGTACACACGAGAATAGCAGATCGCAAATTTCTAATGCATCAAGCTTCACTAGTAGCACTCACGGTGTTCGTAAGATAGGAAAAAAAAGGGTGTTTTGGAGTTTGAAATTGATGAATCTGCGCTGAAAAAATTGGACTTTGCATCACAGTACAATAATCCGAATTTTGATGTATGGTTAATAGATAAGTATATGGAGCTAGCTGGAAAAGAATACAACATTGATTGCGTTGCAGAATCGGACATACCGTCAGTCATTGACGCAGCCGAAGTAGAGAGTGAGGTTGAACCTCCAGAAATTGTAGGTAATTATACACCACCTCATACAGACTGCTTTACAAGTGATTTCGATCTGTATGATCTGCTGACAGCTCAAGGGAACATCGTTGATTGCAATAATGATGACAAACATCAAATACCGCAAACCATAAGTAGACGAAACAGCTTTTGCTTCTATAGCAGTACTACTTCGCTGCAAAATTATTATCGCAAACGCAAAAGTCTAAAGTTAAATCGCACTGGTTGGCCAAAAGTACAAAAGAGGAAAATAAGTGCGCGTCAAAAACAACTTCATGATGAGAAAATCAACTTTGAAAAGATGGGCATTGGTGCGGATCCTTTGCAGGTTAAACTAGAACCATTGGCAACTGGTGATGATGGCGATGGGAAAGATGAGGACGTAGACCTTACCATAAAATTAATTCAAAAAGAACAAACGGCAAAAAATGTTGATGGTGGTGGAGTAAAAGGCGATACAAATGGAAAAGAAGCAGATGATGATGGTGTTATAACACCGCCTGCTAGTGACGACGATGGAGATGTGGATAAGGATGACAATATCTATATGGATGAATGTGATCTCTCTGCAACTCAAAACCCACTTTTTTTAGAAGATGAGACAGTTGCAGACTCAATTGAGTTAGATGAGCAATGCGCATACATCGATGCAACCGATGCAGATATTGAAGAAAACGGTGATGATGATGTAGATCAGTTTGACTATGATGCAAACGATGTCGACGTGTTCGATGACGCGCTTACTGTAAAATCTAATAATGTGGCAGAAGAAGATTGTACTCAACAAAATCTTACCACCTGTCTATCCTTAATCGAAGCTAAAGATGGCGAAAAAAAAAACGTAGATAAGAACCAGAAACACAATTTACTTGCTTCATTGCTACGCACTAAAACTTGCGAAGTACCAACCATTTTGTCAGCCACATCAACTCCCACCACGGCTTCGACAATGGCTACCCAAACAATTCGTAATCATCTGCACAGTCGCACTCCGCAATTTAATGGCAGCCTAGGTAGCTGTATTAGTCCTAGCGAAAAATTGGGTGATAACTCCGATATTTTTACCGTCTCTTCAGATGGGCTCGATACTGACTTAGATTTAAGTAATTCACATGTACGTACAGAAACAGATGATGCTTCACATCCCGTCTGTTCTCATCAAACGCCTAAACGCAAGTTTGACATTACTAAGTATGCGCCCAACAATGTTAAATCGAGCAGCTGCGCAGCAGAGGCAGCAACAGCAGCTGCTAAATCCTTAGCAATCTCACAGTTCCTCAAAAAGGAAGTTCGCGTAACCTGCCGGCGGTTAAGAGCTCCATTTCGCCGCTTTCGCTATAGAAGATAGAGATTATCTTCATCGATACGTTATTATCTTCTTGAATCTTCTCTATCGAAAACTAGTAAGATTTGACTGTTTGCTTGGAAGCAGAAAAGAAACATTTAGAGTACTGTAATACATTTCTTTATAAAATGAACAAAAAATATTATTTAGTGCTTAGTATAATTTTCAAATTAAATATAAAAGCTTAAAACACAGAATCACTCATTAAATTTCTTAAAATATAGTAATTTCAATAGGATAGAACCACATAGTTTAATAAACAATTTGTATAGTAGTCTTTATATTCATTTCACATATGTATTTTTATTTGTAATTGTATGTATTTCATGTTAGAATTACATTTCATATTTTTTTTTGTGTATCGAGGTCTCTCAGATTGAGAATATTACGAAACGCAGTCGCTTAGTGATTTAAGACAAATATCTCTTATTAGCCACATTAGCATTAAAAATGTAGCTTAAAATAAAATAAACGAAATGTTTTTAATTGTGTAATAATTTCTATGCTTAATTAAATTAAAAATAAAATAGGTAAATAAAACGTATTCTAAGCGCCAAAGTAATTTAGATTAAGCAAACAATTCGAGACAAAAGTCAAGACAAATAAATATCTACTTTTTCTTATATAAAACTATAAAAACATTATTTAAATCTTTATTCCAATTTCTGTAGAAAATCTTACGATAATAGCATAAATTAAATGTCATTTTTTGTATGCAGATCTGCGAAAACTAATTAAAAACGATGAACGTCTAATGCAAACAGAACATTCAACTTACTTTGATGAACTGTATAAACGAACAACGGCCAGTTATCGCTCGAAATTTAATTTGCAGAATGCATCTGGTAATGATGGAAACGTCAATGGAAAAAAAGTTGGGAGTGTTGAAAGACTCAGGTCCCCAAATAAAAGACAAACGCATGCCGGGAGGAAATGGATTTTCGGAGTTAACGCGAACCTTTCGAGAAAAATCGCTGCTTGAGAACATAGCACCTAAGAATTACGGCAACAGCGAACAGCCTAACGGATTGAAGGCCATTCTCATTGAAAGCTCTACTTCAATGAGTTCGTGCGAAAGTGCGCAGCGTGGTATTGGAAAAATACAGTCAGGTTTTCGACACAACTCGAAAAATTTGTTGGGTGCTGCAATTCCAAAAAACGAAAAGACTTTGCCACAGTCTACTTTAAGTGAGTAACAGATTTATATAGAAGAATAAAATAAACTTTAAAATTAAGGGTGTCTATTATTATTTGTATTAAACTTATGTAACATTAAATCGTATACATATAAATAAGTTTTATCGGGATCTCCCATATTGACGGGAAGATCTATAAATTTTTTGAGAAATTGGATATTGACTTTCCTGTGAAAAAGAAGTAAAAATGAAATCAGTAGATTTAATTTGTGAATATATCTCAAGTATTATCTAAATATTTATATTTCACTGAACTGTTAACGTTTTTCCTTGTTCTTTTTATTTTTCTAAGTAATAAAAGTTGATGTTTTTCTAATTCTTACAGTTCCACAACAATGTTTAAGACCGCGCAAAACATCCAGTACCGATCCTGTTGAGCTCTATCATTACTATAAACGCGAATGGGAACACTTTCGCGATCAGATACCGGGTGACAACTCACATTCACAATTACGCTGGCAAATTCGTCATAAGTTGTTGAATCCAAAATGATATTTAAAATGAATGAACTCAAGATTCCTAAACATATACATATATGCATTATTATATTATTAACAGTGTGTTTAAAGTTTATTTTGCATTCCAAAATATATTTTATAATTTTCAAAAAGTAACCATTGTATAACCCATCTAAACATTGAAAATATTTTTAAACATATGTAATTAAATTATTTGTACTAAAGTGGAAAAGAACTCGAAAGCGAGAAGGAAATTGATAACGAATTCAATGGATCTGCGAAAATCAAGACCTAGTAAGCAAACAAAAGAGTCGCACGAATAAAAAAAACATCAGTAGCAACAAATATGACGCACATGGAACGGGTATTTGTTAATATTGATGATTTTGGATTGGTGCAATCAAAAGTACGCCGAAAATCGAAAAAATTAAACGTAAATCAAGTTCAAAAGATTAATCAAAATTGTCTTCGAAAAGCATTGGTGCAGAAGCAACAACGAGGCTATAAGGAGAGTGTCTATCGAAAAAAAGTTGTAAAATTGAGAAACCATCGAAACATAATTTTGATTACTGCTGCAGTAGTCGTCGCGTCAAAGCTGGATCTTCATTAACTGCAGATGCAAATAACAATTTGGTGGCTGCTTTTTTCAATTCTTTTCGGAATTTAAAAAATTTAAAGTGCGAGAAGTCCAATGAAACAGAAAGTGCAGAACTAAGCGATACTTCTACTTTAGTTGAGCTAACACAATCAGTTTGCAACTTGGCGGATTGCTTGTTAGATCAGAGAAGCGAACAGGGTGCAATAGATTCCTCAAAGCAAACCCAGTCTGATGAAAAAAAAATAGTCAACTATTTTCACCCACAAAATGAAACTTTAAATGTACTGACCAACCTCTTGGAGCAAACTATAAAAAAGCTTAATATATATATAGGACAAAATGCTATTAAGTCCGAATATAAGCTTAAACAGCCGAAGTTGGTACGACGTGTTATACGTCACAAAAAACAGCCAAAGAAACGAGAATGGGATAATACACAAATGATTACTAAACAGGGGTCATCGCATGGATTGAGAAGCCTCTGCACAAAGTCAACATTAATGCCAAATGTCCCGGGATGTTTACCTTACTGGCAGCAAAAAAAAAAAAATAAAAAACATTGAATAGAGATGAGTGCAGCAGCACTACTGATTTGTTTGAAACAAAATCAAATGGTACCAGTACCACTGAAATCACATGTATACCACCATTAATGTTGGATAATAGCACCGAAACAGAAATCGTATGTGTGCAAAATAACGGAACTGAAACTGCATCATTTTTACCGGTAAACGGTAAAGTACCGTACAATATACAGGTTGCGTTAATGTCTTCAGAGTCTGATAAACGCTATGACGGAGGTATGAGATATGAGAATAAAAGCAGCTCTAGTAGTTTTGACTCGATATTGCATAAACTACCTGCTGAAGAATTTTTTGTTAAACAGAAAGATATAACTGATAGTGAGACTGAAGAGTCGTGTTCAATAATATTTAATGAAAATGGTAGTTCAAAAATATTGCCATGTTTCAAAAAAACAGATTTATTTTGCCAATCATATGAATCTCTTTACCAACCATTAAAAAGTTTATTTTACCCAGAAAAACAATACCTCGAACACGAACACAAACTCTGGAGACTCTGGAGTCACTGGATGACAACACATCTTCAATGACCGAAACCAGTTCATATAGTCTACGTAGTGTTACAGTAACTGCTGATAAATCTGTCAGCACTAGCGATCTTACACGTTCTCACGATATTAATTTGAAAAACTTTGCTTTAGCATATTCATCACTAAAGAAAGCCACCCCTACCCCCACCAGTGCAGCCTTAAAGCCTGAGAAAAATTTAACAAAGGTAACATTTACAAAGCCTGATATAATTTATATTTGTGAAGACAATGATCCGTATAAAAGCCGTATTGGGGCTGGGGTAAGGAATTTTCCAGATGAAGTGATTCTTCAAGATGAAAAAGAAATTCTTCCTCCTTTAACAATTGCTGCCGCTGCCTTGCCGAATAAGAATAAAGTAGAAAAAAAAGTCATCAGTAAATCACTAGAATGCTCCTCCAATTATAAGAAGGCTATAAAAAAGCGAAACAATGATGCGTATGCGTATGCGTATTCATGAAGGAAATATTTCAGAGTGTTACCCTACAAGATGGATTTAATAAGTTTCAAAATATGAATATATAGTATGTAGTTAAATTTTTGGATTTTAAATAAAAATGTAAAGACAACGACGACAACGACAACGACAACGCCAAAGGAAAAGAAGAAAAAATTGAAAGTTTCTCCAACTAAGATAATTAGGTATGAGATCGTAAAATATACATACATATTTGTTCATACGAGTATCCTATTAAATTCATACGTAGCGTTAACACATACGAGTAAATTACCAAAGAAAATTTGATAAAAATATGAACAGTTAACAGTTTGAAAAGCATATGAATTTGTCATATAAAGTTAGCAGTTAGAAGTAAAACAATGTGTAAAGCAATTTTTTTTTTTTTTGTAGAAAAGAGGTTCGTTTAAAGTAACAATCCACTTTCACAACATACTATATTCATCGAAAAAAATTGGACTCTTGTTACATTGCTTAAGGTAATATAATTAGGAGTAATAAATATGAATATGGTAAATGTGAAACCTAATTAAAAATATTGTGGTAACATATTTAGACATTTTGCAATGAACCTTCACTTACAATTAGTCGCACGGACACAATCATGTTCAGCACTAAACAGCAGAAAAAAATAAACCTATTACATATGTATGCACTGTACATGTATATCTTTTACTCCGTCAAATGTGCTCGTATACTATGTATGTATGTATGTATATTTAGCAAAGCACAATTTTAAAGATTAAAGCTAAAGCACATTTGTCTCTCTCTGTACTCACTGTACTCACTGTAGATTTGGTAATAGTTGCGGGAGCATGAGCATGTCATTGAAATTGCTTTATCGTGGAAGAATTTAGTTGTAATGATTTGTGGATCGCGGGAAAATTGCTTAATATTTATAATGTATGTAAATGTAAATGTGTATGTGGTATGTGGTATGTGTATGCGTATGCAACTGGACGTTTGATAATAAAGTTGCGTTTGTTCTGTTTTTTGCTGTGTTGTGTTGGTATGCGATTGCTGGCGCCATTAAATATTAAAATAAAATTTGTGAATGTGTGTAGGAGTACGAGTAGGAGTAGGAGTAGGAGTAGGAGTATGTTATTGCCGGCGCCATAGGAATTTGTTTTTTTCTCTTTGGTTTTGTTCCATTTGTGGTATTAGTGCGTGGATCGTATGAACACACACTAACTGTTAGATTCATAGAAAGTTACATGCATATATGTATAATACATTCATTGATACGTATGTATGTAGAAACGTACGAGTATATGGAAATATGAAGATGCATAGTAACTCATTGTATAATTTGTTGTACTTCTGTTGCAGCGCTGGCGGTGGCGGTGGCGCTGACGCGGCGGTGTCTGCTTGTGTTGTTTTTTATTTGGTAGAATAGTGGAAGGTACCGCTACTGGCTCGTTTCGTTTCGTTTTGTTTCTCTGGCAGTGTTTGAGTACTTTTGTTATTTTCATTATGAATATGAACGTCGTAGCGCAGGGTGGTTGGTGTTCCACTGCCGACGGCAAAACACAACCTTTTTTTTTTTTTTTTTTTTTTTGCTTATTGGTTTTTAGTTAGGTAGTCTTTTTTATTGATAGGTGTCACTCATATTTAGTTTGGTGGAAAGTGTGTACCGTATTAACGGAGTCATCGTACACTGCCGACGGCAACACACAACCTTTTTTTTTTTTTTGTTTTTTAGTCTTTTTTTGAACTGTACATATTTAGTTTGTTATTGTTTTTTAGGTAGTCTTTTTTATTGATACCTGCCACACATATTCACTTTGTCGGAAAGTATCTACATATATTCTTGATCACTTCGACGAATCGATTTCGTCTTGCCCGTCTGTTTGTTTGTTGCTGCAACACACAATTTCAAATCTTGTTGTGCGCCGTTAAAAGAACACCAGTTGGAATTTATCGAGCATCAAGAAAATGTAAATTCAAATAAGACTTGTAGTGTTGGCCAATGCATTTACTTAGGTATATAGAAAAACGTAACAAAAAGCTGATTGTTATAGATTTAAATTTAACGATTATTCTTGATCGAATTTTGTTTCTTTTCTATCATTCCTGCCATTCGTTACTATTTCTTATGTATGTATGTAAATGTAAATGTGTATGCAACTGGACGTTTCAAAATAAAGTTGCGTATGTTTGTGTGCGCGTGCGATTGCGGGCGCCATTAAAAATTATAACAAAATTTGTGTATGTATGTGTTTGTGTGTATGTGATTGCCGGCGCCATAGCAATTTATTTTCTTTGCTTTTCTATCATTCCTGCCATTAGTGCGTGGATCATATGAACATACACACAAACTTATTGTACGATTTATTGTACTATTGTAGAGCTAGCGCGGCTGCGTCTGCTTGTACTGTTTTTTTTTTTTTTTTGCTTTGTTTGTTTGTGGACATTTGCAAATAAAGCCGTGTTTATATGTGGGTGTGCGATTGCGGCGCCATAGCAAATAAGAATTGTTCGCATTTTTTTTTTGTTTCTTTTCTATCATTCCTACCATTCGTTATTATTTCTTATGTATTGTATGCAATTGGGCATTTAAAAAATAAAGCCGTGTTTGTGTGTAAGCGCCAATGCGGCATCATAGCCAATAAAAATTGATCGTTTTTTTATATTCTATCATTTTTACCATTAGTGAGTTGATCATATCTCCGAATGTTAGCTCGACTAAGCTAATTACAAGATTCACAGACAATACAGCAGCGCTTGGTTATTTTGATTAAGCGTGTAAATGGGATTGATCGCTCTTGTAAAATAGTAACATATGTAAGTAATTGATAACAACTATCACATGTTTGATGCATATTTACCAAAGCATAATTTTTTTTAGTTATATTTATCTTTGTAGTCATTTGCTAATAATGAAGTGAGCATGTCAATAAAAAGGAAGAATAATACACAGAAAAAAATGAAGAAAAAATACGACGAAAAAAAAAGAAAATAAGAGGGAAAAAGAGAAAGAATAGAAGAAGGATGGAAAAAAAAGGACAAGAAAAAGAGAGAAAAAGGAGAGAAAGAAAAAGAGGAAAAAAGGGAAAAAGAGGAGGGAAAAAAGAAAAAAAAAGAGGAGAAAAAGGAAAAGGAGGGAAAAAAAGAAGAGAAAAAAAGAAAAAAAAGGAAAAAGAGGAAAAAAAAGAAAAAAAAGAGGAGAAAAAGGAAAAGAAGGGGAAAAAGAAGAAGAGAAAAAAAAGGAAAAAGGAAAAAGAGGAGGAAAAAAAAAAAAAAAGGAAAAAGAGGGAAAAAGAAGAAGAGAAAAAAAAGGAAAAAAAGGAAAAGAGGAGGAAAAAAAAAAAAAGAGGAGAAAAAGGAAAAAAAGAGAGGGAAAAAGAAAGGAAAAAAGGAAAAAGAGGAGAAAAAAGAGAAAAAAAAGGAAAAGGAAAAAGGAAAAAAAAGGAAAAAAAGGAAAAGAGAAGGAAAAAGAGAAGAAGAAAAAAAGGAGAAAAAAGGGAAAAGGAGGGAAAGAGGAGAGGGAGAAAAAGGAAAAAAAGAGAAGAAAAAAGGAAAAAGGAAAAAGAGAGAGGAGAAAAAAAGGAAAAAGGAAAAGAAGGGAAAAAGGAGAGGGAGAAAAAGGAAAAAGGAGGAAAAAAAGAAAGAAAGAGGAGAAAAAAGGAAAGAAGGGAAAAGGAGAGGGAGAAAAGGGGAAAAAAGGAGGAAAAGAAAAGAGGAGAAGGGGAAGGAGAGAGGGAAGGGAGGAAAAAAAGGGGAGAGGGGGAAGGAGAGGGGAAAGGAAAGGGAGGGGAGAAGAAAAAGAGGAGGGGGAAGGAGGGGGAAAAAAAGGGGAGGGGGAGGAAAAGGGAGAGGGGAGGGAAGGAGAAAAAGGGGGAAGGAAAGGGAGGAGAAAAAAGAGGAGAGGGGAGGGGAAAGGAGGGGGGGGGAAGGAAAAAGGGGGAAGGGGGAGGAAAAGGGGGGAAAAAGGAGGGGGGGAAGAGAGAAGAGAGGGAGGGAAAAGGAAAGGGAGGGGAAAGGAGGGGGGAGGGGAGAAGAAAAAAAGAGAAGGGGAAGGGGGTAAGGAGAGGAAAAAAAGGGGGAGGGGAAATCATACAAGGTACTGCCACTAAGCGTTTGAGTAATTATTTATTTTCAGTATGAATGCGCAAAGTCGTCAAGTTTAACTGCCGACGGCAAACCACAATTTTTTATAATTTCTTTTTTTTTTTTTTTTATTTTATTTATTTTTTTATTTTATTTTTTATTTATTTGTTTATTTATTTTTTATTTTATTTTTTTTTTTTATACACATGAGCAACGCACAAGTGGCTTTGTTTTCTTTCAAATAAAATAACGTCCACATACAATTTAACATTTTGTTGTGCGCCGTTAAAAGAACACCAGTTGGAATTTATCGAGCATCAAGAAAATGTAAATTCAAATAAGACTTGTAGTGTTGGCCAATGCATTTACTTAGGTATATAGAAAAACGTAACAAAAAGCTGATTGTTATAGATTTAAATTTAACGATTATTCTTGATCAAATTTTGTTTCTTTTCTATCATTCCTGCCATTCGTTACTATTTCTTATGTATGTATGTAAATGTAAATGTGTATGCAACTGGACGTTTCAAAATAAAGTTGCGTATGTTTGTGTGCGTGCGATTGCGGGCGCCATTAAAAATTATAACAAAATTTGTGTATGTATGTGTTTGTGTGTATGTGATTGCCGGCGCCATAGCAATTTATTTTCTTTGCTTTTCTATCATTCCTGCCATTAGTGCGTGGATCATATGAACATACACACAAACTTATTGTACGATTTATTGTACTATTGTAGAGCTGGCGCGGCTGCGTCTGCTTGTACTGTTTTTTTTTTTTTTTTTTTTTTTTTTTTTTTGCTTTGTTTGTTTGTGGACATTTGCAAATAAAGCCGTGTTTATATGTGGGTGTGCGATTGCGGCGCCATAGCAAATAAGAATTGTTCGCATTTTTTTTTTGTTTCTTTTCTATCATTCCTACCATTCGTTATTATTTCTTATGTATTGTATGCAATTGGGCATTTAAAAATAAAGCCGTGTTTGTGTGTAAGCGCCAATGCGGCATCATAGCCAATAAAAATTGATCGTTTTTTTTTATATTCTATCATTTTTACCATTAGTGAGTTGATCATATCTCCGAATGTTAGCTCGACTAAGCTAATTACAAGATTCACAGACAATACAGCAGCGCTTGGTTATTTTGATTAAGCGTGTAAATGGGATTGATCGCTCTTGTAAAATAGTAACATATGTAAGTAATTGATAACAACTATCACATGTTTGATGCATATTTACCAAAGCATAATTTTTTTTAGTTATATTTATCTTTGTAGTCATTTGCTAATAATGAAGTGAGCATGTCAATAAAAAGGAAGAATAATACACAGAAAAAAAATGAAGAAAAAATACGACGAAAAAAAGAAGAAAATAAGAGGGAAAAAGAGAAAGAATAGAAGAAGGATGGAAAAAAAGGACAAGAAAAAGAGAGAAAAAAGGAGAGAAAGAAAAAGAGGAAAAAAGGAAAAAGAGGAGGGAAAAAAAAGAAAAAAAGAGGAGAAAAGGAAAAGGAGGGAAAAAAGAAGAAGAGAAAAAAAGAAAAAAAGGAAAAGAGGAAGAAAAAAAGAAAAAAAGAGGAGAAAAAAGGAAAAGGAAGGGAAAAAGAAGAAGAGAAAAAAAAAGGAAAAAAGGGAAAGAGGAGGAAAAAAGGAAAAAAGGAAAAGGAGGGAAAAAGAAGAAGAGAAAAAAAAAAAAAGGAAAAAGAGGAGGAAAAAAAGGAAAAAAAAGAGGAGAAAAAGGAAAAAAGAGAGGGAGAAAGAAAGGAAAAAAGGAAAAGAGGAGAAAAAAGGGAAAAAAAGGAAGAGGAAAAAAGGAAAAGAAGGAAAAAAGGAAAAAGAGAAGGAAAAAGAGAAGAGAAAAAGAAAAGGAGAAAAAAGGAAAAAGGGAGGGAAAGAGGAGAGGGAGAAAAAGGAAAAAAGAGAAGAAAAAAAAAGGAAAAGGAGGAAAAGAGAGAGGAGAAAAAAGGGAAAAAGGAAAAAGAAGGGAAAAAGGAGAGGGAGAAAAAGGAAAAAGGAGGAAAAAAAGGAGAAAAGAAAGAGGAGAAAAAAAGGAAAGAAGGGAAAAGGAGAGGGAGAAAAGGGAAAAAGGAGGAAAAGAAAAGAGGAGAAGGGGAAGGAGAGGGGGAAGGGGGAAAAAAGGAGAGGGGGGAAGGAGGAGGGAAAGGAAAGGGGGAGGAGAAGAAAAAAGAGGAGGGAGGAGGGGAAAAAAAGGGGAGGGGGGAAGGAAAGGGAGAGGGGAGGGAAGGAGAAAAAGGGGAAGGAAAGGGGAGGAGAAAAAGGAAGAGGGGAGGGGAAAGGAGGGGGAGGGGAAGGAAAAAGGGGGAAGGGAGGAGAAAAAGGGGGAGGAAAAGGGAGAGGGGGAAGAGAGAAGAGAGGAGGGAAAAAGGAGAAGGGGAGGGGAAAGGAGAGGGAGGGGAGAAGAAAAAAGGAAGGGGAAGGGGGTAAGGAGAGGAAAAAAGGGGGAGGGGAAATCATACAAGGTACTGCCACTAAGCGTTTGAGTAATTATTTATTTTCAGTATGAATGCGCAAAGTCGTCAAGTTTAACTGCCGACGGCAAACCACAATTTTTTATAATTTCTTTTTTTTTTTCTATTTTATTTAATTTTTTATTTTATTTTTTATTTATTTGTTTATTTATTTTTTATTTTATTTTATTTTTTTTATACACATGAGCAACGCACAAGTGGCTTTGTTTTCTTTCAAATAAAATAACGTCCACATACAATTTAACATTTTGTTGTGCGCCGTTAAAAGAACACCAGTTGGAATTTATCGAGCATCAAGAAAATGTAAATTCAAATAAGACTTGTAGTGTTGGCCAATGCATTTACTTAGGTATATAGAAAAACGTAACAAAAAGCTGATTGTTATAGATTTAAATTTAACGATTATTCTTGATCGAATTTTGTTTCTTTTCTATCATTCCTGCCATTCGTTACTATTTCTTATGTATGTATGTAAATGTAAATGTGTATGCAACTGGACGTTTCAAAATAAAGTTGCGTATGTTTGTGTGCGTGCGATTGCGGGCGCCATTAAAAATTATAACAAAATTTGTGTATGTATGTGTTTGTGTGTATGTGATTGCCGGCGCCATAGCAATTTATTTTCTTTGCTTTTCTATCATTCCTGCCATTAGTGCGTGGATCATATGAACATACACACAAACTTATTGTACGATTTATTGTACTATTGTAGAGCTGGCGCGGCTGCGTCTGCTTGTACTGTTTTTTTTTTTTTTTTTTTTTGTTTTTTTTTTTTTGCTTTGTTTGTTTGTGGACATTTGCAAATAAAGCCGTGTTTATATGTGGGTGTGCGATTGCGGCGCCATAGCAAATAAGAATTGTTCGCATTTTTTTTTGTTTCTTTTCTATCATTCCTACCATTCGTTATTATTTCTTATGTATTGTATGCAATTGGGCATTTAAAAATAAAGCCGTGTTTGTGTGTAAGCGCCAATGCGGCATCATAGCCAATAAAAATTGATCGTTTTTTTTATATTCTATCATTCCTACCATTAGTGAGTTGATCATATCTCCGAATGTTAGCTCGACTAAGCTAATTACAAGATTCACAGACAATACAGCAGCGCTTGGTTATTTTGATTAAGCGTGTAAATGGGATTGATCGCTCTTGTAAAATAGTAAAATATGTAAGTAATTGATAACAACTATCACATGTTTGATGCATATTTACCCAAAGCATAATTTTTTTTAGTTATATTTATCTTTGTAGTCATTTGCTAATAATGAAGTGAGCATGTCAATAAAAAGGAAGAATAATACACAGAAAAAAAATGAAGAAAAATACGACGAAAAAAAAGAAGAAAATAAGAGGGAAAAGGAGAAAGAATAGAAGAAGGATGGAAAAAAAAAGGACAAGAAAAAGAGAGAAAAAGGAGAGAAAGAAAAAGAGGAAAAAGGAAAAAAGGGAGGGAAAAAAAAGAAAAAAGAGGAGAAAAAGGAAAAGGAGGGAAAAAAGAAGAAGAAAAAAAAGGAAAAAAGGAAAAAGAGGAAGAAAAAAAAAAAAAAAAGAGGAGAAAAAAGGAAAAGAAGGGGAAAAAAGAAGAAGAGAAAAAAAAGGAAAAAAGGAAAAGAGGAGGAAAA
The DNA here is from genome assembly GCA_018903435.1 of Leucophenga varia. Lineage (NCBI taxonomy): Eukaryota > Metazoa > Arthropoda > Insecta > Diptera > Drosophilidae > Leucophenga > Leucophenga varia. Next base: position 6,200 of record JAEIFJ010000493.1, on the reverse strand, counting down.
AAGAAAAAGGAAGGAAAAGGAGGGAAAAAGAAGAAGAGAAAAAAAGGAAAAAGAGGGGAAAAAAGGAGGAAAAAAAAGAAAAAAGAGGAGAAAAAGGAAAAAAAGAAGAGGGAGAAAGAAAGGAAAAAAAAGGAAAAAGAGGAGAAAAAGAGAAAAAAAAGGAAAGAGGAAAAAGGGGAGGAAAAAGAGGAAAAAAGGGAAAAAGAGAAGGAAAAGGGAAAAGAGAAAAAAAGAGGAGAAAAAGGGAAAAGGAGGGAAAGAGGAGAGGGAGAAAAAAGGAAAAAAAGAGGAGAAAAAGAAAAAAGAAAAAAGGAAAAAGAGAGAGGAGAAAAAAGGAAAAAAAGGAAAAGAAGGAAAAAGGAGGGGAGAAAAAGGAAAAAGGAGGAAAAAAAAAAAGAAAGAGGAGAAAAAAAGAAAAGAAGGGAAAAAGGAGAGGGAGAAAAGGGGAAAAAGGAGGAAAAGAAAAGAGGAGAAGGGAAGGAGAGAGGGAAGGGAGGAAAAAAGGGAGAGGGGGAAGGAGAGGGGAAAGGAAAGGAGGGAGAAGAAAAAGAGGAGGGGGAAGGGGAGGGAAAAAAAGGGGAGGGGGAGGGGGAGGAAAGGAGAGGGGAGGGAAGGAGAAAAAGGGGAAGGAAAGGGGAGGAGAAAAAGGAGGAGGGGGGGGAAAGGAGGGGGGGGAAGGAAAAAAGGGGGAAGGAGGAGAAAAAGGGGGGGGAGGAAAAGGGAGAGGGGGAAGAGAGAAGAGAGGAGGGAAAAGGAAAGGGGAGGGAAAGGAGAGGAGGGGGAGAAGAAAAAAGAGAAGGGGAAGGGGGTAAGGAGAGGAAAAAAGGGGGGAGGGGGAATCATACAAGGTACTGCCACTAAGCGTTTGAGTAATTATTTATTTTCAGTATGAATGCGCAAAGTCGTCAAGTTCAACTGCCGACGGCAAACCACAATTTTTTATAATTTCTTTTTTTTTCTATTTTATTTAATTTTTTATTTTATTTTTATTTATTTGTTTATTTATTTTTTATTTTATTTTTTTTTTATACACATGAGCAACGCACAAGTGGCTTTGTTTTCTTTCAAATAAAATAACGTCCACATACAATTTAACATTTTGTTGTGCGCCGTTAAAAGAACACCAGTTGGAATTTATCGAGCATCAAGAAAATGTAAATTCAAATAAGACTTGTAGTGTTGGCCAATGCATTTACTTAGGTATATAGAAAAACGTAACAAAAAGCTGATTGTTATAGATTTAAATTTAACGATTATTCTTGATCAAATTTTGTTTCTTTTCTATCATTCCTGCCATTCGTTACTATTTCTTATGTATGTATGTAAATGTAAATGTGTATGCAACTGGACGTTTCAAAATAAAGTTGCGTATGTTTGTGTGCGTGCGATTGCGGGCGCCATTAAAAATTATAACAAAATTTGTGTATGTATGTGTTTGTGTGTATGTGATTGCCGGCGCCATAGCAATTTATTTTCTTTGCTTTTCTATCATTCCTGCCATTAGTGCGTGGATCATATGAACATACACACAAACTTATTGTACGATTTATTGTACTATTGTAGAGCTGGCGCGGCTGCGTCTGCTTGCTTTTTTTTTTTTTGTTTTTTTTTTTTGCTTTGTTTGTTTGTGGACATTTGCAAATAAAGCCGTGTTTATATGTGGGTGTGCGATTGCGGCGCCATAGCAAATAAGAATTGTTCGCATTTTTTTTTGTTTCTTTTCTATCATTCCTACCATTCGTTATTATTTCTTATGTATTGTATGCAATTGGGCATTTAAAAATAAAGCCGTGTTTGTGTGTAAGCGCCAATGCGGCATCATAGCCAATAAAAATTGATCGTTTTTTTTATATTCTATCATTTCTACCATTAGTGAGTTGATCATATCTCCGAATGTTAGCTCGACTAAGCTAATTACAAGATTCACAGACAATACAGCAGCGCTTGGTTATTTTGATTAAGCGTGTAAATGGGATTGATCGCTCTTGTAAAATAGTAACATATGTAAGTAATTGATAACAACTATCACATGTTTGATGCATATTTACAAAGCATAATTTTTTTAGTTATATTTATCTTTGTAGTCATTTGCTAATAATGAAGTGAGCATGTCAATAAAAAGGAAGAATAATACACAGAAAAAAATGAAGAAAAATACGACGAAAAAAGAAGAAAATAAGAGGGAAAAAGAGAAAGAATAGAAGAAGGATGGAAAAAAAGGACAAGAAAAAGAGAGAAAAAGGAGAGAAAGAAAAAAGGAAAAAAGAGAAAAAAAGGAAAAGGAGGAGAAAAAAAGAGAAAAAAAAGAGGAAAAAAAGGAAAAGGAGGGAAAAAAGGAAGAAAGAAAAAAAAAAGGAAAAAAGAGGAAAAAGAGGAAGAAAAAAAGAAAAAAGAGAGGAAAAAAAAAGGAAAAGGAAGGAAAAAAAGAAGAAGAGAAAAAAAGAAAAAAGGGAAAAAGAGGAGGAAAAAAAAAAGGAGAAAAAAGAAAAAGGAGGGAAAAAAGAAGAAGAGAAAAAAAAGGAAAAAAAGGAAAAAGAGGAGGAAAAAAAAGAAAAAAGAGGAGAAAAAGGAAAAAAGGAGAGAGGGAGAAAGAAAGGAAAAAAGGAAAAAGAGGAGAAAAAAGAGAAAAAAAGGAAAGAGGAAAAGGAAAAGAAGGAAAAAGGAAAAAGAAGAAGGAAAAAGAGAAGAGAAAAAAGAGGAGAAAAAAGGAAAAGGAGGGAAAGAGGAGGGAGAAAAAGGAAAAAAAGAGAAGAAAAAGGAAAAAGGAAAAAAGAGAGAGGAGAAAAAGGAAAAAGGAAAAGAAGGGAAAAAGGAGAGGGAGAAAAGGAAAAGGAGGAAAAAAAAAAGAAAGAAAGAGGAGAAAAAAAAGGAAAGAAGGAAAAAGGAGAAAAGGAGGAAAAGAAAAGGGAGGAGAGGGGGAAGGAGAGAGAGGAAGGGAGGAAAAAAGGAGAGGGGGAAGGAGAGGGGAAAAGGAAAGGGGGGAGAAAAAAAAAGAGGAGGGGGAAGGGGGAGGAAAAAGGAGGGAGGAAAGGGGAGAGGAGGGGAAGGAGAAAAAAGGGGAAGGAAAGGGGAGGAGAAAAAGGAGGGGGAGGGAAAAGGAGGGGGGGGGAAGGAAAAAGGGGAAGGAGGAGGAGAAAAAGGGGGAGGAAAAAGGAGAGGGGGAAGAGAGAAGAGAGGGAGGGAAAAGGAAAGGGAGGGGAAAGGAGAGGGGAGGGGGAGAAGAAAAAGAGAAGGGGAAGGGGGTAAGGAGAGGAAAAAAGGGGGAGGGGGAATCATACAAGGTACTGCCACTAAGCGTTTGAGTAATTATTTATTTTCAGTATGAATGCGCAAAGTCGTCAAGTTCAACTGCCGACGGCAAACCACAATTTTTTATAATTTCTTTTTTTTTTTTTATATTTTATTTAATTTTTTATTTTATTTTTTATTTATTTGTTTATTTATTTTTTATTTTATTTTTTTTATACACATGAGCAACGCACAAGTGGCTTTGTTTTCTTTCAAATAAAATAACGTCCACATACAATTTAACATTTTGTTGTGCGCCGTTAAAAAAAGAACACCAGTTGGAATTTATCGAGCATCAAGAAAATGTAAATTCAAATAAGACTTGTAGTGTTGGCCAATGCATTTACTTAGGTATATAGAAAAACGTAACAAAAAGCTGATTGTTATAGATTTAAATTTAACGATTATTCTTGATCGAATTTTTTGTTTCTTTTCTATCATTCCTGCCATTCGTTACTATTTCTTATGTATGTATGTAAATGTAAATGTGTATGCAACTGGACGTTTCAAAATAAAGTTGCGTATGTTTGTGTGCGTGCGTATGTGATTGCGGGCGCCATAGCAATTTATTTTCTTTGCTTTTCTATCATTCCTGCCATTAGTGCGTGGATCATATGAACATACACACAAACTTATTGTAAGAGTAAAGGGGAGGAGCGGGCGCGGTTGTGTTGTCGTTTGCTTTTTTTTTTTTGTGGTTTTTTGCGAATAAAGCCAATTAAATGTGTTTATATGTGGGTGTGCGATTGCGGCGCCTAGCAAATAAGAATTGTTCGTTTTTTTGTTTCTTTTCTATCATTCTACCATTCGTTATTATTTCTTATGTATTGTATGCAATTGGGCATTTAAAAATAAAGCCGTGTTTGTGTGTAAGCGCCAATGCATCATAGCCAATAAAAATTGATCGTTTTTTTATATTCTATCATTTTTACCATTAGTGAGTTGATCATATCTCGAATGTTAGCTCGACTAAGCTAATTACAAGATTCTGAAGACAATACAGCAGCGCTTGGTTATTTTGATTAAGCGTGTAAAAATGGGATTGATCACTCTTGTAAAATAGTAACATATGTAAGTAATTGATAACAACTATCACATGTTTGATTTACATTTACAAAAAAGCATAATTTTTTTTAGTTATATTTATCTTTATAGTCATTTGCTAATAATGAAGTGAGCATGTGCAATAAAAGGAAGAATAATACACAGAAAAAAATGAAGAAAAATAAGACGAAAAAAGAAGAAAATAAGAGGGGAAAAAGAGAAAGAATAGAAGAAGGATGGAAAAAAAGGACAAGAAAAAGGAGAAAAGGAGAAAGAAAAGAGGAAAAAAAGGAAAAGAGGAGGGAAAAAAAGAAAAGAAAAAGAAATAGGAAAAGGAGGGAAAAAGAAGAAGAGAAAAAGGAAAAAAAGGAAAAAAGGAAAGGAAAAAAAGAAAAAAGAGGAGAAAAAGGAAAGAAGGGGAAAAAAAAGAAGGGAAGAAAAAAAAAAAGGAAAAAGGAAAGAGGAGGAAAAAAAATGCAAGGAAAAAAAAGGAAAAGGAAAAAAAATGGAAAAAGGAAAAAAAAAGGAAAAAAAAGGGAAAAAGAGGAGAAAAAAAGGAGAAAGGGAAAAGGAAAAAAAAAGAAGGGAAAAAGGAAGAGGAAAAGGAAAAGAAGGAAAAAGGGAAAAGAGGAAGGGAAAAAGGAAAAAGAAGAGAAAAAAAGAGGAGAAAAAGGAAAAGGAGGGAAAGAGGAGAGGAGAAAAGGAAAAAAAGGAGAAAAAAAAGAAAAGGAAAAAAAGAGAGAGGAGAAAAAGGAAAAAGGAAAAGAAGGGAAGAAAAGGAGAGGGAGAAAAAAAGGAAAAAAGGAGGGAAAAAGAAAGAAAGAGGAGAAAAAAGGGAAAGAAGGGAAAAGGGAGAGGGAGAAAAGGGGAGAAAAGGAGAAGAGGAGAAGGGGAAGGAGAGAGGGAAGGGGAGGAAAAAAGGGGGGAGAGGGGGAAGGAGAGGGGGAAAGGAAAGGGGAGGGAGAAGAAAAAGAGGAGGGGGAAGGAGGGAAAAAGGGGGAGGGGGGAGAAAGGAGAGGGGATGGAAGAAAAAAAGGGGAAGAAGGAGGAGAAAAAGGAGGAGAGGGAGGGGAAAGGAGGGGGAGGGAAGGAAAAAGGGGAAGGAGGAAAGAGCAGGGGGAGGAAAAGGGGAGGGGGAAGAGAGAAGAGAGGAGGGAAAAGGAAAGGGAGGAAAGGAGAGGAGGGGAGAAGAAAAAAAGAGAAGGGGAAGGGGTAAGGAGGAAAAAAGGGAGGGGAAACCCATACTGGGTTGCACCGCCACTAAGCGTTTGAGTAATTATTTATTTTCAGTATGAATGCGCAAAGTCGTCAAGTTTAACTGCCGACGGCAAACCATAATTTTTTATAATTTCTTTTTTTTTTTTTCTATTTTATTTAATTTTATTTTATTTTTATTTATTTGTTTGTTATTTTTATTTTTATTTTATTTTTATACACATGAGCAACACTTTGCTCAAGTAGCCTTGTTTTCAATTCAGATAAAATAACGTCCACATACATTTAACATTTTGTTGTGCGCCAGGTTAAAGAACACCGGTTAGATTTATCAAGCATCAAGAAAGTGTAAATTCAAATGAGAATTGTAGTCTTGACCAATGATACGACCCAGGTGTATATAGAAAAACGTAACAAAAAAGCTGATTGTTATAGATTCGTGACGGTCATTTCTTGAGTCAGATTTTGTTTCTTTTCTATCATTCTATCATTCGTTACTATTTCTTAAGTATGTATCGTGAAATGTAAATGTGTACAACTGGACGTTTCAAAAAAAAAGTTGCATGTGTGTGGTGCGTGCGGTCTGCAGGAGCCATCTAAAAATTATAACAAGAAGTGTGTATGTATGTGTTTGTGTGTATGTGATTGCCGGC